>JAQPPZ010010130.1:857500-1589691 GCA_028583015.1 Wollemia nobilis | reverse complement strand
AAGGGGACTATGGAGGAATTTATCTAAAATTACAACCTATTTTGTGACCATCCCTAGGTGTGCCATGGACAGACTACTGACCATCCCCAGGTGGGACGGTTACAAAACTGCCTTAGTTTTGTCACCTATGGCTATGGGAATTGGTCCAAAACTTGGTAAGGGTGTTGTTGATATATGGGGCCAAAGAATTATTCAATTTGGCTGGTTTGGTTTTGATGGTTCGAGCCTATTGCCCCTAAAATCACCTTCGAAAGGAAGAGGGTTTCAAGGCCAAGGCAAAGGCGTGTTTTGGTTTGCAAAGGTGAGGTTTGAATTGGGCAGCACTTCATTGCTAAAATTCTCTAATTCTCCTCTTTTAAATTGGGAGTTTGAAGCTCCTTTTATAGCCCAAAAGGGCATCTAGGGAAAAATGGCATGTTTTGCCATGTGAGGCAAGTGATGCCATGTGTCCTAATCGTGTCATGGGGTGATTGGGAGAAGGTTACCCCTTTGGGTGCTCCCAATAAACTATCCCACTATCCATTAGTAGGTCCCCAATAAATTTGGGGTGATTGGATGTGCTAATGGTAGTATTTGATTGCCATTTAGTGTATCCTTTGAATTTTTCAAAGGTCCAGTTAGGGGTCATCCCACCTAGGGATGGTTGTTGATGGTCATCCCTGGGTGGGATGGTCACCAACTGTGACCATCCCTAGGTGGGACGGTCACCAGTAGGAGCCCCAAAACTGCCCTAGACTGCTAGGAACCCTCCAAACTGAGTTTTGGAGGCTTTTGGAAGCCTTTTTCTAGCCTAGAGGGGTGCCCAATAAGGCCATATGTTGTCGATAAGAGGGCATATGTAATGCACTGATAGTCTTATCCGATTTACGTGATTTAGGTGTCTATAGATGCCCCATTTTTGGGATGCACGATGTGAAACAAAGCGTTGAGAAAAAATAGATCACTAAATCATCGAATGATCAAGGTTTTTTATTAACTTAATCAACTTTGGATGCCTCCATTATGGAAAAGCATACATTCTTGGAATCCTTTCTATTGACATAGTCGAAGGATCGATTGCAGGTATACCTTTCAGTCGTGCTGTAATGACAGTCTTATGGGGCTTAGGGCATACTAGGTCTTGGTGCCTTGTATTCTTGTAAACCTTTACATGGGTCAATTCCCGAGGTTTCAAGGAGGTCAAGCCTATTTAATTTGCTTCTTATGCTATTTCTTTGCCCCAACATGGGCTTGCAAATTTATCTCTAGCCAAGATTCTTTTGAATGCATGGAATTTACACTTCTGAGTGTTTAAATGTTGATTCGATTTATGAATTCATTATGATGACTACCCCCTCAAGTGATGAGTCTATGAGGGCATGAAAAATTCTAAAGTGATGAGTCACTTGACACATATGACTAAATTGGGGCAACTCTCTATTTTGCCCATGGTACTAAATACCTGTTTGGAGGTGATTTTTGACTGTTTTGATGAATAGTTTTGGAGGCAAAAGGCCCAATATCTCATTCCCGTGGAGTGGTCCAGCCATGGAGGCTTTCTTGGGGAGTAAAATAGAGTCTTTTTATGCATCCAAAATTATTATAAGTTCAGTCTAGATCCCTCTCATTTTCTAGCCCATTCTGCCTTGTTTTTGGTGGGTTTTTGGCCCATTTTTTGATATTTTTGATGTTTTTAAGTGCAATTTTCTTGTGACCATCCTAGGGGGGATTAGGGAAGTATTTTTGACCATCCTAGGGTGGGACATCCAGCCAAAAGTGTGCTCATCCCACCCAGGAGCGGTCGGCTTCTTTTGGAGCTATAAAAGGCCAAAAAGGGCCATTTTAGCTCATTTGTGCAACTTGCTTGGAGAAGTTGGAGAGGAGAGGAGGTAGGAGAGAGTTTTATGAAGTGGAGTTCTACAAAAATATCAACCCACAACATGATCCAACCATTGGATGCATCGGGCGGTGGAGCCAGTGTGAAATAGGTATGGATTACATGCTTTCTCTGCCCTATTTTATTGTGTTTTTGCAATTTCTGCTATAATTTCATGACTACAGCCATACCTAGAGTTAAGAAACCCTAGGAGGACTAAAATATATGACATTTAACTTTTATTTATGTTTTATTTGCAAAAATTAGAAGAAAATACCATTTTTTTATGTTTTTTAGGTTTTTAGGGTATTTTTAAGGGTCAAATTGACCCTATTTTACCCTGATTTGGGGACCATCCCTGTGAGGGACGGTCACTGGTGGCCATCCCTGGGTGGGATGGATACCAAATTAGGGGCTGTCCTTGGGTGGGATGGCCAAAAATGGGCCAAAAAGGCCTTTTTTATGTGTTTTTTTAGTGTTTTTATAGCAAAATTTTGTTGTTTTAGGGCCTTTTTGACACCCTGATTTGCATGAGCAGATAGTTAGGAGTCGGTATAGGGTACCGAGTCTCTTTCAGGTCACTAGAGACTATTTGACTACTATATACTGGTGTTGGCTCGATGCCATCGGTCTGAAGCAAGTTACGTGGTTAGATCCCATGGTGGGAGACCGTGCCTATTTGATTGCTTTGATAGACCTATGGGACCCTCACACTAACACTTTCCATTTAGCTATGGGGGAGATGATAGTGACACTAGAGGATGTATATCAGATACTATGTATTCTGATATAGGGGTACTATATAGTATCTTCTTCGATAGAGCGGTGAGAGGCCATAGTGCGGAGGTACTTCAGAGCCCGTTGGGAGGATGTATCGATTGATCTTCCCAATGGAGGGATTCTAGTGACTAGATGGTATCAGGAGGGTGTGCTTGGCATTAGGCACACATTGTTGATGACCTTGATCAGCAACATGTTGCTACCTAACTCTTCAGGAGCTAGGTTCCCATGGAACCTAATAGAGCTGGTCTTTACTCTGGTGGATTGCATAGAGGATGAGCCCATAATTATGGCTTGGGGTCCTACTTTATTGGCATAACTATATGATGAGCTGTATGAGATCCACTCATATGGGTGGAAGGGTTTGGGCTGTAGCTTCCTACTATAGTCTTGGGCTTGGTAGCATATTATAGTAGAGAGACCATGGGGACTACCATGGACCACTCGAGCAGAGCTACCAGATAGGGAGATTGGCTATGGGGAGCTATGGAAGAGGTCATAGGAGTCAGGATGTAGCTGATGATATGCTAGGGAGGTAGGGCACTATGCAGAGGCTTTTGCATGGCTCAGGGTAGTAGATATCGAGTGGAGACCCTACAGGGGTTGTCCTGACTAGAGGGAGGCTGAGACACATCTACGTCGAGTTCGATGAGGTAGATGGTTGATAGGGTGACATGGCATAGAGTGAGAGTACTTCCCTTATGATCATGTGCTATGATAGTTTAGGCTATGCCAGGGGTTGCCTAGGGAGCCGATGGTCTATCATCATCATGGGGATGAGAGGACTCTAGCATGGCCTATGGTAGAGGACTTGGGAGATGAGTCAGATCTTGAGGTGGTAGTTTTTGATTTAGATGATGTGGGCACTATATAGGAGTATGATGCATGGTGGGTCATATGATAGTGGTAGGGGAGGGACCACTAGGAGGGGATGTAGCTGCCAGGGTAGTGGATGCAGCTAGGGGTGCTCTAGATGAGGAGGGTTAGGATGAGTCTCCAGATGATGAGGAGGTAGACACAGGTGAGCGAGTTGTGCATCAGCGTGTGTCAGTGGATAGGGTGGAGCTGATAGGTGTATAAGATCTAGTGGGATTTGATGAGGGAGACTTGGGGGATCAGGGTATGTAGGCATAGCTAGCAGCATGAGATGCTATGATTGTGGAGCTATAGAGTGATCGAGCATTACTATAGGTGTAGGTGTAGAGTGCATAGGTTGATATGGAGAGGTAGGCAATAGTGATAGCTACACTTTAGGCATAGGTCGATGGATAGGGCCCTCGCTATGGGGAGTCTAGTAGTGGTGATCTAGCTAGGATGCAGGAGGAGATAGCACATCTCCAGGGTTTGGTGGTGACCTATCAGACTAGGTGTCGAGAGGAGTGCACCTATATGGATATGATGGAGGATGAGATAGTGCACTATAAGGGGTGCATACCAGATCGAGCATTAGCCATTGGATCACAGCGTAGCCAAGGGAGAGGGATGGGACACTCATCTACTCGGATGAGGGCTTCGAGCACTTCTCGGAGGATGGAGGTATCTAGAGGTAGCAGATCAGGGGGTAGCAGGTCTGGGAGCTCATGATGGACTCATACTGAGAGCAGAGGAGAGAGTCAAGGTACCGGTCCTACGTGACCATGGTCAGTGGACTCTGATGGTTCTTTTTGGACTTTTTGGGTTGCGAAGTCGGATGACTCACTTTTATTGTAGCCTATGGGTAGTTTATGGACTATGATGTAGCTTTTTGGCTTTTACATATAGATATATATGTATGACTTTGATTTTATCATTATGTCATATTTTACTACTTTATGATATGAATGCAATGCTTATATTTGCTTTATGATGTTATGATGGATATCTAACATGGATGCATGTAGTTATCCGATGATGTGATTTGATGATATGTAGATGTGGATGCTTTATTTATATGCTTTTGTAAATTAAAATATATGCATAAAATAGTCAATGGTCATCTAAATATTATTGCTAATATTTAACAGGTATCTATCCTAGCTTATGAACATCACTTAATGAACAAAAGTGTAAATGTGTATGATTGGAAGTAATGATTGATTAGATTTAATTTTGTATGATGGATTTGTGATGACTTTTTGATGCATACTATGCTAGCACCATAGACTATACAAAATGTATCTTTATTATTTTCATGTTATTATAACACTTTATTTGATGGACATTGTAATTTTGACAAACATGTGACAACATGATGTAAAATGGAATGGATAATGTAATGTGATATGATATTATTTGATAGTTTTGAAGAGACTCAAACACTCTAGTTACCTAATCAAAAGTCATATACTAACTATACAAGATATTTTGACAAAGTATGCACCTACTAAGATAACCAAGATAATCAATATCCCTATGTGTGCACGTGAGTTCATTACCATGATAACACATAAGATTACCCTAGTGCAAATGGGATTTATTCAGCCCATCGACACTAGAGATCATTCTATGAGTCTCATTATCCTGAGTTTTGTACTTAGTTGGATTAGACCACTATATAACCTAGGTTACAACAAGCTAGCTCATCCACATTCAAACATTGGTCTATACCTAAACAAGTTGCTTAAGTGATAGACATATCATCATGCGGGAGGCTACCACCATTGACAAGTAGGCTATCCACCAAACCTATAATGAGGATCACCTTATGGTTCTCTAATGCTGAGAATTCTAGGGATTCAAGTTTCGGAGTCCCTACCTTTCTTTGACTTTCTCAAGGGAATTGCTCATTTTGATTTGTTGAGCAAGGGATTTTAATAGTGGTGAGAACCACTATTTCTTTATTTGCTTTTCCTAGTGATAATAATCACTATTTATTTATGCATATTTTGGAGTGATAATAATCACTATTTTCTTTGGAATATTTCTTTGAGATACTTGCCCTTAGGGCAATGACTAGGGGGGATAATAATCATTACTGATTTTCTTTCTTTGGGATACTTACCCCAGTGTAGGGTAAGGGATTTATGGGTAAGGAGGAACTTGTCCTTTTGTCAATTCTCAACATATTTGAACCATTCACATAGGGGGATGAGCAAGATAACCTTTTCTCTTGAAAGTAACCTAGACTACTTTATAGTTTTCATCTTTCCTTGTGCTAGACTTGGATTTTTAATGTGAAAAATGTGTTGGGATTTTGATGTATACCAAGAATTATCTAAGTAGGATTCTACCTTCTAAAAATCATGATAGCTTTCTACAAAATCTGAGAAGACAACTAGATATGGTTGAGTGACCAAAAACTTTAACTATGCTTTACTAACAATGGCTAAGTGATGGAAAATAGACATATAATATGGAATGTAAATGTAAATGGTATATGTAATATAAATATGTGGTAATATTGACTCATAATAACAATGATTTTAATAGATGCCTAGTGTACAGACCTAGTGCTAGACATGTATGATCAATTTGGAAACAAATGCATAATGCAATTATGAGAATGCCTAATGCAATTTATATGAAGTGCAATGAAGCAAATATTTTTGTATTTTGATGATTTTGATAGTATTTTTGTATTTTTGATATATATGTATATACAGGTTGACCAATGGGCTTAAGGAATGCCATTGGGGCTTTTGGGATGACCAAAGGGCTTATAGATGCCTTTGGAGCTTTTTAGATTGACCTAGACGATCGTAGATAGTCTAGGAATATTTTATTTTGACCTAGATGGTTATAGATCACCTAGGGATGTTTTATGGGGACCAAAGGGCTTATAGATGCCTTTGGGGATTTTTGGATTGACCTAGATGATCGTAGATAGTCTAGGAGATTTTTATTTGACCTAGATGGTCATATACTAGGTTTGCTAACCTTTCCTCCTATTGGGTGACCTAGATGGGGACACTTAGAAAGTGTCTATGACTACCTAGGGGTATTTGATTGTGACCAAAGGGCTTATAGATGCCTTTGGAGATTTTAAGGTTGACCTAGATGATCGTAGATAGTCTAGGGGTTTTTTATTTGACCTAGATGGTCAAAGACTGCTAGGAGCCTTTTAGGTGACCTAGATGGTCAATGACACTTAGAAAGTGTCTATGACTACCTAGGAGGTATTTTATTGTGACCAAAGGGCTTATAGATGCCTTTGGAGATTTTAAGGTTGACCTAGATGATCATAGATAGTCTAGGGGTTTTTTATTTGACCTAGATGGTCAAAGACCGCTAGGAGCCTTTTAGGTGACCTAGACGGTCAATGACACTTAGAAAGTGTCTATGACTACCTAGGAGGTATTTGATTGTGACAAAGGGCTTATATAGATGCCTTTGGAGCTTTTAAGGTTGACCTATATGATTTTAGATAGTTTGGGGCTTTTTAATTGACCTAGATGGTCAAAGACCGCTAGGAGCCTTTTGGGTGACCTAGATGGTCAATGACACTTAGAAAGTGTCTATGACTACCTAGGGGTATTTGGTTGGTGCTCTAAGCATGAAATGGTCACAAATGACTTATATTCATGGGTTTAGGCTCTTCACTTCCTTCGATGGATGCTAAGCGATAAGTTCTAGGTCCAATCTGGCTTGTGATGATGAATGGACCTAACCAGTTTGCTACAAATTTGTCTCACAAATTGGAGGGCAAATTTGAGTTTTGTTGGTTCTCTTTTAGAACTAAATCACCTACTTGAAAGTCTCTTTGATGTACTTTCAAGTTGTAAGCTCTCTTAAGATGTTCTTGATAAACACGTAGATGCTCGAGGGCATTTACACATCATTCATCAAGCAATGTTAACTGATCTAAATGAGCTTGTCTAGTTGTATCATCATCGATGAATTCTTGCATGGAAATGCGCAATGATAGAATCTCTAACTCTAGAGGCATGATGGCTTCAGCACCATACACTAGTGAAAATGGAGTTGCCCCAGTGGGTGTCCGAATGCTAGTGCGATAAGCCCAAAGGGCAAGAGGTAATTGATTATGCCAATATTTATGATTTTCCTTGATGGTTTTCTTCAAGATGGCTACTACTGTCTTATTTGATGCCTCTGCTTGCCCATTGGCTTGTGGATAATAGGGCATGGAAAAGCTATGCTTTATGTTATACTTTGTTGTTAATGCATGCACATCCTTATTTTTAAAGGGTGTTCCATTATCCAATATTATTTTGGATGGAATACCAAAATGACATATGATATTATGTAGCATGAACTCCATAATGCGAGGTCCAGTCATTGTGGTAAGGGGAATTGCTTCCACCCATTTTGTGAAGTACTCGATTGCCATTATGATAAACGTGTGATGGCCCGATGAGGTAGGTGAGATTTTCCCAATTAAATCAAACCCCCATTGTGCAAATGGCCAGACCGATTGAATCGGTTGTAAGGCCTATGAAGGTACATGTGTCAAATTTGCATGATGTTGACACTTCACGCACTTCTTAACATAAGCACAACAATCTTTCTCTAAAGTTGGCCAATAATAGCCCATGCAAAGAATGCACTTAGCGATGGCCATACCGCTAAAGTGGCCACCACATGTACCATCGTGTGCTTGGGTGATGGCCCAAGTTGACTCTTGTGAGTCTAAGCAATGAAGGAGGATACCTTCATAACTCTGATGATACATTATGTCTCCTAATAAGACATATTTTTCCACATTTTGTTTGAATGCTCACTTTGCGGCATGCGACAATCTAGGTGGAATATTACCCAACTTAAGATAATATTTAATCTGGATGGCCCAATATTGCTTTGAAGAAGCCTCAATATTATGAATCGTGCTATCCTTTTGATGTTTGTCTCATGTGAATGTTGATTGAGAGTGAACTTGGAGATATAGCATTGTGCTAGTATCAAAAGGAGTATGAGGGAACAAAGCCCCCTAGTTAGCATTATTCAAATATTGGTGTAGTTGAGAGAACCTTTCATGGGAAGGCTCAATATGAATCATGTGAACAACTGGTATAGCATTATGCTCTTCATGCTCAGTCATAGATTGCACTAGCATTTTTACTTGGATAGTTGTGATATCATCTGAAGGGTCATGCGGGATTAGCGACCCTAAGGAAGCCATTGTATCCACAAAATGATTAGATGAGCGAGGGAGTGCCTCTATATCATACCATTCAAATTTGACCAGGATTTTGTCCACTAGGGCTTTGTAGGCTTGCAAGATAGGACACCTACACTGGAATATCCCTTTAACCTGATTTACTATGAGCAAGGAATCACCAAAAATGTTCAACTTTGTTATGTTCATGGTGATTGTCATTTGAAGTCCTATGATGAGAGCTTCATACTCGACATTGTTGTTAGTACAAGGAAAATCGAGTTTAAACGAAAGAGGTATGGGAGCCCCTTGCGGTGTGAAAAACATGATACCTGCACCACCACCTTGCTCACATTTAGAACCATCGAAGAATAGAGTTATGTCCACCTGTGACTCAGGCTCGACAGAATCAGGTGATTCTGAGATATGAAATACTCCATCATCGGGAAGTTCTATATTTAGAGGTTGATCATCCTGTAGAGGAGCCTCTGCTAGTTGATCGGCTATGACCTATCCTTTGATAGATTTTTGTCCAATGAACTCTAGGTCAAATTCCATCAACAACATTATCCATTTTGTCATGCGACTATTATGATATGTTCGACTCATCATGTAGCACAATGGATTTTATTTAGATACAACATACATGGTATGATTAAGCATATAATGGCATAGATTTTTGGTGGCAAATACCACTGCTAAGCATAGCTTCTCAATGTATGCATATCTAGTTTCATAGCTGACCAGTGTATGACTAATGTAATAAGTAGCCTGTTCTTTGTGGAATTCATTCTTTTGGGACAACATGGTGCCCAAAGCCAACTCAGTAGCTGAGATGTATAAATAGAATGACACTCCTGGTCACGGTGGAGCCAATACAGGTGGCGAAGCTAGGTATTGTTTAATTTCATCAAAGGCATTTTGACATTCTTCATCCCAATGAAATGAGACCCCCTTGTGTAGCAACCTATTCATGGGTCGACACTTATCCGATAATTGCGCTATAAAGCATTTTATGGATGCGACCTTTCCTTGCAAACTACGTAGTTGCTTAATGGTTGTGGGGGGAGGCATTTCTAATATTACCTTGACCTTGTTTGGATCTACCTCTATGCCTCGCTTGGAGACTATGAATCCCAAAATTTTACCAGATGTGACACCGAAGACACACTTTTTGGGATTAAGTCTAACATTGTGCTCTATGAGGCGATCTAGGATCTTACACAATACATCGAGATGTTCATGGCGTAATAAATATTTTGCCAATAAATCATCCATGTAATCTTCCAAAATCTTGTGCATGTAGTCATGGAAGATATATGTCATGGCTCGTTGGTAGGTAGCACCAACGTTCTTAAGGCCAAAAGGCATGACCTTGTAACATAATGTCCCCCAAGGCATTGTGAATACCATTTTGATTTGGTCTTCTAGATTAATATGAATCTGATTATATCCAAAAAATCCATCCATTAGGGATAGCATTTCATGTCCTATTGTTGCATCTACCAATGCATCGATGTTAGGTAAGGGAAATTCATCCTTAGGACTCACTTTGTTAAGATCTCGAAAGTCGATGCAAATGTGAATCCTCCCATCAAGATTTTTTATGGGAACCATGTTTGAAACCCATGGCGGATAATCTACTGAGATGATGATATCAATGTCCAATAACTTTTGTAATTCATCTTTCACCATTAAGGCTACTGTTGGGTGCATTTTTCATAACTTTTGCTTAATAGGTTTGATCTTGGGGTCTAATGTAAGATTATGCATGACTATATTTGGGTCTAGTCCTGGCATATCTTTATATGACCAAGCAAAAGCTTTAATCCTTGCTTTCAATGCAGTTGTGAAATCATCTTGTTCACTTAGGGAGAGACCTTCCCCTAATTTAATGGTATGGGGATTATCGGGATCTGTACCGATATCCCTATCAATTGTTGGCTCAATTGACATGTGAGACCCATCCTCCAACTGATGTGGGGTGGGAATTAAGTGAATGTCATCAGCTAGGTTTGCTTCTTCCATAGGAAATTTAGGGTCAACCTCAGCTTGAAAAACATCCTGAGTAGTTCTTGAAGAAAAGTTAAATGGTTGTAACATTTCCTCACAAGGCCAATACTCTGAGGGTGATGGAGAAGAATCTCCCTGATCAAATTCAATTGCCTCTAAATCAAGATGCAATAGCTTGGATGGGTTATTCGGATTCACCAATGGTGTCATTAAATCTATGGAAATCATGTTGATGGATACATGATCTCCTGCTCTAGGGCGAGTGGGTCTAGAGACCTGATGTTGTCTCATAACTCATGGGTGTGGCTCGGGTGGAAGTGGAATAACTAGTGGTGGCCTATGCGGAAGAGGGTGAGCCTGCTCTTCATGAGGCAACAGCTGGCATCAGATGGGTCCTTGGATAGGGAATAACATACGAAGATAATACTCATCCTCATCATCCAAGGGGAACATATGCTCGTATTCATCATCTGAGCTATGGCAGTTAATGGGTGCGATGCCATAATCATCTTCATCATCACTCATCCATTCATGAGGAGGACCTTGGTCTTGTTCCTCACTATCATATTGCAAGGTGTGTGAGCTCTCCCCCACTTCATGGGGTTGGGTGACATCACTGGAAAGACCTTGATCTATCATTTCTATGGGGAAATGATCTCCCAAGGAATGAACATGATTCAGATTAGCATATGGGTCATGGGTGAGCTTAGCCTGATGACTTAGGCATAGGTGTTCGAGACTCTCGATGAGGACATCCAATGGTATCGATTTATTGTGTCCCAACCTGGATCTATCATACGAAAGTTGATATTGGGGTTGACATGGAACACGGTTACCCTGCTCATATAAACCGAGACCAAACCCATGCCAATTGCAGTGATCTAAGTACCACAATGCATAGTCTGGATTCGACAAATAATTTACATCCTCAGAAAAGGGTTCATCATCATCTTCCTTCTGAGGAATGGGTAGAGATCCATACTCTAAACCTCCATATATGAAATTCATTTGATTAGGAGGTAGACCAAGAGGTACAATGCTACCTATGGGAAGATGAGGTCTCCCCATATCTTGCACTATCTCCAACGATGGAACTATCATGACATTTCTCACCAGATATTCTCCTATCCCTGTACTAGACATCTGGACTATGACCTGGGATGGTGAAGATGGATGAGATGGAATGGAGGTTTGAGGTGATTCAATACTCACCTCTAGAGGTAATTCCTCATTAATGACACAAGGAACCTCCTCCATGGATATGGTGGAAACTAATGGTGGGCTCTCATCAATAGGCCTCTTCGATGTGTTCCTCGATGGAGGGTTTGACAATGTCGAAGCCTTCTCTGAAGGTGGTGATGATGAGGATGGAGTGGATGATGATGAAGGTGGTGGAATGGGTAGACTCTGAATAGGTGTATTCAATCGGAAGTCTATATGAGTCAAAGGTAATGTCGACTCTGGCATCTACTGCAACATGTTGCAGTATTTGAAGGGCTCTAGATCGGTAGAAACTACATGTGCACTTGCCCTTCATGAGTGTATTTAAGACATTGATGTGCTATGGAGGGGACACACTTCATATCCCATATCCAAGGTCTACCTAGAAAAATGTTATAGGCCATCTCACCTTCTAGCACATGGCACAATATCGATATAGTCTTTTGCCCCACCTGAATGGGTAGAACTATGGTACCGATAGTAGAGCATATTGTGTCATTAAAAGTGCGAAGAGTGTAAGTTGATGCCACAACATGAGATGCTGGCAACTTAAGGTGCTTTAGTGCTTTAGTTGTTATGATATTACTTGAGGAACCAGTGTCTATGAGCACTCTCTTGTATGGTATCTCATTTATACATGCAATGATGTGTAAAGGAGGATCTACCATGTCGTTAGCTATTTCCTTAAGCTCATGCTCATGAAATTGTATGATTGGTTCCTTGCACTATTGCACATGACCCACAAAATCTATGAAGGAGTTGGACTCCTATGGTTGCAACTCTATTGATTTTAGAATGTCCATCAAGGCATCCCGATGTGGAGGTGATTGTTGGATCAACTCATAGATGGACAATCATGTTGATGTGGTCCTCAAGCTTTGTGCAAGCTTGCTCTTAATTGTCACTGTTGGCCTAGAAGGAAGGCCCTGTACTATAGGTGGTGTAGTTTGTGACGTAGTTGGAACATCATTCGAAGCTGTAGGCTATGCAACTTGACTTGGATATTTCTTGTTCCTGGTCACAATACTCACCATCCCAACATACCCTTGCACAGGGTGTTGTTGCTTCACCTCATTCATCGGTTTAGCAGGCATTGCCTGTACCTCATGAGTTGGTAAAGGGTCTTTGTATATACCCATCTGCTGATTGGTAGGAGCTAATGGAGCATCCACTTGAAGCTCATTCCTCTCAATCATGTCTTGTACTACATGTTTAAAACCATAGCATGATTGTAAATCATGGCCACCTTGTCGATGAAACTTACAATATTGATCCTCTCGATGTCCCATAGGCTTGGGTTTGCCTATTTCTGGATCGTTGGGTTTAAGATCTGGTAAATTAACCATATTTGCAGCCCATAATCGATCAAAAATAGAATCCATAGATTTAGTGATGGGAGTAAATTGTCATTGAGGGTGATGTTGTTTTTGTCCCTGGTTCGTTGTACCATTATTGTTATAACTCGTAGGAGGAGGTTGAGCCTGATAGTTCACCTTTTGGGGAGGCATAACTTGAGGAGGTATAGGGACATTTATGGCCACTTGATTGACCATAGCTGGCTTTGTAGGTGTTAAGCTATTCTTAGGATTCTTTGTCCACTCCTTATGAGGTTTTGTTATTTCTCCCTCTTGGATTTTGATTTCCTCTATGTTTCTAGCCTATGCTAGAGCTTCTTCCAAGGTAGGGTATTGTTGTAATTGCAATGTCAAAGATATGGGTTTCAAGCAACTCTTTGAAAATAAATGAGTTAATTTAGTCACTGGAAATAGATAGGGTAGCTTAGCCAAAAGCGTTCACCACCTATTTCCATAATCAGTAATCGACTCATCCTCAGTTTGTTTCATCCCCGTGAGGTCGGTTAATGTCACCTTCCTTTTGGTGTTGAAGGTGAAACATTCCAAAAATGCATCAACAAATTGTTCAAATGTGTAGATGCTATGTTTTGGAAGTTGGTTGAACCACTCAATGGCAGGACCAACGAGGGTACTCAAGAAAGTTCTTAGGAGCAATGCATCATTGTCCTGTATGTTAAAGCACAAATTTAGAAATCTTGTGACGTGCTCTTGAGCATCTTCTTCACCCTTGAATCTATCAAATTTGGGCATTTTGAAATGCTCAGGATAGACCGAGGAAGGAATGGATGGATGTAATGGTTGGTTCTTTAGCTGATGCAAGGTAGGATTTTGAAGCCCATTGCTAGTTGTCTTACCTTCTACAGTTTCTAAGCATGCAAGCAAAGCTTGATACACATCTAAGGATTTGATCTCCTCTTCCTTGCTTTGAACTCATAGAGGTGGATGAGGAATATTAAGCCTAGGTTGGGGTGGTTGATTGACATCAACCACGCCTCCATAAGGTGCTTCTACATAATCCTCATTCTATTCCAAATCATCGTAAGCCCCATAAGGTGTTTCAGGTATGGGCCTACAAGGAGGAACAAATGCCTATTGAAGGTGATCTATGTTTGGCCTATCATATGCATTCTGTTCAGGCCTATGAGGTCTAGGAGGCAACACAGGATTAGGTCTAGGAGACCTATCTTGTTGGAAATTTGGTTGCCTCGGGTGAGCCTCTTGTCTACGCGTGCTTGGAGTTACAGCTCCATGATGCAAAGTTTCTTGAATTTGTCATTCAAGCTTTTCTTTCTCTATTTGTTGTCACTGCTCTAAGAGATCTAAGCGATGTTTATCCGACCTAAGTCGATTAAACTCAGCCTGGCGGTCAACATATCTTTGGACCAAATTATTAATTTGATCCATTGTATTAGGTCTAAGTACCTTAGCATTATTGCCTTGTTGTCTATCATGTTTAGGAGGATCTGTGAGATCAATTACGTGCTTCCCTCGATCGAGGGTAGTCGCATTGACTTGAGGTTCTCTCCTAAACAAATATTTTTGAAAGACTACTAGCGTAGAGGCACAATGTGCTTTCATTGACACATTTTCATGAGGATAATTTGGATGTTCCTCAGGTCTTCCCTCATAAACAAGGTAAGGTAAGGTGGAATAAGGTCACCTAATTTGATGAGTATCATACTCATTATGATTTTGATACCTTGGAGTAGGGTGACTTGAAATCTTGAGATGATCATTCAACCCTACTCGAGGTGTGAGCTCTTGCTCCTATATATGATTAGGAGTAGAGGATCGAGCAGGCACGTGAATGCATGGTATTGCTCTATGTGGAGGTGCCTCATTGCACGGTGACTCTTCTCGAAAGAAGGTGTTTGTAGCATATGAATTAGGGAGATATTTTCCCAAACTAGGACTATGACCTACAGGAGTACCCTGTGAAGGAGTCCCCTATAAGCTAGACCTTCTAGTTGACTCTCTAGGAGTAACCATCCACTCATCAGTCGGTCTACGACTAGGAAGAGTAGCTGATTTCTAGGGAGGAATGATCCTATCCCTAGGCTCAACACGAGGATGTTCTATATCCTCTTCTCTATTGCCCATAGCTTCTACCCCTGAATGGGCTTGGCTATGGGTACGTACCATAGCTATGTACTCTAACTACTATGTGTTTATCTTCTTTACAATTTCTATGAATTTGAAACAAACAAACAATAGAGACACACAAGCATAGAAGTGATTATCTCATTTTAAATATTTTAAGTGTGAATCCTAAACTGTTTGATGTGTTTCAAGATGTGTTGCTTTGTAAAGAAAATACTTTTCTCATGTTTGATATTTCGTTGGATGATATACTTAAATGTTTAAAGGATTTCACCTATATACTCACACAAGTCAAATATGGGGATGAAATCCATATCCAACGAGGTAGCATAGGTACTACCAACCCTCACCCAACACCCCGTGCATAGTGATACACTCCTTCAAAGAGGAATGCATGCTATTTTGCATGGTTAGGATAGATCTTGGGTCGGCCTTGGCCACAAGAAGGTCTCGATAATACTCTTCTCAAGAGCCAATCTAGTGGTGATTAAATCCACTATTGGTCTCAATCAATGTGTTGGATATGAAATCCCAACTCCGCTTATGTTTATAATGAAACGTGGTGTGTGTGGGTTCCTTTTAAATATTTGAAAGAAAATAAAAGAGCACTCAATGATTGTTTACTAAATGCATGAAGGTGCATTTTTCTTTCAGAAATATTAGTAGCATAAAAGGAAAGCAAAAAGTTGTTTAGAAACCTATATGACCTTAACCTTTTTGGCAAGGTTCCAATAGGAAAACTAGAAAAAAGTAGAAACTTCTACTATATTTTTCTCTATTTTTCTAAACTAATTAATGCACAATTTTTGAAAGAGAAACTCTAACCTTTCTATGCAAATAATAAGTAAGAAAAACATGAAATTTAATAATTTTAAATAGTAAATTTGCAAATTGATAGTGCATAAGGGTGTAAAAATGGACCTTTAAAGTTGTTGTTTCTGCAAATTTTTGTAGAAACCCTCTGGTTTTGTGGCCATCCCTATCAGGGATGGTGGTATATTAGGGGTCGTCCCACCCAGTGCCATGTAGTTGGCCATCTCACCCAGTGCCATGTAGCAGCAAAGAGGTCATTTCTGCTCAGAATGGTCAGTACCTGCAACAAATAAAACTAGAAATGGAGGTCCAAATTAGCACCATTCAAGGGGATATTGAAAAAAACCTAGATACCATGATCACCACTGAAGAAGTGAAATTCATGATATCGCCTTAAGGGCATTTACTTGCAATGTATATCAGTTATAAAGCATTCAAAGGGAAATATGGCATAAGCATGTAATCTACTGAAATGAAGCAAAATAGGCAATAAAGATGATGAAATTCTCTCTCTATTCATTTATAAATAGCTTCAAAACCAGATTACAAGAAATCCCCTTGAGGGCTTTACAAATTGATACATTTCATTACAATTTCCCAAGGGATCTAGTCCCTTGGAAGGAGGCCTTTAAGGCGATAAAACAATAGTGTGAACTCCTACTTCCCACACTCGAGAGCTATTGTTGGGCTGATAATCTTATGCCTCCTTAGCTCCTCCTCTTGCCTAGAATTCCTGTTCCTGAAGACAAGGGATTGAAAGGGGATTAGTAGCACCTGTGTTATAGAAGAAACCCATAAAACCATGAAAGGAGAGCATATTCTACAACAATAAAAGGTGATCTACATGCATAAAAACTGATCTACATTAAGCATAAACATATTATTGATGATATAAATACAAATAAGTAGATTTGGAAGCAAGATCTAAGGTTAAACTATGCAAAAATGGTGACCATTCTTGGGTGAGCCAGATAAACCTGCAACATTGGGGATCACAAATCCTACATCAAAACTCCTCCAAATTACTTCAAATTTGGACCAGAGGTTCCTCTAGACATTCCTAAGGGGACTATGGAGGAATTTATCTAAAATTATAAACTATTTGGTAACCATCCCTAGGTGTGCCATGGATAGACTGCTGACCATCCCTAGGTGGGACGGTTACAAAACTGACTTAGTTTTGTCACCTATGGCTATGGGAATTGGTCCAAAACTTGGGTAAGGGTGTTTTCGATATATGGGGCCAAAGAATTATTCAATTTGGCTAGTTTGGTATTGATGGATCGAGCCTATTGCCCCTAAAATCACCTTCGAATGGAAGAGGGTTTCAAGGCTAAGGCAAAGGTGTGTTTTGGTTGGTTTGGTTTGCAAAATGGTGAGGATAGAATTTGGGTAGCACTTCATTGCTAAAATGCTCTAATTCTCCTCTTTGAAATTGGGAGTTTGAAGCTCCTTTTATAGCCCAAAAGGGCATCTAGGGAAAAATGGCATGTCTTGCCATGCGAGGCAAGTGCCGCCATGTGTCCTAATCACGTCATGGGGTGATTGGGAGAAGGTTACCCCTTTGGGTGCTCCCAATAAACTATCCCACTATCCATTAGTAGGTCCCCAATCAATTTGGGGTGATTGGATGTGCTAATGGTAGTCTTTGATTGCCATTTAGTGCATCCTTTGACTTTTTCAAAGGTCTAGTTAGGGGCCATCCCACCTAGGGATGGTTGTTGATGGCCATCCCTGGGTGGGACGATCACTAGTAGGAGCCCCAAAACTGCCCTAGACTGCTAGGAACCCTCCAAACTGAGTTTTGGAGGCTTTTGGAAGCCTTTTTCTAGCCTAGAGGGGTGCCCAATAGGGCCATATGTTGTCGATAAGAGGGCATATGTAATGCACTGATAGTCTTATCCGATTTACGTGATTTAGGTGTCTACAGGGCACACCCAAAAGTAGGGAACTTTTTGATGATGAAATTTAGAAAGGGTAAAAAAGAACACACAAAGTAAAAAACAAAACAAAATAACAGAAAACCTGAGCCAAATGCAGTGAATGAATTCCAAATAAATCTTAGAATTTTTCTAACATACAAATTTAGAAATAGACTAAAATGAATTTGAAAATCCTAATGCAGCTAATAATGTATTTGCAATTGTAGATCTACCCCTAAATGTAGGAATTTTCTATAAATAAATAAATTACTATTCTAAAATGCACTTCTTTTTATAAAAATAAAAATCCTTAAGATGCATAAAAATGCTTGGTGTATTGCTTTTTAAAAATAGAAAGATAAATATTTATTTCTTTTTTCTTTTTAGAAAGAAACAAAATAGAGATAGGGTTTTTAAAAATGACTTACCTGGGAGTTTACATATTTTTCCCCTAGCTTTGTAGATGTGGCATTGAATCTCCCAAACACAATGTCGAATATCCCAGATTCTCTATGGCATCTCCTAGATGCACTTTGGCATCCCCCAGATGTGGTATGGCATCTACATGATAATATATCAAAATCTAATAGCTTTCAAAAACCCTATTTTTAGGTTTCACAATTTTTGTACAATCTAGTTTCTAAAACCTACAGTAAAAATAGAAAACATAGATCAACATATCGAAGAATGACAAGGCAAATCAAAACATGAAAAACTTTGGGGATCCCACCATGATCACTTTGTGAAGAAAAAATGATGAACACAAATAATAGCAATGAATCAAAACAAAAACAATATACACGTTAAGTGAATGCTTTCATGTATTATTAAATTGGGGAGACTTGATATCCACTCTTATACATAAATATACCTCATCAGGGGTTACAGAAACATTACTTGTTTTGATACAATAATTACAATAGAGGAGTAAAACCCTCATGCTGGAACAATAGACTATGGTGTCTTTGAATCTTCTTCACTCTAAACAAGGGTTGATTGGGCTTGTGTATCTTCTATGGGGCCACTCCAAGCTACAATAGCTTATCAATGAAAATATCTCCTGCACCTACATACAAATAAGCCATAAAAATGGATCAATAGTACATGTGAGGAATACACTATGTGAGGCCCTCTATAAAATGTAGATCTACAAAAATCCTAAGTGCAATTCTTGTAAAATGTAAAATAAATGTAGGAAAGGTAAATGAAAAACAACCAATAATGTTGTCAATACCCAAATCACTAAATCTATGCTTATACTAGTTTGATCTGAAGTTGTGTAAATGCCTAGAAGCATATGAAGGCTCGATGGATGCAATGCAGTGTCTGGTGAATACCCTGGAGTGTTTGTAAATTGCTATGGACACCATGCAATATTTTAGAAATGCTCTATAGCATTCGAGGAATGTCTTGAGGCTTTTTTGGGCTAGATCATATGCTCTGCAGTGTTCAGCTCTAGTTTGTAGAAGCTCTAGGGGTCGAATGGTGGATATGGTGATGGTGAGGGTTTGTGCAAGTGTGAAGGGTGAATGTGATAATAGAATATTTGACCTCTCAATATTTTTTATTTTGATCCTCATTCATGATAAGTGAATGATCTTTTATGATTGCCCTTGATTCATGTTAGGGTTTCGATGACACCAACGAGCGATCAAGATTAAAACATGATGAAGGGTTGAGATTGCAATTTGATAAGTGACATGAATTGCATTGAATGAGCAGCCAAGATTAAGACATGATGGGCAGCTAATATTTATTCATATATATATATAATATTTATATTTATATATATATATATATATAAAACTAATGGATGGTTGTGATTTGATAGTGATGAGTGGATAATGAGTGGATAGGATTTGGTGTCTACACATTCAAGTATATATAGTTTTATATTTACATTTAATTATCTCAGCATGATTGCTTTCAAAACTAATTGTAGGCCTATTAGGCTGGTACAACACATGTGTGTCCCTTTCCATCTCATTTTGGTACAACTATAGTGATATCGTTACACAAATGTAGCTTTCCCTAATTTCATTAAAGAAGGTAGTGCCCCACATGTAGTCAACTAATCCATGATATTATCTAACAAATTTACTTTATTCCATATCACTCCATGACTAGCCAAACTATATCAGAACATACATTAAATAGGGAATCCTATGGCTATTAATATTTTCTAATAGCATATTCTAGTTGTTGGGAGCAAGTCTAGGCTCTTTTGTGCTCTACTAGATTAATATTTTTTAAAATTAGTCCATATCTAGATTTTCAAGTATTAGTATTTTCCCTCTGCTTGTGTGATATTAGCCTAATCACTAGCCCAACTCTTCATCTCAACACTTAGCTAAATTTTCAATTTTCTTTGTTGTATGCTAAATTTTTATGTTTCTCATAATGACATCAATACATTTAAAAGTATGTCTAACTTCTGCAGTCAGTCATTCTTCTATGATGTATACTATTGGATGTCAGATATACTTTTGTCTCCAAGTTTTTTGCCTTTATATTCTAGGATTCATGCCTTAGAAAATTTTTAGCTCTAGCCATGGGTTTCCTCTATGCTTAAATTTTATATTGTTCATGATGATGTCAATTCCTTTAAAATTATAATCATCTTTGACATAGACAAATTTTTTACTCAACCATGGGTTACTTCGGTACAAGATGATGGATCTTCATTCAGGAAATTAAGAAAAAATTCTTTCTAATTCACTAGGTACTAGAATTTTTCCACACCTTTGGTGAAGTAAGCATCTCAAATATTATGACTGCTTTCTACACTTAGCTTTTTTTTTTCAATATGTTTTTCTTGACATTAAATATTAGTCTTGATGCTTAGATCCTTCTTACTAGGCTTCATGTCTTAGAAATAGTTTCCATCAAGACTAGGATTTTCTCTGTGCCTAACTTTTATGCTTCCCATGATGACATCAACAACTTTAAAAGTTTGGCCATATTTGACACTTACCCAAATTTTTCATTCTTCCTCTAAAAAAGCTTGTTGATTTTTCATGATTTAGCATCTTCTTTCTAAAACCTACCACTTTTAGTACATCTAGCTATGCTTTTGCCTTCTTGGTTTGAAATATACTTACTCAAATAGAAAAATTCTCTCTGAATATATTGCTTATAAATGTGGCTAAATTATTTTTACCCACATTATTGGTTCTTCATAGGGGTTTCTTGCTTGCAAGAACACATAATCCATATAGCCTTATCCTATTAGGAAATAGAGCAAAAAATAAACAAATATATTTTTATACAAATGTAGGCTTCCTACATGCTCCCCATCTTCAAGGATCCAATTTTTGTACCATTGTGACAATGGACTCACCCTTCAATTTATCCAATACTACTCTATATGTTTCACCCTATTGAGTGGTTACTTGAACCGTTGAAGGAGCTACCACAAGCCATAATAGTTTACACATCTTATCCCATGATTTTTGACAAGGGACATAAAATACTCTAAATTTATGTTGAACCTCTCTTAATTAAAAGTATTTATAATAAGAGGGGTCCTTGTATCTTTGAGCTAATTATTTTGATCTTGAGAGTAGCATAGAGATCCCATGGAAGAGCACAATGATCTAATTCACTTCAAAATATTTATACAATGAATCAAATATCATTCCATCATTGATTTTTTGAACCAACCATTGGCTAAGTTATCTTGCATTATAAAAATTATCATTCTTATCTTAGAATCCTAGGAAGTCAAGTTCCATGACCTCTCAAACTATAAATTTTATCTTATTTGTACTTGCTTTGAGTGTAGTTATTATGTTCCATCATAATATTAGATGGTTTCTATATATTACTTGAGTTGAGCAAAATTTTGACTCACTTAGGTATCTCTTAGAACATGTTTCTAGGTATGGGTATTATCCTTAATTTTGCATGATACAAACTATTACATCTACTTACTCCAATTTACCCATCAAGTCCTCTCTTCCTTTGTTGAATTATTCTTCTAAATCTTGGATTAAATTCAAAATATATGCTATATTTTTACTAATGGGAAATATTTTATAACTACTTTCTTGATCTTATTCTATTACTAGCCTAAGATATATTTTAGCAATTTTTAGGAAATGATAGAGTTTTGTGGCTTTTTCTTCTCTTGTTTAAGCTATGATTACACTATTTCTAAGCTTTCCTCCTAATTATAGATTCTTGCCCTAGACTCTTGCAATTTATTTTCCTATTATTGGATCTTCACACCCCCTTGTTGCAACTACTCTTCCAAACTCTAGATTCTCCTATATCTATACTATAGTTGCTATTTAGTTGGAGATTTTTCTAGTAGGAGATTTATATCTTAGACCTAAATTTTTAAAACATTTTTCTCTACTTCCTTTTTTAGCCTTTATTCTAGATTTTCAACTTTTTTTACAGCTTTATATGCTACCATTGTATGATTGTTCTAAAGATATTACAACGAACCAAATTAATTAATTAACAATTTTTATTCAAAAAACCTTGCACAATGAAATATATAACCAATAGAATGATTAAATCAATTCAATCAATGATGAAGTAAATAAAAAAATTCAGCCACCCAAAGAGGGTAAAGTCTCATAGCCACTTGGAGAGGGTGAAGTCTCTTACATCTATACGCAATTCAAATTATATTCTTCAATGATGATATAAACTAATAAACATTCCTCCTATTTATAAATGAAATCAATGATAATAAATAAAATGGAGATATAACCAACAAGGCTATGTTGGGATCATTACATGGATCCCTTCCTCGAAAAGCTTTGTCCTCAAAGCTAGAAAATATAAGAAAATACTCTTAGACTCCTATGTAGCATATTCTTCTAGAAGGTCCTACCATTTAATTAGGAACTCTTGAATTTGGCATGATCAAATATGATGCACTCTAGATCATAATATTGCTTCAGGTTGAAGAGTTATTCGACCTTCTTCATCAAGTAATGGAAGCTCTATCTGGGATTGCACCTTTTGGCCAATAACTTGTTTGAGACAAGATACATGAAAAAGTGGATGGAAGAGGGTGGAAGCTCCAATTGATATGCTACTTCACCAATGCGATGAACCACTTTGTAGGGCCCATAAAATCGAGGAGCCAACTTATGATTAGACTTGATCTTCAAGGACAATTGCTTATAAGGTTGTAGGCGCAAAAAGACCATATCTCCTACATTGAATTGTCATTCCGAATGATGTAAGTCTTGTTGTTGCTTCATACGGTTTTGTACATGGGTCAAATTATCTTTAAGAAGTTTAAGCATCATCTAACGTTGTTGTAACAAATCATCTACCTGGGCTACTTTGGAAGAACCTGGAACATAGTCTGTGATTGTTGGAGGCTTTTGACCATACAAAGCTTCAAATGGAGACATCTTAAGGAAAAATGGTAAGAAGTATTATACCACCATTTTTCTAAGGAGATCCATTGAATCCAATGATATTGCTTATCTTGAGCAAAACAATGAAGGTAAGTACCCAAACATTTATTAACAATCTATGTTTGACCATCAGACTGGGGGTGATATGAAGAAGATATACTCAACTTGGTACCACTAAGATGAAACAATTCCTTCTAAAATTTGCTAGTGAATATAGGATCACGGTCACTCACAATGGTTTTGGGTATACCATGTAACTTGAAAATGGAATCAAGAAATACCTTGGCCACCTTACTTGTTGAATAGGGATGTTGTAGTGCACAAAAATGAGCATATTTGGAAAGACGATCTACTACCACAAAGATCATTGTTTTACCCTATGATTTGGGAAGACCCTCAATGAAATCCATGGATATGTGCTCCCATTGGTGGTTAGGGATAGGTAAGGGTTGCAACAACCCAAGAGATTTAACTATTTCCCCTTTGTTACATTGACATACCTCACACTCAGCCACAAATGTCTTGACATCTGATTTTAAGCCTTTCCAAGAAAATGATTGCTTCACCCGTTGGTATGTTTTCAAGAATCCAAAGTGTCCTGCTAGAGGAGATGCATGCAATTCTTGGAGAACCATTGATTTAATAGTTGAAGAATGAGGAAGATAGATGCGATATTTTTTTTAAGCACTCCATCTAAATATGAGAAGTAAGAATGCAATGATGATCTTGTTTTCATATCTTGAATGATTTGAGCAGTCTCTAAGTCAGCAAGCCATTCTTCTTGAAGTTGAGAAAACCATTGTGGACAAGGACCAGAGATGGCATTGATGGCCACATCATCCTCGTATTTATGAGATAAAGCATCAGCTACCATATTTTCTTTACCTTTCTTATACTCAATGACAAAATCATAACCCAAGATTTTGGTCATCCATTTATTCTGTTTAGGATATGAGAGACATTGTTCTAAGAAATGCTTAAGGCTACTATGGTTAGTCTTAATGATGAAATGACTACTTAATAAATAATACCTCCATTTCTCTATGGCATGTAAAATAGCTAGCATTTCCTTCTCATAAGTAGATCATCCCAAATTCTTGCCTGAAAGTTGCTTACTTTCGAAATCCAATGGGTGACCCTATTGCATTAAAACAACTCCAATACTTGTACCAGAAGCATCACACTCAATGAAAAAAGGCTTGCTAAAATTAGGAGTGGCCAAAATTGGAGTGGAACACATAACTTCTTTGAGGGATTGGAAGGCCTGAGAAGCAACTTCATTCCAAATAAAAGCATCCTTTTTGGTAAGAGCAATGAGAGGTGCCGCAATATTGCCATAGTTACGGATAAATTTTCTGTAATATCCTATGAGTCCTAGAAATCCATAAAGTTTTTTGAGGGATTTGGGTAAGGGCCAATCTTGAATAGCTTTGATTTTATGAGGATCTACTTTGACTCCTTCATGAGATACTATATGACCCAAATATTCTACCTCTTGGACCCCAAAGGCACATTTGGATATTTTAACAAAGAGTTTTTCCTTTTGTAATAGATGAAGGACTTTGTCAACATGAACTAGGTGATCCTTCCAAGATTTGTTGTATATTAAAATATCATCAAAGAAAACTAGGACAAACTTATAAAGAAAAGGATGAAAAACATGGTTCATGAGACTTTGAAAAGTAGAAGGGGCATTAGTGAGACCAAAGGGCATGACTAGGAACTCATAATGACCCTCATATGTACAAAAAGTAATTTTAGGGATATCCTCTTCTCTAACCCAAATTTGGTGAAAACCAGAGCGTAAGTCTAGTTTAGTAAAATAACTAGCACCATGTAATTCATCCAACAAGTCATCTATAACAGGGATAGGAAACTTATCTTTGATAGTGATCTTGTTGAGAGGATGAAAATCAGGACACATGCACCATGAGCTATCCTTACGATGTACCATCACCACTGGCAAAGAATAAGGACTAATGCTTGGATGAATGATTCCATGCTCTAACATTTCTTGGACCAACTTCTCAATCTCTAACTTTTGGGGCTATGGATAGCGATAAGGACAAACATTAGGAGGTAGACTTCCAAGAATCATATGGATGGCATGATCATGTGTGTGCTTGGGAGGTAGACCCTTTGGTTCACTAAAGACTTCTTCATAATTATCCACAATATCTTGAATATCCCTTGGAAGAGTTGTAATAGATGAATCCATGGATTTGACCTCTATGGAATTCACTTGAGCAAGAAAACCATGACCACATTTCTTCAAAATCTTCTCCATACTATGTGAACTAACCACCTTGGAGGGAGGAGGTTGAATTCCTTGAAGACAAATGACCCTTCCATTCTCTATCCACTTGATGTATAATTTTTGTAGATTAATAGTAACATCATCGAGCTGAGATAACCATTGTGCTCCCAAAATGACATCTGAACTTCCCAGTTTCATAGCAAAGAGATTTCCCATCCAAGTATAATTCCCCATTTGGAGTGTAACTTTAGAATTTTGACCCACACATTGAGTAGTACCTCCATTTGCAATCAAGACTTGAAATTTATCTTGATTTGAAGTATTGATATACAAGCCCAAGGATTTTGTTGTATTAAAATCTATAAAGTTATGTGTACTACCAGAATCAATCAATACATTAACACGTTGGTGTTTAATGAATCCTTGTACCTTGATAGTGTGATGAGCTTGAAGACCCATAAGTGCATGAATAGAAAGAGCCACAATATCATCCTCTTTTTTGCATCATTTATTTATATTGGTTGTTGTCCTGGATCTATGGATGGCTCTGGTTGAGGTAAATCCTCTTCCTCAACAACTGATGCATCTTCATATTCTAAGAGAAAGCTTTGATGTTCTACACAATATTGGTATCTGGGATGATGTGAATGAAATTTAAAGTAGAAAAATCCTGTGGAACACTCAACATTATGATAAGGATGATGAGAGTTGAAATCACATCGATATGGAGGACCAAAATCTTGGAGTTTTTGTTCTATCACTTGAGCTATACGATGTGCATCATCAAGGGTATAAGGATCATGCATGTCAACTTCCTTTTGAATCTTATCCTTAATACCATAGTGAAAAGTAGAGACCACCACTGTTGGACTCAATTCTTGTGTATAGGTGAGTAGACTTATGAACTCAAAGTAATAGTCTTCTACTAATCTTGTTTGCTTAATTTGCATAAGATGTACCACATATGATGTGGAAGATCCCTTATCAAATATTCTAAGAAATTGTTCCTTAAATTGAGGCCATAAAATAGGATGACCATGTTGATGAAGTTGCCATAACAACCATTGATAAGCCTAGATACCAAGTTTAGAAGTTGCAAATGCAACACGACTTGTTTTTTAGATATGATGCAAATGGATAATGCCTTCCATTTTGGCCAACCAACCTCTAGGGTCAACACCTTCAAATGTGGGCATGTCAATGCAAGGGACTTGAACATCATGAGGCCATTCCAAGAAATTGGAAGCACCATGTGCCATGAGATCTAGATCATTGGCAAAGCCTAGGTGAGGAGAAGAAGACTCAAGTTTGATAGTATGTTGTGACTTGAGGACATGGGGAGGTGTAGAAGTGGATGGAGCTAGATTTCTTTGAATTGTTTCTAGCATGGTAATAATTTTATCCATATTTCATTCTTGTTGTGAAATATATTGTTGCAATTCAAGGTCAATATTGCTAGGGATTTGAATGTCATCGTCATGGTTATTGGAAGGGTTATTGTGTGTTGGAGAAGAGGAGAACCTGAATTGTTGTGTGAATTTGAAGCCATAGAATTTAGTGAAGAAAAAAGATGTTGGTCAAAACTATTAATATTAATGGGGGTATTATGATGCATACCTTGATTTCTAGGTTGGCACTTATTTTTACTCATAGCCACATTGTTTGGCTGATCAGTATGTTGTAATCTTCCATCTACTCCTTGAGTCTAATAAAAACTTGTAGCATGATCACTAATGCATTTTATGGCACCAAAATTTGTTTAAAATTATGAAAAATTGGTCATGTGGCAATTCAAACTAAAATTTAAATTATGCAATGGTCCAGTTAGAGAGCGACCAACCACAAACAACTTGTTGATTGCCTATTGTGTAATTTTAGATATTGGATAAATCCTTTGTGTGATGAGTGTGAGAAAATTTCCATGAACCAAGACGAAATATTTGGTGCAACTATCGGTATACAGTGTGGAAACCACTATTTGATCCCTATGAAATTTAACCTGTAGCAGCTGATGTACTCAAATTTCAATGCATGAATTAGATATGTACCTCAAGAACACACTCCATACACTGGTGCACTTACATAGAACAACAAGGTATTTTACTAGATTTTTTGTGCAAATAAAATAGAAGTCATACCTGATGGCAGGATTTGAGAAAGAGAAACTTCTCTTATAGGGGAAGGTGGTGGAAGTGGTTTCTTGGGTAAGGTTGTGAAGGTGGTGGGTGAATTTCAAGGAAAAAAATAGGGATAGAAACCATATCTAATCCTTTCACTTTTGGAAACTACTTCTAAGTTGGTATGTCAAATTTCTAAACTTTTACTTTAGTCCTTTGAATTTCTATAACTAGTTGTTGCCTTATAGCTTTCTTTGAGGTTCCATTTGTTGAGTGCTAGGAGAACCTTTTCTCTTTTCCTTATCACTAGATATTTTATATTGAATATATTGTTCTATATCAGGTTGGAGTTTATCCTTACCAAGATTTTTCATAGGAGATACTTTTTCTACATGCTTTATTTCTTAAACCATATCACCTCTTACAATGTGTTCTGCTTTCTCTTCTTGACTTATTTCTAATAAGTTTTCCATTATTGGGGTATGCATAGGTATGCTTGTCTTTTTAGCATCCCTACTTCACATCCTATATAAAATTAGTTATTTTGACTTTGATTCTTCTTTTGAATTAACATAAGTGACCAAGGGATCCTTATTGATGAGACTTTATTAAATGGTTTCTTCCACCTATTCATAAACATATGCCTCCTCTTCTTTATCTTGCTCTTTAATTAGGTTGAAATATATTTCTATTTTGTGCTCCTACATCTATTTTTCATATTTTTTATAAAATTCTACTTAAAAATATTTATCTAAAGGACTAGGAAATGTCTTCTTTTGTCTATCCTACTCGCATCACAAAATCCACCATCCTTAAACTTTTGCTTCAGTCCATCCTAGCTCTTCCTTAAGTTTTTCCATCAAATAATCTCTTATCCATTGGTATTTATTTCTCACTGGATTATAAAGACACTTGTAAGGATAATATTTTTTGCATGGGGATCAACTTTGAATTTCATTGATATTAATATCAAGAGCTTGATCCTTTGATTTATTCCTAAACTGCTCAATCTCTATTTTAGGAAGATGTTTGAATGTTGGAGGTTCAATGTATAAATATTCTAATCTAGCATTGAATTTACCTTTTGGATCATAGTTCCATATGTATGACACTATGGGTTATTGGAGGCCACTCAACATCTCATCCAATTGTTTTTTATCTCTATTTGTTATATGTATATCCTCAAACTTGAAAGGAAAGTGGTATGTACAAGATTTCTTAATACCAGACCCAAAATTTTCATCAACTTCATCAACCTAGAAACATAGTTCTATGAAAAATACCCAATAAATGACATAGTAGGGAATCAAATAGGGATTTTCAAGAAATTTGTAGACTCTAATGATAGTACCATTTTTCAAGAAATACCAATCCTCTTATTCACACCTTTTACCATGCAACTTCTCTATAGCTTCAGTTTTTAATTGAGGAATTTGGCCATGAATGCATGCCAATGTATGCCTAAGAAAAAATTACTTAAACTCAAGGTATGATGTTTTCTCTCTTACGAAAAGGGTCCAATCAACTATAAGGAGGATTTATCCATTATTTTCTTTTGTTTGGACCTATAGGTTGTGTATTCTTGGAGGCATATAATATAGAAATATCCAAGCCAAGTATGATAGGTAATGGAAGGTTCCCTTTTCTTTGATCTTTAGGGTGGCTAACTGGATATGAATTTTATAACACAAAATTGATCCCAATAAAAGAATATAGGGTCACCTACACTACTACCATCATAGTTTCATGCATTGGTAACTACATATGATGTAAATATCTAATAATCATATGCATACATATCAGTATCTAATCCAATAATTATAGAAATCATAAACAAGACTTCCTAAATAATTTTGTTAAATACCCCAAGTTTTACTGGTTGTTTTGGAAATTTCTTCAATATTTCTCCTATGTTCTTACTTAACTAGTTTCTTACATTATATCTTTTGAAATGATAAATGTACTCATTAATATCAATTGGATTGGGTTCTATACATGGGTATGGTATTGCTACAAAAACATTCATGAGGCCATCAACTATGATAGTGAACAATATTTTCCCTTCTATACTGTATATTATTGTTGTTCTAGTCATAGTTGCTTGCAATTACCTTTACCATCTCCAAGTAGGGGTGAACAAATATAGGAATATATGACAATTAAAGTAAATTCCATGGATTTGCTTCTAGCCTTTTGACCTAGTATTTTATTCCTTTTTATTTTTTCCCTTCATTGAAGTGTTTTAATTTCACTTTGATTGTAATGATAGGATCATGAATGTCACTTAGTCGATACTTGATCTATTTGGTATTCTTTTGCATCTATTTCCTCTTTCTTCTCATGCCATGTCAATTGAACCAAGAATATTTTAGCTTAAATTGTAAGTGTAGGCAATAATGCAACACTTTCTACTCATTTGCAAAGCAATTCTATAATTTTGTAATACTTCTATTGTTTCAACAAGTAACTACTCTTTCGTACATTGCACATTCTTAGCCATTATTTTATAGCAAGAAGAAAACATGATATTGGATCATTGCTATATTAATGTAAAATATTGTGCATGTTTAACTTTTATTACAAAATATTTCCTTGAGATTGATATTTTGTGTGAGCATTTGAGGCACATGTTATTTTCAATATTGCCTTGCTTTTAAGCCAATAAAATTTTTATAATTTCAAAATCTTGTGGCTACCAAGTGTATTTCCTAGACAATCAACTTTTGTTTCTCAAAATTGCCATAGCCACTACTATATTTACACATGTTACTATTTAAATATGTATAGCTTACACGCATATGATTCTAAGAAAAATGTTTTAAATACTATCTATTCACCAAAATTGGAAGAAGACTATCATCCATATCTTGAATCTCATATGCATTTAATGCTTTTATTCTCAAGATTAGATATGGTCTGAACCATAGTGGTTCCAACTTGTCATGCTTTCTTGGCTTAGCTCAGAACTAAATCACCATTTTTTTATAGTCACTTGAAGTTGGTAAAAGCTATTTAATGATTTTTCTCTTTTTTTCCTTCTAGTAGCAATAAATTTGTCATACTTTTTTTAATTGACCTTGTATTTTCTAGCACCATTTGATCTTTAATCTTTAAGGCTAGCAATTATAGATGTATTGGTAACACAACTTCCTTCCCATAGACTAAAGCATAAAGGATGGATTTTAGAGCCTTATTAACCATAATTATATCCACCCATAATGTTTGATTCAACATCAAATACCAACTTTTTTGGTTTTCACCAATATTTATTTTTATTATCTTCATTAAGTTCTTGTTTGTATATTTTTCTAACCCATTGCCTTGTGGGTAATAGTTAGAGGAAGCCTTTCAATATATACCATTATTTCTAGAAAAATCCATGGTCTTAGCCCCTACAAACGCTCCACCATTATTAGATACTATTGTAGATGGGATCCCAAACCTAGTAATTAGTGTTTCCAAAAGGCTAATGACAATGTGTTGGTCTGCATGCTTGTTTACTTTTACCTCAGACCACTTGGTGAAATAATTATTTGCTATTAGGATGGATTTATTTCTGGCATATTAATTTAGATTAATTACCCCAATAAAATATAACCCCCATTTCTAGAAGGTATTTTCTATGACAATTGGATGGAGGGGCATTGTCGGATAATTTCTCTTCCTATTAGGAACCTGGTTCCTAGAAATTGGAAATCAATGGAAAAAAGGTGGAAATGAATACAAACAAGTAAATAAATAATTGCTTTTGTTAAGATCATTGTTTTGAATGGAGGTTTCCCTACCAATTTCTCTCAAAGATATGTATAATATTATGTTCTTGGATGCCTTATGACACCCATTGTGAATGCATATATATACCTACCTAGGGTTATGAGATGAAAGGACACATTGGTCCATAATGAATTAGAGTAATTAGTTATATACAATAGGAGTTAGGATTAGGATTATAACTAGCCACCCTCATTAAAAAGAGCTTTGTCCTCAAAGCTCAAAGTGAGGAGTTTCATCCTATGTTTTCCAAGAAGCATTTACTTGTATTTTTACACTATTTTAATGTCCTCTTTTTGTAAGCAGGGATATTGAGAAGGTGGAATAGTTAGTGGTGGATTTACAAGAAGAAGAGGAGAAGTAGAATAATGGTGGGATGGGAACCCTTGGGGTTTCACAAAAACTTTAGAATAATGCATTAAAAGTGAGGGTAGCACATCCACCGTGTTCTTGTGTTCCCTACAAGAGTCAATGAAAATGAGTGTGAAGTCATCTTTCGGTATTGTTTTCAAATAGGTTTGACGATGGGATGATAATGTACTTTTGGTGAGGAATGTGGGTGTAGTTCTTATAGAGTGTCCGACTGGTCATCATTGGTAACTTTGTGTGTGTATACCTTATATTTTCCTAGGACATTTTTCACTTCATGTACATTGACCTTATTGTTGTCATGGTGGTGATTAGGTATTTTGAGTATTTCTTGCTCATTGTCCTCATTTTATACATCTTCCTCATATTTATCATCTTCCTCAGCTTCCTCATCTTCCTTATCTTCCTCATATTCCTCATATTTAGTTTTATCTTTAGGTGTATCCATCACCATTTCTACCTTGATCGCATTTGCATCGTTGGTTGAACTACAAGGAATAGTTGTATCAAGAATATATAACTTGGGTGTAATACATTGATGATTGCATATAAATTTCTCATCACAATGAAAAAAAGGCCTTTTTCTCATCATGCCTTCATTTCTATGGAGTTGATATGTTTAATGGGTAAGAGTTAGGTAAGTTTTGGGGTGGTGTAAATATTTTCTGATTTCGGTAGAGGTGGTTTTATAATTAGTCCTCCCATGGGAAAAACTCATCTTTTTGTATATTACTATTTTGAATTTCTTCCCTCCAGTGACGTACCTCTAGGATAAATTCTTTAAGGGTAGGGTCCTGCAATGTTCTATCATCGGCCATTTGCATAGTGGTCATTGAAATTTGCCACTAATTTGTTGAAAGTCATCACAAAAAACCATCACAAAAATCATTGACAAAAGTTGCTAAAAGTCATCAAAATTCATCGCAATTTGTGTCAAAAATTGTTGTCAAAAAAAGTATCATCAAATTGTGTTGCAAAAGTTTTTGCAATGTTGTCGTCAGAAATTGTCAAGAGTTGACAATAATTTTTCATCAATTTCTTGTCAAAAAGTTATCGATGATTTCTTGGCAAAAAGTCATCTTCAATTTCTTGTCAACAATTTGGCATAAACTTGTCATCAACTTTGTAGAAAATTTCATCACAAAATTATCGTCACAAAGTTATCAAAATTTTACATAAAAATTTGTAAAAGTTTATCGTCAGAATTTTGTAACAATTTTTCGTCAATTATTTGTAATGGTTGAAATTGTCTCCCATTCAAATTTTTAGAATAAATTTTGTGCCAAGGTTTAAATTTTTTTAATCAACTTTATGGAGTGCAGAGTGTTATGTACCGAGGAGATAATTTACCAACTTTATGGAGTGTGGACTGAGGTGGGTGCTAAACATGAAGTGGCATGGCACACTAAGTGAGGCTTGATAGTAAGGTAGTGTGAGTGGAGTAGAGGAGCGATGGTGGATAGAGAGGGTGAAACGGAGTGGTGGGGCAATGGCTAGTGAGGGTGGATTAGAGAGTGAGCAACCTGTGGTAGGGCATTAAGGGTAGCAAGTGGCAAGTGTGTGAGGATGGAGCTGGGAAAATTGGTGAGCGTGAGAGGACGAAGTGTGGAGAAAAGAGTACAATGGTAAGAAGGGTAAGTTCATGCATGTGCATTACTACCTAGGGGTAGTCATGACCACTAATTATTATATTTTACCTTTTAAACCCCTTTAAACCCTGAGCATGTGAGATGTGGGATTTTTCTTTTTGAAGAGTTTTTAAAAAAAATTCTCCTGCTTTTTCCTTTCCATTGGAAACAACTCAAACGATGTCAGATTCGATTTTTCGGTTGTCAAAAAATCTTAAAACTTTATATTATAATTTAATATTTATTATTTGTCACCGTATTTTCTGAAATGTCATTGAAAAATGTAGAAGTCTTGTTGCAGATTAATTTTTTGGGAAATTTTCAAGATTTCTCTTCGATCTTTTGCTTAGTATGAGGGTAAAACAACTTGCAATATCCTTTTGAAGATATTTGATCAAATTTTGAGCACTTTTTTTTACCAGTTTTGCCTCTACAACTATGTTTTAACTATGCTACTTGTGCATTCGCTAGCCAACTTATATGCGTTGTTTTGCTAAAATAAACTATGTGATACATGTTGGGGATGTGTGAGGAATTTTTTTGGGTGATTGTGGCGATATGGCTAGTTACAATGGTAATACATGTTAATCATAAGTGGTGTAGTTGGGTAACAAGGAAAAATGATGCACATGATAGGAGAGAATGTTTTTGTAAAAATATTTATGAATGGCCTTTCAGATCACGACTCTGATACTAGTTGTTAGGAACCTACTTCCTATAAATTGGAAATCAATGGAAAACAAGAGGAAATGAATGTAAACAAGTAAATAAATAATCTCTTTTGTTAAAATCATTGTTTCAAATGGATATTTCCCTACCAATTGCTCTCAAAGAGATGTATAATATAATGTTCTTGGATGTCTTATGACACCCTTTGTGAATGCACATATATACCTACCTAGGGTTATGATATGAAAGGACACATTGGTCCATAATGAATTAGAGTAAGTAGTTATATACAATAGGAGTTAGGATTAGGATCTTAACACTTACCAACAAACCTTTGAAATTTATCACAAGTACTAGTAGCTTTAAAAGCATCGACAAATAGTGTCAACCAATAATATCTAGTCCTTATGATTTTAGCTATTGTGGTTTGATTGGAATATTGTCCACCTAATAATACAACATAAAATTCATCCAAGATTTCCTTTGTTTTATTTGAATGTATACACCTCAAGAGTACACCTTAAAAAAAAATTGGTAGAAGATGCCATCAATTATAAAATAGTTCATAGCTTATAGTTTGTATATTCACCTTTGGAAACCAATAAATTTATTCAAACACTTGTTGGTCTAAATAATGTGCATTAATTGATCCACCCAATTGTCCTACTTTATCAACAAATTTGCATATGGTATTGCAAAGTTTTCAAATTTTCATAGAGAGCTCTTCTTCTAACCAAATTTATTTATTTGGTTTCTATATTGTACTCTTGGATTTTTGTAATCCATCTAGCTCTCTTTTCACCTAATTATCCTTGCACTATAAAGTTTTGGACATCCGAGTGCACAACATAGACTAATGTTTTACTCTAATATATATAATACCTTATATTTTTTAGAGATTTCATAAGAGAAAATATCTATTTCTCAATGGAGTTGTAATGCTCTTTTTAGTTGTGCAAGGTCTGACTTAGAAAAGGTATGGGTCATTCAATATAATCTCTATCTTTTTGAGTCAATATAGCTACATAGCTCTCTTCTACACCAAACACATTAAGAATGACATTTTTATGAAATTCCATATTGTCTAGTATTGGGGCTTTGGTTATGGCCTCATTTATTATTTTGAAAGCATATCTTCTTGATTTTGTCCATGTAAAAGCTACATCCTTTTTTAACATCTTTTTCATTGGCTTTATTTCTTGAGCAAAATCAAATACAATATTCTAGATAAAATTAATTTGCCTGAATAAATATTGCAAGCCTTTGTTATTTTGTGGCAATGGGGGTGCTAATATCAATTTGAGTCTATTTGGATCAATGGCTAAGCCTTTTCTTGATACTACATGTCCTAGAAATTTACATTTATAAAAAAATTAACTTTTTTGGGTTTAGTGATACCCCAAATTCTTTACATTTTTGAAAAACTAGCCAAAGATGATCTAGTTGTTTTTCCTTATTATGATAGGATACCATCATATAATCTATATAAATTACTATCACCTTATTTACCATATCACCAAAATCTATGTCCATGGCCCTATGGAATGTGGCTCCAACATTAGACAGGTCAAATGATATTCTTTGATAAACAAATATTCCCTATTTTGTGGTGAATACAATTTTGTATTGGTCTTCATATCTAACTCATACTTGATTAAAGCAAAAGAATCTATCAAGTAAGAAGAACCTTTCTTCCCTAGTAATAGAATGTAGAATTTTATCAATTTGAGGCAAAGGGTAGTTATCCTTTAGTGATTCTTTATTCAAGTTTCTAAAATCCACACATAGATAGATGTATCAAATCTTCTTTTTGATAGGCACCACATTAGCTAACCATGTGGAGTACTTGACCAAGTAAATAATCTTTACATTAAGTAACTCTAGCATCTCCTACTTCATTATTACTTCTATCTTAGGATTCATTAGTAATTTCTTTTGTTATAATGGCTTAGCATTAGGAAACAAATCTATTGCATGTTGGATAGTCTCTTTGCTATAGACTTTCAAATTATTATAGCTCCATGCAATGATGTATTTGAATTATCTACATAATATTATACATTGTTAATTTTTTTCAATATATATTACACTCTAATTTTTAAGTTCCTTCCAACTTCTATTTGAATTTCTCTAAATTCTTGCTTATCAATATTTATTTTCTAGCTAGTTGATCAGTCATTGTTATCAACCAAATTCTTGAGATTAATCAATTTCATAGGAATGTGACTAATATTTAGTTAAATGACATATTATTAAATTATATTCTTGAGAATTCCTTCATTCATGTTTGTATAATATATCTCCTAGATTAATAAATCCACTATCTATTTATCATTATCCAGTACCTACCAAAAAGTGTCCTTATCTGGTATAGAAGGCCGTAAAGTAAGTTTAACAAATCTTGAATTTCTCCCTAAATCAAAAGCAAGATATAAATTTGCTCTATGGGAAGATAATGCATCATTTTATGCATTATTATATATAGGGATTGCCCTTATGTTCAAAGCTTCAATACTTTCAAACAAATCCCATACTCTATTTTGGTAAGCTTTCAAATAGTGTTGCTTGCTACTACTTTTTTTGGTAACATAGTTAACTATCAACTTAGAATATCTATATATCATTAGTATATTTAGTTTGCCTTCTCCATATCTCTCAATCCTATGCATAATGCTTCATATTTTATTTTATTATTGGTGCAACTCTAGGTTAAGTGATAGTAAAGGTGCTTCACTCCTTCAAAGGGTGATATTAGCATTATTCTAGCTCTAGTATTATTTTCGTATTTGGCTTTGTCAAAGTACATATTCCATATTTTTATTCACTATATCTCCTTATTTGACATGGCTAGGATTGTTTATATTCTACTTTCAAGATAAAATAGGTGCATATCCTTGTTTCAATCATAGCATTGAATATTTTGAGTGAAAAATCATCTTTAGTTTGTAGCTCATCTATGATTGCTTCTACGAAGTTGAAATCATTATTAATCATGTTGACGTTATTTTATTTCTCTTTAATTTTTTCTACATGATATGAGGAGCGATTTATTACATATATTTTCATCTTCTTTACTTTATGAGACATTTCCATATGTGAGTAGTCTAGGGACAGATATCTACCCAATGTGGCTATAAATTTATGAGATAGGCACATACCAATGTATGTCTCTACATATACCATGAATACATATTATATGATTGTTATCTCTCGAATCTTGTGGGGCACCATGGGTATGTATTTGATTATGCTAATAGTTTTGACTGGGGTTCCATCTATCTAAAGCACTCTATAAATAGATTTTATATATTCTATACCCATTGCTTCATATATTCCTTTAGCCATTATTATCATTGCTACTCTAAAATATACCATACAATTATGTATAATCCATCCTTCCATACACAGGGACATGTAAAAAGAAGACAGTCTATTTTTACTCATTCTTGAAATAGGTTTACCTTGTGCTAGATTAAACTCTATATGAGATTGATCCTCAAGCTGACTTCAGTGATTCCTAGAAGAGAATTTGTCTTGAAATTATTAGAGCATCATACATGATTTATTTATATGGTATTTTATTAAGTTCCTGTATAATATTAAAACTTGAAGACTCCAGTTGTTTTTTCTCTCTTTTTTGGTTTATCAAATCTCCTTCAGTACTCTTATGTTGCTTCAATTCTTTATTTCTTTATGATAGAAGCATACTAGAGTTTATTCCTAGCCTTATCTTGAGTTTTAGCTTCTTCTTCCTACACTCAATTTTGCTATTATTTCAGATGCTCCATTGGATTTTGCTTTGTTCTTTGATCAGATTAGGTTAATTACTTTTTAAACTATTTTGTTTGTTGAGATGAAACCTTAAACAGGTCCAATATTTTAGGATCTAAACGTAATGGATTATTTCCATAACAGGTCAAGACTGATATAGATTTTTTCTTTGTTGAATCTTGCATCATAATATTCTAGTCATCCTCACACAATATATTGATTTGTTTTTTTTACCTTCTATGCATTTTTTGCTATGACCATTTGTGCCTGATGTTGATATAACATATAAGTATGTTCACTATGTGGGTCATTGTAGGTTGAGCGCCAATAATGTGCTTTTGATGTTGAAGTAGAAGTATTATATTCCTAGTTGTTGTACACTACATTATACTTTCTATTGACATCATTGGAAAAGATCCCATGATATTTTGTAATGTACAAAAATATCCTAGGTTGGAAATTTCTCTCAAATTCTATTATTTTCATAGTGATGATTTCATTATTCAAGTTATTTAACACCAATATTATCTCTTTCATATCACTTTTTTATTGAGGTTCAGGGGAACGTAGTGCAGGTATGGTAGTAGGTGCTAGTAATGCTAGTGTTGTAGGATTTAGAGGTAATGCTAGGAATTTTTTACAAGAATTAGAGCATTTGGAATATGTGTAATTATGACTAGGGTTTGTGTTTTCTATCTAAATTATGGAATTATCTTGTGGATATATGCTTACCTTGCATCTCTCCTCAATATAGTCCCATTGACTACTTCATTAGAAAAACTCTAACAAAGTGTCTCTCTTACATATAAAATTTATTGGCCCCTCATAGTCATCCAATTTAAAAAAAATGAATTTATATCCTATGAATCTCAAAATTTTAGAAGTGTTACCTACCCCTCAAAAATTATAAGATGAATCTCACATATTAACTAAGGAAATAATTGATATCAACATTGATTCTCAAGACAATCCTATTATTATCAATATTGGAAAAGTTCTAACCCGTAAAGAATGAGAAGAATACTCTAAGCTCTTGACTAAACTTTGTGACATATTTGTATGTTCCTACATAGATATGCTAGGATTTGATCCTTCCCTAGTAGTACACCATTTATTTTTCAAGCCTAACACCAAACCAATAAAGCAAAATTGAGAAAGATGCACCTTAAAATTCCTTTACTTGTCAAATAAGAGTTTCAAAAGCTCTTAGAAGTTAAATTCATAAAAACAATAAATTATTCTAATTGGATTTCTAACATATTACCTATATATAAATGGAAGGGGCTATACAAGTCTCAACTTTATGGACATGAACAATGCATGCCCCAAATACAATTTTCCTTTACCTAACATAGATATAACCATCAACTATACTACAATATTTGGAACACCATATTTAATGGATGGATTTTTTTGGATATAATCAAATTTTAATCATACTAGAATATCAATCCAAAATAGCTTTCATGGCCCCTCAAGGAATCGTTTGCTACGAATTCATACCCTTTGGCCTAATAAATTTTGAATCTAAATATCAGTGAGCTATGACATATGATGCATGATATTGTTGAAGACTATGTTGATGATATTATTGGATGGTCTATGAAATTATGTTGAAGGTGAATCTTCAAACAATTAAGAGAATATAAGGTCTACTTAAAGCTTTCTAAATGTGTATTTGAATTAACATCATAGAAACTACTAGGATTTATTATCTCTTGACCTGGTATTTAGGTGGATCTTGAAAATACATCATGGATATGCCACCACCAAAAACACTAACTTAACTCTAAAGTAATCAAGATAATATATATAATAATTAATTATACCATAGGTTGTGGAATACAATATTTAATGGATGGATTGTTTTATATATTATTATATTTGAATCATACTAGAAGATCAATCCAAAATAGATTTCATGACCCCTCAAAGAACCTTTTGCTACCAAGTCATTCCCTTTGGCCTAAAAATGTTGAAGATACATATCAATGAGCTATGACATATGATGAATGATATCATTTAATACTATGTTTATGATCATATTGGATTATTTATAAAATGAGAAGATAACATTTAATATTTAAGATGAATCTTCAAACAATTAAGAGAATATAAGGACTGCTTAAATCCTCTTAAATGTGTATTTGGAGTAATATTAGCAAAACAACTAGGATTTATTGTCTCCTTAAATGGTATTGAGGTGGATCTTTGAAAGATATCTACCATCATGGATATACCAAAACCAAAACCACTAAATCAACTCTAAAGTCATCAAGACAAATTTCAAGCCATTTGAAGATTTATTTCTTAGTTAGATTATAAATACCAACCCTTTTCCAAACTTTTGAGAAATGGAACTATATTTTATTGGGATGCCAAGTGTCAAAATGTTTTTGATACTTTAAAATAAAACCTTATACCTCCCCTATCCTTATCTTACCTAATCCCCTTAAATTATTTCTATTATTTATCTCATCAATTATCCATTGTCTAGGCAATATGTTGTCACAATACAATTATCAATATAGGGAAAGGGCTATCTACTCTATCATTAGAATTTAAAACCTTGGCTAGCTCTGAAACCTAATATGTGCATTTAGAAAAACTCTATCTTGTAGTTTCCTTTGCTTCCCAAATATTGAGATATTATATGTTGAGCCATAAAACCTATGTCATAGCCAAAGTGCGTTAAGAACCTTCTAATTAAATTAACCACATTTACATAAATATTGAAATAAAATAAAAAATTCATGAAGAACTAAATATTGAAACATGAGTTGTAAATGTAAAAATATAATAATCCCACAACACAACATAGGACCATGGGCCTCTTTGAGGGGGCAACCTCCTTTAATACTTTCATTCAATATCCAAAAAGATACATTTGTTTATGAGTCCTTGTATTTTAAATATAAACTTCACGCAACCCTAACCTAATGCTCAAGATTTGAATTACATGCAAAGTGCCACTTGAGCTAGAATATTCTACCTAATAATAGTCACATTCTTGATAATTTTTATATAAAATGGTCCCACTTACCTAGGCATCTAAAATAATAGTACAAATATTATTATAATGGAGTCCCCATATTGGAAAGGGGTCATTACATAATAATATGATAAATGCATCATAATGTTAGGATGGAGTCCTAACATGCCCTTCCCCTTCAAAAAGCTTTGTTGTCAAATTTGGATATGAGGAAACTGGTGTTGTAGCTATTGGAGGGACTCCCAAGAGGCATATTCTAGTTGTAATTTATACCATTGAATAAGAACCTCAATGATGACATAGTTTTGAAGAGGGCACAATATGTGATCCAATATATATTCAAGATCAAGTGAGATGGAACCCTCTTCATCTAGTTCGGGTAAATTAGATTAGACTTACCCACAAACTTCTTGAGAGAGGAGATATGAAAAACTATATGCAACTTGGACATATCTAGAAGGGCCAATTTTTAGGTCATTGCATCAATTTGCTATAATACCTAGCATATACATAGTATTTGGTATCTAGTTTTTAGAACCTACAAAGTTAGAGTGATGAATATTTATTAGGTTGTAGGTATATAAAAACCATATTTCCTACTTCAAAGCTATTCTTAGAATAATTTTTATCATCATGTTGGCACATATAGTTCTAGGCCTATTCCAGATTCATATTTAATTGACAAAGAATTGTTCCATGTTGGTTGAGTGTAGTGTCAACAACATGAACTTTGGATCTTCCAATAATGTAGGAGGATGGTGTTGATGGAGGATGATAGTAAAACACTTCAAAAGGAGTAATCTTGGTAATGGTGTGATATAAAATATTATACCACAATTCAACCAAGGGAAACTAGTTTGCCCACTATGTAGGATGTTTAGACATAAAGAAATGAAGGTATATCTCCAACCATTTGTTAACAATTTTTATTTTGCCATTTTTTGAGGATGATATGTTGAACTCATATTGAGCTAAGTTTCTTACAACTTAAATAGTTCCAACCAAAAATAACTAGTGAAGGTAGGGTCTCTATCAGACACAATAGATATAGGCATGCCATGGAGTCTAGAAATATTTGGGCTACTATTGATGTTATATAGGGATGGAAAAGGGAATAAAAATGAGCATACTTTGTGAGACAATCCACCACCACTAGAATAATTGATTTTCCTCCTAACTTAGGTAACCCTTCAATAAAATCCATGGAAATATCTATCCATACTTATTTTAGAATGGGCAAGGGTTGAAGAGTTCTAGGGGAATGCATTATTTCTCCTTTCATTCTCTAGAACATGTCACATTCAACCATAAAGTTTTGAATATACTTCTTCATTACCTTCCAAAAGAAAGTATGCTTGATATTTTTATAAGTCTTTAGGAACCTATGGTATCCCATAGATAGTGAGGTATGCATTTCTTTAAATATGAGTTCTTACAATTGAGAAATTTGGGGAATAACAAGGTAGTCAAATTATCTCAAATATTTTCCATCCCAAGTGTATCCCAAGCATGTTAGTATTTATTTGAAATTTGGTGATCAAATTTTGCAATCTTGAGTCTTTGATTATGTCCTCTCTAATATAATTAATCCATTGAGGTATGGAAGAAGAGATAGAATTTAACATACTTTGATCCTCAAACTATTGAGAGAGTGCATCAACCATGATGTTTTCCTTTCCCTTTTTATAGTTAATCTCATAGTCATAGCCCATTAATTTAGAAATCCATTTTTATCATTCAAGTGTGGTGACTCATTGTTCTAGGAAGTACTTGAGACTTTGGTGGTCTATTTTGATGGAAAAATGACAACCAATGAGATAGGGTCTCCAATGATTAACCACATAAAAAATATCTAGCATCTCCTTTACATAAGTAGATTTACCAAAATTTTAGCTTGAAAGTTCTTTATTGGTGAAGGACAATGGTCTTCCCTATTACATAAACATGACCCCTATTCTATTTCTTGAAGCATAACTTTCAACTACAAAGTTTTAGAAAAATTAGGCATGGCTAACATGGGGGTCATTTTTGTGGTATGCTTTAAGTAAAAGAAAGTCTTCCCGTATAGGTTTGACCAAGTAAAAGAATTCTTTTTCAACATAGCTACTAAAGGAGCTACAATTTTTCCATAATTTTAAAATAAAATTATGGTAATACCCTAATGAGGACTAAAAATCATTGAGAGTGTGAGGCTTTGGCAAATATTTAACAACTTAAATCTTTTTAGGAACAATTTTAATTCCATATTTGGTGACAATATGCCGCAAATAATCCACTTCTATCATCCCAAAAGAACACTTAGACCTCTTAACATAAATTTTATTTTGAGATAACAGTTGTAGAGTTTGATCCAAATGTTTGAGGTGCTCCTTCCAAGAGAGACCATAAATTAAAATATCATCAAATAAAATAACAATAAATTTATGAAGGAATGGGTGGAAGACATTATTCATGAGGCTTTGAAATGTGGATGGTGCATTTGCTAGGAAAATGGTATAACCAACAATTCATAATGGTTCTCATGAGTTTGGAATTCTATTTTAGGAATATCTTCCTCCTTGAGCCTTATCTAATGATATCTTGAGTGAAGATCCAACTTGGAGAAAAAAATTGCACCATGTAGCTCATCCAACAATTCATAGACCACTAGAATAGGAAATTTTTTCTTAATGGTGAGTTTATTGAGCTCATAAAAATCAATACACAATAACCATGAACCACCTTTATTTCTAACCAATAGAACTATAGAATAATAAGGACTATTACTAGGCCAAATGACTCTTACTTATAAAAAATATTATACCAATTTATTGAGTTTTGACTTAGGGGAATAGGGTTACTGGTAAGGTTTGATGTTAGGTTGCACACTATTAGGTGCCAAAGGTATTGCATGATCATGGTAATGATGTGGAGGTAATTTTTTTGGTTTCATAAAAACTACATCATGCTTAGTCAAAATGAGTTACAAATCTTCTTGGTACTTTTCTTCAGTTGAAGTTTGTAATTGAATTGTGAAAATTTGAGCTACTACCCATGGGAATATTTTTTAACTTTTCCATACAACTTGAACTAATGATTTATGGAGATCCTACTTGTGAACCATGGAGAGTGTAGGACATACCATTATGTGAAAACTACATCTATAATTTTGTAAAGTTCTAGGCTATAATTCCAAAGGTACCTAGCCATTTAGATCCTAGTACAACATCACATCCTCCCAGTTGAAGAGAAAACATATTGGTTTTTAGTTCACAGTATGCTATATCCAACTTAACATTGTGACATTTACCCTTACAAGGTAATGTTCTAGAATTTTCCACCATAACCTCAAAGGATTTTCAAGCATGTATGTAATAATTTGTTTGCTTGGGTACTCAAGGATCAATAAAATCATGCATACTACTTATATCAATAAAAATTATAATACATTTTCCTTTGAATAATATTACTACCTTCATCATCTAAGGGGTAGAAATTCTTGCAAGTGCATGGATAGAGATTTTTTTTTATGGTTATTCGTGTTTTTCACCCTCATCCTTAATTTAATTCTCTAGGGTTTATGCTTCTTCATCAAGTTTCTCACTACTTACCAATTCTTTTACATCCAATAAAAATAAATTCTTTTGGGTGTATTTATGCCCTGGTGAATACTTCTCATCACAATTATAACATAAGCATTATGCTCAATGGGAATACATTTCCTCCATAATCAAAATCTTGAATGGGGTAGACTTATTGCCAATACTAGATGTGAACTTAGAATGAAATGTAGTCTCCTTTGAGCCAATTTTTTTTCTTCTGCTAATATCACCAATCTTATGGCTTGCACCATAGACTAAAATTTAATTTTTTTTACCTTAGACTTGATATCATCTTTCAATCCACTGATTAAAAAACCTTGAAGAAATCCTTAATTCAACCCCTTTGTCCTATTAGCCACTTTCTCAAATTAGGTCTGATAGTCATGGATAGTAGAGGTTTGTTTCAATTTGGTTAAGGCTCTTGTAAAGTCCTCATAATAACTAAGGCCAAATTGAGTGAGTAATTGTGACTCAAAATATTTCCAAGAAGGGTCTAGAGTCATGTTTTCTAACCCTTGATACAATTGTAAGTCTTCATATTCAAACTTGAAAGATACCATGTTGACCCATAAATATTGAGGTACATTATAAAGTTTGAATAATTGATCTGTTCAACATAATGGAGTATCTGTGTCAAAAAGAGAATGATAGCCTTATTTTTGCTTATAGAGACCCTTCTATTTATTGCCTAAACTACCATCTAGTTTTTCAATGTTAATATGCTCAAACACCTCTAGGATTTTATTTTCAAATGTAGCTTTGGATATAATGTGTTTACCTCTCATAAGTTATAATTATTCCCTCATTTTTTAAAATTCATTGCCAAGGTTAGTTAATGCAACACTCATTTACTCCATAAGGGTTCTTTGTTATAACTCCTTTTGGTGTCCTATAATTCCTCTAGCCATTTAGATTTGATTTGAACCACTCCCACTAACTTACTAAAATTAGAAGTACTAGTCTAGAAATTATTTTTAGTAATGGGCCAAAAATGTGTTTGGGTGCTTTATATCAAAATGATCACCATGATTTCGCGACATCATCGTTTTGGTCGTGATTTCGTGACACCTTCCCTAGTGTGGAGGTTTGCCAACTCTCTATTCCTTTCTTCTTGGACCACCTCGGTCGATATGGTTTTCTTGTAATCTCTCTTGTACAAGGTTTAGGGACCTTTCAACACCCTTTCTACCAATCAAAAAAAAAAATGATCACCATGAAAATATGAGCACAATGGACTATGTCTCACAATGATATTTTTTGGCACCCTTGACATTTTTCTAGGGGAGTGTTGTCTTCAAGTGTTGTATATTTTTCTCCTAAAGGCTTAGTTCACTGAGAAATTTGACTTTTTTCTAAAACCTCTTACTAGAATCTACACTATCTATTATCGACTCTGTTATGTTTGACATTATTCTATCATTAACATTGTAGCTCACTATCTTTGAAAATTGTCTTAACTAACTTTGTTACTAATAAATTCCCTATCTGTTGTGATTATTGAATGTTATAAGTAATTGTTTATATAAGTTGGAAGACTATATCTTTTTTTTTTTTTTTTTGTGGAAAACATCCCAAAAGGGATGCCACTTTCGGGTAAGACCCAAGGAGGCAAGGGTATCCATTCCTCCAAAAACGCCCAGGACTCGGACCTGGCCTACCACCTTTGACATACTCAAGGAGCAAACAAACACACAAAACCAATTTAAAAATAAGTAAATAACAACAAAAATAATAAAATAAAATAAAAAACATGCTCCTTGAGTGTGTCAAAAACAAAAGCACAACCAAACACGCACAATAAGATAAAAGAAACCACAACACAAACCACATAGAAAAACACAAGAACCACATAACAAAACACAAACAAGACAAAAACAACAGAACACTACAAAGACATAACCCAAAAAAAACATGAAAAATAAACACAACCAAAACCTAAAAAATAAAATAAATAAAATAAAAATAAAAATAAAAATAAAAACAACCAACAACAGACAATAAACAAAAACAAAAACAAAAAACATAGAAAACACTCACACATAAAAAAATGAAATAACACAAACAAAGAGAAACCCAAGAACAAGAACGAAAAAAAACACAAGAACAATAACAAAAAACATAAAAAAAAAAACAAAACAAAAACACAAGAACAACAAAAAAACAACACAAAGAACACAAAAACAAAACAAAACAAAAGAACCCACCCACCTTAAAAAACTAAACAAAAAAAAAAAAAGACAAAAGAAAAAAAATGAACAAAACAATGACCTATCTAGACCCGAAGACTATTAAGGCAAGAATCAACAGAGGAAACAAAATAAAGAATAGAATGAGCTAGGGAACTAAAAAAAACTGAATGAACCAAAGAGAAAGAAAAAAACAAGAAGAAACTAGGTACCTTCAGAACTGGAGCCATCCAAAGAAATGATAGAAAGAAGAGCTTCCCTAATTTGAGAAGCCCACCATATAGGAGGGTGGCCATAACAAGTAAGATCACCTTTGTCCAAAGCCCAATTAGCTAAAGCATCAACACTCTTGTTTTGATCTCTGACCACATGATTGTAATCAACTTTCAAAAATCCCATCTGGATTAACTGAATCTTCTCAATAATTCTTTTTATTCTCCAATCCACCTTATGATTCTTAGAAGGAGTCTTCAAGAGATTAATCATAAGTTGAGAGTCGGACTCAACTAACACCTTTTCCCATCCAACCTTAGTAGCCTCCTGAAGGCCTCTGAGGATACCATACCCCTCAGCAAGGTTATTGGAAAGAATACCCAAATTCTCAGCAAAAGTAAAAACCAGGGAGCCATCTGAAAGTCTACCAATTCCTCCCACACTGGCTTTTCTAGGGTTCCCTCTAGAGGCTCCATCGGTATTGACTTTTCCAAAATCCTTAGGAGGAGGTTGCCAATTTCTAGTCCTATCCATCTTACTAATACTCACATTCCCTTTAAGTTGGTTGCCCTTAGAAGGTTTAATCTTCAATCTTTGCATCACTTGATCCCATCTTTGGTGGGAGTTTTTGGGGTGATTAAGGAGTTGATGGACTGATTCAACTAAGTTGGCTATGGTATTTTGCCAAATATAGTGAATATCCTTCCTATCTTGATTAAAAATTTGGTTGTTCCTTTCATTCCAAATATTCCAAAGAAGAATGGTAGAACCCATCCAAACTACTCGCCTAATAAAATGATCAACACCCTCTTGATTAGGCCAATCCCTCCAAAGTTGTTCAAAAGTAAAAAAATTGGACCACTGTAAGCCAAGTAAAGTGGCCATTCTCCTCCATAGCTCAGAGGCTAAAGTACACTCAATAAAAATATGGTTGATATTTTCTACATTCTCTTCACACATTTCACATCTAAAAGGGCCATGAAAACCACGCTTCATAAGTTGCTCATGAGTAAGCACCCTACGATGCAATAAAAGCCAATTAAAGAACCTCACCTTAGGCCAGAGCTTTTGAGCCCACAATTGAGAAAATATGTCAGAAGAATGGTTGGGATTATTATGGCATAAGGTCAAATAACCTTGAGCAACTCGAATACTCACCCTTAGTAGTGTTGTTCCATCCAAAACAATCTTTTTCATGGGACCAAGAGAGGGATCTCATATGAAGGATGCCTTGGATATCTTGTCTTTGCCTTTCTGGGATTTGAATAGGCCAGTCCTCAATAGGGATCCAATATCTACCAACCTTTGAATTACCAGTATGGTACCGATAGTAATTAGCCACCTTTATCCAATTAGCTCGGTGAAGCTCCTCCATCCAAGGCCTCCAATCGGGAAACCGAGTTATCAAAGGCTTGTGACCATCCCAAGAATCTGTCCAAAAATTTGCATGTTGACCATTATGAATGATCCAAAATAATTTTTTCTTTATCAAATCCTCACCAGTCTTAAGAACTCGCTAAAATGGGAGAACCTTTGGTAGGAAGTTGATAGCGAACAAGGTCTTCGAGGACTTTTGTTCTCAGCATATTTAGCATGGAGATTATTGGCCCAAAGAGCATTGGGGTTATGCAACATCCTCCAATATAATTTAGCAGCTAAAGCTTTGTTGTTATTAATTGAAGACCGGAATCCTAACCCCCCTTCACTCTTAGGAAGACATAAAGTATCCCATTTCACCAAGGCCCATTTTATTTTCTCCTTAGTACCACTCCAAAGGAAACGATGACTGATTTGATCCAATTCTCGAAGAACAACCTTTGGGATATTCAAAATGGAAGAAACATAAATAGGAATAGCTTGAAGGACTGATTTTACCAAGGTGATTCTACCCCCGGAAGAAAGCCACTTGTTGGTCCACTTTCCAATTTTCTTCTTGACTTTGTCCAACAACCAATTCCAATATTTATTTTTTTGCCTTTGAATATTTATGGGAATACCTAAATAAGTGATTGGAAGAGAGGTCTTCTTATATCTTAATTTATCCAAGACCATGGATTCCTGTCTAGCAGAGCAGTGAAAGAAAATAACTTTAGATTTGTCTTCATTGATCAACTGCCCAGTAGCCTTAGAAAAATAGCTAATGATTTGCTTAATATTAGAAGCTTCCTTAATTGTAGCTTTACCTAAAAGGGTAGAGTCATCCACAAATTGAAGATGAGAGATAGGTCTAGCTCCATGAGCAATGGTAACTCCCTCAAGGGTTTTGTTTTCCCTCTTTTTGGTTATAGTCCTACCCAAGCATTCAACAAGAATGATGAATAAATAAGGGGATAGCGGGTCACCTTGCCTAATACCTCTGGAAGTTGGGAAAGACTGAGAAGGCCTACCATTGATAAGAACTAAGTAGGAAACTAAAGAGATACATCCCATAATCCAATCCATCCAATCCTTAGAGAAACCAAATTGCCTCAAAACTTTGATAAGGAAGTGCCAATCCACTCTGTCATAAGCTTTGGATAAGTCTAACCGGATGAACATAGAAGGAGAATTTTGCATATCCATGGAATGGATGGCTTCCTGAGCAAGAACTATCTCATCTACTATTTGACGTCCTTCCACATATCCCCCTTGCTCTGGGGAAATAATCTTATGCAAAAGAGGCTTCAACCTTTTTGCCATGATTTTAGTAATGATTTTGAGAAGAACATTACATAAAGCAATAGGTCTAAAAGCTGAGATATGATCAACCTCTTGAGCTTTTGGAACAAGAGTAATATAAGTTTTATTGATAACCTTCAAAATTTCTTTGGCTTTCCTGGCTTCTTCCACCACCTCTAATAAATCAACATGAAGGATATCCCAGAACTCTTGGTAGAACTCAATAGGAAAACCATCAGGACTTGGGGTTTTCCCTTTTTGCATTTTAAAAACTACTTGTTGAAGCTCATTGATAGTAACGAGAGCAGTCAAAATAGAGTTCTCCTCAAAAGTGATAAGAGAAGGGATTGCTTGAAGAACATTTTGTTGTGAAGTTGAGTCAAGAGGAGTAGCAACAAAAATATTGGAAAAGTAATCAACAACAATAGAGTTCATGCCATCCCAAGTATAAACAACATCTCCAGAATCTGATTTTAAGGAAGAAATAAAGTTGTGAGATCTTCGAGCTAGAAGAGATTTGTGGAAGAAATTTGTGTTTCGATCTCCTTCTTTGAGCCATTGAATTCTAGATTTTTGCTTCCATAAGATTTCTTCTCTTTTTTCCCATTCCTCTAACTGAGTTGTGAGTTTAATTTCATCTACACTTCTCTTCTCTATGAGGCCATCTAAATGGATTTTCTTATTCAAATTTTCAAGATGAGCAATAACTTCATGTTTTTTTTTATGAACATCCCCAAACTCTTTCTAGTTCCAAGTCTTGATTTTGGATTTAATGTATTGCAGTATTTTGGCAAAATAGAACATCTTAGTCCCATGCCTAGGTTTACCTTCCTTCCACCATTGTTGCACACGAGGTCTGAAGGAAATGTCTCTAAGCCACATTAATTGAAAACAAAAAGGAGAGAAACTCACATTGGTTTTCCACATTTCCACCATGATGGCCAATGATCCGAACCAGACATTATTAAGAGTCTTCACTTTAGGAATGTGACCATGGATTAAGAAATTTTTAGAGAGCAAAAACCTATCCAATCTCTCCATTATACAAGCTAAGCCTTGCCTTCTGTTAGACCAAGTCATAAGGCCATTATCTGGTTGGATATCCACAAGATGGAGGTTTGCAATATATTCGCTCATGAGGTCAATGCTTTTGTCCAAATTTCTATTTCCCCCCCTTTTCTCATCCAGAGAGAGGATGGTATTGAAATCTCCTCCGATCAAGATCCAAGATTTAGGAAAATGAGAGATAATATGAGTAATATCCTTCCACTTGTCTTCTTTTTTCCTCCAAAGAAGTCGGGGCATAAACAGTAATGCAGAGCATAATCTGGTTGGAATGTCTACTTTGAATAGCTATAGCCAACAAACCCCAACTGCCAACCATATGGTGAATAACTACCTCTTTTGGGTCCCAAAGACAAGCAATGCCACCCGAAGTCCCTTGGGAACTGAGGGAAACCACTTTTCCAGCTGGCCAAATTTTATTGGCAATTAAGTCCATATCCTCCATTGACATCTTTGTTTCTTGAAGGAAAACAAGATGTGGATGATTTATCCGAATCATTCTTCTAATTTCATTTTGTTTTGAAAGACTCCCTTTGAGTCCTCTAATATTCCAAGTGATGATCTTCATTAATACCAGGGCTAAAAATGTTGGGAAGGGCATTAATATTACCTTCCTCTACAAGCTTTTCACCTTCTTTTACCATATGATATTGATTGGTCTTGCGACCTACTTTTTGATTAGAATCCATCTTCAATTTTTTTTCCCTATTTCTTGACTTATTCCAATTGAATCTGAGATGGCTTCTAACCTTGAAGAATGCTCATACACAACCAAAATTTTACTAGATGGTTCAATGGAGTCTATATTGGGACCTGCATTATTTGAAGTTTTGACATTTGAAATATTGTTTTTCTTGTGTAAATTTTCTCCTTTTTTTTTTTCTATTGAAAACCTTTGATTTGTTGGTTTGTCTCTGAGTTCTTCCCTTCATATTTAAATTGTGTTTCTAAGATTTTAGTTTCCATTATTTCCTCTTCCTCACTTGGGACATCATTTGTGGAAAGGATTTCAAACATATTAGCAAATGACTTTGATTGATCCTTCATTACTTGTTTTTTCCGAGTGTTCTTCTTCTTAGGTATTTGGAAACTCGCTGAGTTTATATCTTCTTTCTTTTGATCAGGAATTTTATTTGGGCAAGCATCGGCCAAATGACCATATTCATGGCAAATTCTACAACGAAAAGGAATGTTCTCATAGTCCACTACTTGCTCCCAAGTGTCTTCCCCAAATTGTAATGTGATATTTTTAGGTAGGGGTTTGTCAAAATCCATTAAAACACAAATTCGAGCATAAATAATATGTTCAAAATTTTGAGTACAATCAGCAGATCATCATAAAAGTTCCTAAAGAGTTTCCAATTGAAGAAAAAATAGTAGGATTCCAAAATTCAATAGGGAGGCCAAAGAGTCTAACCCACACGGGAGCTATAGAAGGCATCTCTTCTTCGACTTTAAATTTAGTATGCCAGGGCTTCATGAAAAGCCTTGCCCTTCCAAAAAACCAAGGACCCCCTTGAAAAGTTTTCTCTCTATCTTCATTATTAGCAAATAAAACAAGAAAATAACCATTTGGATAAATAGATATTTGTAACTCACCTTTAGTTTTCTAGCTTTTTGCAGCCCGAATTTGAAAGCAAATAGACTCGAAAGAAAACCCACGAACCGACAAATTAGTCCTCTTTTTTCCAAATCTTCAATGCCAGTCTGAATGTTACCCATATCAAGCTTAACAATAGGAGTTCCATCAGCTGCTTTAAGACATCCCGACTCCGTTTTCCTGGGATCAATCTTAGGCATTCTTAGAGGTTTATGGGAAGCCCTAATATTGATATTAGCATTGGGCTGAGGCTGTCCACCATGAAGGGCATCCCTAAAATTCATTTTTGGGACTGAGTCTTCAAAATTCTTACCCTTGACAGGGGTTTTCACAGTAGAATTATTTTGTGGGTGCACCTTAGCACCAGATTCACTTGAGATATGAGCCATTTTTTGATCAACTTCTTGAAACTTGTTTCGTGATCTCTTTAATCCTTGCCCTAGACATCGTGGAAAGGTATGGTTTTCACTTTTCTTTTGTGCAGCAAATTGGAAGTCGTTGTCACTCAAGTTCACAGTATGATCTGTTGAAAGACAAATTTCTAACCCATCTTGTATCCCCTGCAACATTTCCTGCTAAAATATTGAGCATAAACCACAAAAATATTGGCCGCTAGGGCCCGAAGGCCCTAAAAACCAACCTCTGGAGCTGCTTGCACTCAACCCAGATGAAACCCTCGCATAGCCGCTTGCCAAATATATCGTTCACACATAGGGATGCGCTAGGATCTGTGTTGCTCCAAATGATATGAAAATTGGTGGAGACATTCTAGGGTTTTTCAGGCATCTACCCTCAAAATTTCAGCTCAATCCGAGTTCGGATGAGTGAGATATGGCCAAAACGAGTTCGGCAGTTTGGGCAGTCCTGCGAAAAACGTCTAATCCTCACCCACAACCAATATCATTTTCTTAAAATTCTTTCCAGCCTATCAACAATATCATTTTTGGAAGACTATATCTTGACTATTATTTATTGCTACTTGATAATTACGGATAACTCCTATTGTGATTGATATTTTCACCATTGGATTTTTGTTAATTATTTATGTTTAGTTAATTCTAGAATAGTGTAGTCTCCTCAATATGCTCATTTTTGTGATGTAGTTTTTTGACATACAACATAAACAAAAATAGGGTATTCTAAGCCAAGGTGTGTGTACTATGCATATACCCCTTGTTATACCATAGTAATGAATGATGATGCTCGAACTAATATTTTAGGCCACTACTCAAGGGGGATTCCATGGATACCCTTGAGCACACTATCCACCTCTCTAGTAGTATGGGAGGGTGATCTTCCTGGATGCTATGTTTGATGTACTATGAATAATACACAATCAAAAATATTCTTAGGGATAAAGATTTCTTCTAATCCTAGAGGGTCTCTTGATATACCTAAAGATACATGGGAGCTCAATTTGTGTAGGGCGTTGTCTAAGACCTAGGTATTGGAGCTTGATTACCCCTCATTTCACTAGATGCTTTATAGGAAATCTATCTTAGCCAATAATGATAACTCCTCCATTATATTTTAAAAAACCCAACAAAAGGTTTCTAGCCTAAGACACTAATGTGAAAAAAAGGTTGTGTTTTTTAATAAGGAAATAGGTAAAAAAAATAAAAACATGCAAAATTTATACCTAACAATCAAAATTGTAGGGCAAGAACTATTGCATTCATAGTGAAACATTAACCTAGAAAGTTCTCTAGTACCACTTGTTAAGAACCTTCTAATTAAAGTAAGCACATTTGCATAAATATTAAAATAAATATAGAAATTTATGAAGAACAAAATATTACAATATAAAATGTAAATGTAGAAATATAATAATCTCACAACACAACAAATGATCATGAACCTATTCAAGTGGGAAACCTCCTTCAATACTTTCATTCAATATCCAAAAATATACATTCATTTATGGGCCCTTATATTTTAAATATACACTTCATGCAACCCTAATATAATGCTCAATATTTGGTTTACATGCAAAGTGTCACTCGAGCAAGAATCTTCTACCAAACAATAGTTACATTCCTGATAATGGTTACATGAAATGAGCCCACTTCTATAGGCACCTCAAAAAATATTACAAATATCATTCTAATGGAATTCCTATGTTGGAAAGGGGACATTACATAATAATATTATAAATACATCATAATGTTAGGATGGGGTCCAAACAATGTGGATCCCTTGAGATACCTCATGGCTAAATTTTACCTTTTTGGATGAAATTTCAAATGGGTAATGGCCCTCAATGAATTTGACCTTGAATTCATTAGAAAAAAATCAATTAAAGTACAAGTGATAGTTGACCAACTACGAACATCACCTTTACTTGCATGTCACCTTATAGTGGTCGTTTTTTGAAAGGAAACCATTTGTAGTCTTGAAACTTTCCATCTACATTCATATATCCTATACTTTGATGGCATAATATGTATCAAATAAGTGGGGGCATTAATTGTCTTAGAGTCAACTCAAAAATTAATTATTCCTCTATCTTTCAATCTCTAGTTTTCACACACCAACAATATAACTGAATATGAAGAACTTATCCTTGGGATTTGTGCAACCCTAGACTTAACGATAACAAGTCTCTCCATTTATGGTGATTTTTAACTTGTTTCTAATCAAACTTATAGATTTTATCAAACCAAGGATGACAATATTAAACCATATAATATGTTGTTTAAAAATTGATCAGTACTTTTGAAAAAGTCACCATTCATATTATCTTGTGTTCTAATAACCATCAAGTATATGCTATGCCTAAAATTATCTCAATCATACCTTTCAAACTTGAGGATGAGCAAGGCATAACTATTATGTAGTAAATAAAACAACCTACAACTTTGGAGCCTAGTAAAAAATCCTTTGAAATATTTTTTATTGAGCGATCACCTATCCTTGACCTTTGGTATAAGGATATTTTTTCCTTCATTAAGAATGACATATTTCCAAAAGGTCTAAATTCTAATGAGCAAAATAATTTGATACTATAAGCTTGTTGATTTATAATCATTTGAGATATTTCATACAAGTAATTTTTTTTATGGCATTCTTAGATGCCTAAACTTGGATGAAGATAAACAAGTTGTTCAAGATGTCCATGAAAGATCATGAGATGGCTGTTTTAATGAAAATTTCATTACCAAGAAACTTCTCTAGTTAGGATATTTTTGGTCCTCCATGGAGAAATATGCTTGCAAATACATTAAAAAATGTAACATATTCCAAGATCGTGATAATCTTATCCATTCAACATATCAAGACCTCCAATCCATCACATCCCCTTCACCCTTATCTACTTGGTTCTTGGACATCATTGGTAAAATAAATCCCTTCCATTGAATGGACATAAGTTCAGCATCACTATGATAGAATACTTTATAAAGTGGGTAGAGGCTATAACTATATACTCTTACATAATAATTCAAGTATCCAAGTTCATCTTAAATAAGATTTTATCTCGATATATCATTCCTAATACAATAATTTTTTATACCAGCATACCTTTTAAAACCAAGGATGTTACTAAACTTTGTTTAAAATTAAAAAACAAACATAAGTGGTCAACACCTTATTATCCATAAAGAAATGGTTAGGATTAAGCTTCTAATAAAACTCTTATTTGAATTCTCAAAAAAATTGTAAATAAAAATGCATATGATTGACATCTTCATCTATCACACCAGTGTTCAAACTCCAACCAGCTCAATGCCCTATGCCTTGGTATCTAGTACTAAGGTTGTGTACTCTTTCAAAATATAAATCCCCTCTCTCTAAATCTTGTTAAAGATGCAACAATAAGCAATGAATACTACCATGACCACTTAATCCAGCTAGAATTGCTTGATAAAAACCATATTCATTCCCTACAATACCTTTGATTCTATCATAAAAGACTCAATGAGCCTATAAAAAAATAATATGGTGTCATTAATTTGAGTTCATGGGTTTGGTACTCAATGAGAAACCAAAAAAACACCAATGTCCAAAAAAATCTCAAAGAAAAAAATTGAAGCCAACTAGTAAGGGCTATTTATCACAACCGCCAAGTATGCCTCAAGTGCTTATCACTTAGCCACACTTGATGGACATAAATTAAAATAAATCATAAATATAATACATCTTAAGAAATACTATATTTGAGCCTCCATTGTTTTCTTGATTATGTACCTTCTTGCATAATCTACTTGTTGCATGACTCAATGACAACACACTAGCTTGCATTTATGTGCTTGTTATTACCTAGTTTTCTACTACAAACAGAGTTAAGAGATCCATTGGGATGTGATGATGATCCTAGTTAGTGTATATTAGCAATAGCATTGCATTCACACTAGGTTGATAGTTCTAGAAAAATCTATTCTATTTTTTTCTCTTATTGAGATGCATGATTGTTTGCTTGCATAATTGCATGATTACATGATTCACATATTCTTGGTTGTCTTATGTATATTAGATTAGAGAATCCATTGGGATACAATGATATACTAGTTAGCATAGTTTGCACTTGCATTGCATTCAAACTAGGACTATTGTTAGGGGATTCTCCACTATTATTCCTTTTAGCTTGCTTGATGCATTTTGCATTTATCTTATATTCTTTCATTTAGTTTAGTTTGTATCTTGCCAAATTTAGAAATTCCATAGGATTCAATACATATCCCTAATCAAGAATTTATTATTATACACTAAGAATTTGAGCTAAGTGGTCCCTCATAACATTCTCTCCTTTATCCCTCTTTTCTTAATCAAGTGATAAAATGCATCTTCTAGGGCATCACACATGATCTCTTTCCTCTAAACTCAAAATATATTTCTTCCAATCCTTAAATATATTTTGTAAAAAAGTTAGGACATAATTAAGTCACCTTTCACTCCTTCCTTTTATAAAAAGGAGGTATAAGAAGATCCTTATAGCAACTCAAACAAACTCATCTTCTTCCAAAGCCACAACCATATTACTAGATGATTTCTACCCCTTTGTGAGTCATGGGAATAGATAGATCTAATATTCAAATTCTCTATCATCTTAGCTTTTCTACTTGAGGCCTCTTATAAGCACCCACTAGGTAATGGGTTAGGCACACCCTATTTCTTCATGAGAACTTATAAGGACGTCATGCAATAAATACTTAAAATAATATGTCCCATATACTATGTTAGCTCACTAGGAAAAGAACAAAGGTAGCCCATTTTATTATAGGTTGACAAAGCACTTAGAACTATCGATCATAGATCATATACATCTATTAAATTTTGCTTTTCAAACATATACCACATGAAAAATATCATGTGATAATTATTAAAAGTAATGGAAAATCCACCAATTAGTCTTTTTCTTCATTATCATCCATCATCTATCACAATAAATTTGTATTTTTGATAGCTTCATTTACATTCTATTTATCTCCCCAAGACCTTTAAGGGTGAATAACAAAAGTATTTTAGATGACCTCAAAACTAGGGGCATAAAATTCTAAATAAAAAATAAATAAAACAAAATAAATTCAAGTCCTATGGACACAAACTATCTAGGTAAACCAATAAAGCCTTATAGACATAAATTGTCCAAGCAATAAAAAATAATTCAAGCAAAGCATTAAAAATCCTATGGACATAGACTATCTAATTATTTGCACATATTTTCTATCATATCAAAATTCTAACAAAATACTTTGGGAAAAGCTAACTATGTCCTCTATTCAATGCTAACTAAGTCCTCTAGGTAGTGCTAATGAAGTCCTCTAGGCAATGCTAACCAAGTCCTCTAGGAAAATCAATTAAAGTTCTACAAGAATAAACTACCCAGGAAAAATCAATAACATGGACAAGAATGAATTCAACAACCACAAACTACCTAAGATAATCTCCTGAAACCACCTAAGTGTTTATTCATTAACTATAGGGAAACAATAAAATAATAAAGTCCTATAAACACAAGGTGTCTAGGCAACATATCTCAATTTGTAAATAATAGAACATGAAATCTATGTTAGAAACCTCATTTAATATGAAACAATAACCATAAACATCCATAAAAATATTAATGGGCATACCAAACATTTGATTTTTCTCAATTCACCAAGGCTTACCTTGTAAACACAAATAGGCATAACAAGACATAACCACATCTAATACCTCTTCAATCAACTATCAAAATGGATACCCCTTTTACAAAATTGAGGCATCTTTTGAAGCATTCATATTATAATGAAAGCCTCAAAAGGGGGAAAAATGTAGATACGATATTTTGAAATGCTTGGCTAACCTTTTGAAATTAATAATCCCATCAATTAACCAAAATTACAAATAAATAAAATTCAAAGCTACAAATAAATTTGGATAATTTAAATAAATTAATTAAAATTAAAATTAAATTAAATTGCTAAAGTCATGGAAAACGTTAAAACTAAATTAAATAAAACTCAATATAAAGTCAAATTAAACTTAATAAAACAATAAAAATATTTAGATTTATATGTGTTAAAATAAAATAAAACAAATAAATCAAAATTAAAAATAGACTTAACACGTGAAAACTAAAAAAGAAATTATAATTGGGAAGATTTTCTTCCATTCCACCTCACTTGGGAAGATAAAAATATGACATTTAAAAAAACCAAAATAATGGAAGGATTTCCTTCAATTCCATCTCACTTGGAAAAATAAAAACATGTCATTTTAAAAACCAAAAGAGTGGAAATATTCTCTTCCATTCCATCTTACTTGGGAAAAGAAAAACATACTATTTAAAAAACTAAAAGAATAGAAATATTCTCTTCCATTCCACCTCACTTGGGAATATAAAATACAAGTCATGTAGAAAATATAAAAAATATAAGAACTTTCCTATCAACATCTCCTTTCTTATCAATGATACAAAGTCTCAATCTTGGCTATTCTTGCATTCTCTTGATAAAAGTAATATTAAAGAAAAGAAATAAAAAAGAAACCTTCTCATCTAGTCAGAGAAACTTGCCTTTCTCACCCTCTTGTCTAGATACACTAAACCTCCCCTCCCTCAAGGCCATGAAAAATCTATAAATTGAGGCCTTCGGGTGGCCTTTGAATAGAGAAAACAAGAAACTCTCATATGTTAAGATGTTGCAAAAATTTCAAAGGAAAGTAAGTGAATAGCAAATTTCTACTAGTTTGGCCTCTCAAAATCTAGAATTCATGCAGTAAGACTCTACACAATTAGAGACTCAAGCATCCACTCTCAAACATTCAAGGAGCTTAAAAAGGGACAAGAGAGGATGGACGCTTGCATTGTGGCTTTATTACGTTCCCCTTATCGCAATAAAATAATTTTTATATTCGATATATGAATAGTTAATTTAGTTTAATTTCCCTTTTGGTTGTCCTTTTTATATATTATTGTAAAAATCTAGCTTTTTTAAAATATTTTTTTTACAACATGCATTTGTAAAACATTAGTGCAGTTTATCATTTTCTTGCATTTCTAAAACATGATTATAGTTATTTTTTTTCTTGTAGCTTAGAAACTTAAATAATTATTGTAGAAATCCCCTTTATTATACTTGTGGATGTTCTTGTATTAATAATCATAGATCTCATTTTCAACATTTTGTTGTAACAAACCTATACTTTTCCATCCATCTCAAGAGAGAGAAAATATATATATATATATATATATATATATATATATATATATATATATATATATATATATATATATATATATATATATATATATATATATATTTGTTTACCCATTGAGTAGAGAATATAATCAAGATCCATTATAAATGTATTCCATGTAAGTTGTATTCCATCAAGGCAATAAGACAAGATATATACGGCATCGTCAATGTCACTCTTGTGGATAGGAGTGACCAACTCTGATAAGACCTTACATACCTCCATAGTATAAGGACACCTCCAATGGTCTCCCTAACTTTCTTACATTCTCCATGAGTGTAAGGAAGTCTTGACCATAGTATTTGGGGTTTATCCCTTCTTAGTCCTTCAAAAATGGAATTACCTTTCTCCCTACTAACATAATATTTTCTAGGTTAGTGAATAAGTGAATGCCTCAAGGATTAATCATTGCACCTCCACGATGGAATAATTAAGTTAAATTGCTTAGATATCATCTCAACGATAGGGTATATAAGGTGGGTATCACTCCATGTGATAATACCACATAAACAATATTTTATTTATCACTAAAATTACTTTGCATAAGAATCTGCTATCCTCCGTGGTAGGAGATAAGGTCTAAGCTTTACTACTCAAGACCTTCCTCAAATACTTCCATCTTGGGGTTCCACTAGAGTTACGCATTCATAGTGCACCTTATGCATTATCTCAAGGTGTTACCTTCGTGCAACTACCTTAGATTTATGTTAACTATTATGTTCATGAATATTTATCTCTCTCTCTCTCAATAATAGGGTATTCTTATGTTTAGCTATCAACTAAATATTTATTATCATCTATCATTTCAACCCAAGAAGTTGCATAGACAAGATGTATTCCATATTTATTCAACATTAATCATCAAGACAAGATAGATTGTATAGCATTATAAATCAAAATACAAAGCTACATCATTCATCCATATTTTGAGCATAACTAGAAATCCATTATTTATATTTTACAAAATTGATAAAACAATACAACAAATCCAATTTAGAAATAATATTTATGCTAGAAATTCCTTCAAAATACATTACATAAAATCCAATTTGGATGTAGTAATCATGATACTTTTACAATAATATTTCCATCATGAGAGCTTTTAATAGATATTATACCAAGGGTAACAACAACTAAAATAAACAAGTCTTCAATTATCCTTACTATCTCTCCATCTCTCAGTTGATGGTAATAAGCGATTAGGAAAATTCATGATGTTCTTGTAAATTTATTTACCCCTAAATGCATTTTTCTACATAGTCTATCATAAATCAATCAATACATTTAACATTTGAATGCAACCAGGCATTATACATTAACCCCAAAAAGTAATAATGAACTAAACATTCATCTCATCAAAGGAAGGAAACCCCATAATTTTCCAAGAATGAATTCCACATCCATTCTTTTATCACATACCCTTTTTCCAAAAATATAATTCTTTGATAAAAAAATTCCAATTAAAAAATTTTCTAGTCCAAGAAACAGAGCACCAATAATTTAATTAACAAAAATAATTTATTACATTTAACCACAAGCAACCAACACTAAACCATGTTAGAGTATTTTACATTATTTGGTATATTAGATTTAGTATCTACTTTATGAAATGTAATAAATGCACAAGTGTGCATAATATTTAATAATGTAAATGTACACATTTTTCCATGTGTATATAAGTCCATCAAATAGGATAGTGAAGAGTTATATTACAAGTGTCCAAAGGTTATCCAAGAGTCATAGTAATCCAAGAGTCATTGTAAAGTCATTGTAGAAATACTATTTACACATGTTGTAGCATTGATTATTGTAACACTTACCTGGTACATTCCAATATTTGTGCTATTTTTGTGAGATTCCATTAATGGCTATTTGATGAGTTATTTAAAAAGTCTTTTGTGTTATTATATCTTTATTAATTAGCCATTATCTTATTTATAAATTTAATTGTATTCATCTTGAAGTCTAGAACCTCAAAAGCTAACAATGGTATCAGAGCCACAAGGTACCACCATTACTATCATCTTGTTGCATATTTGTAAAATAAATCTTCCTCTGTGCATCACTGCATGCAAACGCCACCACAGGGGAGTCGATTCATCTTCTAATACTTTTTTGTAGAGAAGAGTTGATTCAAAAAAAGTTGAAAATATTCCTACAATAGATAGGAAGAATATCTTCTTTGGAATTGATCTAGTACTTGCAACAACAATTTGAAGATACCCAAAGAATATCCCATTGAAGAACTTCCATATTTGGAGGATTGAAGGACTAAAAATATCCTATTGAATATTTGAGAAGTAACAAAACCAGGAGATCCAAGGAAGTGATGTCATTATAGAATTCCCATAGATGGGAGATTGAAGAAACTAGGAAAATATTTTAGTACAGTTTCACAAAGAGAAGTCGAATATTTGTAGAACTAGAAGACCCAAGAGAGAGGTCTCAATAGATTTCAAAGAAGAAGGCTAGATAAAACCTTATTGTAGGATTTGGAGAAGCAACAATTGAAGACATCTTGAAGAAAGTGAGAAGTAGGAGAGTGCAAGCAGAGAGGATATTTGAAGAAATTTTGTGAGAAGATATTGTGAGCAAGGGGAAGTTTTTGATTTGGGATAATTATCACCATCCAACAACAATCCCAATAAAAAGAGGTGTTTGGCAAGAATTTTGCTAAATTTTGGAGACGGAGTTAGACTATCTCAAGATATATAGATTCTTGATAAAGGAGACACTGTTGGAGAATATTTTTAAAGTTAGAATTCGATGAGGATATTGTAGGAGGATATTATTGAGGAGCCCAAGGTTTTGGGAAATCTAAGGACAGCCAAAAAGTTTTGAAGGTTAATTTACAAGAGAAAAATGTAGGTTTTGGAGCAGATATTGAAGAGTTACAAGAGTATAGATTGAAGGTAGCCTAGAGCTACATTTTAGGTAGATTTTGTAGTTCCCGTGGATAGGATATTGAAGGTGTTTATACAACAACAAAATTTAGCATTCTGGAGACTCTCATTACAATTTTAATCCAATGAAATAAGGAAGGATTTGACTACAGAGTTGTAGGTTTATGAACACCATTTTGGGTAGCATTAATAGATGCTAATTTTAGAGTGTGTGAAGATAGGATCGAAGGATATTCTAAGCCACACAAATAAATTTTGTGGATAATATTGAAGAAGGATAGAAAGTTGTAGAAGTTTTGTGAAAGGGTATTTGGGAGCAAACAAGGAGAAGTTGAGAAACAAGTGAGGCTTAAAATTGAGTAAGAGTTAGAGCAAAAAAGTGAAGGATAATATTGGTGCAAAGTTTGCAATTTTGATACAACAAGTTGGGTGAATCAAATCACCAATGAAATTAAGTAAAATAGATAAAAAAAGGTATGCAATATTGGTGCAATCTTAGTCTATTGCACGAGTATTGAAATCAGCTATACTTTAAGTATCAAGAGCACCATATTATTATTATGTGATATCCTTATTTCATTATTTTGGAATTAGAAAATTAAGAGCTTAAAGGAGTTCTTTAAGTTAAGGTGTTAGTAGAGTTTACATATTAACTATATAATAATACTAAGGGGAAATAATAAGTGCATAGTATTATTAGTGAATGCTTTGCTATTGCAGATTTATTAAAGCAAAGTGAAAGCAATAATCAAAGCCAAATGAAGACTGAATAAGGGTTAGAAATTTAGAAAAAATTATAAGTTTCAAAAGATACTAGAATAAGTGTAAGAGTCTTGTATGAGAACAAGTGTCAAGAGGTGTTGACAATATTATTGTAGAAGAATAATCACCACTCAAGAGAGAAAGAGGAACTGCCACTCACAAGGAGTGTTACCATTGCTTTAAGGAGGAAAAATTATTAATCTCTACACTATTGGAGAGATATGGATAGATGATCCACACCATAGAAGACACATAGACAAGCTCTACACCATTGGATTCCATTGAAGAGACAAAGCCACCTATGAAAACATCAAATAAAATAATGATATCCATCCTTGAGAAACAAACATACGACTATGAAAAGTAAAGCATAGTAATACATTGAGACAAACATATTAAATCATGAAGTGAAATGAGCATTGAAATAGTTAATATTTACATTGAAAGTAGCGAGTAACCCTATGAGGAAAAATCTACATGCAATTACCATGTAGATTAACATTGGAGAAGTGTTTAAGGAGTGTTATGAGTAATGCCCATTGCTAATTATATCTGTCAGATAAGGAAAACATATTGCAAGGGAGGTAGAAGAGTTGGAGTGCCAAGTGGCACATACTAGACCAAAACTTGAAGATTCTAGCACCCATTTCATCAAGTGGTAAGTAGAAACTAGAAGGTCAAAGGTCAATTTGTGCCCAGTGAAGGAAATATTCTCCCAAAGCACCAAAATATTGAAGAGTCCATTAATAAAGATGGTAGATTAGTGCAGGAAAAAATGTGTGAAGGATATCATCGATTGGATGTAGTAAGAGAACCTTTGGAGGTTAAAAATTACATAAGTATAGCTAAATTAGAGTCTAGTTTTGTTGAAGCTAGAGTGGGATAAGTTATCTCTCATATAAGCCAATGATTTAGGCCAAGACAACATGTGTGAATACATTGTCTTTCATAGACATACATAGTGGAAGATTTGCAAAGGAATCAAACGTTGTTAACCAAAAAATTCAACTCTAAGCCTAAGATAATTTCTTTCATTCAAATTAATCATAAGATTGAGTTAGGAGCAATAAGGAATTTTATAAGGATATTATTTTGTAAGGTGAAAAGGAAAAATATTTTGAGAAGAATGATTTTATATTTGAAACCTTAGATATAATAGCAAATTGGAGAATTATTAAAGGAATAATTCTTTAAGTAGAAGTTATTGGATAAATATATACACAAGAGTTTTATAATTCAAATATTTAAATTTACAAAAAAAATTATAATATTTTCAATTTAATTGAGTTGGAGTAATAAGGATTTATACAACAAATTGTATTTATAATAATTGCAAATACATTTCTAAAGTTTGGAGACATAAGGTATTCAACATCAATTAGGTTTTTGAAACTTAGAAATTTAGACTATATCACTCATAACCTAGGGAGATATAAGGTAGTATACATCATAAGAACATGGTAAAGAAAAATCAAATGAAAAAGAAAACAAGTTATCAAAAACTAGAGACAAAAATACAGGAGTTGAAGATAATTGAAATGGGAAAATTAAGTTCTCAAGAAGAAAAAATCCAAGAAAACAATTAGACATTCAAGAAATTTTAGATATATTTGAAATATTAAAATTTCATACACAAAATCTGATAGAAAACACCGAAAAGGATTCATCCATAATAGAAAAGAGTGTCATACAATCAATGCTAAAAGAAATAAAAAATGAGAATTTCTCATCACTTAGCAATTACATGAATGGAAATCTTGATGAGACATATAAATATTCTAAAGATAGTTTCATAATACCTAATATTATATGAGATTTAATATATATGGCATTGATCCCTAATGACGTTCTCAAAGACAAGAATAGAATACAAGAGGACATAATAGAAAATTTGAATAACAAGAATATTGATGAAACAAATAATTTGAACATTAGTCTTGTTGAAATTACTAGTGAAGGAGACAAAGGAAATTATTATATACTTCAAAGATGCATGAAAATAATTCTTATCAGTTCCAATGATTGCTATGAGGACTTTGTTATTGTACCTGTCGATTTATGGAGAAAATATACAAAGGAATTGCCATTCTTAATATTTCTAATATAAGAGAACATGAAAAGGTTAAGTAAATAATAAAATAGAGATGAAAGATGCTTCTAGTGATACTAGTGATTTAAGGCCTTTGATGGTAGATTCATGTTGCAATACTATGGAGTCATAATCATTGATGATTGATTCATGTTGTGATACTAGTGATTTAAAAGAACCTATTACAAATATTGATGCTATATGTGATACAACTGATTTAGATATAGTTTATGATTGCTCAGAAAAAATTATATGCTACTAGGATTGATGGTGATGCTCAGGATCATTCTAATGATTATTTTGATATGGATACTAATATATTTGATTCATATTTGATGAATCATGAAGATACAGGTTTATAAAAGCATGAGTTGGAAATGAAAGAACCATGTACACTAGAAAGTATCTCAAAGTATGGAAGTATTGAATACATAGGTCATATCGACAATAATGAGAAGGAAATTAAATCATTAATAGAGATTTATAGGAACATTTTTTGTGGAGGACATAATGATCAAAGAAATTCAATAACAAAAAATAGGTGCAGTCATTGTAGCATATATGGGCATAAGGTAGATATGTTGGAATCTCTATAGTTGTAAAATTTGTGAAGGAACCAATCATTCACAAAGATATTATTGGTACAAAGAAAATCATTTCTTTGACTGGATGTATACAATGACAAGAGACTTCATTAGTGAATTCTCTCAGGTATATTTATCAAGGTATAGATATGGGAACAAGAAAGGAATGAACTTCTTCGAAAATAGATTTATATGGAAACTAATGATAGTGCCAAATTCATAATACAAAGTTAGGCAAAATAGTGAAGCTCAAGTAGAAGATTATATACAAGGACACTTGAAGAATGAAGATCAATATGAAGATCTATATTGAAGATAAGTCTTCAATAACCAAATAATGTAATACAGGGGTTGTTAGAGTATATTACATTATTTGGTACATTAGGTTTAGTCTTTACTTTATGTAATGTAATAAATGCACAAGTCCACATAATATTTAATAATGTAAATGTGCACATTTTTCCATGTGTACATGAGTCCATAGAATAGGATAGTGAAGAGTTATATTACAAGTGTCCAAAGGATAGCCAAGAGTCACAGGATATGGAAGAGTCATAGTCATCCAAGATTCATTGTAGAAAGGCTATTTACACATGTTGTAGAAATGAGTATTGTAACACTTACTTGGTATATTCCAAGCTTTGTACTATTTTTGTGAGGTTCCATTAATGGCTATTTGATGAGTTATTTCAAAAGTATTTTATGTTTTTTATATCTTTATTAGTTAGCCATTATCTTATTTATACCTTTAATTTTATTTCTTTTGAATTCTAGAGCCTCAAAAGCTAACAAACCATGCAACCAAACCAATCACCAAAATATAAATGGTAAGGAAGTCAACAACATCAGGATCACAAGCAAATAGGTCACATATCAATGAGGGCTTAGCTGGATACTGAAGGGTTAGCCAAGCACCTAGGTGCTTGGATACATAACCTTGTATACCCAATCTCTTATAATAATTTACTCACTCCTCCCACCATGAATGTGGGAAAAATACCATTAAACTTTAAAAAATATTTTCACCTACCAAGAAAAACAATAGAACCCAAGAAAAATTATCATATGTTAATAGACAACACTGGATCAAAGAGAGTAAAACAACCAAATGAAGGTCCATGCATCCAATATACTGCACCATATTTAATGCTTGGCCACCAAGTGGCTCAATCTCAACCACCACTTGGTGGTCAAAAGGCTTAGGGAGCCAAGATCCATTTAAACTACTCATCCACCCGAGCATATCCCATGTGGAATAATGCTTACAGAAGACCATGAAGATCTTCCGCCTAAGTACATCGAGCATTGTGTAGACACAAAAAATTGACCCACTTTAGTGGAAAATCTTCCCTGAGCCCTCTAGGGGATCCCTTAGACTTGCCTAGGGTAAGGGTAAGGGTAAGGATCATTTCCCCCTCTTTTACATTTTTTCTCCCTTTATGCGAAATTGCACTCGATCCTTGATGGGGCACGATCTTGCATGGAAAAATTGTGATCGACCTTGATGGGGCATGATTTCACCTTTTTAGAATTTTTCTCATTCAAACCTTTTAGGTTTAGCATGTTTTATGTTGTCCCTCCTTGGTTTTTTTGTTCTTATCACCTTCAAATCCACTATTTAAGGAGGGTTTAAATTCACTTTTCACACATGATTATACACAACATAATTCATAATGATGTAATTATTGCATGCTAACATTTATTTTCTTCTAAGTGTTCTTATTCATTTTGCATCCTTTATTCTTTGTTTGCAAGTAAGTTTAACTTTGGAGTTTGAATTTTGATTGGTTTTTTGTTGCATTGTATTGTTGATTGTTGTTGCTCGCCCTTGGTGGATTGGTGTTGAAGCCCTAAGGAGATATAAAACCTTCGGGAGGTCTTAACCCTTCAATTTTTCTTCTACGCTCTTTTCTAGGTGAAAATGCTCTTCTGCATATTCATTTTAGCTCATTTTACTTAGGTTTTATTGTTCCACTACAATATGATAAGTTTCATCTCACTTTTGTGAAATTGCGCTCAATATTCTACGGGGTGTAATTTTATCGTGCATTATCGTGGTCACCTATTATGGGGTGCAATTTTGCCTGAGATAAATCTAGGGATAATCTGTTGTTCCAAATTTTATCATTGAATTCTAGACTACATATAGAGCATAGTTGTACATTTTTTTATGTGGTTCCATCATTCTATTCTATTCTATTGTATTATGTTTGTTTTCTTCCAAAGGTCAATTTCCACTTTTAATTATCAAAGGTCAGATAAAAGGACCTAAGGGGATTGACTGTTATGCTTCCAAGCATTTTTATACAGTGGTCTAAGTAGGCCCTCTAATGCTAATCATATTTTTCAAATGTTTATCAAGTTATATTGCAGGAACAAGAATTGTTGACAACATTGGATAAAGGGGTAAAAGAAAGGATCAACCACTGGATGAGATAAGTGTTATATTTAATCTATAGGTTGTTTTTTGAGTGCTTTATATTTCTATTGTAAAACCCTATATCTAATTTAATTTAATTAATTTCCAAGCATTTGAAAAATAAAAGCATATAGTGTGCATTTAGAGTTAATTCTATTTGTGTAGCATCTCTTGAGCCCTTGATTAAATATTTTCAATATTGAAACCCTAGGGTTAGAAAAACATTCAAATAAGAATTATTCTAGGGTTATCTCTTCTATTATTGAATTTTTTATTTCTGCATTATATTTTATCTCTTATAGCATAGATCTAGAAAGGTCAAATCTATGTGTTTTTCTTGAATCAAATACATCAAACATTACTAAAATTCTCGTGGACTTGGAGTGAGTTCTTAAAGCCATTCTTGGATAACCCTTCCCCCCTAGCACAAAGTGTAGATAACAATGTATCCCCCATGGTTCATCCCACGAGGCTTTATACATTTGCAGATCTAGCCTTGTTTGGGAATCGTACGTGATAGGATGCTTTTCCCCCTCTACATATTTGGTGAACCTGATGTGAACACGTCCTTTATTTTTTAAACATATTAAGAAAGATCACTAAATTTGTTTGTGTGGTTGAAAATATTTAATAACATATTTAAAATATCTTTGTTTCTATTGTTAGTGTTCTCTTCTACCCTTTCACTCTTCTTATGGCTCCTTTCCTTAGAAGTGAGTGAAAGCAAATTGAATATGATTATGTTCCTCCAGAAGATGATCATATTGATAAAGATGATCCTAACGTAGATCCAAAATAACAAGATAATATGGAAATTGAAATAATTTTTTATCCTTGTGAGGGACCTGGTGGTCAATTTGTCTTTTCATCATTTGAGCATATTTGGGGTTTCATGAAAGCTAATAGGGATAAGATATTGGAGGTTATGGAATGAGAAGATCACCTTGAAAGAGGTGAGACTCCTCCACATCCCCCTCCAACAAGCTCTCCTATGCTTAACAAAAATAATCCCTTGTCAAAATCAATGCATCATGATACTACTACAACCACCAATATTGGAAGGAATATACTAGCTCCTCCAATTAGTAGTGTCACTCAAAAGTGTTTTCAATTTCTTCCTCCATCCTATAATCTCAACACTTTTTCTTTTTGTCAACCAAATGTTAGCTATCCATATTCATAAGGTGCCACATATAATAGTAGTATTGATACATCCAACCTGAATCAAGCATTAGTTCCTCAACATACATATGCTCCTCCTTTGGAAAACCTCAAAACAATGCATAACAATAATCTAGAAGTGCAGAATTTGTCAAATATGGTAAAGCAATTGGTTTCAAAAGTTGATATGATTCAGCCTTCAATTTTTACTTGCAGCTATAATAAAATGTATAATCAGCATTTGGATCCTATTGTTGCTTCTAGGCCTTATCCTAAGCATTTTTCTTTACCTTTTTTACCCATTTATAAGGGGACAAAATATCCGATCGAGCATTAAGAATATTCAAAATAGCTTCCCATGATCTTATTTATGATGACATGTTATTACTTAAAAAATTTCCTAAGAGTCTTGGTGGTATGGCATTAGAATGGTATTATCAGTTGCCTAATTATTCCTTGAATAGTTTTGAAGAAACAACAAAATTATTTGTTCAACAGTTTGGTGCTTACATTGAAAAGGAAGTGTCAATAAAATATGTTTATAATATAAAACAAGATAAATATGAAAGTTTTTCAGAATTTTTGGCTCGTTGGAGAATTTTAGTTGGGTGTTTAAGATATACTTTACCTCCTAAAGAAATTCTTGAGATATTTATTGTAAATTTACAAGAATAGTTATCTTATGTATTAGAGACTACTACTATCACATCTTTTGATCAATCAATTGATTTAGAAAGAAAAGTGGAACACACCCTTATCATATGAGGCCAACTCAAAGTTAAATAAGAGAAACTAATTAAGTCTCAACATAAGAGTAAACACGTAGGAGGTGATAGTGGAATGGATAGTAGGCTTGTTAATAATGTTACTAACAACCCACAAAAGATAGTACTTTGAAAACCTCCACAAAGGAATTTTACAAGACAATATATCTATGGAATCAGCTTTGAAATAACTTTTAGAAGCTAATGCAATTGATTTACCACCTATAATACAACCAGATACTACAACTCATTGATATAAGGCAAGTCAACATTGTGCATACCATAGAGTGGAAGGAAATTGGACAAATTCTTGTAAGAAGTTGAATCATGTGGTTCAGGATTTGATTGATGCAGGACATATTGACTTAAGTAATTCTCAGGTAGGGAATAATCAAGTACCTACCCAAAATTGTGACTACCAATAAAGATATAGAAATATTTAAAGTTCCATTTCCAAATTATAATCAACAAGCAACAAATCAGGTAGCTCATCAGAATGAGCCTCCTCCATATGGTAATATGGTTGGCATGGTTGGGATAGCTACAAGAAGTCAAGCTCAAACTCAACATCCTCAACAAGGATAGAGTTTTATATTACAGCCCAGTTCAATTTTGAAGAACAATAAAAAAAAAAATTCAGATGTAGGGACTCCACCTATTGTATTGAGACCATGACCTAAGTTTTCATTTGATCTTCAAAAGCAGTTAGCCAGTACTCCAACAAGGATATCAGTTTTAGAGCTCTTGCAAACTTCTCCCAACCATAGAAATGCCTTTATGGAATTTGTAAAATAGTAATAGGTTCCCTTAGATATTTCTCCTAATGCTATAGTTGATGTTGTAGGTTCTCTTGGGATACATCACATATCATTATCGGATGATGATAAAACTTCCTTAAACTTACAATAAGACTCCTCACTTTACATTACTGCACTTATTGAGGATACCTTTATTAAGAAAATTTTGATTGATAATGGTTCTTACCTTAATTTGTGTACATATCAATTCTTTAAAAAATTTGTATTAAAAGAGGAAGACTTAAAAAAATATGATATCATTATAAAAGCTTTCAACAATGAGTCCCAAGAAGCCTATGGTGTCATATCTCTTCCTCTCAAGGTTGGGCCTAAAATATTGGATACTTTGTTTTATGTGGTACATTGTCTTGCATATTTTAATCTTCTTCTTAGATGTCCTTGGATCCATGCAATGAAGGTCATCCCTTCTACTCTTCATAAATATCACAAGTTTGAGTTCAAAAACCAAGTTATCACCATTCCAGGTGACCCTCAACCATTTAAATCTTGTTTAAATATAGAGCAATCTCAATCTAAGTTCAATTAGTGTCCCTATATTTCTTAAATGGTTTCTCCATGTTCCTTATCTCATATATCAGAGCAATTTCAAATTTTAAAAATTACTGAGGAACATATCTCAAATTTCTCATCTCGAGATCATGATAATCAGTTTCTTCAAGAGCCCCTTCTGGATCTAGCCAAGCTACCACCATCACCAAGAACCATGGTTTTATCCCATAAGAAAGGTGATTTTGTACACATTGGCATGTGTACCTTTATCTTCATGGGAACTACCTTCAAAGAAAATATATGTGGTAGCAACCCCTCTCCCATTGAGCATTCTTTTGCTCATTGTTACCTTTCCAATGATTACCCACTTCCTAAATAGATCCTATCTAGTATGGGATATGCGAGTAAAGGTTTGGGGCCACAATAGAAGGGAATTCAAGAGCCTTTGGATGTTGAAATCTATCCTGGGAGGTGTGGTATAGGTTTTATACCTAGTAAATACCAACCTTTATCATTTGAGGATGATGATAATCTTATGAATTATGCTGAATATATGGATTATCAAAATTTAGAAGTGGATAATAAATATAGTGGTCCCTCTTATTCATCTGGGATCTTATTTTGTAATAATATTGATTATGTATGTCCTAACAGCAAGTCTTATAAAAATCCTACTTGGATGTCTTATGTTAAAAAAGATGGTTTTGTTCACAAATGTATTGATTATCATGCCTTGGATACCAAAGAAAAATCCACAAAGAAAATTATCTGTGATTCTCATCATAGATGATTTACCTTTTGGGAATTTCTTGGATGAAAAATTCATGGTCCGCTTGTTTCTTATCCTAAGAAAAGTGACACACTTAGATTTTGTGTCGATTTTTAGTTTGCTTGCTCAGATGAATTAATTAATTAATATATATATATATATATATATATATATATATATTAAAATTTCATCCAATAAATTAACTATCATTTATATATGCATTTGCATTTCGTTGCATCCATCTGCTTGTTCATACTACATTGTTTCTTGTCATCCCTTTTCAAATTTCTACCTGACATTTAATATAACTTGCATGGCTTGAGTATCATATTTTGCATGATTACTTGTTAATGGTTGCTTGATCATATATATTTTGGATATCTTGTGACAATGGCATGTGATGATACCTATTTAGGTCATATCTCACATGCATTGCACTCTCACTAGGTTTCTGATGCCTAGTAAGATCCCCACCTAGGGATTTCTTCTTCCTTCTCCCTTGTTCTCTTTTGTTGTTCTAAGTCCTGCCTTATTTTGATATTGGAAATAATTGAGGATATCTCTTAGATCAAGTATGATAGTTTAGTAATGTTTCCTTATCACTTTCTCGGTTGCCTTTTGCTTCTTTTTTTCTTTGTCTTTATTTTATTTGAACAAGGAAATATGCATTTTGTTTCTTCCTTTTGCCTGTTTTAATTTGTTTTTTTTAGGATATTTGCACCCACTCATATTGTGTTCATTTCAAAACTCTTATTGAGGGTAGCACTTGCCTACTACATATCTTATCCTTATATATTACACCCCATATGGGATAATTATACATCCTAGCGAGTATCTTATCGAATATGATCTTCTAATCCGGTTATACTCCCTTTTGACTCAATGATATCAACACCCCATTATAGGATAAGATCCTTGGCCATTTTTAGTAGGCCTTCACATACATCCTAATGAGTAATCACCCCACAATAGTCAATTAGTGAGAAACCACCCATAGCGGGCTAGACTCCAACACTTCATTCTTTTATGGTGAATACTATGTCCATAGCAGGTTTTAGCTCCCTCTTTTTTGGTGCGATCCATAGTATCTGATCACATTGATACCTTGCGACACATGCTGATTTTGATGCTATGTTTTATCTATGACTTATCTATTTTAGATGGTTGAAATTTGTATATTCTTCTTCTTCATCCTCTTCTTTTCTTCTTTTTTATTTATTTTTCTTTGTATTGTGTTTTTTTCCTTCCATCCATTCCATTCATGCATTTCATATAGGTTTTGAATTAAGATAGATCACATACATAAAAAATTAAAAATAAAAGAACATCTAAATAAATCACATGCACACAATTGCAAAAAATAAAAAAATATGTAGCTATGTATTACTCAATGAAAAAGAGAGATACATTAGTGTATGGTTGGTGTACCACAGTCTAGTCCTGGTACACTCAACCAATCCCTAGGGATGCATACCATAATAAAAATTGGTATGTCATCTTGATACATAAGCCCTAGCTCTAAGAACCTGTATCCTCTATTCTACCAAAATGAGAAGGTGGTCCAGGAAGTCACATACCCATGAACGGTGAAGCTAAGAATATCTATGATCGATATTTTAACCTAATAGCCAATTAGAGGGATGGAGGGAGTGTCGCTCTTTGCCCATCTGGTACCCCTAGTAGTACATAGTCTCATAAAAATTAGACCATTTAATGGCCACATCTAGCCTCTCCCCTACCCTCTGTATCTTCACCTGTAGAAGGTGAATCCCATCGCTAGTTTGGTTGCTCTTGATGATAGCCATCCCCTTTTCCTGAGCCCTCTAGCACTCTATATCTAGATGGCTCACATACCCTTAGATACGATTAGCCTCTACCCAAGCCACATCCCTCTCCTTTTTTACAGTGATAAATTAGCCCCATAGTCCCTTTATCCTCTTGGATCTATCCTCCTAGAATAGATCCACCTATCTATGTAGAGTCACAACCTATGCTCATAGTGAATCTACCTCCTCCCTCAAATCCTCTCATCCTAAATCCTAGCCTTGGCTAGCTACCATTGATGCATAGGTCTCTCTCGATCCTCTACATGGTGGTACTCTAAACTCTATGGGCATAAATCTAGGTGCCCCTATCTCCCTAGTCCCTATAGTGTTGGTGTCTTCTGTCACCAACATAATCTGAACCTGAGCCTACCTCTATATTGGAGCTTTTGGGCCTTGCTATGCTCTCTCTATGGCCATGTGATCTACCTCCTAAAAGTCTCACTACATTCCCTAGTCCATCACATCATGCATATATATCAAAACCTACAGAGAGACCCTCTAGGGCATGGCTCCTCTATACCAATGCCTGTAGCTGATGGTCACTCATGCGTTGTCCACCCTGGTATCCATGTAATGAGGATTATATAGGTCCTCCTCTACCCACATAGTCAAGTTAGGTCTACTTCTCACCCCTGCTAGGTCTAAGTAGACTCTTCGATACCAGTAATCTCCCAGGATCAAAATTCCCTATAAGATACTGAACTACCTCAAGACTTGATCAAATTGGAAGACCTATGGCTCCCCCTTCTCTATAGTAAGCCACCTAATCCTATTGATCCTTGATATCTATATCCTTCCCTCATCCCATCCTAGGTGTAGAAACTATGGTCATCATATAATCTTGGCCTCCCTCGACTCATCTACTATCTGCCTTGCTAGTGGTATATGCTTGACGTAGGACCTCGTGACCTTCTCTAGGGATTTAGACCATATATATGTTGTTGTTTGCTCTGGGCTAGGCAATGGTACTGGAAGTGCATCTGGTATTTGCATCACTATGTGCTCCCAACTCCATACCTAGAAAAAATTCATGCACACTATCCCTATATACCATGTGTACACAATTTTATACAATATCCTATACAAATGGACTAGTACATATGGACCCCATGTGAACCGAACTCCCTAGTCCCATATGTCTACCACTACACCCACCATCATCCATAGTAGATACCACCTACTAGTATGGCACATCATCAATTATGCCACCACCCTAAAGAGTATGGTCATTACTGGGTCCACCTCATATCACCCCACTAGTTTATCCATGATAATTGTGCCCTCTCGCACTTGGTGGATCCAATCTCCTAAAAATAATTGCAAGATCACTGGCCTTCCTCATGCTTTGTAAACTATTGTCCCTCTTATAGGGATGTGTAATATGCACCACACATCCTCCAACATGATTATCATATCCCTTGAAGGTAACAAAAAGATAGATGACTCTAAACAACATTTCTCTTCTAGTGTTATCATCAGAGCCCTATCTACCTCTACCTGAGGTAGTCTCACCAGTTGGTCTAGCCCCATCGCCCCCAATGTGCCTCTCTCCATTCTTCTGAGTGCATCAAGCTCCACCTATAGGGAGATTGCCTACCAGTCATGTATCTTGAGTATCCTAAGTTACAATAACAACACAAGAAAAAAAATCCATTAGTTAAATTAATCAAAAATCAAAAAATAAAATTAAATTAATTAATTAATTACATTAAATTAAAATAAAATTAAAAAAATCTATCAAGTTCACACTTCTCATTTTTGAAGCTATCGTGCTTGCATTCTTCCTCCCATTTTCTTTCTTTTTCTTTTCCTTCTTCTTTCTTTTTGTTTCTCTTCTTCCTTTTTTGCCTTTTTGGCAAAATCATGTCCAATTTTTTTAGGGACACGATTTCATCGAGGTAAAATCATGTCCCACATTTGTGAGGTATGATTTAATGAAATCGTGCCTAGTTATATTTAGAAGGTATAATTTTACCACTACTACCCAGGGCAAAATCACGGCTAGGCCACTAGATCACACCTGGGTCGTACGTAGAAAAATCATCAATTTTGGCAAAAAACCAACAAAAAAAATGCCTAAAATTTTGCAAAAATTGAAATGCAAGTGTGTTTTTTGACCCTACCTATACTCGCTCTACTTTCATGCCAGCTTCACCCCTCATGATCACTTAATGGTGTACTAGTAGTGCCATCTCCTCTTTTTCTCTAGAGTTCATTTCCTCTTTCTCATGTAGTAAAAATAAATTAGGGTTTTACCCCTTTTTCACTTTTATTTACTTTCATGTGCTTTTTTTTTTTTATCTTCTCCTTTTATTTTCTCACTTCTTCTTTAAATTCTATATTTTTAATTTTTCATGAGGGATGTATTCCTCAAAACTTGAGGGGGCACTCTGGCCTTAGAGGTATTAATGTCCCTAATGCCTTGATTTGTGTGTAAAATATAAAAGTGTTCAAAATAGCATTGTTTTTGCAACATCCCTTTCTTCTAAACTAGTTACCCCATTTCTTCTTGTTGCCTTTTGTTTGTGAGTGTTTACACCTTTTATTTGGAACATTTAGTAGGCCATAAATGCGTCAAATATGGGACAAAATGTAGACAAAAAATTGACCCACTTTAGTGGGCAATATTCCCTGAGCCCTCTAGGGGACCCCTTAGACTTGTCTACGGCAAGGGTAAGGATCATTTCCCCTTATTTTACCTTTTTCTCTCCCTCTATGAAAAATCATGCTTGGTCCTTGACGGGGCACAACTTCGCATGGCAAAATTGTGATCGGCCTTGATGGGGAACGGTTTCATTTTTTTAGGATTTTTCTCATTAGAACCCTAATTTTTTGGATTTGACATGTTTGACGTAGGCCCTCCTTGGTTTTCTCACCTTTCTCGCCTTCAAATCCACTATATAAGGAGGGTTTGAATTCACTTTTCACACATGATTATACACGATATAATTCATGACATAATTATCACATGATAACATTTATTTTCTTGCAAGTGTTCTTATTTAGTATGCATCCTTTCTTCTTCATTCACAAGCAAGTTTAACTTTGGAGTTTGAAGATTGATTGGATTTCTATTGCATTGGATTGTTGATTGTTATTGCTCGCTCTTGGTGGATTGGTGTTGAAGCCCTAAGGAGATATTAACCCTTCGGGAGGTCTTAACCCTTCAATTTTGCTTTTGCACTCTCTACCAGGTGAAAACACTCATTTGCATGTTCATTTTAGTTTGTTTCATTTAGGTTTTAGTGTTTTTCTCCAATCTAATATGTTTTGTATCACTTTTGCAAAATTGCTCTTGGTATTCTACAGGGCATTATTTTACCATGCATTATCACAGTTGCCTGTTACGGGGTGCAATTTTTCCTAAGATAAATCTTGGGATAATCTATTGTCCCAAATTTCATCATTGCATTCTAGACTGCATATAGAGCATAGTGGTACATTATGTTATGTGGTTTCATCATTCTATTATGTTGTATTGTATTATGTTTGTTTTCTTCCAAAGATCAATTTCCACTTTTAATTATCAAAGGTTAGCTAAAAGGACCTAGGGGGCTTGATTGTTGCACCTCCAAGCATTGTTATACAATGGTCTAAGTAGGCCCCCTAATGCTAATCATATTTTTCAAGTGTTTTTCAAGTTATATTACAAGAACACGAATTGTTGACAAAATTGGATAAAGGGATAAAATCAAGGATAAACCACTAGATGAGATAAGTGTTCTATTTAATCTATAGTTTTTTTGTTGAGTGCTTTATATTTCTATTGTAAAACCCTAGACCTGATTTAATTTAATTAATTTCTAGGTATTTGAAATTTAACAACATATAGTGTGCATGTAGGGTTAATTATATTTGTGCATCATCTCTTGAGCCATTGCTTAAATGTTTTCTATCTTGAAATCCTAGGGTTAAAAAAGCATTCAAAGAATAATAATTCTAGGGTTAGCTCTTGTCTTCTTGCATTATGTATTTATGCATTGCCCTTTATCTCTTATAGTATAGATCTAAAAAAACTAAATCTAGGTGTTTGTCTTGAATCGAATACATCAAACATTCCTAAAATTCTCAAGGACTTGGAGTGAGTCATTAAAGTTATTCCTGGTGAACCCTTCCCCCCTAGAACCGAGTGTAGATAACAACATGTCCCCCATAGTTCTCCCCACGAGGATTTATACCTTTGCATATCAAGCCTTGTTTGGGAATCATACACGGTAGGAAATTTTTCCCCCTCTACACATTGTCCAGTGCATAATCACTACTTAGGGGATGATGACTTAGGTCATAAGACTCATTATTCAAACATTGCATTTAATCAAACCACTATTATTGGAATTTCACCATCTAATTTACATGTCTAACAATGTTTGATTTTGTCTAGCCAAATGGAATGAAAGAAGCTTACTACCAAGGGCATTAGTAGGGTTTCAACACAACAATCATACTTCTGTCACCTAATTGATGAGTCTAATAGTGTTTGATGATGTAGGATAAAATGGAGATAAAATATTGAAGTCATAGGAAATGATAGGGCAATGCTTATAGAGTTTAAAAGCAATAAACAACCATGAATTATGTAATCTTAAACAATTGAAACACGTCCAATCATAAAGTATAAGCATCAATAAAGTAACTATCAGTCTAACATAGACTTATGTTGAAAATAGAAAATCAAAAGCCTTTTTTCAAGGGATATATAGAATCATAGTTTTTAAAAATTTTAAAATAGGAATTTAATCATTCACAAATTGCATTCATGAAAGGATTACAAAGGAAGCAACTACATAGTAAAAATAAACTTCAAGGGGCATAAAAAGGAAATTCAATATAATATAACCACTTCATATTCCATGCATTGAAGCATTCAAAAATAAATAAAACAAAAGTAAGGACACCCAACCTAAAATCCTACAAGGTCGAACTCCTTTTTATTTTTCTCCAAGTGACTTTTGTAGCTTCAAAATGTCTCCTCCTCCCCTAACTAAGCCCTCCTCAACTTATATAAAAATATCTTCAATTAAAAAACTATTTTTCCTCCCCCATACTAGGAGGTATAAGATGATGAATTTATAAGTCAAAGAACATAGATATGGAGACTTAAATGACCACCTTTTTTATTTTATCCCCCTCCTTGGGAACCTTTTCTAATTTAAAACTATAAATGCATGACAAAGGGGAATCTCCTTAAATAAAATAATCATTTTTATTTTCAATCAATTGAAACCAAACAAAATTCACCTATCTACATTCCAAAACCTACCTAATCATGCAATTAGATTAATTAAACCATGATTAATTAATTTGGTTTTATTTTTACAAAACATATTTCCTAAAATATATCTTTCACAAAAGCATTTATTATCTTCACAAAACATAGTATTGCATATGCAAAATTAGCTATTTAGAAAAATCATGAGAAATCAATGTATTTTCAAAGCTTCACACCATTGTTTTATTCTTAAGTGGGTGGCATCAATTAAGGTAGACTGAACTACCACTTACCATATTTAACGATATTAGTAGAAAATATCATTATCCAAGGGTGTGAACATAATCACAAATAAAATATAGTGTATCTACATGAGGGTAATATTTCATGTTACCCTGAGCTATCATCGTCATCATTTCCCTTCTCATTCTTGATGGTCAATCTTCACCTACGAGAGTACCTAAACCTGCAATCAAGTAATACTTCAACAGTATCATATTCTTCAATAAAACATCAATATTACATAATCATTAAGTATTGTAACATCAATCAATACACAATCAAACTCACATTTTATTTTTTCCAAGGTGGGTCATGACATTTGTTGCCAAGTATTTCATTTCATTTGTAATATTCCCATCACTATTTACAAAGTTGTTGCCTTACAAGTTACTAGTAGCAATTTTAGCCATATCAATTTCACAAAAAAAATTAGTTGTTATTTTCACTTCGATTGAGGATTGGGGGCCTGACCCACCTACAAGGCATATCATGGTCTTCTAGTAGACCTAAAAATTGTTTATATTCTCTCAAGTGTCTCTATTTTTGTAGGTTTAGAAAAATAATTGGATAGATCACCTAGGTGGAAACTTTGACTTCCATCCAAAATTAGGTGTCTTCTTGTCCAATATTTTTTCATTTCATTGGTTTGATGTTTTTACTAGTATAGTATAAAGGAAAAACTGATTTAAATTTTAAAATATTGTTAAAATAAAATGGAAATAAGAAATATAAACTTTTTCAAATTTATGTTTTTTAGGCATTGGAATAATAAAAGAATATAGATTTGCATAATAGGTTAGCCTTGTATTCTACATTTCTCTTGTACCTTTCCCTTCATGAAAAGAAAAGTTTTGAATTTCTTTGCTTCATTAAAATGGAAATATCATATAGTATTTTAATCTTTGTATTTGTGCATCACTATGTTGGAGAATATTACATTATTTTTTAAATAAAAATGTATCCCCATGGTAACTTTATGGTATAAATATAAATATGTAATATATTAGGGTTTGATTCTATTATTTAGATGAGTGATTTATATTTCCCCTATATGTAAGTGTTTATGTGAAGGATATGCACAAGTATCATGAATGTAAATATCCAAAAATGTAATGTGATGATGTGCACACATTTCTTGTATTAGAAGTACATGTAGGATAGTAAGAGTCATGTAGAAGTGTGCAAGTGTCATAGAGTTAAATATTCATCTAAGACAAAAATGAAGAGTCTTGTATACAAGTGGTAAGATAAAAATCCAAAGGACAAGGGTAGGAAAGGTAACAAATCCCAAATATGTGAGGAGTGTAATAGTCAAGTATTGAAGAGTCACATTTCTATGTCTATATTATGGAGACAAAGCTCCATACAATGTAAGTGGGAAAATGGTCTGTAACAATCACCATAACAAACATTGATAATAAAGCTTGTATACAAATTTTGAGCAATTTTATTGTAAGTATTCTTCATGCTTGTACATGAATTATTTTTGCCATTTACATTCATATTTGATATTATAGTGAATTTTATTTTATTTATATTGGCCTAGATATATATTTGATTGCTCATATATTTAATTCTACTCTTTATTATTGATATTGAGACCTAAGATATTATGGCTTAATTATATTGGGACCTAAGATAGTTTGAGATGGTTTGGCTTAAATACAACAATGATATCAGAGCCACTACTTAACTCTATCTATTTTTGATAAATTCATATTCCAAAGCCCCCATCATATTAGAGTCTATACACTTTAAAAGTAGTGAATACTTGGACTCTATTTTTGAAGGCCTAATTGAGTAGATATTAAGGGAATAAATAAAAGTCACCCTGATTTGGATGTTAGGGTCTATCCACTTGGTTCAAGGAAATCTAGTTGTAGACACAGAGTGAGCCATTTTCCCTAGATACTTAGAGAGATCCTCCAACTTGCCCAAAGAAATTTTGGGCCTCTCTCTTCCTTATTTTCCCTCTTTTTTACTAGTTTTGATGAAATCACGGTTAGCCCTTGCGGGGCACAATTTCATCATGTTTAGATTTTTCTTAAGAAAACCCTATTTTTTGAACCAAATTCTTTGACATAGGTTTCCCTTAGGTTTTTTTGTCCATCATTGTTTCAAATGTTTTATAAATAGAGGGTTTGAGTCTTCATTTTTTAAGATATAGAGAATCCTAGAAGCAAGAAGAAGTTAGAAGAGAAAGGTTCTAAGCTTAAAAAGTATTAATTCTAATTGCTAAAGTGCCAAGTGATTTTTTGAAGATTTTAATATTTATGGAATATTATTTTGTTATTTTGACTATGTTTCTACCCTTAGTGGATAACTATTGGAGCCCTAAGGAGGAGTCTACTATCTTGGAGGTCCTCATCCTTTCGTTTGATTTTTTACTACCACCAGGTTGTTTTTGTTCATTTGCATTTATACACTATTAATTTTGCATTTCTCATTAGTTAATTTGTATTGATATTTTGCTTTTACTTTCTATTATGAAATCATGCCCTATAATTACAGGGCATGATTTCATCAATAGTAAAATCGTTGTAGCCCTGTACAAGGCATTATTTCATTTGCATCAAGCTTGGGGGAAAAATTTATGTACAAACCCGAGATCTACATTTCATGTTATATTTAAAGCATAATAGCATAACTTGCATTATGTTCATCATACTATTCTATTTCATTATATTCTATTTTTTTCATTTTCCAAAAAATGTCAACTTTCACTTTTGTGTTCTAAAGGTTAGCTAAAAGGACTTAGGGGGCTTGACTGTTGCACCTCTAAGCGCAGTTAGTTTACATATTAGGGTTTAGCCTTGTTTATGTATTTTTCTTGATCCCTTGCATAAAGACCAAGAATTTTATCTCTTGCAACTTAGGATTAGTGATCATTCAAACAAAGAATCATACCAAGGTTAGTTATTGTCTTCCTGCATCTTGTGTGTCTTGCATTGATTTTTTATTTTTATAGTATAGATTTAGAAAGTCCAAACATAGGTGTATGCTTAATTGATACATTCAAACACATTCCAACCAGGACTTGGAGTGAGTCCTAAAATCATTTTTGGTGAACCCTTTCCTTGTCCATTAAGTGTAGATTTATAGCATACGCCTACGGTCACCTCGACTCCCAACAGATCCAACCAATAATCATACGTAGTAGGGTAGTTTTGTTCCTATACATATTTGGTGAACCTAATGTGAAATACATGTCTTAGTGGACAAATTATTAAGCCTCTTTGTTGTTTTATTTTTCTTTGAAAACTTTTTAAAAAGACCACTAATTTGTTTTATTAGAATTAGAAGAACATTAATAACATCTTAAAAATCTTATTATGTGTTTTTCCTTGATTTCCTCTTCTATTTTTTTGCTTCTACTAATGGCTCCATTCCTTATAAGTAAATAAAGGCATCTATATTATGATCATGTTCCCTAAGAATATGATCAAATTTATAGAGAGAACCCTAATATTGATGCATAAGAGCAATAAAATGTTGAAACTGAAACAAAATATGATATCCTTTAAGGGATCGATGGTGGCTACATATTTAAATAGTTTGATCATATTTGGGGTTTCATGAAATTCCATAATGTAGACTTACTTAAGGCTATGGAATGGGATTCTCAACTCAAAATAGGTGAGACTCCTCCTCCTCCAACAATCTCTCCTATATATGTTCATGATAACCCTTTTTTTGGATATTTAAATCATGGTAATCCTATCCATCAACCAACTTATGTCACTGTTGTAACTTCAAACATTTAAAGGAGTTCACAAGTTCTTCCAACTAGTAGTGTCACTCAAGATTATTTTCAATTTTCTCCTCATTCTACTAAACTCAAAATTCTTTCTTCTATTCCACCAAATGTTAGTAAATCTCTCTAGCAAGATACCACATATCATAACCCATACCATAAAATTATCAATTCCTCCAAAATAGGCCAAGTACCATTTTAATAGCCTATATATACTCCTCCCTTGGGAAATCTAAAGGTATTGCACAACAAAAATCCTAAGGTGTAATGTTTAACTTATATGGTGAAACAATTAGCTTCATGAGTGGATATGATTCAACCTCCTAGTTTCACCTATAGCTATAGATAAATGTGCAATCAACACTTATATCCTATCGTTACCACTAGGCCCTATACTAAGAATTTTTCCATGCTAATTTTGCATATCTACTAGGGAATGAAAGATCCAATTGAGCATATAAAAATTTTTAGGATAGCTTGTCATGATATCATATATGACAATATATTGTTGCTAAAGATATTCCCTAAGAGTATTGGTGGCATGGCATTAGAATGGTATTATCATTTACCCAACCATTATTTTAGAAATTTTGAAGAGACATCTAAATTATTTGTTCAATAATTTTGTGCTTATGTTGAAAAGAATGTGACCATGAAATATTTTTACATGTTAAAACAAGGTAAAGAGGAAAGTTTTTTAGAATTCCTATCTTATTGAAGGAATCTAGTTGGATGCTTGAGATATACCTTACCTCCTCAAGATATGCTTGAGATATTTATTGGAAATTTACAAGAGAAACTATCTTTTGATCAAGCAATAGACCTAGAAAGAAATGTAGAACAAGATATTATCAGAAGAGGACACCATAAAGTGAAATAAAATAGGACCACTAAAACTTAGTATAAGAACAAGCATGTGGTAGGTGATGGAGTCACAAATAGTAGGCTTGTTAATAGTATTGTTGACAACCTACAAAAGGTGGTGCGTAGCCAACCTCCACAAAGGAATTTTACAAGACTCTATTAGAGTATATTACATTATTTTGTACATGTCAATGTACCACCTTGGATACATTTCTAGATTAGGAGTTTATCTTAGATTAAGTTTTGAGTAGTTACTTCAAGCAAGTAATAAATGCACAAGTGTTAGAATGTGCAATGATGTAAATGTGCATGTAGTCCACATGTACATGAGTCATAGGATAGGTAGATGAAGATTCATGGGTAGAGTAAAGGCCAAGGCACATATCTTCCTATATATACCTTTGAGGTATAGAGAGAAAGAGAGAGAGAGAGACTAAAGTTACTATAGTGATTTGTAGTTAGAGTACAATGTAGTTCTTTCATTGAAATTATGGAGTGTTCATGTCCTCCATTATAATACATTGTACTATTTTTATGAGCATCCATTAATGGCATATTTTTGAGTTATTGCAAAATTTTATCTTATAGTTTTCCTACATATTATAGTGCCATTATCATATACTTATCATTGCTTGCTCATTTTACATCTTGTGGTTGCATTTCCTTTAATATAAATCATCAAAATCTAATAGTGGTATCAGAGAACATGGTAGATCGATAGGAAATAGGGAGAGCCACAAGAGATATTGAGAGGAGATAGGAAATCTCATTTTTAAAAATTTTGAAAATATATTTGGCTAGAGTCTTTCCACAGAGTTGCAAAAAAAATCGTGAAGACTAGGACTCAACATTGATTCCACTAGTTTGACAAATCAACTAGTGAAGATTCATTTAAATTTTCTTCCATTATAGATTCTAATATTTGTTGCAGGAAAATGAGATTCAAATAAAGTTGGGAAGCTTCCTACAAGATCTAGGAAGAATATCTTCTTTGGAATCAATCTAGTACCTAAAGCAACAAATGAAAGATTGAAGATTTGGAGGCCTAAGGAAAATGTCCCATTGCAATATTGCAGACCTACAGAGTGTAGAAAAGGAAAATGCCAAAGGAGCCTTATTGTAGATTGAAGGAAGAAGAGACTCTAGAAAAGAGTCCAGGAGAAGATTGGAGATTGGAGATCTCCATTGAAGATTGAAGACTACAGATTGTAGATTGAAGAAGGAGGAGAAAACAACTCAAGAAGATGAAGAGACCCACAAGAGGTCCCATTGAAGAACTTCCAGTTTTGGAAGATTGAAGATAGAGAAGGACTAACAAAGGTCCTATTCCAGATTCCAAAAGCAATAGATTTTAGAGATCCAAGAAAATATCTCATTGAGAAGACTAGAGAAGCTACAAAAATTTGAAGACCTTAGAGAAGAGGTCTCAAGGAAGGATTGGAAGGAGAAATAAGGAGAAGGCTAGGAAAGCCTCATTGCAGATTTTAGAGAAGGCCATTGAAGGAGTTTCGAGGAGAACTCATTGGAGAAATTTACTAGCAGGAAGGAGTTCCTGATAAAGGAGTTTTTGGGACAATTATTGCCATCCGACAACAAGCCCAAAAGGAGAAGGATTTGGCAAGGAGTTTACCAAATTTTGGAGGAGAATAGTGAAGACCTCAAGACTATCATAATATTGAGAAGAAGGCCACTAGATAGGCCAATATTGAAGCCAAAATTCAACAAGGAAGTTGAAGGAGAAAGGAGTTAGAAGAAACCACCAAATTTGAGAGATTTGGAGATTGCCATTGAAGGCTTGAAGGCTATTTTAGAGAAGAGGAGTTTGCTGATTTTATAGTAGAAAATTGAAGGTCTCTAGAAGATAAATATCAGTTGCAATTTGGAGGAGTTTCCTACCAAATTTGGGAGATTCAAAGACAGCATATCGGAGAAGATAGTGACTGCATTACAATCTGAAAATTTTAGATTTGAGGACAATAAAAGGGCATCAAGTTGGGCAGCATTGATAGCTGTGAAGTTTCATATTTTTAGAGGGCATTCTGAAGGAGAGTTAAAGTCACCAAACTACATTTTTGGGCAGCAAGTTAGAAGGGTTTCAAAGCTGCAAATTGGTGAACTAAAAGAGCTACGATTTCATCTAATACAAAGTAGAATTTTGGTGAATCTAATCACCAGGAAATCCATCATCTATAGAGTCATAAAGGTAAGAAACTTAGGTGCAAAAGGTTCATTATTTGAACTTTAGTTATTTGGTTCATTATTAAGTTTCATTAAGCACCACATTAAAGTCTAAAGTTGCAAGGGAGTAAGTTTCAAGTTTTAAGTCTTCAAGGAAGTGCAGAAGATAGTTTCTACAAGGGTTAAAACCTGCACACAAAAAAGAGGAGTTAGATATATTTCAAAAGAAATAAAAATATCAACATCCTACCTTCTAGTGAAAGCAAAGAAGACATTATCCTTAAGTGAAAGTTGCATAGATTATAGTGCATATTTCAAGTTACTTTTAAGAGTTCATTCAAAGGAGCAATAAGGAGAAATTTATAGTGCACTATACTAGTTATTCTTAAAAGTTATTAAAAGTGCATTGAGTTTTAAGTTAAGGAGGAATATTAAGTGCACAAAACTAGGTAGAAGTGAAGTGTCAAAAGATACTATTGAGCATAGAAAACCTACAACATTTTGTGGCAAAGAGAAGCCACCAAAAGGAGTAATATAACCTCCAAATATTGGAGAAGGAAGTCACCATATTAAGTCAATAAAGGAAGCTACAAAAGAGACTAAGAAAGTCTCAAAAACCAAGTACAACTAAGGTATTTTATCTTAGTCTAGTCCAGATTCAACTCAAGGTTTAATAGCTTCATACTTGTCTTCTACATCATAGCAAAAGAAGACAAAGGTTAAGTGTCTTAAGACACCAATGTAGTGTAGTATTACAGTCCATAAGTGATAGCATTAAACAAGTTAAAGCACAAGCTATGGTGCTAAGGAGATAGAGCCATCAAAAGGGATCAATATCATCATATTCAAGGTGTCAAAAGATACCATATTTGGTTCCATACTCTCATGAAAGTAGCACCATGGTAAAGACACTTGTCATAGCAAAATAACCTACAACAAGAAGGATATTAGCAAGGCAACAATAGTGCAAGTTGGAAACAACTAGTAGGGACAAGGTGCAAAGGAGAACAATACCAACAGTTACCCAAGAAGAATCTTGGATACACCACCATCATTGTTGAAGCCACCTACATTAGAGAAAGAACCACCATCATTGTTGAAGCCACCTACGTTGGAGAAAGAATCACACACCTTGTTGTTACAAAGAAGCCAAGAAAACCTACAAAAGAAGTTAGAAATAATAGGCATTGAAAGAACAAAGAAGCAAGGATAGGCACCAAGAATAAAAGGTACATTGAAGTGTTTGATTCCATGCAAGGCAAGGAGCTTCCACTTACCATAGCAACACAAGGAATCTAGTGCCACTTGGCACAAGGTAAGAGAAAGTGCTTGCAAATATTCATAACACCTACACCAAGGAAGAATAGCACCCAAGAAGGAGTAACACCTCAAAGAAGAATCAACAATCATTATTCAATGCTCAACATAAGGTTTGCACCACCTAACTAATGCCTCCAAAGAATGTAACCTCTTGCACCATGTTGCATATATTTCTAAGCAAGAAAGTGCCACTTGGCATACACCTCAAAGGGAGACAAGAGGTATTAATAGCCCTGGACAAGAAAGAGTGCACATATCCAGCAAGAGAGGTCAAAGAGCATTGAAGGAAGGAGGAAGACCATCATAGAGGGCATCCATTGAACGTTGAGCATTAATTTCTCACTTTCATACATAGAAGACCAACAAATACAATGCCCAAGCTTGGATAAAGAGTCAAAACAAGAGCCAATCATATTGCAACATACAACATTTGAAGGAAGGTAAAGTTTTATATAATTTAATATTTGCTTTCTTTAAGTATAAGGAGTTATAAGGTGCTTCATTATATAAGGTTGAAGTTATTTATTATTTGCATTGGAGATATAAGCAAATATCAACCTTAGTGAATTAGAAAGTAAACTTAAACAAGGAGTTTATATCCTTAAGTGATATTTCAAAAGTGCACTAGTTGAAATTCAAATATCATAATATTTGCAATTAATTAAAATTGGAGTTATAAGGTTTTCTACCTTGGAAAAATTAAAGTATTACTCTTTTGCAAATATTATCATTTCTAAATTTCCAAATTAGGGAGATATAAGGAGTACTACATCAAACTTTAGATCATTGGAATTTAGAAAATTGAACCATTGAAAGTTAAGGATAAAAGAAGCAAAATCATTGATTGCTTAAAAGAGTTGGAATTTATTGCTTATACTTGTCTCATATACACATTAAAAGGGACAAAAGGAATCCAACCATAGAGTCTTGAAGATAGAGAACTTCATCAAAATTAAAAAGTGCATATATCAATAGGGAGAAATAAGGTGATATAGGAGTTGATTATTGTCTTCAAAACATTAAGGAATCAACTCAAAAGAAAATCTAATAGATGCTAAGCACTTTATCAAGACCATAGCATACTATAATCACTTGGGAGATATAAGGGATACTACAAAATCCATGATTTGATAAGGGTTTATCAAGTTAGTTCACATACTCTAAACTAGGGAGTCATAAGGTAGACTACTTCAAAGGTACTATCAAAAGTGTTCTCAAAATACTAAAGAGCTAAAAATAATTCTCAAAGGTACTAAAGTTATAATTTGGTCATATACTCAAATTCAACTTAGAATTTAGATAGGGAGATACAAGGTCTACTAGTGACAATAGTCTATTAAAACTAAGGAGAAATAAATATGTCTACCTCAAAGAATATAATGAATAATGATATGAAAAACACCATTAGAAAGGAAAGGGCAAGTGTTATAAAAATTGGAATCAATAATTTACTTATAAAGTCTGAAGGAAACTTAGACCTTACTTCAAAAGTGATTCATAGTGAAGCTTTAGAAGAAAAATTTGAAACTTTGGAATATTATCTACATGCTCGACTCACTAAAGCAATTGATAATGAAAAGAATGATATTCAAATTCCTTTAGACATTGGTAGCATATTATATATGGCATTACTTATATTCAAATGTTACAAAGATGAGAATGTAGAACAAAAAGGATTGATTGAATCACTTAAAGAGAAAACAACAATGGATGAATCCTTCTTAGAGAAGATATTTCAATCCTCATGCAGTATTGATACTTCAAGTTCTACTAACTCAAGATCTTATCATGATGCCTTAAGTGTTTGTTCAAAAGCCTTTGTACTAAACAAGAATAATGATAAGGACAAAGGCAAAGAGGAAATACTTTTGCAAGAATCAGGTGATAGTATGACCACTTATGAAAGCACAAAAATTGGCTCCAAAGACAAGGATAAAGAAGAAGAAGAGGAACCAGATCAAGGAGGCATACAATGCAAAGTAAATTAAAGATAATACAAAGGACCTGATCAAGCTGAAGAATATTTGAAAGATGAAGATCCATATTGAAGACTAAAGTCTTCAATACCCAAATAATGTAATACAAGGGGGTGTTAGAGTATATTACATTATTTGGTACATGTCAATGTACCACCTTGGGTACATTTCTAGATTAGGAGTTTATCTTAGATTAAGGTTTGAGTAGTTACTTCAAGCAAGTAATAAATGCACAAGTGTTAGAATGTGCAATGATGTAAATGTGCATGTAGTCCACATGTACATGAGTCATAGGATAGGTAGATGAAGAGTCATGGGTAGAGTAAAGGCCAAGGCACATATCTTCCTATATATATGCCTTTGAGGTATAGAGAGAAAGAGAGAGATAGAGAGAGACTGAAGTTACTATAGTGATTTGTAGTTAGAGTACAATGTAGTTCTTTCATTGAAATTATGGAGTGTTCATGTCCTCCATTATAATACATTGTACTATTTTTGTGAGCATCCATTAATGGCATATTTTTGAGTTATTACATAAGTTTATCTTATAGTTTTCCTGCATATTATAGTGCCATTATCATATACTTATCATTGCTTGCTCATTTTACATCTTGTGGTTGCATTTTCTTTAATATAAATCATCAAAATCTAATAGACTTAAAATACCTATGGAAGTGGTCCTAAAGTATCTTTTGGAAACTAATATGATTGAGTTACCTCCCATAAGGTAAATTGATACCATAGCTAATTGGTATAAGGCTATTCAACACTATGAGTATCATAGAGTAGAGGGAAACTTGAAAAATTCTTATAAGAGGTTGAAACATATGGTTCAAGACCTCATTTTTTCATGATGCCTTGTTATAGAAGGTTCTCAACCCAATCCTCTAAAAAACAATCAACCTCCTACACAATAAAAACCTACAATAAACTAAAACATGGGGATTTTTCAAGATCCTCTCCCTAAGCATGGTCAACATGCAACAAATAAAGTGTCCTATCAAAATGTTCCACCTCCTTATGATAATGTTGTTGGTATGATAGTAGAAACTACAAGACAATAAGAATAGATTCAACTAACCCAATGTTGTCAGCAAGAGATGAGTTCTTCATCCAACCCACCTTCAAAACCTCCATTAGTTTTGAATAATACCCAAAAAAAGAGCACAAGATTATAAACCCCACATTTAGTGTTGAAACCTCAAACTAAAGTCTCCTTTGATATTAAAAAATAGTTAGCTAGTACCCCAACCAAGATATCTATATTAGAACTCTTGCAAACTTCTCCTATTGATATGGAAGCTTTGTTGGAACTTCTAAGACAACAATTTGTCCCTGCAAACATTTTCCCTAGTGTTGTAGTTAATGTCGTAGGTTCTCTTGGGATACATCACATCACATTGTTAGATGATGATATGCATTCCTTAGAATTGTGAGGGGATTATTCCCTCTACATCACAATATTTATTGGGAGAATTTTTTTCAAATGAATCTTGATTGACAATGGTTCTTCTCTTAATTTATGCACTTATCAAAATTTTCCAAAATTTTGGATTAAAAGAGGAAGACTTAACTAAATTTGATATTATCATAAAGGATTTCAATGAGTCCCAACAGGCCTGTGGTATTGTATCTCTCCCCCTTAAGGTTGGAACTCATATCTTACATACCTTGTTATATGTGGTACATTTCCCAACATTTTTAAATTTTCTTCTTAGATTTTCTTGGATCCATGTGATGAAGGTTGTCCCTTCTACCTTTCATCAATGCTTGAAGTTCAAATTTAAGCATCAAATTGTCACCATTCTAGGTGACCCTCATCCATTCAAATATTATTTGATGGTCGAGCAAGCTCAATATGGTCTCAACATTTGTCCTTTAGCTTCATCATCTACTTCTCCAAGTTCCTCATCTCAAATATCTAAGAAACTCAAGAGTCTAAAAGTGAGTGAGGAACCTAAAATAAAAGTTTCATCATGGGATCAAGTTAATCAGTTTCTTCAAGAACATATTTTGGATATTGCCAAGCTACCATATTCATCGAAGACTATGGGTTTACCTCGTAATAAAGGTGAAGTTGTACACATTGGCATGTATACCTTTATCTTTGCAGGAATGACCTTTAAAGAAAAGATCCATGGTAGCAACCATTTTCCTATGAAGCACTCTTTTGCCCACTGTTACCTATCCAATTATTAAATACTTTCTAAAAAGATACTATCTAGCATGGTATGTGTTGGTAAAGGTTTGGGGCCATAGAAAATGGAATTCAAGAGCCTTTGGATGTCGGTATTTGTCTTGGAAATTATGGTATAGGCTACATTCCCAATAAAAATCAGTTTTTACCATCTGATAATGATGATCATATTAAAACCTATGTTAAATATTTAGATCATAAAGGCTTGGAGTGGACTGATGAGGAGGAGAAACCCCTTATCCCTATAATATTTTGTTTTTTTTTTATTATTTAATTTTACATGGTGGAATCAGTAGCCGCCATGATGATCCAAGCATGTTGTCCGTCTTTTATGGCTACCACAGTATTTTGTGATGTCCACCTTGGAAGTCGCCATACAATACTTGCACAGTCCACTCCTATAACCACCATGCCACAATAATATTAAACCATTTACATCATTGAAAGCACCAAGAAATAGATAAGTATTCAGTCTAATGAGGCCCAAGATTTGAACCTTAGACCTTCAGCCCCCTTACAATATTTGGAAAAACCAATTGGTCTACACCTCGAACCTCAAAAATTTGGTTAGTGGTGAAAATAGCACCAAATAAACCCTTAGACCACTAACCAAAACCAGCAAGGAATGGATATTTTGTGTATCTGCAAGAGGTAGTGGGAATTTTACCCAGGTCAGCCACAACCAGAACCCTTTGTTAAGTTCCCCACAGTGATAAGCCAACTCACCCACTCAAGCGGATAATATTTTATTTTATAATATGATAAATTTTATGCATTTTGATTATAAATCTTCTTCTTCAATGGGACATTGCTTCGCTATTTTATAAATATCTTACAAAATCAGGGATCACCTCTCCTTTTGTTAAGAAATATGGTTCAGTTAGGATTTGTGAAGATTTTCGTGCAATGGCTGCTAGAGGAAAAGCTATGAAGGAGTTTCTTTGTGATTTTTATCATCAAGATGATCCCCATTCTAGATTTTTCTTTGATGGATCAATCCCTTGTACGCATATTCTTATTGTTAATATAGGAGGCAGAATCAGAATATGTGTCGACTATTATTCTACTTACTTGCATTAAAAAACAAAAAATAAAATAATAAACCACTAATTAGGCATGCTTTTGTGTTTTCATTCATTGCATGTGGTATTTGCTTGTCTATTCATACTACATGCTTGCCTATCAAATTTTGCATGTTTTTCCTAATATTTTTTCACTTGCATCTTTGCTTGTCATAATTGCATTGCTACTTGCTCATGACTATTTGATCTATAGATTTTTAGGGATTTCGTGAAAATGGCACATGATGACACCTAGTTAGGTTGTAGTTCACATGCATTGCACTCTCACTAGGACACTAATGCCTAGTGAAGTCCCCAATCTAGGGTTCATGCTTTTTTGTTGTTGCTCTTGTTTTCATTTCTTTTTTCCCTTTGCTTTTTTGTATTCCTTGACCTTGAAATTTTTAATGATGACCACCAATTTCTCTTCAAGTCAAGGAACACAACTTGTTTTTGGTATATCTTTGTCCTTCGCTTATTTTTATTTTTTTTCTCATATTTTCATCAAGACAAGGATATACATTCTTTATTTCTTGCTTTTCCACTTATTACTTATTCATAAGCAATCCTTATGGGATAGAATAAATACTACATGGATATCATTTATGGTGTTTATACGACCACTAACTATTTTATGCACACTGCTTAACTATTGAAACTTCAATATGGATAAACATACACACTCTTATTTTATCTTTACTTTATTTCTCTCTTTTCTTCTAGCAGATGTACACACTCACCTCTTGTTTTGATTGCTTTGTCCACATATTTTTACACACACCATACCCCTATGGGGTAACACTCATTTTGACACACTACACACCCCATTATAGGATAGCTTCATGGCCACACATGAGCATCAACATCCATCTTGACCATTTGTGAGCATAGATCCTAGTAGGTATCTCTTTATTCATCTTAGCAAGAATTATGCCATAGCAGGTTTTGCTCCACCCTTGTCCATATTTAAGAGAATTGCCTATACAGGATAGCTTCATGGACACACATGAGGGGTAGCCTCCATCTCAGTCATTTGTGAGTATACATATCTAAAGGTATTCCACTCCTTTTATTTTCCTTTGTGCTTCATTAATGTTTTTTGGTCACATTGATTTGGTATGATCTACGTTGACTCAAGCATCATACTTCAAGCCCCTTTTCTACTTTTTTTGGTTTTTTACTTCTATTTATTCTTCTTCTTCTCCTCCTTCTTCTATGTTCTTTTATTTATTACTTTTCTTATTTTCTAAAATCATGTCCCATATTTTTAGGTCATGAATTCACTCTACATCGTTATCATGGTCCACATTTATGGGGCGCGATTTCTGTTAGAGTTGAGTTTTTTTTTCATTTTTTCCTTATTTCTTGCTTTTCTTTCATCTTTCTCTTCTTCCTCTTTGTTTTATTTGCTCCATGTTTTTCATGTTTTGCATCTTCCTCTTTGCATCTATTTTTTTTGCATTTTAGGTTGGTGCATTCCATAGTTAGATCATGTTATGTTTATTTCATGCATAAAATCATCATAAAAACATCATAAAAAGAAACACAAGCATATAGATTGTACTAAAAAGTAGCATGATATTACTTGATAGATAGATGAAGGTACATAGGTCTTCCTGGTTGATGTACCATAGTCCAAAAATAGTACACTCGACCATCCCTAAGGATGCATGCCACACTCAAAATTGGCATGTCACCCTGATCCTCTCCCTAGCTCTGTGAGCTTGTCTCCTCTACTTTGCTCACTTGAAGTGGTCTTGGTAGGGGTATTTTCATAAACCGTGAAACCATCCATGATCTAGATCGAGTCTGTATTAGTGTATGTAGGGATGAAGGTAGTGGTACTCAAAACTCTACCAAAATTTCTTAATAGTAAATTGTCTAGTAGAAGGTCACCCTCTACATAACTACCTCCAACCTCTCTCCTACCCTTTGTAGCTCCACCTATAGTAGGTAGATCTCATTTCCCTGGTGGCTACTATTGACCACAAATATCCCCTCCACCCAAGCCTACTATTCCAACTTGATCACCTCTCCCTAAAGGTGGTTTACCTTCGCTCATGCTATATCCCTCTCCACCATCTCTATAGTTCCCATTGCACTCCTCAATCCCTCAATCTTCTTGACCCTATCCTCTCAAAGTAGGTCCATATCCCTTCATAGGGTTGATATTTGAGCCTATAGTACCTTTATATCCCCCCTCAGATCTCCTTGAACTATGGTTTTTTTTGAGTTGATTATTGTTGATTTAGAGCCTTCTCCAATCCCTCTACTGATGCAGGAGCATCCAACGGAAAGCAAAATACTGCAAAGAGGAAAAAAGTGTCGCGATATCACGACGTGTCGACAAAGAAGAAAAAGTGTCACGATATCATGACATGTCGCATTTTTGTGACCAAAAGCCGATGGAAGGCTCAAGAGAGAAAAAGTGTCGCGATGTCGCGACATGTCGCATTATCGTGACCAAAAGCTGAGGGAAGGCTCAAGAGAGGAAAAGTGTCGTGATATCGTGACATGTCGCATTATCGTGACCAAAATTCGAGAGAAGGCTCAAGAGAGAAAAAGTGTCGCGATATCACGACATGTCACATTATCACAACCAAAATACGAGAGAAGGCTCAAGAAGAAAAAGTGTCACGATATCACGACATGTCTCATTTTCGTGACCAAAGGACAAGAGAAGATGCAAGGGAGAAAAAATGTCGTGATATCATGACATGTCACAATTTTTGACCAAAGGATGAGAGAAAGCACAAGGGAGAAAAAATTTCATGATATCATGACATGTCGCATTTTCACGACCAAAGGATGAGAGAAGGCGTAAGGGAGAAAAAGCGTCGTGATATCACGACATGTCGCATTTTCGTGACCAAAGGGCGAGAGAAGGTGCAAGGGAGAAAAAGTGTCACGATATCATGACATGTCACATTTTTGTGACCAAAAAATGAGAGAAGGCACAACGGAGAAAAAGTGTAGCGATATCATGACATGTCACATTTTTGTGACCAAAAGACGAGAGGAGGCGCAAGAGAGAAAAGTGTCACGATATTGTGACATGTCACATTCTCGCAACCAAAAGACAAGAAAAGGTGCAGGAGGGAAAAAGTGTCGCGATATAGCGACATGTCGCATTTTCATGACTAAAAGAGGAGAAAGAGGAAGAAAGAAAAAGTGTCATGATATCGTGACATGTTGGCAAAGAAGAAAAAGTGTCGCGATATCGCGACATGTCGCATTCTTGCGACCAAAATAAAAAATGGTAGGTAGTTACAAGGACCGTTATAGAGGAAATTATTGAGTGGTGGGTATATCGAAAATCATCATTGGTTGACAGGCAGACAGAGTTGATAGTGGCAGCACTGGATGAGCACGTGGTACCAAGGTGCAATGAAAGCATACGAAGACCAAGAGTCAAAAAGAAAAATGTTTCGAAAGCCAAGACAATGAAGAGGTATGGGAAATGAAACGAAGGGCCATAAAAGGAAAATGGAGAGTCACGCCAAATATTTTAAAAGGGTAAGCAAAGGTATGCACAAGGGGTCAAAAAACTGTAGAGATAGAGTTGCTTCTATTTTATTTGGTAGACTACTGCCATTTCTGTAAATCTTTTCCAAGTTGTTGAATGAGAATTGGGTTTGTTGGTTCTTGAAATTTTGGCTCCCTATCAAGTGGTATCAAAGTAGGAGTTCCTAAGTGTGTGAGAAGATCATTGAAAGTGAGGCAGTTTGCACTAGGATATGTGGAAGGGTTGTGAGAAGAGAGTGAAGAAGAATGCCTCCATGAAGAAACCGTGGTGGTGGGAGAGATGTGGTACCTGAAGAAGATTTTAGAGCTTTATAGAGGCAAGTGAGAGCCCTGCAAGAGGAGTTGCGAAGAGGGGTTGAGCCAAGGAGAGAAGACCGTAGTGAATATGAAGCATGGGAGGTTGATGATCCATCAGATGAATAAGAAGCAATGGATCCTATAGAAGCTAGATTAGTTAAGGCCATATCTCGGATTGGGAAGAAGCCAAAGTTTGATGTCTCCATGTATTATGGGAATCTCAATCCAGAGGATTTGATTGATTGGATCAATGATATGGAGGAGTATTTTGAGTATGAGGAGGTTGTAGATCCAGATCGGATCAAATTGGCAAAAACAAAGTTGAAAGGCCATGCTAGCATATGGTGGAAAGAAGTGCAACTAGAAAGAAATAGGAGAGGAAAGGAAAATATAACCAGATGGGATCAAATGGTAGAGAAGTTGAAGAGGTAGTTTATTCCTATAGATTACGAATTGGATCTGTTGAGGAAAATGCAGAGCTTGAGACAGTCAAGCAAATTTGTCCAAGAATATACAAAGGAGTTTTACAAGATTTTAATAAGAACTGGACATTCATAGGATAGTAAGGAGAAAGTAGCTCATTACATAAATGGGTTAAGAATGAATATCCAAGAAGAACTCAGTTTGGTCAGAATGACCACCATTGAGGATGTATATCAGTTTGCTTTAAAGGTTGAAGAGAAGCTGAACAGAAGATTTGAAAGCAAACAGAAAGGAAGAGGTCATGGAGAAAGAACTGGTGGAAGAATAGATGGAGGACGAGATGAGAAGAAAGAAGAAGCTAGCAGTAGTCAGGATTAGAAGGGAGATAATGATTATAGACCTCGTAATTAGAACAATGGTTAGCAAATAGGAAGAGGTATATCTGGACGTGGGTATGGAAGATGAGGATTTTTTGGAACCTATTTCCATTGTGGGGAAGAGGAACATCGAGCATATGAGTGTCCCCAACACCAAGAGAGGATGAATAAGAGACCTAAGGGTCATGCCAGAGTTTTTGTAGCAGATGAAGGTGCTAAATCAAAACATTCTAAGGAGGCAGAGAGAGAAGTTATGGTCACAAGGAGAACCTTGTTGAATGAGGAGAAAGAACCAGAACAAAGAAGGAGCCTATTTCACACAAGATGCAAATGTTCAGGTAAGTTCTATAGTGTTATTATAGATAATGGTAGTATTGATAACTTGGTCTCTAAATAAATGGTTACTAAGTTACAACTAGAGAGGAGGATACACCCACATCCATATCAGATTGCATGGTTGCATGGTAGAGGAGACACCCGCATCCATAGGGCATTGGTTAGTGAATATTCCTTAGTCAAGTTCAATATTGGGAAATACCAAGATGAGGTCCTGTGTGATATCCTACCTATGGATGCGTGCCATATGCTGTTAGGAATACCATGGCAGTTTGATCATCGTGTAGTCCATGATGGACATGCCAACACTTACTCCCTAACAAAAGGAGTGTGCCATAAACTAAAGCCACTGAAGGGGATGTATGAAAAGAGTTTGCTAACAATAATGAGAGTGGAAGTTGTGGGGTTTGAAGAACTTAAGGGTTTGTACCCTGAAGACCCAAATTTTGCTAAAGCTTGGAGAGCTTGTACAGCCCTAGAAAAGAACAGTGTTGAGGATGAATATTTTGCAAGTTTTGAGATGTTGAAAAAGAAGGTGATAGAATAGTACAGAAGTGAAGGTCACTTCTCAATCCACCATAGTTTTCTGATGCAGGAGCATCCAACAGAAAGCAAAATACCGCAAAGAGAAAAAAAGTGTTGCAATATTGCGACGTGTCAGCAAAGAAGAAAAAGTGTCATGATATCATGACATGTCGTATTTTTGTGACAAAAATCCGAGGGAAGGCTCAAGAGAGGAAAAGTGTCACGATATCGTGACATGTCGCATTATGGCGATAAAAATCCGAGAGAAGGCTCAAGAGAGAAAAAGTGTCTCGATATCGTGACATGTTGCATTATCACAACCAAAAGACGAGAGAAGGCTTAAGAAGAAAAAGTGTCACGATATCGCGACATGTCGCATTTTCATGACCAAAGGACGAGAGAAGGTGCAAGGGAGAAAAAGTGTCGCGATATCACGACATGTTGCATTTTTGTGACCAAAGGACGAGAGAAGGCGCAAGGGAGAAAAAGTGTCGCAATATCGTGACATGTCACATTTTCATGACCAAAGGATGAGAGAAGGCACAAGGGAGAAAAAGTGTCACGATATCATGACATGTCACATTTTCATGACCAAAGGACAAGAGAAGGCGCAAGGGAGAAAAAGTGTCGCGATATCGCGACATGTCGCATTTTTGCTACCAAAAGACGATAGAAGGCGCAAGGGAGAAAAAGTGTCGTGATGTCGCGACATGTCGCATTTTCGCAACCAAAAGAAGAGAGGAGACACAAGAGAGAAAAGTGTCGCGATATCGTGACATGTCACATTCTTGCAACCAAAAGACAAGAAAAGGCACAAGAGAGAAAAAGTGTCACGATATTGCGACATGTCGCATTTTCGTGACTAAAAGAGAAGAGAAAGAGGAAGAAGGAAAAAGTGTCGTGATATCGCGACATGTTGGCAAAGAATAAAAAGTGTCGCAATATCACGACATGTCGCATTCTTATGACCAAAAGAAAAAAGGGCAGGCGATTATAGGGGCCATTACAGAGGAAATTATCAAGCGGTGGATATACCGAACGTCATCATTGGTTGACAGGTAGACAGAGTCGATAGTGCCAGCAATGGATGAGCATGTGGCACCAAGGTGCAATGAAAAAAAATGAAGACCAAGAGTCAGAAAGAAAATTTTTTCGAAAGCCAAGACAACGAAGAGGCACGGGAAATGAAACGAAGGGCCAGAAAATGGAAACAGAGAGTCACGCCAGATATTTTAAAAGGGGAAGCAAAGGTATGCACAAGGGGTCAAAAAATTGCAGAGACAAAGTTGCTTCCATTTTATTTGGCAGACTACTACCATTTCTGTAAATCTTTTCCAAGTTGTTGAATGAGAATTGGGTTTGTTGGTTCTTGAAATTTTGGCTCCCTATCATCTACTCAGTTCTACTTTAACCATTGTGGGGGTAACTTTGGCTGCCCCAACATCTTAAATCCTAGTAGTAGTGGTGATATCTACCACTATATCTACTCGAGCCTGTGCATATATCTATCATGGGATCTATTGGCTCTAACACTACCACTTTTTGGAACAACAAGTGGCCTTATGTAGTGCTAGTTGCATGCATTAGCTCATGATCCGATGCCTCTATATTGACATTGATGGGGATATCCTTGGGGGTATGATACCCATGTACCATCTATGATACCTGAGAGCCACTTTGACATTGTACATCCATGGATCCACATAAAATGGGTCATCCAAGTCCTCCTCCATCCATATCCCATATTGGGATCCCCTCAAAATCCTGATGACTCCTGGTGCACCCACCTATACCAGTAGTAACCCAAGTTTAGGATCTTCTAAAAGATACTAAACTACTGCTGGACTTGATTAAATCTTAAAAGATCTAGCTCCACCTTTTTTATAGATACCCACCTCATTCTCCTAATACTAGCTTGATTATTTTCATAATCCATTCATAAAGGGTGTAGATTCTATGGTCACCATATGATCGTAGGCTCTCATAGCTCATCTATTACCCACATCCCTAGTGGTAGGTTCTTGACATATGTCCTCTAGAATCGCTTGTAGAACATAGACCATCTATATATTTTGATTACTTTGGGTTGGGTAATGACCCTAGAAGTGCATACAGTCTCCTCACTACTATGTTCTCCTAGAACCACACTTGGACCCCATGTGAATATAACCTATTGATCTCACATGTCTACCACTACTCCTACCAATGCCCATGGTAGGTATCACTAACTCATGTGGCATACTAGTATCCACAACTCCATAGAGCACGGTCATGAAAGCATCAGCCCTATAACACCCCGTCATATCATTATCTAAGATCTCCCTCTTTTGGAACTAGTGGGCCTATCCTTTGGACAATCTCTACAATGTGGCCTACTACCATTGTGCTCTATAAATTTATCTCCCTTTGATAGGGATGTGCAAGATGCACCACACATCCTCTAATGTGATTGTCATCTCTCCCATTGGTAACTAGTAGGTTGATGATGATACCACCTCTTCACCAATGTTATCAATAACGTTTTTTTAGCCTCTACCTAGGGAATCTCCATTAAATGGTGTAGCCCCACTACCTTCGAGGTACCTCTCTCTACCTATGAGAGGCCATCTAGCTCCACCTCCAAGGAACTTGATTGCCACTCATGAATCTCTCGTACATCATGCTAGATCCACAAACATAATAAATTTTCATTAGTTCACTATGCGCATTAATAATTCATAATTAATAAAATTTAACTTTTTGAGCTTCCTTTTCTTGCTAGTTTGCTTTTGTTTATTTTCTCTTCTACAGAATTGTGCCCTTTCAGCTTTAGGCATGATTTCATTTTTCTCCCATTGTAAAAATCGTGCTCATTTTTTTTAACGTATGATTTCATGAAATCACACCCCAAATTTTTGGGATGCAATTTCATTTACCACCATGAACCAGGCAAAATCATGGTCATACTGTGAAATCTCATTGGGGTCGTGTGTGACGATTCTTGGAGAAATTAAAAAAATTACTTTAAAAAGACCTAAAATAAAACCTAGTCTAATCTAGAGGGAGGATTTTAATCCTTACCTGTGATTGCTCCATTGATACATTGACCTCATCCCTCACAATTACTAAATGATGTGTGGGTAGCACCATTTTCTCTTTTTATCCAGAGCCCTTTTCTTCTTCTTCGTGCAATGAAAATGAATTAGGATTTTCACCCTTCTCTTTTGTTCTTGTTTTCTACTTTTATTTTCTCTTTCCTCTCTCTTTTCCATTCTTTTTTATCTTATTTCTTATATGTCTACCATTTTGAGTTCAATCAAAAAAATTTCATTCCTTTAAAAACTCAATGGGGCACCCCAACTTGAGAGGCATTAATGTTCCTAATGCCTCAATTTCATGTAAAAACAAGAAAGTATCTAGAGAGACACCATTTCTACACCACTCCTTTCTTCTAAACCAACCACTCTTTTTTTGTTTTTTATACTTCTTCCATAGTCATCTATATCTTTCTTTGATGCATTTATTAGGCCATAAATACATCAAAGAGGAGGTAAAATGTAGACACAGAAAATTGACCCACTCAAGTGAGTCATTTTCCCTAGATCTTTAGAGAAACCCTCCAAATTTCCCAAAGCAAGTTTGGGCCTCACTCCTCCTTTTCCTCTTTCTTTCTAGTTCTTATGAAATCATAGTTGGCTCTTGTGGGGCATGATTTCATCATGTTTGGGTTTTTTTTTAAAAACCCTATTTTTTTAACCGACTTCTTTGATGTTGGTTCCCCTTAGGTTTTCCTACCCATCCTTGTTTCAAATCCTTTATAAATAGAGGGTTTGAGGCTTCCTTTTTTTTAAGATATAGAGAATCCTACTAAGAATAAGTTAGAAGAGAAATGTTCTAAGCTAAAAAAGTGTTGGTTCTAATTTCTAAAGTGCCAAGTGATCTATTGAAGCTTTTTTATCTTTGTGGATTTTTTTTTTGCTACTTTGACTATGTGTTGCTACCCTTGGTGGATAAGTATTGAAGCCCTGAGGAGTCTAATATCTTTGAGGTCTTCATCATATTGTCTACTTTTTCACTACCACCAAGTTATTTTTATTTATTTGCATTCATACACTGCTAATTTTGTATTTCTCATTAGTTCATTTGAATTGATCTATTACCTTTATTTTTTTTTTTAGAAATCATGACCTATAACTATAGGGCATGATTTTATCAGCATTAAAATCATGATAGCCCTATATAGAGTATGATTTTATTTGCATCAATCTTGGGGGTATAAATTTACCTCAAAACCTTAGATTTGCATTTCATGTTACATTTAGAGAATAATCGCATAACTTGCATTCTACTCATCGTACTATTCTATTTAATTATATTCTATTTGTTCATTTTCAAAAAATTCAACTTTCACTTTTATGTTCTAAAGGTTAGCTAAAAATACTTAGGGGGCTTGATTGCTACATCTCCAAGCATAGTTATATAGCGGCCTAAGTAGGCCCCCTAATGTTGATCATATTTTTTAAGAGCTTTGTGAAATTATTTTACAGGATTGAAGTTTTGGGACATTGTTCAATGCAAGATAAATCTTGGATCAAACAATGAAATAGATAAGTTCTCTCAGTAAATCTTTAGGCTACCTGCTATGGTGTTTTCTGCTATTTCTATTTTAACATTAGCAAAAGGAAAATAAAAATAAATACATTTGATTATTTCTGGAAAAGCTCATTTAGTTTGCATATTAGGGTTTAGCCTTGTTTGTGCATTTTACTTGAACCCTTGCTTAAATAAAATATATTTTATCTCTTGCAACTTAGGGTTAGTGATTATTCAAACAAAGAATCATACCAATATTAGTTATTGTCTTCTTGCATCTTATGTGTCTCACATTATTTTTTTTCATTTTTATAGTATAGATGTAGAAATGCCAAACATACACATTCAAACACATTCTACCCTGGACTTGGAGTGAGTCCTAAAAATATTCTTGGTGAACCCTTTCCATTTCCACCAAGTATAGAATTATAACATACCCCTGTGGTCATCTTGGATCCTAGTGGATCCAACCAAGAATCGTATGTAGTAGGGCATTTTTCCCCCTCTACACGAGTGAAGACAAGGACTCAGCCAAAATAGATTAAAGGTCAGCTCAAAAGAAAATTGGACATGAAGGGACATTCAAAATCATCTTGATAATAGTTGTATTCACTAAAAAAAAGGAGAATCACATTTTTCTTAGGTTCAACCAAAGACATCAAAGAATAAATATGAAGGAGAATTTAGATTATAACTCAAGAAAGAAGCTGAAATCGGATCTCAAAAAAAATATCATGCATAATGTAAAGGTATCTCGCTAAATATGAAGATGAATACATTTAATATAGGGGGTGTTGGATAATATTACATTATTTGGTATATATAAATGTACTCCCATGGTACCTTTATGGTACAAATGTAAATATGTAATAGATTAGGGTTTGAGTCTATAGTTTAGATGAGTTATTTATATTTTCCCTTTATGTAAGTGTCTATGTGTAGGATATGCACAAGTGTCATGTAAGTGTGTAATATGTAGGATATGCACACATGTTATGTAAGTAAGAGTACAAGTGTTTAATGAGAGAATGTGTACAAGTGCTATGTATATAGGTGTGCAAATATGTAATATGAGGATTACACAAGTGTCTTGTATTAGAAGTAAATGTAGAAGAGGAAGAGTCATGTAGAAGTATGAAATTGTCATAGAGTTAAGTATTCATGTAAGACGAGAGTTATGAGTCTTGTATACAAGTGGCAATATGAGAATCCAAAGGCTAAGAATACTGGTTTTAGTTAACGTGAAGATGGAGGATGAGAACAAATATATCACCCTACTTTGTTCCCTCCCAAAGACTTGGGATTATTTGGTGATGACCATTAGCAATTCATCATTAGAAAATCTAAAATTTGATGATGTGGTAGCCATTTTTTTGGTAGAAGAGTTGAGGTAAAAACATCTCTACAACCCTTAACCAATGAAGTCCTAGCTGTGAGAGGTCAATATTTCAAGAGGATTCAACAAGGTAGATCATAGTCTAGATCTAAGTCTAAAGGATTCAAGCTAAAAGGGAAGTGTTGGCATTATGGAAATCTAGGGCACTTAAAGGACTATTGGTAGATAAAAAGGGAAAAAATGGTGAAAAGCAATTTCAACCATCAGCTGAGGCCAGTATAGTAAATTCTGGAGAGACAACAACATGTGTGGCTTTCTGTATCAGCAACAACAAATCTATTTTATATACCTAGGTTTTAGACTTGGGTGCATCTTTCCACATGTCTCCTCATAGAGACTGGTTTGACAAATATCAGCCATATAGTGGTGGGATGGTCTACTTGGGTGATGATAACCCTTTAGAAATTATGGGAAGAGGTAACATAAGGATCATATTGGATGATGGTAGAGAAAGGATGTTATGTGATGTATGACATGTGCCATATTTGTCAAAGAATTTACTCTCAATCAATATGATGGATAAGCTAGGGTATTTTATCACTTTCGATAACAACTATTGAAAAATTACTAAAGGATCCCTTGTAGTAGCAAAAGGAGAATCTTATGAAACCCTAAATTGTTTATGCAATGATATGATGATAAACCATGTAACAACAACAACTTCAATTCAAGGTGCAATAATGTTATAACATTAATTCCTAGGACATATGAGTGAAAAAGGTCTAAAACTTTTGCATGAATGAGGTATACTTTCTAGGACTAAGTCTTGTAATTTAGACTTGTGTGAGCACTTTATTTTTGAAAAAAAAAATAGGGTTCAATTTATTGCAAGCCCTGGTAAGAGTTCTAATTTTCTAAAACTCATACATTCTAATATATCTGGACCAGTCCCCACTCAGTACTTAAATGGTGCTATCTATTTTCCAACATTTATAGATGATTATTCTATAAGAGTGTGGGTTTATTTTTTGAAGAAGTTAGAAGCTTTTGCAGAAATTTAAAGAGTTCAAAGCTCGAGTAGAGAAAATTTTGGGCAAGCCTATTTTATGTCTTAGGTCAAATCATGTGGGTGAATGTTTCTCCAAGGAATTTGATAAATTTTGTACACATGAAGGAAAAGCACCAGAGTAATGTGCCATATACTCCATAACAAAATTGTGTGGTTGATAAGATGAGTCACATAATCATGGAATGTGCAAGAAGCATGCTAAGTGCATCCATGTTGGATAAAATTTTCTAGACAAAGGGTATTAATACAATTGTTTACCTCATTAAAAGGTCACCTACATCTACATTGGATGGATATATTTTAGAGAAGGTTTGGTGTGGTAAGCCATTTTATTACTCTCATTTGTGTACCTTTGGTTGTGATGTATTTTACCATGTACCTAAAGAAAATAAGTCCAAAATTGACCCAAAGTCAAGCAAATGTGTTTTTCTCGGTTATGGAGATGTAGTAAAGGGATATAGACTATGGGATACTACTGTCCACAAGGTAATTATTATCTAAGATGTTATTTTTAATGAAAAATCCATGCAAAGGAAGGAGGTACAATAAACACCTAATGTTGTACCAGTTGAAGTAGATATGAAGGAAGAGGAAAATGAAAATCAGCATGCTAAAATTTTTGACCAGCATGCTAGATTTTTTGACCAGCATGTAGAACAATAAGTAGAACAACCACCACAATCATATTACCAAGAGCCACAACCAATATATAATTGGGTTAGAAGATCTACACATCCATAAAAGTGTTCAAAAAGGCATTATCCTATTTTGTAGTCCTCTTTTAATTTTTTAATTGATGATGGTGAGCCTGGTTAATTTTAGGAAGCTAGAGAATCTGAGAATGCAAAAAAATGGAGGAAAGCCATGGAGGAGGAAATGGAAACACTTTGCAAGAATAAAAAATGGTAACTTGTGGATCTCCCACCTGGAATAAAGGTTGTTGGAAACAAGTGGGTGTATAAAGTAAATAAGAACAGCGATGGGTTGTTAAAATGCTACAAAGCTTGGTTGGTGGCAAAAGGTTATGTGAAAAATTTAGGTATAGAATTTAATGAAATTTTCTCTCCAATTGTGAATATGACTACTATTAGATTTTTACTTGCACTTGTAGCAGCATATGATTTAGAACTGGAGTAGCTTGATATGAAAACTACTTTCTTGCATGGTGATCTCGAGGAGGGGATTTATATGGATCAGCCTGAGGGCTATGAAGAAATAGGCAAAGAGAATTTGGTTTGCAGATTAAAGAAATATTTGTATGGTTTGAAATAGGTTCTAAGGATGTGGTACAAAAAATTTAACACCTTCATAAAGAGCCTAAAGAACATAGGCTTATACTGAGGGGGGGTGAATAGTATAAGACCAAATTTTACTTTTATTTCCCAAACAATATTATCCAATATTATAAATGGCAATATCAACAACAGTAATCAAATAAATGTATAAATCATCACACACAATAGAGACACCAATTTAATGTGGTTCACCCAATGTGGGCTACTCCACGGATAAAATCTTTCCACTAAAATTTTCTCAAAAAATATCTTTGGAATCACTTCCCTATTATAATTTTTATGGACCTATGACCAAAGGAGACACCAATCCCCTAATTCTCTGATTTTTGGATCACTCTCCATAGGAAAACTCTTTCCCCTTACTCTGGTTTGTGCATCTCTATCCATAGAATAAATCTTTCCCCTCTACTCTAACTGATGATCTTCTATAAGACTTATTCCCCCACTACTATGGCTTGTGTATCTCTCTCCACAAAAATATCTATCTTCACTACCCTAGAAAATGGATATCTATCCATTGGAGATTGATCTACTCTGCTCTATCACCTCCAAATATTGCTCTTGACTATGTCTCAGATCTGTACCAAAATCTATTCCAAGTGTAGTACAAATACATTCTAACTTTTTCTCAAGTCTAGCACAAATATGCTCTTAAATTTGCACCAAAATTTGTCCTCAAATCTATCCTCAAGCCTTAACACAAAGCTTGAACAAATCACCAATCAACTCTACTCATATCTACCCCAAGCCTTAACACAAGGCTTGAACAAATCACCAATCAACTCTTCCCATATCTACCCCAAGTCCTCTTAAAAAAATTTCTCAAATATGCTCTCAAGCCTTCACAAAGACTCTCAAATATGCTCAAACACATGCTCAAAAAAGTTCACAAGATATGCTCAATCAATCTCAAATCTTGCACATAATGCTATCAAATGCTTTTTCTAATATTCAAAGTAATTCCTTTAATTTTAAGCACTTTAAATATATTCTATTTAGAATTCGTTTAACCTCTATAACATATAGATAATGATGTACTCTATCAAAAAATCAATATGTTCTACTCAATCATTAAGTTTATCGCTTTCATAAATCTGATTTCTAATGTTTACACATTCACTTTCAATATCACTCAAAACCAATGCTCAAGAATTTTCACTCAATCATTCAATCAATGAAACATAACTTGATCACAAACCCTAAAAAAGTGTTTTCATACTTCTTAAAACAAAGAGCACAATATGGGTCTCAAACCCTAACTCAAATAATCTTCAATATCTATCTCAAATATTCTCTAAACATTCACCAATCATGCATATAAAAAACTCACTCAAATATTTCCAACAATGCTTATCAAACAATCCTTTTCACTCCATCTTATATTTCACAACATTTAATCCAACAATACTTCAATAAAAGGATGATGTGCACATACCTTTTTACTTTAATGGAGATATGTCTTCAAAATCTGTTTCATAATCAATTATCCTTGTACCACTCAAAAGGTTAGATATCAACAATCTATTTCAAAACATTCTCAAAGTATTCCTTTCAAAATGTGCCCAATTAAATTCCAAACCACTCTCTTTGTTTCTCAAATAATAAAACCCTTCAAAATGTTTAGCAAAACATACAAATAATCAATATACCTCATACACCTTTTAACCCCCTCTTAACACACTCAAAACACAATCAACAAGGACTCCAATAATTCACTATAACTTCCCACATATTAAAAATACATAGAATAATAAAAATTATTCCCTTATATCTCCCACTTCTCATAAATGCATTTCCAAAATAATTATAACCACCATTCAAAATAATATTCCAATGCACTTACTAAATCACAATTCAAATTATTTCAACACCCTTTATATGGAAAAAAATAAAAATTATTTTTAACATCTTATACCTCCCACGTTAGTGCATACCATACAACTTATAACCTTAGGCATAATTTTATTAATGCAAAATAAATACCTTTGTGCACTGCCTCCCATGGGATTCGATCCCCCGCTGCACTACCACCTTCACCTTAGCCATGGACTAACCACCATGTGAGCTAAGCACTCACTTGAGACCTCTAACACACCCAGTCCTCTTTTTCCCTTTCATTGGTGCTAAAATCGTTTAGAAACAAAAATTTTCTCCCCTCTACTACCACTGGGAATCAAACGTGATACCTGTCATTCGCTAAAGACTTAGTACTACCAATATTTTCCACTAGGCCAACCACATTATTGGTGATAGGGACATTAACCCTTGCCACTTTATCCTTCCATGTGCTCCACTTCACTTTTAAAAAATAAAAGCCTTTGTCCTCTTGTGCTCACGAATTTGCATCGATCGATTAATTCAATTTTCACATGTGCATTTGAAGACTTCCCTTATGCCTTCAAACCTTATGGTATAAATACCATGTTTCCTCCTTGCTTGAACGTCGGTGGAAATAAAAAATTTAAACTTAATGTTTTGTGCCAACCCCTTACTTAGGGTTATAAATTTATTATAGTATAAATATTATAATTAATTTATAAGTAACCTTAGGCTTTCTCTTAACACTTTAATATTATAATAATAAATATTATAATAATAAATATTATAATATGATTTCCTTTGGGCCTACGTATTTCCTTCCTTCGGGGTATTTAGACAAAATTTTGACCAATCATGTGAAAATTCAAACCAAATCTCTTGTGCTTAAAATATAAATATTTTAACCCTCATTTTGTCAATTCCTTGCACTAATATGAACTGACTTTTAACATCAATGACAACATAACTACTCAAAATTTCCAACAATCTCCCCCTTTGTCATTGATGGCAACCCTTTTTACTTAACCATTCCTTTTTCCTTTTTCCAATTTTGCTCCCCCTGAGAAATTGCTCCCCCTAACTGAATGCTCTCCCCCTAACTCAAATATCTCCCCCTTTGACATCAATGGCAAAGGGAATCCTTTGGGGCTAAAGATAATACTCTTACCTCAACTCCCTCCTCACCTCCTCTACTTGAGGTGATTAATTTTGGGATGGGATTATCTCTACTCCCATACAATGTTGTTTTTATTTGTCCACCTTCTTCCTTAATTGATTCTTTTGAATATCCCTATTCTTGGTTGTCTCTATAATTTTTTTTCTACACCACTTAGCCATATGCCCAAAATTATTGCACTTATAACACTTAATTATGTAGTTCTTATAAGGTGCAAATATCTTGAACTTCCTCCTAGTGAAGCCATACCAATTTCTGTCATGAACCCTACACTTAATTGCTTTATGACCAAAATGATTACAAGAGTAACAATACCCTTGAAAGAGATGCCCATTTCTAAAATTCCTCTTAGTGAAACCATATTCCTTATTTTCATGTGTCCTGTACTGCATAGCCTTATGACCAAAACTGTTACATGAGAAGCAACGTCCTTTGAAAAAATCTTGCCTTGAACCCATTGGTCTCTTAGTCCTTTCTTCCCTATGATGTTTCCTGTTCCTTATTTGTGCATTGTTTCCTTCTTTGGTGAACCTTCTATTTTTCAACTTATCCTCATAAGTCTCACTCTCTCCTTCATCCTCTTCTTCTAAAGCTTCTACTTATTTGGAGCTTGAGCTTGACTCCTCTCCTTGTTGTCTTTGTCTCTCTTCAAAACCAAGTCCTATCTTGTTTGATGAAGATCTTTGTGTGTTGATAATATTATCCAAATTATTTGAGCTTCTCCCAAACCTATGTAGCTTATATTCTCTTTCACTTCTTTCCTTACATAAACTTATTCATGCTCTAATCTTTCACATTCTACGACTTTTGCCTCTAACTTTTCTTTAAATATCTTTGTCTTAGCTATTGAGTTAGTCAGATATTGTATGATCTTTTCCTTCTCTTCATCACATTCTTGAAATTGAATTTTGAGTTTTGAGTTCTACTTTCTAACCTTTCTTAATTCCTTAAGAGCAGAAATAAGCTCATATTCTAGATCAACTACTCCTTCATATTCATTTTCTGATTCTTCCTCTACTTCTTTGTCTTCAAGAGCATATTCATACTTTTCAAATTTATCTTCAATAGGAGCACTTCCTTCTTCCTCTATTGCCAAGAAGAGAATTTATTTTTCTTCACTATTTGAGGATATTCCATCACTTTCACTTGAAATATTACCTGTCTTATCTGCATATAAACTCTTCTTATGCCTTTGGAAAAACTTCTTTCCATGCTTGTTTTGTCCATACCTACTTTTATTTTCATACTTGGATTTCCCTACTTCCCTGTTCTTATGATCATGTTTCTCTTCACCACTGTTGCTTTATGCTTCTATACAGTTATATGCATAATGACCATATTTACCACAATTGAAACACTTTACTATTCTCATACCTTTGTGCTTTCATGAATCCCTCTTGTTCCTTCTATCGTAGTTAGCTTCCTCATCATTGATAGATTCATCACTTGAAATAGATTTCTTATCCTTTGATTTCTTTGATTCTTTGAAGGCCACCTCTTTCTTTGGGATAGGATCCTTTACTATTCTCATCTTATATGTTGTGAGTGTTCCCTGTAACTCATCTAAAGATAGTTTTTCAAGATATCTTGTTTCTTCTATGGCTGAAATATTTCCATAAAACCTCATGGGAAGTAATCTTATAACATTTTGAAAAACATCATATTCTTCAAATTTAAACACAAGTCCTTGCATGGAGTTAACAACCTCGTCCACAAGAAGTAAGTATGTAGTAATGTCTTCCTCATCTTTTATTTTCAAGTCTTCAAATATTTTCTTGTAATTTTGCAACTTTGCCATCTTAAGATTTTTATCTCCTTCATATGCATTCTTCAACTTATCCCATATCTCTTTTTCTGATGTGTAATGCATAAATTTTACAAACTCTACTTCACATAATCCATCCAATATTACATTCATTTACTTTACATTATACAAGTGTAAGATCTTACCATCTTTATTTGTAGGAGGATTGACTGGCAGTGTGTACCCATCCTCAACTGCTTGTCATGTCTTAATTCCTTGTACCATCAGGTAAGTCTTCATTCTTATACTCTAGAAAGTGTAATTGTTCCCATTAAAAAATGATGCCTTATTTGCTAAAGCTCCACTCTGAGATGTCATTTGTGTTCCTGTATACTCTTCCTTAAAACTGTTAAACTCTTTCAAAGGAACACTCTCTAATATCAATTGAAGAACATTGGATTATACTGAGAGGGGGGGTTGAACAATATAATACCAACTTTTACTTTTCTTTCCAAAATAATATTATCTAATATTTTAAATGGCAATATCAACATCAGTAATCAAATAAATGCACCAATAATCACACACAATAGAGACACCAATTTAATGTGGTTCACCCAATGTGGGCTACTCCACGGAGAAAATATTTCAACTAAAATTTTCTCAACAAATCTCTTGGGAATCACTTCCCTATTACAATTTTTATGGACCTCTATCCAAATGAGACACCAATCCCCTAATGCTCTGATTTGTGGATCACTCTCCATAGGATAAATCTTTCTCCTTTTCTCTGGTTCTTGGAACTTGACCTAGGAGACCTCTATCTCCTCATCTGGTTTGTGGATCTCTCTCCACAGAAGAACTCTATCTTTCTAGATGGTTCATAGATCACAATCCATAGGAGAACTCTTTCCCCTTGCTCTAATTTATGGATATCTATCCACAAGAGAAATCTTTCCCCTCTACTCTAGATAATGATCTTCTAGAAAACTTCTACCCCCACTCATTTAGCTTGTTGATATCTCTTCATAGAAGACCTTTGTCCTCACTATCCTCGCTAATGGATCTCTATCCACTGGAGACTGCTATCATCTACTCTATCACCTCCAAAGCTTACTCTCAACTATATCTTATATATACACCAAACCCTATCCCAAGTGTAGTACAAATCTATTCTAACTCTATCTCATGTTTAGCATAAATATGCTCTCAAATCTACACCAAACTTTGTTCTCAAGCCTTAACAGAAAGCTTGAACAAATAACCAATCAACTCTACTTAGATCTACCCCAAGCCTTAACAAAATGCTTGAACAAATCACCAATAAACTCTGCTCAGATATGCCCCAAGCCCTCTTCAAGAACTTGCTCAAATATGCTCTCAAGACTTCACAAATACTTTCTCAAATATATTGAAACATAAGCTCAAAAAAACTCACATGATATGCTCAATCAATCTCAATTCTTGCACACAATGCTATCAAATTTTTTGTTTAATATTCAAAGTCATTCCTTTAAATTGAAGCACTTTAGACATATTCTATTCAAAATTTGTTTAACCTCTAGAACATATAGATAATTATGTACTCTATCAAAAACTCAATATATTCTACTCAATCATTAAGTCTATCGCTTTCACAAATCTTATTTCTAATGTTTGCACATTCACTATTAATATCACTCAAAACAAATACTTAAGAACTTTCACTCAATCATTCAATAAATAAAACACAACTTGCTCACAAAACCTAAACAAGTGTTTTCATACTTATTCAAACAAAGAGCAAAATGTGGGTCTCAAAACCTAACTCAAATAATATTCAATATCTATATCAAATGTTCTCTAAACATTCACCAATCATGCATATAAAAACTCACTCAAATATTTCCAACAATGCTTATCATACAATCCTTTTCACTCCACCTTATATTTGTTAGTCTTACAATGGCACTGAGAGGGGGGGTGAATCAGTGTAGCTATTTTAAAAACTTAATGCTTTAACTCTTAAAGCCAAAACAAAAGAAAGCTAAAACCAGAAACAACAAGTACCACAAGAGAGCATAACATAACACAAGATGTAACGAGGTTCACCAGTTTTGGCTACTCCTCAAACTAGACTGTTTGGACTCCCATCCAAATCCAGCCATTGCAAAGCACCAACTTTACAATCAATTTACCAGCATCCACTGGAAGGAGCAACAACCCCTAATTTACCAGCAGCAACTGGAAGGAGCACCAACCCCCGATTCCAAGCACCAACTTGGATTTCTATTTTCAATTTTGATTGACATAAAAATGCCTTCAGTGTTACAAGATCCTCACTGATCTAGCTTAAATCAAATCAATCTCATGGAAGCATACACTCTTTTATAGTTCTACCTTCTGCACACTTACAGCCCTTTCATATGGCATGCTCTTGCATCTTACATACAGCCAGTCTCTTTCTGCAGCATCTTCTATCTCGCAGCAGCAACTTTATTCTCTGTACGGTTATTCATTTATAACCTTTCAATCTGCATGCAATCGAATCACATACTCTGACTGTTCGAATCCATGCAATACGGCTGTTCGGTTCCATGCATTTCGACTGTTCGAAACCCTGCAATACATCTTTTGGAAACCATGCAATACGGCAATTTTGTTTCATGCACTTCGACTATTCAATTTCTTCGAATACGGCATTTTGAATGCTTTTTCGAAAACCTTTCGATACTTTAAATTTAATTCTTCGAATACGGCTTTTCGAATTCTTTTTCGAAACTTCATGTATAATTCTTCGAAAGCTTTTCGATTCTTCATGTTCGGCTTTTCTGTATAATTCAAAATACGTCTGTTAGAATGCCTGCAAATTTGACCTTTCGAATGCTTTTATTATCCTTCAAATTCGGCTTTTCGAATGCATTTAAATTATGCATGTTTGGCTGTTGCAATGCATGTCCAACACCTGTCAACAATTAACTGTCTGCCTGACTTCAGTTACTTTTTACGTAACTGGCTGCATGATTTTCCTGTCTGCTTTTTCGACACGTGTCACTTTGCATGTTCCTGCGGGTTTTACATCCCAGACTGTTACCTGTCGCGATATCGCGACACTTTTGACTTATGCTGACGTCACCCTGAAGGTTGTCGCGAAATCGTGACCGTTTTGGCCCTCGGAAGCTTTCCCTGCATCTTGTCGCGATATCGCGACACTTTGAGCTTTTGCTGACGTCATCCTCAATGCTGTCGCAAAATCGTGACGCTTTCATCTTCCAGCAGCTTTCCTTTCATCCTATCGCGTAATCACGACACTTTTCAATTTTGCTGACGTCATCATCAATGCTGTCGCAAAATCACGACGCTTCCGGCTTCCAGCAGCTTTCCTTTCATCCTGTCGTGAAATCGTGACACTTTTCAATTTTGCTGACGTCATCATCCTTCTTGTCGTGAAATCGTGACGCTTCTGGCTCTTGCTTACGTCATCATCCTGCTTGTCGCGAAATCGTGACACTTCTGGAATCCGTACGCTCTTTCTCCATGCAGTAGCGAAATCGCTACAACTTTTTGCCTTGTCTTTTTTTTATGAAATTTTAACTTGTAATATCAATGCTGCATCTTTCAGATCTACACTTTTGACTAGTAGCAAAATTGCTACACCTTAGTTTCCCCTTATTCCAACATGTAGCGCCATCGCTACACCTTATTTTCTCTTTGTTTCAACTTGTAGCGAAATCGCTACACCTTAGTTTCTTCTTGTTTCATCATGTAGCGCCATCGCTACACCTTAGTTCCATGTATTTTCATCATGCAGCGATATTGCTACACCTTTGTTTCCTTCCATTTCAACATGTAGCGATATCGCTACACCTTTGTTTCCTTCTCTGCCAGCATGTCACGAAATCGTGACAGTTTTGCTCGCATCTTCTCTCTCCTCGATCATGTCACGAAATCGTGACAATTTGGCGTGCATTTTCTCTCTCCTACTTTTTGTCGCGGTATCGCGACACATTTTCTCTCTCCTCAGTGAAAACTTGACATGTCACGAAATCGTGACATTTTCGGCTGCACCTTCTCTCTCCTCAACCATGTCGTGAAATCGCGACAGAAAACATGTCGCGATATCGCGACAGTTTTCTTCCTTGTCTCTTTTTGCCATTTTCTAAATCTGGGTCACTTCTGTTTTCCTTGAAACTTTCTGCACTTGATCTGACTGACCTCTGAACTGCATCAACTGCATCAATCTGACTGTTTTGACAACAATGACAATACTTTTGCAATTCTTTTGCTGCACCTTGCTCAACAAACAACTCCTATCCATCACCTTGCTCACCAATCAACTTCTAACCATTGCATCAACTGATCAACCTGATCGTGTTGACAACAATGACAATACTTAGGTTGCACCTTGCTCATCAATCTCCCCCTTTGGATTAGGTTGCACCTTGCTCATCAATCTCCCCCTTTGGAATTGTTGGCAACACACGTAATTGTCTACAATTACCTGTAATTCTTCTCCCCCTTTGACAATAATACCAAAGGGCGGCTGCAAAACTCCCCGTTAGTCCATGCACAACATTCACAGGCAAAAAATTAATCCAGTTAGCAAAAAGCATAAACATGAGCAATATGATGAACAGATCCATAAATTCTCCCTCTGAGAATTTGATCCTGATGTCTAGTCAAATCTTAGCCAATACTTGAGAAAAAATGACCTCTTCAGATCACACTGTCTTCAGAGCCTCAACCCTCTGTACTCTGTCATAGACTCACTAAGAACCTGCTTAAGAAGCACACATAGAACTTGTCTAGATCAGCACACAAGTTCTCACTAGAACCACGCTTAGCATGAACCCACAAAGAGAATTGTTAGAGACCCAATGTGATTTATCAACTTCATAGAAACATACAGAGAATTTTTAGAGACTCAATATGTTCTATACTTAATTCCCAATCTCAAACTCAACTATTAAACTCAAGACAGCCACCCAAGGGTTCCACCAACTTAATACAAGTAGCTAGACTCACAAAAAATAAGCCCTAGAGCACAAAGCTTCCACTATCTCAAACCAAAAATTAGGATTTACACCAAGCCAAGGGATACCTAGAAGAGTACCTTTTCACTCCAACCTTATTTCAGAAAACATACACCAATCATACTCATAAGAAGAATGAGTCCATACCTCATTTGAGTAGAAGATAATTGAACCTTCAAGCCGACACTACACACAACTCTCAAACTTTCAACCAATTTAGGGAAGGAATAAAAATAAATTAGCAATAAAGTGAACTTCCTTTATTACACCTTTTAGCTCCACTTCTTTAAACACAATCATCAAAACATGCCAATAAGATAATGTCAAAGCAAAATATGACAACTTAACCTTATACCTCCATCAATTATATTTGCCAAGTCAATTCAAAATACTCCAAGCAAATAATAATAAAAGATATACCTTGGCCAAACTTAGTTCTCCAACCTTTGGAGAAAGTGAATAACACCACCACAAAAGCTAAAGTGCTTTTATTGCTGCTATCCATGAGCATCACGACCAAGATGAAATTGCCCACAGAATGGGTCAAACTTGGCACCTCTGCCCAATGCTTCTTCACTTCAACAAGCAGATTTCACATCTTTCAATAAAATTGATAGGAGACTCACTTGTACCAACTCTACAAATTTACTGCCAACTTAGTGCAAGCAATAAATACTGTACTGCGGCACAACCAGATTCCTTTTTAAACTTAAAACCTGATCTGATTTTTCTACAGATACAGAACACTTTTGACTTATGCTGACGTCACCCTGAAGGTTGTCGCGAAATCACGACCGTTTTGGCCCTCGGAAGCTTTCCCTGCATCTTGTCGTGATATCGCGACACTTTGAGCTTTTGCTGATGTCATCCTCAATGCTGTCATGAAATCATGACGCTTTCGGCTTCCAGCAGCTTTCCTTTCATCCTATCGCGAAATCGTGACACTTTTCAATTTTGCTGACGTCATCATCAATGCTGTCGCGAAATCGCGACGCTTCCGGCTTCCAGCAGCTTTCCTTTCATCCTGTCGCGAAATCGTGACACTTTTCAATTTTGCTGATGTCATCAATCTTCTTGTCATGAAATCGCGATGCTTCTGGCTCTTGCTTACGTCATCATCCTGCTTGTCACGAAATTGCGACACTTCTGGAATCCGTACGCTCTTTCTCCATGCAGTAGCGAAATCGCTACAACTTTTTGCCTTGTCTTTTTTTTATGAAATTTTAACTTGTAATATCAATGCTGCATCTTTCAGATCTACACTTTTGACTAGTAGCGAAATCGCTACACCTTAGTTTCCCCTTATTCCAACATGTAGCGCCATCGCTACACCTTATTTTCTCTTTGTTTCAACCTGTAGCGAAATCGCTACACCTTAGTTTCTTCTTGTTTCATCATGTAGCGAAATCGCTACACCTTAGTTCCATGTATTTTCATCATGCAGCGATATCGCTACACCTTTGTTTCCTTCCATTTCAACATGTAGTGATATCGCTACACCTTTGTTTCCTTCTCTGCCAGCATGTCGTGAAATCGTGACAGTTTTGCTCGCATCTTCTCTCTCCTCGATCATGTCGCGAAATCGTGACAATTTGGCGTGCATTTTCTCTCTCCTGCTTTTTGTCGCAATATCGCGACACATTTTCTCTCTCCTCAGCGAAAACTTGACATGTCATGAAATCGTGACATTTTCGGCTGCGCCTTCTCTCTCCTCAACCATGTCGCGAAATCGCGACAGAAAACATGTCACGATATCGCGACAGTTTTATTCCTTGTCTCTTTTTGCCATTTTCTGAATCTAGGTCACTTCTGTTTTCCTTGAAACTTTTTGCACTTGATCTGACTGACCTCTGAACTGCATCAACTGCATCAATCTGACTGTGTTGACAACAATGACAATACTTTTGCAATTCTTTTGCTGCACCTTGCTCAACAAACAACTCCTATCCATCACCTTGCTCACCAATCAACTTCTAACCATTGCATCAACTGATCAACCTGACTTTGTTGACAATAATGACAATACTTAGGTTGCACCTTGCTCATCAATATTTCACAACATTTAATCCAACAACCCTTCAATCAAAGAATGATGTGCCCATACCTTTTTACTTTTATGGAGGTATGTCTTCAAAATCTATTTCACAATCAATTCTCCTTGTTCCACTCAAAAGGTTAGATAGCAATAATCTATTTCAAAATATTCACAAAGTATTCCTTTAAAATGTGCCCAATTAAATTCCAAATCACTCTCTTGGTTTCTCAAATAATCAAACCCTTCAAAATATTTATAAAAACATACAAATAATCAAAATGCCTCATACACATTTTAAATTCCTCTTAACACACATAACACTATCAGCAAGGACTCCAATAATTCACTTTCAAAATAATTCACTATAACTTCCTTCATAATTTAAATGCATAGAATAATAAAAATTATTCCCTTATATCTCCCACTTATCATAAATGCATTTCCAAAATAATTATAACCACCATTCAAAATAATATTCCAATGCACTTAATAATTTCACTAAATCACAATTCAAATTATTTCAACACCCTTTATATGGCAAAAATAAAAATTATTTTTAACACCTTATACCTCCCACATTAGCGCATACCATACAACTTAGAACCTTAGGCATAATTTTATTAATGCAAAATAAATACCTTTAAGTGCTACCTCTCGTGGGATTCGATCCCTCATTGCACTACCACCTATGCCTTAGTCGTGGACTAACTGTCATGTGATGTATGTGCTCACTTGAGACCTCTAACACACCCAGTCCTCTTTACCTCTTTTGCTGGCACTAAACTCATTTAAAACAAAAAAATTCTCCCCTCTACTGTCATCGGGAATCTAATGCGAGACCTACTTTTTACCAATGACTTAGAACTTCCAATATTTTCCACTAGGCCAACCACATGGTTTATGATAGGGGCATGAACCCTTTCAACTTTATCCCTCCATGCGCTCCACTTTGCTTTTGAAAAATAAAAGCCTTTGTCCTATTGTGCTCACGAATTCGCATCGACCAATTAATTCAATATTTGTATGTGCATTCAAAGACTTCCATTATGCTTTCAAAACTTATGGTATAAATACCATGTTCCCTCCTTGGTCGAACATCAACGGGAATAAAAAATTTAAACTTAATGTTTTGCACGAACCCCTTACTTAGGGCTATAAATTTATTATAATATAAATATTATAATATTATTTCCTTTGGGCCTAGTTATTTCCTTCCTTCACTTTAGGCTTTCTTCTTGACAACTTTAATATTATAATAATAAATATTATAATATTATTTTCTTTGGGCCTAGGTATTTCCTTCCTTCGAGGTATTTAGACAAACTTTTGACCAATCATGTGAAGCTTTAAACCAAATATCTTGGGCTTAAAATATAAATATTTTAACCCTCCTTTTATCAATTCCTTGTACAGAGATGAACTAAATTTTGATATCAATGACAACATAACTACTCAAAATTTCCAATAAAACCAAGGTTTCAGCAAGAGTGAAGTTGACCATTGTGCATACTATAAGAGGTTTGATGATGGAAGTTTTATAATTTTGCTATTGTATGTTGATGGAATGCTAGTTGTAGGCCACAACATGAATATAATCATTGATATTAAGGCTCAGTTGGGTAGGATATTTGAAATAAAGGATTTAGGAGCAGCAAACCAAATTTTAGGGATGAAGATACACAGGGACACAATAGGAAGGAAGATTTGGTTATGTCAGAATTCATATAGAGAGAAGATTTTGCAGCACTTCAATATGCAAAATGCAAAACCAGTTAGTACTCCACTTCTTTCACACTTAAAATTATATTCTAAACAATGTCCTAAAATAGAAGTAAAGAAGACAAGCATGTCTCATGTACCATATTCATCACTAGTAGGAAGCGTCATGTATGCCATGGTAAGCACCAGACTAGATAATGCCCAAGAAGTGGGAGTTGTCAGTAGGTATATGGCAAATCCTGGTAAGGAGCATTGGAATGTAGTGAAGTGGATATTCATATATTTAAGAGGTACCTTAGATGTTTCTATTTACTATGGATCAACAAATTTACAATTTAAAGGTTTTATGGATTCAAATTATATTGGAGATAGAGATGGGAGAAAGTCCACTATAGGATATATGTTCATTGTTGCTCATGGAGCTATGAGTTGGACTTCTAAGTTGCAGTTTATGGTGGATTTATAAACCACTAAAGTATAATACATTATAGCAACTAAAGTTGGAAAAGAGGCAATTTGGCTAGAACAACTATTGGGTGACTTCAAAATAATACAAGATAAAATTACACTGCATTGTGATAGCCAAAGTGCTATTCAGTTAGTGAAGAACCCAATATTTTATGATTGCACGAAACACATTGATGTTTAGTACCATTTTATAAGAAATATGGTGGAAGAAGGTAGAATCCTATCACAAAAAATTGGTAATGAAGTGAATCCTGTAGATATGCTTACTAAGTTGGTCAAGAAAGAGAATTTTTAGTGGTACAAAACTTCTCTAGGATTTCTAAAAATGTGATAAGGGCAGCATTGGGCAATTGGCACTTGGATGGAAAAATATAGGTACAAAATTCTTGTATTTTGATTTCAAGTGGGATAATGTTAGGAGGTGAATTCAATATCTAGATTTCCAATGTTCTTCAATAGCAAGGTGTATGGTGGTGCAGTTATAGTATCATTCCCACGTGTTGTTCATATGTGTCGAGCATTTCGAGGGGGGTTGTATGGGGGAACCAGCTAGGTTCCCCCTGCTTGAGGTTTTGGGGGCTCCACCCTTGAACCAATTGTTTTTGCATCCATACAACCATAATTTTATGTTTTTTTACATCCATAATGCTTTTGTATATCCATACTTTATGAGATGCAGCAAATAGTTTTTTGGAAGCGAAATGTTTTTTAAAGAGGAAGCGAACATTTTTTTCGAAGAGGAAGCAAATAGCTTTTTGGAGTTTTCCTTTTCTTACAAAGAAAATGAATAGTTTTTTTTCTATAAAATGGGAATGACCCCTTCCATTTAAATGTTGATTGAATGTAATTTTTTTGAAATCAATAAAATATCAAGCTGCCATTGCCCCATGGTTTTTCCTGCACATTGCAGGTTTTCCACGTAAAAAAATTGTTACTATTTTTTTTGCGTTATTGTGTTTTTGGCTTGCACATAATCTTGACATTTTTTAACAATTGGTGCCTATTTAAGCACCTCTTATCAATGCAAAATTTAGCTTCATTTCATTCCACATCAACGGTACCAGAGCTTCAGGTTATTGCATAGGTTTTGGGTTATTGTTTACCTTATGTTGTTTGTTTGGCTTTGGGTGATTGTCGGTCAACAAGATCCTAATTTTGAAAGTCTTAATTGCACTTAGAAGAAGATTTTACCTCTTTGGTGGTTATATTGTTGCCTATTGTTACTTCAACTTGGTATTGTTTCAAAGAAGAAGAGGATGATCTTCTACACCTAGAATATTAGGATAAGCTCATGTTGCTCTTGTTGATAAATTTTTGCATCTCCCTACTTCTTTTGCTAAAAATATTTGGTGTATTTTTTTATCATTTTGTTAATCATTTTAGTTGTCATCCTATGAATTTATTTGTTTTTATTTTATTTAAAAAGATAAAGCTTGCAATTGATATTTTAAATAAATAAATAATTTGTATTTGCCTTGCGGTGACTATATTTTTTCCTAAGGCAACACTATAGGGTAAAATAAAGCCCAATGTAGGAGAAATAGGGTCACCCCGATGAATTTTATGTTGCTTTATGTGACACCATGTAGGATAGGCCAACACATTTTGGGCATCACAAACATTGGTATAGACCATCCTACAACTTATTGTATCACAAACATTGAGGCAAGAACTGCCCAAGATGATCTGGCCTTCTAAAAAGTAGTGAGAGTAACCCACTTCATGGAGGATCCATAAAATAGACCAGCTTGCCTTGTAACACTAGCACAAATACTAAGCTCACTAAGAACCTGAGATAGAACACAACTCATTGCTTGATTCTACTATGCAAAATATAGAAATATATTTTGAGGCCATAGAGGATAGGACCAGAAGCACACCCTTTGAGAACCTGACACAAAAATTTCATTGACCAAGAGGATTTTAGATGAAAATATTCTAGTTCAACTCTAACTAGATGCACAACTATTGAGGCACGAGGATCTAAAATCCCATTGGTAGATCTTGCCAATCATGCACTTTCTTGGACAATAAACTAAGAAGCAATGCATGGCACTATCTCTATGTTAGGACCTAGAATATGAACATGCAACAAGTGGTGGCTTCTCAAGGTGGTTTAGCAAGTTTTTTTTATTTTATAGGTATAAATTATTTATCCCACATCTTGTGGGGAAAGGTTTTAAAGCATTTATTAAGGTTGAACCCACTTTACTAAAGTAGCAATCACCCACTAGGCATATGGCGGCACCTCATGTTGAGTGCCTTGTTGATCGATGCCTCATTGACTATTGACCAACCTCCATTCACCACCTATTGATCGATGCAACCAAATCTATTGACTATAGTCTAACAACCTAGTTAATGGGGTCCTTATTTAATAAGAGGGGCTTAGTTTTAATTTTTTCGCAAAGGGGTTGAAATTTTTAAAAAAATTGCAATAGAATGATTAATAATTTTATTTAAAAATATAATTATTGTAAAATATTTAACTATTTTTTCTTAATTAATTAAATATTTTTGTGCCTATTTTTAAAATATTGATCTTTAAACCATTGTAAAATTACAATAGAAACAATTTATTTTTGCAATTATTTTTGGCCAAAAAGGCACACAATATTTTTGTAACCCCTTAGGCATTAGTAATTCCTTTTTTTAATATCGATGGCTTATATGAGGTCTCAAATGGTTTTTGATTTGGTGGAGTAAATGATTGCAATATTCATAGTAATGAGCATTTTGGTTGACAAAGTTACTAATAGTGAAGTTAAAGCTAAATGTTAGGTCAAAACTTATGATGGGTCCCATTATCTTGAAGTCCTAAATAGTTGGATTCTCAATATGGAAACATGGGTCAAGTATAGCAAGATTGCAAAGTATGAATAAGTATCCTTTGCTAAATTAAATTTCTAGCATAGCCAAAGTCTTGGTAATAGACTGCCAAACCAATCAAGATCCCATAAACACTTGGGATGATTTATTTAAAGTATTTAAGGAAACTTTATATCCATAAAATTATGCTAAATAACTTAAATTCCAATGGCTTCACTTAAGGCAAGGATATAGCATGAGTATCCAAGAGTACACTAGCAAGTTTAACAATTTAAGGTTTTAAAATGGAATCCAGGACCCAACTACCAAACTCATCAACAAATTCAAGAGTGGATTTGAAGAACCACTTTTTAAAGAGTTGAAATATACACCATCCACAACTTTGAATGCGGTGTACTAATAAGCACAACTTACAAAGGATAAGTTTATTTCTCAATCAGGTGGATCTCGATCTTCAAGAACCTCCAAAGTGCCCAAACAATGGTAATAACAACAAAAAATGAATAAGACTTCTTCTTAATCTCCTCCTTCTCCTTATTATTCTTCTTCTACCTCTTCTTATTCTTCTTTCAATATAAATAAATTTTGTAATTATTGTAAAATAAGAGGACATATGGAATCTGAGTGCTTTAGAAAGAAGAAAAATCTTGCTGTAGAATCTAAACCTGGGGAACCACAAGATGGTCCTCTTAAGGTTATAGGATAAGAAAAAAATTATGATGAGATCAAGGATAAGCTCCACCATATAAAATTTTTGACACAATATGTATGAATGTTGTCATGAAGTTTTGTTTTTCACACGAGCCCACCTAATGCACAATTACTTTATGGATTGTATCATTGACAATGACTCTCAAAAGAACTTGATTTCTAGGGCCATAGTTTATAATGTGTAGCTTCCTTTACAATCCCATACTTATCCATACTCACTTGGATAGAAGTATGAGAGTTCCTCCTCCATCATCATAGAAACCTGCACCTTATTCTTTGCATTTGACCTACACTATATGGATAGTCACCTGCAATGTGACTCTAATTGATTGTTGTGGTCTAATTCATAGAAAGCCCTACCATTATGATAAGAGGGATCAATATGATGCTTTTAGAAACACACATAATGTATCATGAGAATAAATTGTTTCTCATCCATTGTAAAAATATTACCACACCTTTGCTTCACTCCACTCAACCAAAAAGAATTGCATTGAACTTAAGTAGGACAAAGTATATAACAACACCTATTGCACCAACTATTTTACATAAGGAGGCCATTCCTCCTTATACAAAACCTCCTTCTACTACTCTATTGGCTCCTTTTACTGCTTCTTCTATTATTTAGCAATGGCAACCTTCTTCAATTCAGTATATTCCTATTTTGAAGCAAACTTTGTAGACTCAATAGTAGACCATTAGTCCTCAACAACTTCCTCAAGCTTCTTCTTGGGTAGGAAAACAAATTGTGACCAATAATTATCTTCCATATAAGTAACCTATTGGCCTTATTGATATCATCAGTAGTCCTGTGCATTTCACACCTGATTTATAGCTTTCACTTCATCTAGCTCGAGTTATTCTAAATAAGCTAACTTTTATTGTAAAAGAATTGGAGTCCAATGCTTCTATTGTGGGGAGGTATAATGAGGACATAATTTTATAGTCTAAGGTTTAAAATTATAGGTTTAATAAAATTTTATATTAAGCTTAGGCTTATTAGGACTTAGTCTTATTTTTAATTTTTAATAAATTGTAAAATGTGAGACTTTGTTGCTCATGTTGGACATGGCAAAAATATTCTAGAATAGGATAGTTGGCAATATATTCTAGAGGGATGTTGCTAGTTGGATTTATGATGGTCAATCCTTGAAATAAGCCTTTGGATAAAAGCCTATCTTCCCAATTTAGGAATTGGTTGCTCTTTCCAAGGGGTTGGTTGCTCAATCTAAGGGTAATTGGTTGTAATTGGTGCCTATTTAAGCACCTCTTATCAATGCAAAATTTAGCTTCATTTAATTCCACATAAAAAAATGGTATGTAATGATCACCATAATGAGCATTGATAATAAATCTTGTATACACATTTTGAGCAATTTTATTGTAAGTATTATTCATGCTTGTACATGAATTATTTTGGCTATTTACATTCATATTTGATATTATAATGAATGTTATTTTATTTATATTGGCCTATATATATATTTGATTGCTCATATATTTAATTCTACTCTTGATTATTGATATTGAGACCTAAGATATTATGGCTTAATTATATTGGGACCTAAGATAGTTTGATATAGTTTGGCTTAAAAGCCAACACATCATTTGTTGCATTTTAGACTAATATTACTTTGTAGAGATTAAATTCATAAACATTTGAACCAAAACTTAGGTTATTGTCAAATTAACACATCAAAATTAGGATTAAGATAAAATCCTTAAAACACTATTGGCGAACTCGTAAATCCCATTTTGAACCAAAGGAACAAACAAATTATAGGATTCAGTCTAAATCCTTATCTAAGTTTAAATACCAAGATTTAATAAATATCTATGCTAGATTTCACAATTATAAAAACATAGTTGATATTTGCATGTGATCATCCCAATCCTATTATAGACCTATGAGGAGATGCAAGACTATATGGCATACCCCTAAAATTGATAAGAGGCCTTAGAATAATGGCTCGACATGTAGAACTAATGAATAGAGAGATTGATTCAATGGTTAAAATTAATAGAGACAAAATACTATATAATTTAACTGGTCAAGTCATAAATTAAATGATAAAAGAAATAGAAACATCTATTCATGAAGAAAATCTAGAGAGTGTATAACAAGATTTTGCAAAAGAGGTCTACTAACATCATAGATCTAAAGTAAGTATATTTCTAGCAATAGACTACCCTACATAGAATTATCATTGCATCTTGATAGATCTATCAAGTTGCAAGAGAAGCAATTCAGGCTATTATTTTCCTCATAGCAATAACCTATCAAATGGAAACATCATCATTCCAAATCTTGTTGGGTATACTCTTAAGGTTGTGTTATATTTTTCAATATGTTACATGGGAAACTGATGCAAATGAGAGAAAGGAATACTCCTATGGATGACCTTATCAAGCAAAAATTTATAAAATCAATACACTACCAAAATATGCATGGTCATCACAATTACAAACAACAAGTTTTAAATAAGACCCAAACAAATTTCAAATCCTAGGACATAGGAGAAAGAGGAACTGCGATTGGAAAAAGCATGATTACAATAAATGAGCATTGTAAAATTATATAGTGTCATCCTACTATTGTATGGAAAGCCATCCCCAAGTGCACAACCATGATCAACTCAGTAATCTTCCTTTGAAAAACAAGTTCACCTCTTATATGACAACACCTCTATCAATGACACTTTAGTTTATGCTCTCATTTAGGGAATATTTTTTTAAGGGATGGTGGAAAAAATCATATTTTTAGCTCACTGGTGGATGATTTCTTGTCTCCTTTGAATGACAACAATCATTGGTTCTATTGATATCATAACTAATCCAACTTTTAACCTACACTATTGTTTTAATATGATGACAAATGATAGTCTATGGAATTTATTATTTTACAAAGGCATGCATAAGAGATAAAATAAAATTTAATTTATTAAATATTAAAATTGTCATAGGTCACATTGAGTGCCAATCTCCAGCATTAGAAATATCCATGTCTTATTCTGACTTAATCATGGAGCATGCACCTAGCTACTGTATTTATCTATACCATCATGAAAGCACAAAGATTGACACAAGTACATAAATTGAACAAAAAAGTAAGGTTTATTATATTAATATTTGAATGAGCTTCGATTACAAAAATGCCCTCTTAGGGTCACTTGAAAGATGATACTGATATTACAATTGACAATGCCCTCAATAGGGTAGGCACACTTATACTGCTCTATTTATTAGTCACAAACTATCTTGGGGTGGAGTTGACCCCCTTATTCGTGATGTGGAAGGATTATGATGTAAGCTCCTCTTGCACCTGTTTCCCTATGAACAAGAAATAATAGCACACGATTAAAAATATTGATAGCCTCTCATGATGAGGCCCTTTAAGGAAATATGTATGCAAATGCCATTAAACTAGTAAAACAATAAATCATAAAGAAATACTTTAAACTATTCTAATTAGATCAAGAATTATACTATAACATGATGGACATGAATAAGCAAATGATGCATGGATTAAATATCAAGTTAGGAGCAATAAAGTGCATAAAATATCCAATATAATCCTACTTAATACAATGCATGAAATAACTAATTCCTATGGTCAAAGTTTTTCTAAAGTGCAATTAAACCTATAAAAAGACTAATATAACTAATCTATGTGGTCAAAATCAAAGCAAGTAAGGTGATCAGTCACCTGTTGCAAACCACAGCTATGGTGGGTGGTCTGCACTATGAATCATTGCTAACAGTGGTGGTTTGACCTCTGATAGATTTACCCTCAGAATTAGAGGTAGTGGCCTTGACCTCCTTGTCCAAATTGATGTTCAAAGGTTACATTTGTTGTCCTTTAACATATTTTGTTGTCAAATCACTATGGCGGGCCTTCATTTGCCCAGATTTGTGCTTCTTGAATCTCCTAAGAACCTTGGGCATCCATGGCTAATTGGTCTTTAGGTGAATAGCAAAGGGGCTCTCAAATGCATAAATTCAGTATGCAATTTGATAGGGATTCATTGCTCTCTTGATAAATTAACTCTCTATATCTTCACCCCATTTGGAGAGGGTATTTATAGCATGTCCCTAGGTCTAGGGGTAGATTCATGGAGAATCCAAGATCAAGAAGGTTGGTTAGGATAGTTGGGATGGAAGCCTCTAGAATATTCCATCCTTCAACTGCTTGCTTCTAGATATTTTGGCCGTTCCAACCATTTTTGCTTAGATGGAAGGCCTAACTAAACTTCAGTTAAGATCATAGGTCACATTTGTGGTCCAGACAGTAGACCACAGGTATCAACCATGGTTTAGAATGGAGACCACATATCTTGGCTGTGGTTCAACTTGATTAGGCCAAAATGCCTAAATTGAGTGGTTAGAACCATTGCTCTATCTTGGAGTCTATCCAAGATCCTTCATATGGTTTTGTAGCATGTCCATATGAGTATTTTCCCTCAATGCATTTTATGTGTTTATAGATGCCCCTTTTGAGATACGTTGTGAGATCGAAAGGGGCATCTATAAACACATAAAATGCATCTATAAACACATAAAATGCATTTTATGTGTTTATAGATGCCCCTTTTGAGACGCGCATCTTGGAATCATTGCTTCCAACTTGGAAAGGCTTACATTTGAAAAGTCTACACTCGTCATCAGACGTTCGGGTAGATTTGGTGCTACAATAGGAGTTATGCCTATATAACTGAAAGATGAGAGTTACAAATAAAATTTCATATTTGTTATTTTCCCAAAGCAAAGGGGGAAGATTATGATAGTTGTTAGCAATAATTCATAAGAATGAACACAATTTTGACAAGATCAAGGGATCTACAATCTCTAGGATCTTCTGTTGACTTTTATTATGACATGAAATTATGACTACCCCCTCAAGCGACAAGTTGATGAGGGTAATGACAATGTATAAAGTGATGAAATCACTTGACCATAATGAATGATCCTTAACAACCTTATATTCGAGCCTTTTAATGCCTTGGCTAGGCCTAGTTCAGCTTATGATTGCAACTCTTAGTAGTATTTGCACATCTCTATCCCATGGAGCAGTCAAGCTATGATAGCCATATTAGGGAATCAAAATAATACAAATGCAATTAGACTTGTGTTGAATCATATTATCGATGATTTGCTGAAAGATGTCATAAAAGAAATGACAATTCATCTTGTCGGATTGCATGGATCACAAGTTGCTGCAGCCACCAATTTTATAGGATAAATCACTAAATACAAGGCGCATTTGGTTTTTCATTATTTGATTTTTTTTTTAATTTTACATTTATTTCATTGATCCTGGTGCTTTTAACATCACCAAATTTACAATTTTGATCATTGATTTTAAATTTTTATCAAATGGGAGTCATTAATTTGTCTTTTTAGACCTTCCCACGGTGGTTTTAGAGTGCATTTATTGCTAGCTATGGACCGCGGGTATAGCATGCAGTTTAATATTTTAAATTTTTGAATCGCGGGTCAGACCTGACGGGAGTAAAACTAATGAGATATATTGTACATGAAAATGTGTTACATATATAGGCAGGAGGCCTATATGATAAATGACAAGTGTCAATATAAATTGACAAGTGTCAAAATAGAGGCATAGTGCACATTAACAATATTCTAACATTCCCCCTTAATGTGCACTATCCTAACTAAAGAAAAAACAAGTCAACATTAGGTAACATTCCCCCTTAATGTTGACTTCTCTATAAAAAAATTCTATCATCCTCTTTTATTGCTGATTTGGTCTAGGCTCGTGCTCCTTGCGCTTGGCTCTCCAACTGTGAATAATGCTAGATTCACTTTGTATACATCTCTATATGTTGCCTCAGGATCAGCCACATCTATGGTTTTGTTGCCACTGGGTCAACCATCTAAGTGCCTCAGGGTCATCATGGGTGCCTCAGGGTCAGCCACTTCTAGGTCTGTTGCCTCTATAGGTCATCCTCAGAGGATGTTGCCTCTTGTAGGTCACTGACTAGATCCACCATGAATATCAAATCCCTCCTCATGGTGAACTCAATCTAGAAGGTGTTGGTCTCTATCAAAAATGCACCTTAATACATAAGAAAAAATGAGCCATGAAATACAATAAAATGAGCCATATAAGCCAAATATGGAGGAGAAGAAGAAAGAAACACCAAATTAGCTCTGATACCAAATGTTAGGACTAAAATGAAATGAACAATATGAGATATTTTATTGATACAAATGGGTTACAATATATAGGCATAAGCCTATATGAAACACATGACACTTGTCAAGAGAAACTGACAAGTGTCAAGGTGAAGGCATAGTGCACTTTAATTCTAACAAGACCTACGGGTGGGAAACCCTAGTTTCAAAACTACAGGTGTCAGCTACGGTCCTTGGAGACTAGGAGGACCTATAAAATGTTTTCCCATTTGAAATTTTTCATTATTTTCTTGCAACTACTAGCAATTTGAGATCTCTGAGAGAGAGAGAGAACATTCCTTGATCTAGAACGCTGCCAAACTCTATCGCAATTACACTCATCTACCTTGATGGTGGATCTTGATCATCCATCTACTAGCCGAGGTCGGGGTGCGGGCAAGGTAACTCAAAATCAAGACCTCGCACTCAATACTAGTAAAATGAACCACACTAAGAAATGCAGAAAATTAACCTCACTAAATTGTTGGTAATGAACCCCACTAGTCTAGGTTAGCTTAGTTTTTATTTTTTTTGCTTTTAGTGGATTAGGAGGGTACCCAAAATGGGTGCCTCTCCTAAACCACAACTGGTAGCCATGGTTCCCAATTGGAAAATTGGGGACCATAGGTTTCATCTGCGGTTAGGATTCAAAATCCTAATGGTCATATTTTATCGCCTTCAAACCGTAGGGTTGACCCACGGTTTGTAAACCTTAGAAATTTTTGCAAAATTTTTCGATTTTTGTTTTGTTTTGTTTTTATCATTTAATTAGGAATTTAATGTTATCTCATTAAGCTCTAGGTTGTCTAATTAAAATTTTTAATTTTCTTTAGCTCTGCTTAGCCAAATTTAGCTTACATTATGCTTTTTGTTTTTAGAAGTTAACTTCTAGAGCACGGGAGCTTGACCTTATGAAGACTCTTCGTGAGGCTTTATCTAATGACGGCCGAGCTTGGTTTTGAGATTTCGATTTTGGTTACATCATGGATATACCCACCATTAGGGTAGATCAAGCCTATCTTACTACATTGGCCTAGCACTGGAATGCACGGACCAACACATTCCACCTTCCTCCCAATGAGATGACTATCACTCTGGAGGATGTCTACAGGATCTTTAGGATCCCCATCGATGGCGAGGCTATCATCTCCTCTACCTCCATGGCAAAGGATGTTGTCTTTGATGCTATCTTCGATGACCAGAGCATAGATGCACAGGATGATGCTGACCATAGAGGGGTGCACATCGATGACTGGTACCGCGATGATGTCTTTTCTACATGAGAGGCCCTCTTCATGCATCTCATTGTGTAGATTGTCCTTCCAGACTCCTCGGGTGTGAGGATTCCCTGGAACATGTTAGCCACTACTTGGAGGGTGCTTCAAGCTCTACATAGGAGCCACTATGATTAGCTTGGGGGAGCACCCTATTATGCTAACTCTACAAGGAGCTATACCATATTACAGAGCATAGCCATAAGGGCATTAGTTGTAGTATTTTTTTATAGATCTAGGGGTGGTAGCACATCCGGATCGAGCATCTTATGGAGCTTCCACTGCGCATCACCACCATAGATGCCAACCATCAGTGTTACGTTGCATACTAGCCTCCTGTTGAGGAGGGAACCCATAGCAGGGCTCATGCTAGGAACATTGAGCACTATATCATTAGATTTGCATCACTTGGGCCAAGGGATGTTGTTTGGTGTCCCAACATGGATTTCCCTTGCATGGCCTAAGGCGGATGAGTGGCTACGATGGGCCCATTGAGATAGATGGCTTATCTGGCATAAGCTAGAGGTCAAAGAGTATGAGTTATTTTCTCATGTCCTATGACAATTTAGCATGGTGCAGGACATGCCAGAGATCCCATTTAGATACAAGCACTTGGATTTGGAGAGGGATCTCCCACTGATACATCCTCCATCGCTAGGAGATGCACCAGATGACTTCTAAGAGTCGAGGGTTGAGACAGCTAGGACCACTCTAGACTATGACGGGTGGTGGTCCTTGTTCAAATGGTATGGGATAGGGCCTCTAGGCTGAGAGCTAACTCAGGTAGAGGTAGAGGCAGATCCTGATAGGTGCAGGGTGCGCTAGTGTATAGAGGGTGGTTGGGGTGCAGAGGCCATCGTCGAGGATATACCTAAGATTGACCCTAAGGAGGATATTCCAAAGGAGGGTGAGGTCCCTCCTGATAGCACAAAGGGATGGCTATTGGCTCAGGTGGCTGACTTGTAGAGTCAGCTTAGATGGTTTCACACATAGCAACTCGAGAGAGACACTACCATCGCCACTCTGGAGGTAAAAATGGATGACAAGGAGTGGCACTTGACTGAGGCATAGGACCAGATACATGAGCTTACGACTCGAGCCATAGATGCAGAGGCCCAAGGTTCAGAGACTATAGACTACCCTAGAGTTAGCACAGGCACAGCAGACTATAGTAGAGGTAGAGCAAGATCTTGCTCGGGCATCGAGGGGGGCTATGCCACCTCCTCAGGCTACTATGGGGCCTCCTGTAGCACCAACAATAGGTACAATAGTTGCTCAGGATCCTATGGCTAAGATAGAGTGATTACATAGCATGGTCATGGCGACCAAGGAGATGCATGTAGCCCGACTCGCTTGAGTTGATCAGCTAGTTGGTTACATTGAGATGCATGGGCTACAGGTTCTAGAGGATCCTTTCACACCAGAGTCTTAGAGGACCCGGACTAGGACTACTAGACAGTCTACAATGAGCTCGAGTCATAGGACTCATAGGATTGAGAGGATGCATAGGTCCTCTAGCACACACACAGCGAGATCACAGGCCAAGACTAGAGATCCAGGGTAGACATTAGGGGCCACTAGTCAGAGGACTAGCCTACTACAGTTACCAATTTCCCATGTGTTGGGTGCTTTAGGCTTTGGAGGTAGGCATGATCCATAGCAAGATCCACCATAGGTGCCAGGTTAGCCAGGAGAGCAGGCTCCAGAGCACAATGCTAAGGGAGGCGGTGAGAGCTCCAGTAGAGGGGGAGAAGCTTAGATCTAAGTTATAGTAGTTGTCAACTACATTTTTGATATATCATTTTGTGTGTAAGGTCGAGGACCTACACAGTTGTAGCCTACGGGCATTTTGTACTCCCTATGTACTCTTTTGGACACATATATATGATATGATCTTTTATGGCTCATTATGTGTACATGTTTATTTATTTTTATGATTTTATGTTTATTTGATGCACATGGATGCAAGGCTTATGTAAATGCTATGTTTATATGATGTGATGTATGGATGACATGCACTAGATAGCTATTTTACTTTATGATGATGATATGCAGTGATCTAGATGATTAGATGTGCGATATATGATGTATGCATATGGATGCGATGTTTATTTTTAAATGCATATTTATTTTTGCTTTGTGGGCATGCATTTATTTTTATGCAGTTTATGGTATGCTATGCAATGTATGGTAATGCATTATGTACATAATCATAATCTAATGGAAATGAACTTGTATGCTTTAATCACTTAAAACATAAGGAATGAATGTAAACTGTGTATATCAATTTTTAAAATATGACACCACAAAATGTATAACAATCATGCAAAATAATTGATCATTCTCATTACAAGATATTAATCAATTAATCACCCATATATGAAATGAGATGAGATGGATTGGTATAATGTAAATGATTTGATATGTCATTCGATATTCATTCCTTGCACTATATAGTCAATGGTCGTCTAAACATCATTTCTGATATTCATCCGGTATCTATCCTATATATTTGATTGTGCTCAATATAATAATGTATCATGGATAGATACTTTGCAGTTTGATTGATTGAATGACTTTATTATTTTTTATGGCTTGCGGTTTCTGCCATCCTGTTGCTATTTTGGGAACTTTTAAGGTTTTCCATGAGACTCAAATACCCTAGTTGTCTAATCAGAAGTTGTATACTCACCATGTTAGACTTTTGAACCGTGAGGCTTTTGTTAAGATAGGCCAAAACTATTCATTACCTTTATGTGTGCAAGTGCATAACTTTGGTAAGACATAAGCATACCCCGATGTCAGGTGGGATTCTTTCAGCCCATTGCTAAGATAGGGGATCCACAAATGTCTTACCCAATATTAGTTTTAGATTTCAATTGGACTCATATCACTAAGCGATGCAGGACACCTGAAGCTAGCTCATCCACATTCAAACATTGGTCTGTACATAAGCAAAATGCTAATGCATCAGACATATCGTCGTGTGTAAGGTACAGTAGTGCGAGCAATTCTAGGGATTCAGGCCCACTCCTTCCTTCTCTATGTATGATCGGGATACTTTCTTGTACAAACTAATAAGAATCACTAATGTTAGCTTTGCGCTATTCTATTTCTAATTCTTAAGCAAGGGGTTTGTCTTCATATTCATTTTTGCACTATCTTGTGATCTTCATTTGACCTTGTCGTGCCTTTGATTTTTTGATCTTCATTGGATCTTTATATTTGATCTTCATTTGATCTCTAGAATTTTTTTTCTTTTATTCTCGATCTTCATTTGATCTTTGTTTCTGGATTTATGAGCTTCAAAAATGTCCTTTGTGGATTTAACTTTGAGGGGAACTGCTTCTGTAATATCGATTCTAGAGTATCGATATGTGACATCAATCTGGAGGACATCAATCTACAGTGTCGATATGTGATACCGATCGTATGATATCAATGTAGGATATCAATCTGGGATGTCGATTTATGATATCGACGAAGGGTATCAATATTGAGGATTGATGTGGGATATCACTTAGGGGATATTGCTCATTTTATCGTAAGCAAGGGATTTATGGGTAGGAAATGAACCTGTCCTTTTGCCAATTACCCACATTTCCCGTATCGTCCATACAAAGGGATAAGCAAGAATAATTCCTTTTGCTTTAGGATACCCGGTCTTGCTTCATGGCTTCATATTCCCCTAGTCCTTATTAAGACTCTTTTTAATTTGTTCATTAGTGACAAGATTATGATATGCTAAGGGCTATACTAACTCGACCTCAGCCATCAAAAGAAAAACATGATTTCTTACCAACTCCTGAGAAGACCACTAGGTATGTTTGAATGACCAAAAAACTCTAGCATATTCTTCATAGCAACAGGATGGGTTGTGTTGAAAAATACATTTACTCACTGTGATAAATGATAGATGATATAATGCAAGGGTGCATGATATGAAAGCACAATCCTTGTGGTGTTCTTCGCACTGGTCGATTATTTCAATATGGCATTACCAGAGTCTTGTATGAAAAGATGCCTTAGCTTGCCCATTTGCTGTGTGAATAGTAAATGGAGTTGCAAAATTGTAAGTTTAATAGTGTATTTAGACGTTGAAAGCCCGCATAGTTTTGTTCTTAAAAGAAGTTCCATTATCCAAAATTATTTTGGATTGGTCCATATCACCAAATGATGACATATGATATGCTTGAGAATAAATTTAAGCGATGACGAGCTCCGAGTGAATCGTTGTAATGGGAATGGCTTCTACCCACTTTGTAAAATACTCGATAGCCATGATAATATGTATGTCGGCCTGATGATGGAGGAGAAATATTTCCAATAAGATCTAGTCCCCACTAAGCAAATGGCCAAGCCACCTGAATTGGGCTCTAAGGCCTGTGATGGCCAAGCGGTTGTGCATAAGATTAGCATGATGCTGACATTTAACGCATTTCTTGAGCATACACATTGGGCCCCCGCGACCAATACTTCTCCATATGTAAGGGCCAATAATAACCCATGCAAAGGATGCGTTTGATGATAGCCATGCCGCTGAAATGGCCACCGCACGTACCATCGTGAGCTTCTAAAATTTCCCAAGATGACTCTTGGGGCTCAAGACATCGAAGGAGAACTCCTTCATAGCTGCGTCGGTACAAAATGTCTCCTATCAAGACATACTTAGTCACTTTCTATTTGAATGTGCATCTTGTGGCATGTGACAATCCCTCTGGGATCATACCAAGTTTTAAGAAGTCTTGTATTTGCAACATCTAGCTTTGACAAGCCTCAACTTCGACTGCTAAGACGACTTGCTCCCCCTTGATATTTAACTTTGTAAATGCAGACTGGGAAACAACCTTATGGTGAATGGTAGTACCACTCCTCGTAGGACTCTGAGAAGTCAATGACTCCTAGGGTGCCTGCTTAAGAAAGTCTTTCGCTCTATGAAACCAATCAGCTATTGGTTCCACAACAATCATGTTGACTGACTCTTTGTTATCAAAGGCTACATGCTCCGTTGCTGGGTGCGAGAGCGTTCTAACATGGATGGTAGTAAAATCGGCAGATGAATTTTGAGGGATCAAGGACCCCAAATATGCCATGGTGTCTGTGAACCTATTTGACGAATGAGGGATTGCCTCGATGTCATACCATTCAAATTTAGCTAGATAAGTGGCAACAAGATCTTTGTAGGCTTTCAGTATGGGACATCGACACTGAAAGAGCCCCTTAAATTGGTTAACTATGAGTAGAGAATCACCAAAAATGTTCAATATTTTAATACCCATGGCGATGGCTATGTGGAGGCCCAAAAGTAGGGCTTCGTACTCAACATTATTGTTGGTGCACAAAAAGTCTAACTTGAATGACAAGGGCATTGGAGCTCCTTGTGGCATGAAAAACACTATTCCTGCACCACTCCCTTGCTCACACTTTGAACCATCGAAGAACAATGTCATATCAGCATTATTCTCTGGTTCTTCAGGTTCGGGAGCTTCAGATATTATGAAGACCGCATCATCTGGAAGCTCAATGGTTAGAGGCCTACTGTTGGACAGTGGTGCCTCAGCCAGTTGATCAGCTATGACTTGTCCCTTGATGGACTTTTGGCTGATGAATTCCAAATCAAATTCTGTCAATAGCATGATCCACTTTGCAGTACGTGTGTTATGATATGTCTTGCTCATCATATACTACAAAGGATTCTATTTTGATATAACATATGTCATATGAATTAGCATGTAATGCCATAATTTCTTGGTAGCGAACACCACTGCTAAACAAAGCTTCTCCACATATGCATATCCTGACTCATAACTCACCAAGGTGTGACTGATGTAATATATGGCTTGCTCTTTGCCTTGCATGTTCTTTTGGGCTAACATGGTCCCTAATGCAAAGTTGGTTGCCGATATATATAGTAGAAAAGGCACATCTGGCCTTGGTGGAGCTAGTACTAGTGGCGGTGTTGCCAGGTATTGCTTAATCTTAGCAAAGGTTGCTTGGCAGTCCTCGTCCCAATAAAATGGGACCCCCTTGTGTAGCAGTCGATTCATGGGTCGACATTTATCCGATAATTGAGTGATGAATCACTTTATGGATGCTACTTTGCCTTGAAGGCTTCTTAGTTCTTTGATATTAGTGGGAGGACGCATCTCTAGAATAGCCTTGACCTTTGCTGGGTCTACTTCGATGCCTCATTTAGAAATGATGAATCCCAAGAGTTTACCTGAAGTTACACCAAATACGCACTTCTTAGGATTCAACCTGACATTATGCTCTATCAGGTGATCGAAGACCTTCCTTAAGACCTCCGCATGCTCTGCTCGCAACAACGACTTAGCTAGTAAGTCATCGATATAATATTCTAAGATTTTATGCATGTAGTCATGAAAGATATATGTCATAGCCCGCTGATATGTGGCACCAACATTTTTAAGACCGAATGGCATAACTTTGTAGCAAAATGTCCCCCATGGCATTATAAATGTGGTTTTATGTTGATATTCGGGTTTAATCCGAATCTGATTGTATCCAAAAAAACTATCCATAAGGGAGAGCATTTCGTGACCTACAATAGCGTCTACCAGAGCATCGATATTTGGCAACAAAAATGAATCTTTGGGTGTTGCCTTATTGAGATCTCTAAAATCCATACAAATACGGATCCTTCCATCTGGCTTTCCTACGGGCACCATATTGGACACCCATTCTGGATAGTCGATGGAGATGACAAACTCTACGTCCAACAACTTTTGCAACTCGTCTTTCACCATTAAGGCTACTATTGGATGCATTTTTCTAAGTTTTTGCTTGACTGGCTTCTTCGACAGATCTAGCGAAAGGTTATGAGTAACCAATTTTGGATCTAGACCCGACATGTCTTTGTAAGTCCAAGCAAAGAGATCAGGTCTCTCTTTCAGTAGAGGGATGATGCTATCACGCTCATCCGGAGTGAGACTCTCTCCAAATCTAACCTTCTTTGGATTGGTGGGATCTTTACTGATATCCACATCGAAGGTTTTCTCTACTGACATATGTGATCCCTCCTCAAGTTGGTGAGGCATAGGAATCAGATGGATGTCATCATCCGGGTTCACATGTTCCTCGTGGGAAGCACCCTCAGCGTGATAAACATCATAAGCATAGCCTGGCACAAAATGAAATGGTTGCAACATTTCTTCATTAGGGAAGAAATCTTCAGGCTGGACCGATGAGTCAGTGCGATCCCAATCGATAGCATCCATGTTCAGATGCAGTGGTTTGGATGGATCTACTGGATTGCAGAGTGGAGTGGTCAAATCAATGGAGACCATATTGATGGAATGGAATTGATCTCCAGAACCACATGGACAAAACTCTATATCTGAAGTGTAGCTTCTGTACCCAAGATCTGGCTCGGATGGTACGGGCACAAATGGATCCTCTCTGTGGGATGCCCATATAACTGGATCCTCTTGGTGCACTAGCTACAAAATGGGATCTCTCGGCTCAAGGAGCTCCACGTACGTAGGCGGATGGGGAAAGAGTTCCTGATACCTCTCTTCGAGCTCTCTTCTTTCCCTCAGGCTGCGATGGAGATTAATCTCCCGATGCAAACCTGTAGCTGTAATAGGTGGGGGACCTCGAGGTGGAGGCCTATTACGTAGGTGATGAGGTCCCAAATAGGCCATCTCCAATGAATCCTCATCATCACTGTACAAATACAATCTGTCACTTCCCCCCTCTTCTAAGGGGTGATCTTCCAGATGTGGCCCCATGTATCTGATTCTATGGTCACTATCATCACTATCCGGATAAATTCGATAGAATGATCGTATATATGATACTACCATGTAAATTGGCGTTGCTTCTTCCTCAGAGCGCTCAGTGTTGGGAGGGACTTCCTCCATAACATGCTCCGATTCCCTAGGCAATAGATATTATGGATACACAAGCCTAGAATCGGTCCTCTCATCTACATCACTGTGGTCACTACCATGGATGGACCACTCTATTGTGTCTATGAATAGTGGGAGATTAGCTAGGTGAGGCCTTAAGTAGGCCTCCTCTATCTCATCTTCATAATCACTATCGACTATGAAGCACTCATTCGTCTCTTCCACTTGTTCCATAGGCAGCAGATGGCGTATAAACACCGGACCTGGAAAGGTCGGCTCGATTTCCTCCTCAGATTGATCATCATTTGAGGACTCATCATCTGCATCATAACTAGGTCCACTTATTTTGGAGGTGGACTCCTCTCCATCATCATCACAAAGATCTCCTAACTCGAGATCACCTACAGTAGTGGGGTTATGCCCCTGCATACCAGTGTCATCGGTAGCATTACGGATTTGGTTACCCAGGTTGCCTCTAGGGTTGTCCTCTAAGGGCCCATCATGATATGAATCGGGTGGCCCTATGGTAACAAATGATACCATCTGGTGAGTCCTCCAAAATCTAGAAGGATTAGGGTGATATGGATTAAAATCCACATCATCCCCCAGACTTAGGTACATGCGATCTAAGGATGCAGCAAGCAAATCATCATGATCCTGTACATGTAACCCTAACCCAAACCTATCAGTAGCTAACTGATAATGAGGTTCGAGCGGAGTCCTACGTCCTTGTTCAAAAATACCAAGGTCGTGTCCATGCCAATGATACGACTCAAAAATGCACATGGCATATTTTGGGTTGGACAGATAGCACACATTCACAGCGAATGGCTCGTCATCATCCTCATCTATGGACATTCTGGTGGGCGCTTGATCTAGCCCTACGTAGATGAAGTTTGTTTGGTTGGGTGGCTCACCCAATGACACTATAGATCCAATCAAAAATCGATGGGCGTGTGGTCGGCCCATCTCTTGTGTAGTCTTTAGGATAGGTCCAAAAGTAACATTTTGCACAAGATACTCACCTAACCCTATGCTAGCTAGATGAATGGTCACCTACGGTGCAGATGACCCTGCTGAAGATGCAGGTGAAGCAGGATGAGGTGCCTCCTCGGCTTTGTCTTGAGGTTCTTCCACATCCATGGGAGTGGGAGTCTCATTGGTGACTGGTCCAGGCATATGATCTTCTACTTTCTCACCCAATTTCACCTTTAGCTTCTCGTCTTGTCGATTCATTGCCGATGCAGTCAGTTTTAGAGAAGTTGTAGTCATATGCTCAGATCTATGTGACACAGATGTCGATGGTTGAGCATGGGCTACTAGTTTACCTCTTGGAATCTTAACCAATGAAGCAGGCCGAATATCCAAGTGCATCGATGGGAGTACAAAACCCCCAGGCAAATCTGCTAGGTTCACGAACTTGAATGGTTCTTCATCCGAGGACACTACGTGAACCTGTCCCTCATGAATGTACTTCATGCATTGATGCAAGATCGAGGGGATGCAATGCATTTCATGAATCCAAGGCCTTCCGAGCAGAATGTTGTACTGCATGGCACCCTCTATCATGTGACACATCACAGAGATGGTCTTGAGTCCCACCTGAATAGGTAGAACAATTGTACCAACCATCGAGCATAGTGCATCATTAAATGCTCTCAACGTAAAGGTGGTAGGCACAATGTGTGATTTGGGCAACTTGAGATGGCTCAACGCCTTGGTCATAATTATATTGATCGAGGACCCAGTGTCGATCAAGACCCTTTTGAAAGGCATGTGGTTAACACACATGATAATATGCAATGGTGGGTCAGCCGTAATAGTAGGAACCATCTTCACTTCATGATCATAAAATTGTATCATGGGTTCCTGACACTGTTGTACATGTCCCACGAAATTTGTAAATGCATGCGCATCTTGGGACTGTACCTCAATGGACCTCAGAATGTCCATAAGAGTCTCCCTGTGTCTAGGGGACTGCTGAATAAGCTCATATATTGACAACTTCATAGGAGTTGTCTGTAGGTTCTGAACTAACCTGCTCCTTATGGTCACCACCGGTCTAGTTGGTGGGCCTAGAATGTTTTGAGCTGGTCATTGATCCGGTGTAGCTTGTATTCTAATGGGAGCATGAGGTTGATTCGGTTGATCGTACCTCCCATGTCTAGTAACAACATTGACCATGCCTACGAACCCCTGGGTAGGTGGTTCGACTCTCACTTGATTGACCTGGTCGGCATTGTTATGAGGTGCCTCATGATTAGGTAGTGGATTCTTGAAAATCCCCATGTTTCTATTGTCGGGCGCCTATGGATTGCCTGGTACTACAAGCTCTCCTTTTTCTATCATGTTCTGCACAATGTGTTTGAAGGACCAACATGTCTCGATGTCGTGGCCCTTCGCTCTATGGAATATGCAGAACAGATCGTCTTGATGCCACTTCGACTTTGGCACATTCGGATCTACTAATTTGACCTCGGGAAATCGTATGGCCTTGGCCTCGCACAGTTGATGGAAAATCAAAGTCATCAATTCTGTCAAAGGTGTGAACTGGCGAGGTGGGCGCTCTTCTCTATTTTTGCCCTTATAATTGTTTTTGCGCGTCTCATAACGCGTAGGAGGAGGTTGGGCCTGATAATTAGGCTTTTGTTGTCCCTTGTCCTCTCCTCCAAGATTTAGTACTACTTGATTCACGTGGGCCTGCTTGCCCTGTTGCTTCGTAGTACTCTTTTTAAACCCCTCTTTCCTGGTCTTGAGCTTCAAGTTGCCTTCTTGCAACTTGATGTCCTCGATCACCTTGGCTTGCACCAAAGCTTCCTCGAATGTAGCATACTATTGTAGTTGCAATAGTAGCGAGATGTGCTTGGCACAACTCTTTGTAAACATTCGGGTCAGTTCTACTGTAGGAATAGGGAATGGCAGCTTTGCCATTATTCTATGCCATCTCTTTCCATATTGCTCGATGGGCTCATCGTCGCGCTGAGCTAGCACAGCCAAATCAGAAAGGTTGGCCTATTTCTTGATGCCAAATGAATAGCATTCAAGAAATGCATCAGCTAACTGCTCAAAACTAGTAATACTATGTTTCTTCAGTTGGTTGAACCACTCTCGGGCTGGGCCGGAGAGTGTCGTAATGAAGGTGCACAACAACAAGGCATCATGACTCTCTATCTGGAAACAAGCATCCAAAAAACTTGTAACATGCTCTTGGGCATCCTCATCACCCTTGAATTTTTCTAACCTGGGCATATCAAAATGCTTAGGATATGGAGGCGTAGGCACCGAGGGGTCTAGAGGTTCATTGTGTATCTTCCTCAGTGTCGGCTTTTGAATAGCCGTGCCTTGCCTCTCTATTGCTTTGACCTTATCGGCCAAAACCTTGTACGCCTCAGAAGACAAAAAGTCCTCCTCCCTAAGCTGACGTGGAGGTGGTCTAGGAGGTAATGTCTTCTTTGGGGGAGGTGGAGGAAGTGGCTCTTCCTCCTCCTCAACTCGGTAACTCTTAGGATACTCCTGATCGTATCCGTCTACATCTACATGCTCATGCTACCTCTGTCTAAGATCATTGAGCGATGGCAGTCGCTCCCTCTATTGGGCACTGACATGAGTACGAGCATCTCTGCGCTCCTCATGCATATCGGCTAGGGACACAACCCTCCTATGCACATGATCTCTTTGCTCCTCAGGAGGGTATAGGCCAGCCCTGGCTAGCCGATCCTCCTACTCTATGTGCTCCTTCTGAGCTAGAATACGCTCCTCGTGCATGCGTTGCTCATATAACCTCTATCGTAGGAGCCTTTGCGCTTGAATATTTTCATCTTCAATATGTTGCCTCTCTAGGCGAGCATCCTCCAATTGATCTTGGAGGAGTTGACATCTTTGCTCAGACACCGGTCTATGTGATCTATCGATCTGGTCGACCGTGGGAGGCCTCTGGTGTGTATGCTCTGTGCGAGCTACCTTATGGGTTCTGTACCCATCAGAAAAATGTGTTGTGCCTTTGCCTCTATCTATGAAGATGGCATCGATGTCCTACTATGCTCTAAACTATGAACCACCATGTGTGGATGGTGGACGTGTGACATGAGGGCGCTTAGAAGCCTCTCCATGCTCTCTAGTGATCTTGATACAACTACCGCTATGCTCACTCGAAGCACGAGTGGGTGGAGTTGTAGGCTTGCAGCCTAGCTGCTCAAGAACACTACCTAGACCATCTAACTATCTAGACCTCCACCACTCATGCGGTGGTGTTCCATTAGCTCCCACCTTTGATATATCAATGGTGATCTTGCGTGGTGGGCCACGCGTGGGAGTATGGGTGGACCTATGCTCGAAAGTGAGCCTATCCTCTTGCCCCTGAATGGGTGGATCTCTGGTCCATCTATACTCTGACTATGGAGGGTTAGAACCTCCTGTGGACCTAGTACGTATGGGAACCAACTTGGTCCCCTGCACAACATATTCCTCGGTCGATCCCATGGATGCGCATGCAGTGCGGTCTCGATAATGGCTTTGGAGTAGAGCATCCTCATGTTGAGAAGCTCCGTGCTCAGTCCTATGCCTAGAGGAGTGTACTGAAGCTCCTCTATCGAGGGTCCACTCAATGGGATCTCCCCATGTCGAGTTGTCACCTCTAATGCTCATCGAACGTCGTTCGGTTCGCTCATGTGTGTGAGGACTCGACACATGCTGTTGTGAATCAGTTGGGGGTTGATCATGGGCATCGGTCCTAGACCTTTGCCGATCACCCCATGTGTTCACCATTTGTGTACCTAATGTCTAGATGTGTTTTATTATGCAAACAAGGTATACAAATGATGATTATCTTCTTTTAAATTTTTATTGTGAGCCCTAAACTGTTTGATGTTGTTTTCAGATGTGTTGTATCAGTGTTAGAAACTCTCACGTGTTTTGAAAGATTGTTGGATTTTATACTCAGTTGAATTGGCTTTCACCTGTATACCCATAGCTCGATAACTTGGAGATGAAACCCAAGTCACGTAAACCAACCTATAATGTGTGGAAGTGAAGCCCACACATGGTCAGGGGGCACAGGTCCTCCCAGTTCCTCACCCATTTTCCCTCGATCAGCGTCATACCCTCCGAAGAGGAGTATATGCAAATTTTTTAGGGTACAAAAGGATCTTGGACCCGGTATGGTCTAGTAACACAAGGTACATGGGATTTGGGCCAACGGATGGAAATTACGCCCACCGTCATTGAACCCTACTAGTGGTTGGAGATGAAGCCCAACTCACTAGCGTTTAAGTGCCAAGTGGTGTGTGTGGTTCCTTTTACTTTGCAAAAATGACAAATGCATAAAAGAGCATAATGATCATTCCTACATGATATGCATGAAAAGAAAGGAACGTTTCAAATTCAGAAATAATGCATGCTAATGTCCTATATGATATTTTGACGATGCAATTACAATGACATGGCCACTAATTGGGCCTCAAGCATGCAAACGACACACAATCTCTATCAAGGTCATTGTATTTAGGGGCGGACTGCACTCAGAGGTCCGTTGTTCCCAACAACGCCTTTCTAATGAAAGGAAAATGGAAACAAACTAAGACTTGTTCATTGACCTTTTTATTTAAGTTCCTAGTTTGCAACAGTTCAATGCTTTCTAGAAAAACACAGAGCAAAAAATTTAAAATAGATAGTGAAATTGGGGCCTACCTTAGCTCCTGCTCTACTGCCCACTGAGTTTCCTATTGTCTACTTTTTCCTCTGTTAACCGTAGGTCCGAGCTACGGGATGCAGTAGTGAACGCAGGTTACAGCCACGGGCCAAAAAATAACCATAGCTGAAAGCTGCGGTTAGCGCCTGAGATAAGAAAAAGCCAAGAAAAGTCAGAACTCAGGGCTAAAATTATGGTGTCCCACCGTGATCGCCTTCTGACTTAATCATGGAGCATGCACCTAGCTACTGTATTGATCTATACCATCATGAAAGCACAAATATTGACACAAGTACATAAATTGAACAAAAAAGTAAGGTTTCTTGTATTAATATTTGAATGAGCTTTGATTACAAAAATGCCCTCTTAGGGTCACTTGAAAGATGATACTGATATTACAATTGCCAATGCCCTCAATAGGGTAGGCACACTTATAGTGCTCTATTGATTAGTCACAAACTGCCTTGGGGTGGAGTTGACCCCCTTCTTCGCGATGTGGAAGGATTATGACGTAAGCTCCTCTTGCACCTGTCTCCCTGCAAACAAGAAACAACAACACATGATTAAAAATATTGATAGCCTCTCGTGATGAGGCCCTTTAAGGAAATATGTATGCAAATGCCATTAAACTAGTAAAACAAGAAATCATAAAGAAAGACTTTAAACTATTCTAATTAGATCAAGAATTATACTATAACATGACGGACATGAATAAGCAAATGATGCATGGATCAAATATCAAGTTAGGAGCAATAAAGTGCATAAAAGATCCAATATAATCCTACTTAATACAATGCATGAAATAACTAATTCCTATGGTCAGAGTTTCTCTAAAGTGCAATTAAACCTATAAAAAGACTAATATAACTAATCTATGCGGTCAAAAGCAAAGCAAGTAAGGTGATCAGTCACCTATTGCAAACCGTAGCTATGGTGGGCGGTCTACACTGTGAACCATGGCTGACAGCCATGGTTTGACCTCTGATAGGTTTACCCTTAGAATTAGGGGTAGTGGGCTTGACCTCCTTGTCCAAATTGATGTTCAAGGGTCGCCTTTGTTGTCCTCTGACAGATTTGGTGATCAAATCGCTATGACGGGCCTTCGTTTGCCCATATTTGTGCTTCTTGAATCTCCTAGGCACCTAGGGCATCCATGGCTAATTGGTCTTTAGGTGAATAGCAAAGGGGCTCTCAAATGCACAGATTCAGTATGCAATTTGATAGGGCTTCGCTGCTCTCTTGATCAATTAACTCTCTATATCTTCACCCCATTTGGAGGGGGTATTTATAGCATGTCCCTAGGGCTAGGGGTAGCTTCATGGAGAAGCCAAGACCAAGAAGGTTGGTTAGGACAGTTGGGATGGAAGCCTCTGGAATATTTCGTCCTTCAACTGCCTGCTTCTAGATCTTTTGGCCGTTCCAACCAATTTGGCTCGGATGGAAGGCCTAACTGAACTTCAGTTAAGACCGTAGGTCACAGTTGTGGTCCAGACTATAGACCGTAGGTATCAGCCATGGTTTAGAATGGAGACCATAGATCTTGGCTACGGTTCAACCTGATTAGGCCAAAATGCCTAAATTGAGTGGTTAGAACCACTGCTCTATCTTGGAGTCTATCCAAGATCCTCCATATGGTTTTGTAGCATGTCCATATGAGTAGTCGCCCTCGACATGACGCATTTTAGGTGTCTACATATTCTTATCGCATTCTTTCTACCTGCACTCTTTCATGATTTAGCATATTTCCTCTCCACTTTCTTCCATTTATCTCCTTTTTAATTGTCTATTTTGTTCCTCTTAAATCTATTATTTGAGTTTCCTTCATTTTTTCTCTAGTTTTTGTCCACCCAAAAACTAGTCCATGAGGTCTCCTTACCTTCATTTCTATTTCTCTCCTACCTTGATGTTCATTATGCTTCCCTTCTATTGGTTCATGAAATGCTTCTTCTTATCTCCTCACACTTATCACTGTCTCCCCCTATTTCTTTCTAGTTTCTCTTTCACTTCCCCTTGTTGCTTCAACTCTCTCTCTCTCTCTCTCTCTCTCTCTCTCTCTCTCTCTCTCTCTCTCTCTCTCTCTCTCTCTCTCTCTCTCTCTTACCTTCTTTTTTTCCATGTGTGATGTTCATTTCCAGACACTAGAATTGTATAAAATAGGAGGTGGGTGATGGTTACCTAGTACATAACCATATTATTTCTCCCACATAAAAAAATAATTATAAACCATAGTTTCAAATAAAAATATTATATTAGATGATTTCCATGCTAATAAAAGTATGAAACAAGAGTTAAATTAAACTAAACATTCCTAGAAACCAAGGACCAGGAGGATATCTATGAGATTAATGACCTTATTTAAGTTAAAGTATATGCGAAGCTTGAGTAGTTTCATCATAGCATCTCCATGGATCTCTTGACTCAAAATATAATCAATAAAAATAGGCAGTGTGAAGCAAGAAAAGTGATATCAATCAGCCATGCAAATAGGTAGTCATGCAATCAAGCAAGGAACTAAAGAAAGTTATGCAATTACAAGAACAATATATTTTACAATACAATACCTTAATGGGTTTGCTTAACTTTTTACCATCAAGTGTGGATAGGTTATAAGCACCTAAAACAAACTTGGTAGTGATCATAAATGGGCCTAGCTAGTTGGGTTCAATTTTTTTTTGACCTCTTGTTTGGAATTGGTGTTTGTTTGATATTTTTTTAGGACTAGATCACCAATTTCAAAGGACCTAGGTCTAACATTATTATTGTAGGATTATCATAGCCTATCTTGATAGACCTATAGATTCTCAAGGGCATGGATCACATTTTTTCAAGAAACACCAATTGGTTAAGATGACCTACGTGATATTCATCACCAACAAAGAAATATTGGAGTATGACTCACAAGGAAGGAATATTTATTTCAAACGGGAAGAGGGATTTAGTTACATAAATAGATGTATAGGATATTACCCCAGTATATTTATGGACAAGGGTGCAATATGTCCAAAAATAATGGTATAACTATAATTGCCAATCCTTTCTAGTCTTATTAAAAAGCTTCTTAAGGATTTTAATTAAAGTTTTATTTGAATATTTAATTTTAACATTGACCCATGGGTAATAGGGTGTTAACCATTTATGCTAAATTTTATATTTAGAATAAATCATTTGGACATACTTATTATTTAAAGGAGTTCTATTATCAGATATGAGGATGAAAGGTATACCATAATTGTACATTTTCTAGATCAAGATAAATTTAGATACTTGCACTCCAGTAACTAAGGATAGTAGCATAACCTCTACCAATTTATTGAAGTATTCAATGGTAGTAATGATGAACTTATGTAAATCATATTATGATGGATTAATTTTTCCAATGATCTCAATTCCTCAAACGGAGAAAGGCCAAGGGGAAATGATCAATTGGAGAGCCTAAGAAGGAATGTGAATGAAGTTGTCATGTTTCTAATATTTATCACATATCTTGACATAGTCACATGAATCCTTCTCCATAGATGGCTAGTAATATCCCATTCATGGGATCTTCTTAGCTATGGTAAATCCACTAAAATATCCATGATATGATCCATCATGGGATTTCTTACCTATTGCAAGAGCTTCATCCAAATCCAGACAATGGAGTAGGATAATGATGATATAGGATGTCCTCAATAACAACATATTGATAGATGTGCTACCTAAAATATTTATACTCTTTATGGTTTAATCCCTCAAGTACTATCCCCTCTATGAGAAAGATGAGAATGTCTCTATACTATGGATTAAGAAGAGAGGATTTTTCAACCAAAAGAATAACCAAATGAACCTGACTAGACTCCAATATAACTAAATATTGGACCTATCATATTATGATAGAAGCCTACTCATATTTGAGCTCTAAAGTAATAAGGAAAAAACCATTACTATAACATCAACATGATAGTTTTTGGACTAGGGAATGACTTCAAAAGTTAATTTATCAAAGAAATACAACAACCACTAAACCATATATTTATAATGTTTTAAATTCTCATCCTTAGTCTGATATATGCCATTAAGAGTCTCCAAAGATAACTAATGTCTTAATTTTTAGGGCTAGAGTAGCATGAAATCCTAGGATAAGGTATTCATACTCTATAGTGTTTTAGTGCAATATAACTTTAGTTTAAAATATAAGGGGGTCTAGTGATATTGAGGAGTTTTTAGGATGATTCCTAAATTGGATTATTTGAGGAAGAAAATCATCAAAGAATAATGTCCAAGAATCTAGCTAGTCAACTTCTAGAGTAAGGATCAACTCATCTAGGAATTCTATAACCATGGGATGATTATCTTCTAGAGGAGTTGTAACTTGTTAGTAATCACCTAACATTCTATAGATTTTTGATTGCTAAACTTGAGGTCAAAATATTTGAGGTCTTGGACCCACCTGGTAGACCATCTTGATAGGTGTGGTTTAGACATAAGTTAATGCAAAGGTTTTAATTTTATAATGATATATATATATATATATATATATATATATATATATATATATATATATATATATATATATATATATAATGACTAAGCATATAATTCTAGAGTTTCTAGGAGGTGTAATCAAAATCTAAACAGAGCTCCTTTAAGGGGTTATATTGGGTTTCATAACTAACTAAATTATTATTAATATAGTATATTGCCCATTCTATATGTTGATCATCATGTTGAGCCAACATGGCACCTAATGCATGGATAATTATAGAAATATATATTAGAAAGGGTATAGTTGGATTAGGAGGGACAAGCACAAGTGGTGATAAAGGTAATATTTTAAAGAATCAAAAATAATTTGACATTAACCATCCCATTGGAATTTTATGTCCTTTCAAAAGAGCTTAGAAAAGGGTTGATATTTATCTACAAGTTGAAAAATAAGCCTTTAAATAGCTTGAATATTTTCTTGAAATCTATGTAACTCAGCTAAGTACTAAGGAGGTGACCTATTGGTTATGGCTAAAACCTTTCAAGGTCTACCTCAATTATTGGTTAGGAAATGATAAACCCTAACAATTTATTTTATGCAATGCCAAAAATGTATTTTTTAGTTTTAGACAAACCTTATATTCTCTCAACCATTCAAAAATGCATTAGAAGTTATGAACATGGTCTTCTCTATTGAGGGAACACCCTAGGAAATCATTAATGTAGTCCTCCATAGTATCATGCATCATATCATGGAATATATATTTCATAGAATGTTGGTATGTATCACCTACATTTTTAAGCCTAAAGGACATAGCTTGCTATTATAAAATTCCTCGAGAAGTTGTAAAAGTTATCATAATTTGATCCTTGGGAGAAATAATAATTTGATTGTAACCCAAGAAATCATCCATAAGTGACAACACACTATATCCAGAAATAAAACCAATTATCATGTTAGTATTAGAAAAAGGAAATTCATCTTTAGGACAAGCCTTGTTTATATCTCAAAAATAATTACAAATTTGGATGACACCTTCCTTTTTAGAAATAGGGACTATATTAGAAATATAGTTAGATTAGTCTATGGACGTAATGAAATTTATATCTAATAGATTTTTTAGTTTGGATTTGATGAGGAGAGTAAATTTTATATGCATATTACATAGCTTTTACTTGACAAGCTTCTCATTTGATCACACAACTAGGTGATGGACAATACGAGAAAGGTCAAGACCAGCCATATCAACATAGATCAATGCAAATATGTTACTAAATTCTTTTAAAAGTGTAGTATATTATTTGAATTCATCAAGAGCAAGAACTTTTCCAAGTTTTATGATGTTAGGATCCTCTTTGTAGTCAATATTGACATATGTAGTCTCTTCAAAGAGAATATGTGACTCATCCTCAAGGTGAGGAGGGGATGGTAAGACTTTTAAGTCTTCAATTTCAACCAAATTTAAAGGTATCTATTCTATTTAAGAATAATATGAAGTGGTTAGGCTAAATATCTACAAAAGAGATCCCCTAACACAAGAATTATCCTATCCAGAAGGATTGTGAAGGGATTCCACCTCACATTCACATCTATCCACTATGAGTTTAGGATAAACTATAGTTAAGATATTAACATTTGAAAATCATGTAAAATAACAAGGACTAGAATGTAGAAGGAATCAAAGTTCTCTCTTAGCTTCTTTGTTCCAATGTGACTAGTATAAAGATATGGTATCATCATGGGAATCTAAATAAAACAACTACCATCACCATTGGCATCTAACACTAATGATACAATGAGATGTTCAATCTTTATTAGGATATATCTAATTCCACAATGTCCAAGCCATGTTTTATCCTCTAAGGGTTTCTTAATACTATTTTACAATGACCAATACATTTCTTTTAATTCCCATGTTGGCTAGGATCTATTTATAGATGGAATACAAAGGATACAAATAACAAGAAGCATACTATTTCTCTATTGGAAATATATTATTGCCATGAATTTATTATTCATTAGCAATGCCAACATAGACAAAGGAGTAAGTCTTATCTATACTATAGTACCTTTTGAGGTGGATAACCCAAATATTATAGATGTGTTGAATAGACTAGCTAGATCTGCAAATGGATAATTACTCTAATATTTATTATTATCTTGATTAGAAGATTGTATCTACTCTTGTTTATTGTTTGTATTAGGTTGTTAATTATCTAGATTGAGTGAATTTAATGCATCATCAAGATATTAAGGAGCAGCTATATATTATAAGGAATATTGGATATATATATATATATATATATATATATATATATATATATATATATATATATATATATATATATATATATATATATATAATTTGATAATAGTTTCTTGGGGGTAGGCAAATATTTTAGGATCAATGGGGATATATATTTTCTTACCTTGGTATTCGTATTTGAGGCACTAGTGGTAGGTTGATGGAACTACCTTCATGGCATGGATCCATGGTCATCCTAAAATAATGTTATATTTCATGTCACAATGGATGAAATGAAATATAGTGTTGAGGATTTAAGGTCTTACATTAAGAGATAAATTTATAGTGCCACTAATACCTTACTTCTTATTATGAAAATACTTTATTATTATATTGGACGTTTATAGGTCATGCTTGGTAAATCCAAATTTTCTAAGAAATATCAAGTTATAGATATTGAGTTTTGACCTGTGATAAAAAAAAAACTATTTTGATAGATTTATATTTAATATGGTAATTAATGTATATAGGGTGGTCTCTTGATATAGCTGAATATGGAATATCTTTCTCATTGAAGGAAATAATGTGGTGAAATCCAATGGACCCCACAATATTAGAGATGTCATTGAGTTGTATATCTTGAGGAAAAACATATTTCTTTAAGAGTTTGAATACATCCTAATTAGTAGAGGAAGTATTTAGAAGCTCTAGGAGATAATTTTTAGTAGGCATATTTTTGAGTTGATGCTAATTGAAAGCACCAACACTTTTTGGATGTAAACTAAAGGAGGTATGGGAAACTAATTAGATGATTGGTATTCTTTGTTGTTTATGGGACATCACATGGATAGAATCTACACCTGCAAAATTTTGACAACTAGAATTGTTTGTAGATATTTGATTGTGTTTTGAAAATAGGTTCTAAAAAATATCATTTTGTTTTAAAAGAAGACTATGTTTCAAATTCATGAATAATAATCTAAGCCCCCATCTATTATATTTTGGATAATATTACATAGGGTACTTTAACTATTTACTTTGTGCCTGAAAACATGGTGAAATTCAAAATATTCATTAGGATTGTACCAATTAGGGGTTCCCTTGAAGAGATCTATAGGTCAGGTCTAAGGGAGATTTATCAATTTTAACTTAAGGAGTTTCTTCAAAATGATGGAAGAAGGGTAGTCTAATTTGGTAAACATATGTTTAGACTTTTACCAATTTATCAAAACAATATTTTGGGACTCTAAGGTTTTTGTATTAATATTTTTGGTATGATAAGAATATGGAAATCCATCTCCCACCACATGCTTATCTTCGTGGTAATTCTTATGGGTATATTTATTTTCTTCTTTCTTAATATTAAGTTGTCCTCTATGTAGAAGAGTGGCATATACTTGCATGGCAAGTTGATTGCATTGTCAAAGAAGGAGATAGAGGAAATTTCTAAAGGATAGGCTAATTGTTTTTATAAATTATGTATGAATATACACAAAAGGTGTCTCAATGGGGTGAAAAACTAAAGTCTCCCCACAAGGTTGCACCACCTAGACAATACATTTCTAAAGGGTTCCTCTTTGTCTTACCTAATCTAATAGAGGTCATCAATGGTGTCCTTTCAATATAAACCATAAACTATCACACAAACAATTTTGCACATTCTTTGAAACTAGAAATTGAGTGGAGGGGCAACTAAAAGTACCACTCTAATGTTGATCCACTAAAAATATTAGGGAAGATCCCAAGGGGTAATATTTCATCATCTATAAGGCCATGACAAGTAATCCAAAATTTTTTGAGATGTCTAATCAGGTCCTCCATCCCCATGTACATAAATTTTTTGGATATTTACAAGTTAGGAGGAAATGGGTGGCTAGTCACAACTAGGTCCAAAGGCTCATTACAAAAATTATTAAAAATATACTATTTATCAAAGAAATATCCTTGAAAGGAGGCTAGTTGTCATTTATTTTTCTCTAACTCATCGTTGACTTTATATTTGGTATTAGGTGAAGGTTAATAGTTAATATATGAATAAACTTTAGAGAGTGAAGTAAGAGACACCATGGGTGGTGTCACATAGGTTACACTAGGAACACTTAATATAAAAGGATTGATAGAGGTGATATTTTCCGCAAGAGGGATATGATTTTGAGAAAAATAACTTGTGCTAGGAACTAGATTGGAGGTAGGTGTATTGATAGAAATATATTAGGTTATATATTGGTTGATTTTATGACACAAATCCCATCCAAATGAAGTTGGTGCATGATACCCTAATGAAGACAAGATATCATAAGCCCTATATATGGCTAGAGAAATAGTGGAGTCCACATAATGGGCTACATTTGCATTAAAGATAGAGATGTTTACTTGGTTGATATTTTCTTTTCGTGGGCTAAAGCTTATATTAGTTTTTCCATTAGACAAACCATTTTCTTTATTATATGGCATAGATCCAAAATTGAGTGGTTGAGAAACTTCCTAATTGCTATTGTCTCCTTTGATGATGTCCATGAAGATGTATAAGTCTATTTTAATAAAAAAATTAAATGATCAATGGAGTTCATCATTTTATCTAACATCTCTTTGGGAAAAGGAGTAGCCTCTTCTTCTTCCATTTCAAAATTAGGATTAAAAAAATGATTGATTTTCTCATAATAATTCCTAAAATGCAACCAAAGAGGGGAACCTAGGCATCCCTAGCTTAAGAGAAAATAAATATGGTCATCCATAGATTGTCTTAACTTACTCTTTGGGATTCTGATTAAAAGATTGTTGATTTGTTTTAAATTGTGATAACTATTCAATGTTTTAAATCATTGTTAAAAGTGTAATTAGGGATGAAGAGGATTTAAGGAACTCATGGAGGTGTTCACATAAAAATCACCAAAATGTAAGGACATTAAAAAGATACCCTTCCTTACCTTAATGTGAGTACAATACATAGTGCATAGAGCTCATGTGCTTTATTTTAGGGGTTAACTTATGAACACCTATATTACAAGTTTATTATAATGGTCTTCAACTTACTTATTTTAAATTTGACAATAAAATGAAGGATGAAAAATAAGTAAAATTTTTGTACGCAAAATATCTATTATATTCCTCTTTATCTTTTTGTGTAATTAGAAATAAAAATATTTTCTTTATAAATAAGTAAACTAATGATAAAATGCAATAAAGAGTGATCCAACCAAACATTTATATATATTTTAAACTAAAAGCCCTATAAAATTCTCATCTTTAAAAAAGAATATAATACAATTGTAGACACCAAATCCTAGTCACTCATCATCAACACACAATACAATCACAACCATTCAATATGTATTTATTGATATACGTATATATATATATATATATATATATATATATATATATATATATATATATATATATATATATATATATATATATATATATATATATATATATATATAATACGTATTTATTTATATATTTATATTTATATTTATATATATTTATATATGTGTGTGTGTGAATAAATCTGAGCCATCCATCACATCTTAATATCATCCATCCACTTAGATTGATCCATGTCACACATCAATGCACAATCTTGACCCTTCATAATGTTTTAATCTTGGTTGCCTATTGGTGTCATCAAAACCCTAACATGTTGAAGGTAAGTTATAAAACATCATTCACTCTTGTGAATAAAGGTTGAGAAGTTTAACAGTCTATTAGTTGATTCCTGAGGTTAGATATCATCAAATCCTTTGCATCCAAAACCCTAACATTTCTCTAATATCCTCCATCCTCACCATCACCACATCCCCCATTTCTATCATCAAAATCCCTATAAACCAGATATGGATCTGCCATACTCTTTTTAAAAACCCTCGAACATTACTAAGCTTTCTCAAAATGTTGATGAGTATCCCAAGAATATTTTAGGGCATTCACAATCCTCCCAGAATGCTCCATGACATTTACCATAAACCAATTTTTCATCGATAAATCCTTGAACACTTCTAGGTTTTCATGCACCATCATATTGTAGTAGCAAAAGCATAGATCAACATTACAAGTATTACTTTGATAATGTATAAATTATCATTTGCTTTAAAACCTACATTTTATATGTTTTACTTGTATTTCATGATTACAGCACCTAGGGTTTGTAGAGTTCTTATGTAGAGGGTCTCACACAGTGGAGCCCTCGCATATTCTACTAACTTATTTATGTTGTGATATGTGTGTAGGTTACAGGAGACATATTTATCAATGGTTTTTGTAGTTCGATTGATCCCGTAGGGATACGTAAAACCCACTCATAAACTATTTGGAGTGAAGATGAATCGAAGACACAAAATATTCTTTAGAATGAGGGTTTTCAACCCTCACATTTTAATATTATATCAAAAGTAATAAAGTGTATTTTAACCCCAATTTTGGGATAAATATATTGTATAGTTTAGATATCCAAGCTCCTTGATTCATAATCAATCAAATCTATCATTTTGTGCATACATTGTGTTATTTGCTTTAATATATTGCTTTATTGGTGTTGTTTATTTTTACTTTACAAAATGGTGATCATGGTGGGACCCCCAAAGGGTTTCTTATTTTAATATACCTTGTCAAGATTTATGATCTACATTTTCTATTTTTGTTGTAGATTTTTGAAGATTTGATCACATGAAAATTATGAAACTAGGGTTTCTAGGAGCAAGAAGATTTGATCTGTGGTCGCACATATACCATGTTTAATGGATGCCCCATAGTGTTTTGTAGATTTCTCATTGCATCCAAGAGACTCTACACCATGTATAAGAGAGTTGGGAAGAAATACATAAGCTTATTCGTAAGTATTGATCAAACCCCACCTCCATTTTTACTTTTTATCGAGAGATTGAAAGGAAGATATTTATTGTCTATTTAAAAAGAAACACATCCTACATCTTAGGCATTCACAAATATCTCTTCATATAGTTTACACATAGGATAAATTTGCACTTTTGTATTCATATTAGTTGCATTAGAACATTCATTACACTAATTTCAAGTTTTTACTGTTTTGTGGTGTTTTTACTTTTTATCTTGTGTTTTACCTGCAATAAAATGAAAAAGAATAAGTAGTTGCACTTTAGGATAAAGTCCCTCACTTTTTTACTTTTCTAAGTTGGAATAATTCATTGGTACTTGAGCTTACTCCCACTGTTGGAATCACTTGCTTATTTAGGGTGGAAGAATTAGGCGAACCCTCCACTATTGGAATCACTTTATGATTCAGGGTGGATCTTAAGAAGTGTAACCTAGATTATTTTGAGGAACCCACACACAATTTCATGCTTCACTTTAAAAATTAGTGCATTGGACTTCACCACCAACCACTTATCCAGATCAGTGGCAATGGGTTTTATCTCCATCTACTATCTCACCCCATAGACACCTTAGTAGCCCATGAGTGATTTTTTTGGATTTCATCACTATAAAAATCCTCACTTTCCATACATCTTATGAATCCATCATGCATAGTAGTCTAATATTAGTATTTGCACATAAAAACACACAAAACACACACACAAAAAAACATTATTTCAAAACATAAGATTCAATTGTTTGTTTGATTATGTGTGTTTTTCATTATCATTACACCTTTTCACACACACCACACATATTCACTACCCTAGCTGGCTCATTAGCCTTTGGTTTCAACTTGAAGCTAAGACAAAATAATGATTCAAGCATCTACCAACTAGCCCACTTCATCCATGGAGTGTTCCACTTCTTTCCCAGTCACTTCTGTGGCTAACCCAACCAACCCAACATAGATAAGCTATTTTGGTTTATCTACAGGATCCTCACACACAATATTCACTTCAAATATTGATATGATGCATAGATCCATCCATACCTCCATACCAAAAATGGATACTTACACACCAACCAACCATCACACCACCTACATAGACATGGAAAAAGTTGGAGCTTACTTAAGACCAACTAAACCAGTCTTAGAACAACTTAACATCCCACACAACCAAGTTTCTTATTCTTAGTTGGAACTTGCTCATTCACATCCTAACAGTTTCATTTAAGTTTACACCAACTCTATTTTTTATGCATCATTCACACCTTCACATCGCATGTCCCCACCACAACATAGACAAATAACCCCCGTCCCATATACCTATACCACCACCTATTCCAACCCACTCTACAAAGCACAAGTCAAGGATACTTTGTAGTTTCCATCCACCACTCCCCATTCAGTTGTCATTCCTTTTGCAACTTACCCTCCACAAACATCCACCAATATTACAAACACCTACACCTTACCCACATCCACATCCATCACACCCACACAATCTACTTCATAAATTGCCATACAAAAAGCATGGCAACACCTCAACCAATTGCTCATGGGCTAGCAAGATGCTCATTCTTACCCCCAACAATAAATATAGGTAGTAGATTTTAAACCCCATTCCATGCCAATCTAACATAATTTCTTTACCTCAAATACATCTTGGGTATTGCAATATTCTATGGTATCCATCCCCACATCTCCATTAATCTACATCCATTCCACTCCTGCAACCCAACATACTCACATTCCCCAAACCTCATCTCCATTTCATCAACAACAATCATTCTGCCACTAATTCCAACAACATGCCCAACATAAACAAGTACCCTTCAATCCATCAAGCCATCTACACCACATTCCATATTAGCAATTCACCACTCCACTATTAAAAATATTGAGTTGTCATTGATGTCAAAGGCAGAAATATCTTCAAGGATGAAATGTTGAGTTGTCATTGATGTTAAAGGTAGGAATATCTTCAAGGAGGATTTGAATTACAAGTATATGCTTTAATATTTAAATTGAAAATTTAAATATTAAAGTTATAAAAATATATTATAAAGTTAAACCTTATAATATTTAAATATTATAAAGTAATGGTTTAAATGTTTATTGGAGTGGAAGTTTGAACTTGTGAAAGCACCGACCTCCTGGGTGCCAAGCAAGGAAGAATGCATGGTTGAAGTTCATTGTAATATTATAGAAGGATGAAGTGGGCCGACGTTGGGTGTCAAGATAGATTGGATGAACATTTACATATTAATACAAGGTCAATAATTCATTTTTATGGGTGAGAATAGCAATTCAAATATCTTCGAGGTGCGCATCGTGTAGAGGAAGAAAAACTTGAGGCAGTGAAGAGATGTCTTTGTGAGGATAGTGCAGTGGAGTTTCATAGAATGTCTTCATGAGGGAGCACAGAGTGGAGTTTTAGTGAATGTTTTTGTGAGGGAGCATAGAGTAGAGTTTTGGTGAACATATTTGTGAAATGAGCACAAATGGAAGGGATAGTGGTGTAACAACAATCTAAAGCAAGCACACAAAGATAAGAAGAGAAGCACAAGTTGAAGTGTGTGCAAGGAGCACCAAATACAAAAGAGAGCAGACAACACAATTAATGAGTGAGACAAAGGAAATATTTCAAAGTAGCTAGAGGACGTCCATGTTGTGTGTGCACTTTTGTGTGGCCAAGAAACAAATATCTATTTCATCACAGGGAATAAATATCAGTTTGAGCATGATCTAGAAAGTGCTATGCAAATGTTACATAGGTACCATTTATGTGTTTTGATAGAAGAATTTTAATAGAATATGAGTGACATCATTGGCAACATAGAAATAAAAGGGTTGAATACATCATCTTGCACTTTTAGTCACAACCATTGGGTTATCCCAATAAGTTTCCTACCAGCGTTAAAGAGGTACATTGCCTTAGTCAATGTGTTGAAGGAAAGCATGTGAAATGAAAAGAGGTATGTGAGTCATAGTGAATGTTAAATTCTTTAATTAAATTTTATTAAAGAATTAAGGGAGATATAAGGTGTAATTTTTCTTTTATAAAGTTTTATTTTGAAAATATTTAAATAGGGAGTAATAATGGATATTGACTTGTTATGATTGAAATTGAGAGCATATGAGAAGGGCAGATTTGTGCATTTGTTATGATTGAAATTGAGAATAGATGAGAAGGGTAGATTTATGCATTTTTTATGATTGAATTGAGAATAGATGAGAAGGGTATATTTGAGCATTTGTTATGATTGAGATTGAGAATAGATGAGAAGGGCAGATTTATGCATTGATTTTTATTGAATTGAGAGTAGATGAGTAGAGCATATTTGTGCATTGATTTTGATTGAATTAAGAGTAAATGAGCAGAATAGTTTTGTGCATTGATTTTGATTGAATTGAAAGTAGATGAGCAGGGTATATTTGTGCATTTATTATGATTGAATTTGGGAGGATTTGAGCAGGTTTTGTAAGTAAGTTTTAAAGTATATTTGAGCAGGATTTGTAAGAAGGTTTTTGGAGTAGATTTGAGCAGGTTTTGTGAGTAGGTTTTGGAGTAGATTTGAGCAGTATTTGTAAGTAGGTTTTGGAGTAGATTTGAGTAGATTTTGTGAGGAGGTTTTGGAGTAGAATTGAGCAAGGGGATTGGTGTCTCCTATGGATTGGTTTCCACAAAATTGAGCAAGGATATTAATGTCTCATGTGGATTGGTTTCCATGAACTTGAGCAAGGGGATTAGTATCTCCTGTGGATTGGTGTCTATGAACTTGAGCAAGGGGATTGGTATCCATAAACTTGAGCAAGGGGATTGGTGTCTCCTATGGATTTGTGTCCATGAACTTGATCAATGGGATTGGTGTCTCCTATGGATTGGTGTCCACAAATTTGAGCAAGGGGATTAGTGTCTCTTGTGGATTTGTGTCCACAAACTTAAGCAAGGGGATTGGTGTCTCATGTGGATTGGTGTCCATGAACTTGAGCAAGGATATTGGTGTCTCCTATGGATTGGTGTCCACAAAATTGTATAGGGGATTGGTGTCTCATATGGATTGTTTTCCATGAACTTCTATAGGATATTGGTGTCCATGAAATTCTATAGGGGATTGGTGTCTCCTGTGGGTCAGTGCCCATGAAATTTATTGAAGAAATTTATAAGCATTAATTTACTATGGTTTTCTCCCGAGAGGGTTTTTCCATGTAAAATATTTGTCTCTTATGTGTATGGTGATTTGTGCATTATTTCATTATTGCATTGATATTATTTGAGGTTATTACTTTGGAAATAAAAGAGAAATATTTTATCTTATACTATTCACCCCCCTCTCAGTATAAGCTTATGTTCTTCATCCACACACTCCACCTTCACATGATCATAAAATAATTCATGGCTCCTACACACACATGGAAGACCCTAAAATCCAATAAATATAACAATAGATTGATAGCTTGTTGTTGCATACTCTTGGTATGATGTACCAGAATCCTACCTTGAGATAGCTAATCAACCAACCTATCCATATTTTGGTACCATCACCGCCATATTCGGTAGACTTCATAGTATTGAAATTTGATAAATTTAAAGGGAGTAAGGACCCTAGAGTGCACATCAACACATTCATATACTCATGATTTTAGATTCAAGATCAATATGCTTTGATGCTCAAATATTTTCCTCAAACATTAGGGGAGACACTTTAGACTAGTATAATCATCTTCCTCACCACAATATTTACACATTTTAACAATTAGCAAATAATTTTTTGGAAAGGTTTTCCCTCAATGTTTGTAATAAAACCACATTGACTGACGTATATACTCTCAAACAATTTGAAGAGTTAGTCTATGATTTTGGAAACCATTGGAGGGTAGTTATCACCAAGTCTCCATTCTTCCTACCAATGAAATAATTGACTCGAATGTTTGTAAGGAGTTGCTTAAAACCCATCTTATTGTTATTGCAACTACAATTATGTAGAACATTTGACAAAGCTCTTGCATCTCATGTAATCGAAGAGATAAAAATCCAATATGGCAAGATAAAACCAAAGAAAAAAAAATGGCAAAATAAGGACCAATTTAAAGGAATATTTCTAGCCAATCAAAACCAAGTCAAGTAAATCAAGTGGTCCTGAGTTAGCCGATAATGGCTCAACAACAACAACAACCAGTGCAACAACAATTGCAATAAGTGTCCTATCAATTAGTTCACCCATCCCAATAACTTCATATCATAGTTCCAACAATGGAAAATCGTCAACATTGACAATCTGCTCAACAAGATCGTATCTTCACACCTTTTCCTAAATCATGTGCCTCCCTCTTTCATAGGTTGTATGATACCAACGCTATTGCATTATCCAAAATCATACTAGAAGATCAATTTAAACATGGCAAGAACTATAAGGAGCACTTATTTTGTCCTTTCAATTGACATAAAGGGTATGCTATTAACAATTGCTATACGTTTAAACACATGGTGCAAAAATAGAACACATTATCACCCATATTTCTATCAATTAGCTCATGAGATTCATTCTTCACTAATTTTCCAATTGATGGGGTACGCTAAAACAACAAATTTCTATCTCTAATATATTCTTGTGCACCAAGAGAAAGAAGTGACTTCACCAAACCAGGTGTCTCTTATTTTTGCACTGCATTGTGTTTTACGTAATACGATACAAAAAGGGGTATTTTTAGACATAAAATCCTAGCCACTCATCATCCATGCACAATAAAATCATATCCATTCAATATATATATATATATATATATATATATATATATATATATATATATGTGTGTGTGTGTGTGTGTGTGTGTATTTATTTATATATTTATATAATATATATATGTGAATAAATATAAGCCATCCATCACATCTTAATCTTAGCCATCCACTTATCTTAATACATGACACACATCAATGCACAATCTTAGCCCTTCATCATATTTTAATCTTGGCCACCCATTGGTGTCATTGAAACCCTAACATGTTGAAGGTAAGTTATAAAGCATCATTCACTCTTGTGAATAAAGGCTAATAAATTAAGAGGTCAATTGGTTGATTCCTAAGGTTAGATATAATTAGAGCCTTCACACCCAAAACCTTAACATTTATATAACATCCTCCATCCTCATCATCACATCCCCTATTTCTATCATTGAAACCCCTGCAAACCAGATCTAGTTCTGCAATACCCTTCCCAAAAACCCTTTAATGTTGTTAAGAATTCTTTGAACACTGTTGAGAATCCCAATAATGTTGCAGGCCATTCCCAGAACACTCCAGGGCATTTTCCATCAGTTAATTTTCCACTAAAAAATCCTTGAACACTTTCAGGAATTTGTGCGCCATCAGATCACAAAAGCAAAAATATAGATCAGTAGTGCAGGTATTAATTTGACAAGGTATAAATTATAATTTTCTTTACAACTTACATTTTTTGTGTTTTACTTGCATTTCATGATTACAACACCTAGGTTTTGTAGAGTTCATATCTAGAGGTTATCACATAGTGGAGCCCTCGCATATGCTACTAGCTTCTTTCTATTGTGATATTTTTAGGTTACGGAAGATATCTTTATCAATGACTGTTGCAGCTTGAGTGGTCTCGTAAGGATACGTAAAGCCCACTTACAAACTGTTTGGGGTCAATATGAATTGAAGACACCAACTATTATTTAGAATAAGGGTTTTCAACCCTCAAATTGTAATATTGTATCAAAAGTAATAAAGTGTATTGTAACCTAAGATTTGGGGTAAATCTATTGTACAATTTGGAGATCTAGGCTCCTTGAGTCATAATAAATCAGATCTATCATTTTTTGCACACATTGTGTTATTTAATTTAATATATTATGTTATTGGTGTTATTCATTTTTATTTTACAACAATTATGGGAATATAATAAATCCTAACAAAATAACAAACCAATGCTACAAATTAAATATGAATGTAACATAGTGATACCCAAGTTCAACGATCTATGAGTTCGATTCAAACACAAGCAAATGGGAAGATGATATTGCCACCTAATATAGTACTAAAATGATATTTTGTAGACAAAATAATAAGAGAAAGCAGATAAATAGATGATGTCCTAAAGTTTAATGAGATAGAAGTGACGTTAAGACTACTTAAACAATTTTATTCATGAGAATAACTTAAATAATTGTATTGATAAATTGACCAAGCTAAAGAACATGCAATAATATTAGTAAGTGCAATAGTCATGAATGCATGTCCCAAAGAGGAATTCTCAAAATAGAAAGATCAATATCCACTCGGGTGTATTATGTACGTCAATGTATGCACATGTTCTCTTTTTTGATGTGATATCATTTGATCTTTTGTGATACCTTCGATCTTCTTAGTGTTACCACAAGTACTATAATTTATAGATAATTTTGGAGGGACCCTGACCATTACAAGGAAGGAAAGTTGAGTTAAGCTTCACTTTTCTAGGTGGGAATCATTTGTGATGGATTAGGCTAGCAAATACTTGATCACCACATCAATAGTGGCTTGACTGTTAGAGTAGGTGTTTAGACTCTAACTCATGCTCACCTAGGTACTTTATTTGTATATTATTTTAGTTTATTTTCCCCATACTTTGTGTGGATATATTTTTTTAATTATTTAGGTATTATGGGGATATTTTGCATTCCTAAGGAGTTACACTCATTGATTACATTTGGAGGGTTGAGATATTTTCTCCATGGATCATATCGCACCTCTCTATTTGTATGGTGGATATTGATACTTATTGCTTTGCTGATATTATGTCTATGGTGGATCTTCCTTGCCTATTTAAGCAAGTCTTATCCATTGTATTCACAATCAATTTTGAAATATGATATGATATTGTAGTTTTCATGTTAGATTATGTTGTGTTTTTATTTTTTAGTCTCTCAATTTTGGTTAATGTAGTATTGGCTCAACCCCTTGATCCTTGTGGCTTGGTTTGATGTTTTTAATTTTTTCATTATTCCTTTCATGGTATCAAATATTTGAGGACTGTTGGAAACATCCATTGTTGAGGTTCGTGTAGCCGGATCATGTTGAAGGTTTTGCAGTTGAATATTGGAGGTTTCTAAGCCCTAGAAGGTGAAAATTGAATATTTTTCTCTTCTATTTTTTTCAAATATATTTTATATATTTTTCATCCCTTCATTGCATCTTGATTGACCCCTCTAACCATGGGGATTGATCAAAAAGGTTTTATTTTTTAGAAGTTTTTTTTTAGATTTATTTTATGGGTTGTTTTAATAGTCGTATAACCATTTATGATCCTATTAACCTAAACATCATTGATACAAAACCACCACCGATCACTTTTGACCACAAACGACCATTGTCATATACAATTTTTTTTAGTATGTGGGTTTCTTCTTGCACACAATCCATGAAATGTTTGGTTTTCTACAATATATGAAGTTGCTTATTTCAAATCTGGTCTTCTAAGATCTACAACATATCTTCTTCACTCATAAATTATTTCCAAAATTCTAACTCAAATCTACACCTAAGTTACTAACAAGGTTTGCTAAAAATATGTTTTTTAATTAATTTTGTTGGCAGTTCTATGTATTTGAAAATAGCTTTGTAAAATATTTGTTTTGTGAATTTGTCACTTAGTTTTATTTTTCTTTTAAGATTTACAATATTTTAGTGATTGTAAAAATTAGATCTACTCATATACTCTTTGTAATTCCTAAATTATAAATGCATTTTATTTTTGGGGAGGCTCTTATTTTTGGAAGCATTGAATAAAAATATTTTGGGGGGGTGTCTTGGTATCGATTTGAACACCATATTTGTGGATCATGCATTTTATTTATTGTGATTGAAAAGAGGTTTTAGAGGATTTTGAGCCTCTTAACTCACATTATTATCACATATGGAATCCATACATGATGAAACTTATTCAATCTAAAGGGTTATGAATATTTATGCAAGAAGATCTATATGAAGTTACAAAAGATGAGTGTAAGGGATTAATTAGGATGCATGTGAGGGAAAATCTGTTGTTTCATCTTAATTATTGTGAAAATTCTTTTCAAATTTGGGATAATCTTAAGACGTTATTTGGGCAAGTGGACACTGTGAGAGTTTTACATATTGATGTTGAACTTAGTTCTCTCAATCTAGATGATTTTCCATCTATGGGTGATTTTATCACTAAGTTTCAATCCTTGCTCATGCTTTTAAATGGTGGTGGAAAAACTAAAATGGGTGGAGAATGTATTTCCATGATCTTGTCAAAACTTAGGGGTCCATTCCATATTTTTACCTCTACATTTTTTCCAATATGGATTCCATGGGTTCTAATCACAAAATGCCTACTTTTGAGAAGCTTTTAACTTTGAGAATTACACCTCCTCACATAAGGAATTTGTTGCATCCTCCACATTCACTTCCAAAGGCAAGGGAAATTCCAAGTCTCAGTCCCAACCTTCTTCCCCTTCTCCTTAACTTCATCAACCTAAGTAGTCCAAAAGCAAAAATAGGTCAAATATTACTTGTTCATATTATGGAGTTAATGGTCATTCCAATAAAAAGTGTTAGAAAATGTTACAAGACTTAGAGGAAGCCTTTAGGAATAAAATATTATCCTTCACTCCTTTCAAATATAAGGGTGAGGCTTTGAATACTTTTAGGAAATCATCTAAGACTATTTCTAAGGATTAGATTTAGGATTTCAGTGCAACTCATCACATGACCTCATCTTGGGATTCATTTTCCACCTTGTGTTTTACTTCTATATCTTGCATTCCAGTTGGGGATTCCTCTTCCATGTCAATTAAGGGACAAGATGACATACAGGTTTATGGTGGATGCATCTATAATATTATTTATGTTCCAAATATTTCCACCAATTTTCTCTCTATATGCCAAATTTATCATTCTATGGAGGGTAAAATTGTGTTGTTTACAAATCAAGGATCTAATATTAGATATTTGATTGAATCACCATCTATTGTTGCATAAGGAGTTGCTAACCATAGATCATGTCTTTATCACTTTGAGGGTTTTGATTCTTCACTTGGAGGTACTTGTTTGGTGGCTCATGTAGATTCAGAAAGTAATATTTGGCATGAGATATTTGGCCATCTCAATTACATATATTTGAAGGATTTAAGCACTCATGATATGGTCATTAGATTAAGATCTCCTGTATTGATTGATTTTGCCCAGGTTGTGTACTTGGTAAACAACATCAAGATCCTTTTCCCAAAGGTAAGTCCAAGAGAGCTTCTTCCAATCTTGAGTTGGTACATAGTGACTTGATGATTTTTCCCACTCCTTTTTTTGGGAGCTAAGTATGCACTCACCTTTATTTATGATTTCTCAAAGATAACTTAGGTATATTTTCTCAAGTTCAAGAGTGAAGCTTTTGCATATTTTGTTGATAATTAATCTTTGAGTTGCATCAAGAATATTTGCATAGATAATGAGGGGGAGTATTTTAGTAGGGAGTTTTCAAATTTTCTATCTCTTTATGGGATTCTACATCAAAACTCTATCCCACATACACCATAGAAAAATAATATAGCTGAGAGAAAAATAGAACACTCAAGGAAATAACAAATTGTATGATGCACTCACAAGATTTACCTTCCAAGTTCTAGGCCAAGGAAATTAGTTGTGTGAATTACATTCAAAATCACACACCTCATCAAGCTCTTAAGTAGATGACTCCATAGGATGCTTATACAAGGACCAAGCCTAATGTTTCTCATTTCTAATTTTTTAGGAATGAAGAATGGGCAATATTTCAAAGAAGAAAATGACAGTTTTGGATAGAAAGAGCAAGCCACTCATTTTTTTTGGCTATTGTGAGGATATGAGGGATTATAGATTACTAGATCCAGATACACATGAAGTTATTTTTTATTCATGTCCATTTTGATGAGCATTATTCTCCAATTGAGCCCACTCTTTCTACTTCTTCTCCATCCTCATCTACTTTTAACTTTGAAGATGGTTATTTTGATGATGATCATAGTGAGGATGAGGAAATTATTGAGACATTTGTAGAGGTTCCTACACATTTTGCCACCATATCTAGATGGGCTTAGACTATAGTTGAGGAGAAAAAACCTTTCATTGAAGGTCTCCCACCTTCAAGGTATACTTATACTTCTAGTATGGATCTTCTTTATTAGATAATTTATACTGATCCATAGAGGTTTGATGAGATACATGGCATTCAATATTGGGATGATGCTATGGATGATGAGTATTCTTTCTTAATTAAGAATCATACTTGGTATTTTGTTCCTCTTCCAAAAGGAAGAAAAATGGTGAAATGCAAATGGGTGTATCACACCAGATATATAGTAGATGGGTCCATTCATAGGTACAAGTCTTGACTTGTGGTGAAGTTTTTGTCATAGGTTGAGGGGGTTGAATACTCTGATACTTTTACCCCTATCACCAAGTTGGATTATGTTCATGTTTTACTCTCTATTGTTGCATCATAGGGTTGGTAAATTTACCATATGTGAAGAGTGCATTCTTGCATGGATATTTGCAAGAAGAGATTTATATGCAGAAGCCTCTAGTATTTATCCAAGATTCTTCATTAGTATGCAAGTTATGGATTTCACTTTATGGCCTCAAACAGGCCCCTAGGACTTGGGTCTCTCAGTTTTCACATTATTCGCATGACAATCATTGGTAGGTTTCCATGAAAATTTTATGGTATCTTCAAGGGACTTGACATTTTGGGCTTCATTTTTCTAGGGGACTTTACAATTGGTTGGATATACAAATTTAAATCGGGTAGGTTGTGTTGATATTCAACGGTCTAATTTTGGTTATTTCTTCTACCTTGATTCTTCACCTATTGCTTGGATGTACAAAAATTAGATAACTATTACACTTTCATCGACAAAGGTAGAATACCAGGCAATAATATTGGCTAGTTAGGATATTCTTTGGATTCAACAATTTTTGATAGAGCTTGGCTTCTCATAGGATCAATGCAACACTTCACTTTGGTGTGACAACCAAAGTAAAATACATATTTCTTGTAATCCTATTGAGCATTATAGGACCAAGCACATTGAGATTCATATGCACTTCATTCAATGGCTTATCTAGGATGGAGCGATCAACTTGGAATTAATTCCTACTAAAAAATAGATTGTTGACATCTTCATTAAACACTTTTCCATATCCTTGTTTTCATTTTTTATGAGAGATGCTTGGGGTGAAGGAAGTTATCCTTGGGGTATGTGGGTGAGATCACCTTTTTTTCTTCTTGTCTCTTTCTATATGGATGGATTTTCCCACATGGGTTTCCCTCCTAGTTCGAGAGCTTCTGGATACACATTGTACATGAGTACCTAATTAGACCTTGCTATTGGGACTCATACTATGGATATGCAACTTATTTTTTACCCTTAGATTCACTTGAAGGGGGATTTTAGAGTAGGTTTTTAGACTCTAGATCATGCTCACCTAGGTAGTTATTTTTATATTAGTTTAGCTAATTTTTCCCACCCACTTTATGTATGGATATTTTTTCTTACCTTATTTAGATACTATAGGGATATATGGCATTCCTAGGGAGTTGCACTCATTGATTACATTTGGAGGGTTGAGATATTTTTTCCATGGATCATATCACACCTCCCTGTTTGTACGATGGATATTGATATTTATATATTTGTTGATCCTATGACTATGGTGGATTGTCCTTGCTATTTAAGAAAGGCTTCTCCATTAAATTCACAATTAATTATGACATATGATATGATATTGTAGATTTTATGTTAACTTCCATTATCTTATTTTTATTTTTCAGTATCTCTATTTTGGTTAATGTGGTGTTGCTTCAACCCCTTAATACTTGTGGCTTGGATTTATGTTTTATATTTTTATCATTCCTTTCATTGACACAGATGACCAACAACAAAATGTTGCATCAACACCTGGTATATTTCCAATGTGAGCTTGGACACTGGCTTTGGAAAGTGGTGACAACATAATTTTTACCTAACTCTTCCAATGAATAGGAAATATTGGTTTGGCCACCATTAGAAATAAAAAATTAAATCATTTACTAACATACACAACCATGTATAAGTTCTAGTTAGGTTTTAAAGCTGTCTAGTTATTATAGTCATAGCTAGATAGTTTTTTGGGTTTCCTCTTAATAGAAATCTTAGAATTTAGTAATGGAAAATGATGTTATTCATTGTGTTCTTCTGCCGATTTAAATTCGTCTCTTAAATGAGGTCGATTTTTTTCTTGTTGACCCGGCCCACCACGGAGGGGAGGCTCAACAAGTTGTGACGGATGGAGCAGCAAGGAGGAGGAGCGAGAGGTCTAGGGGCATCAAACCCTAGGTGTGGGACTTCAGAGGGCAGATCAGCAGACGCGGCAGGTGGGGGCTCTGGCGAGATAGCGAGGCCCCGGGCGGAGGATGTGGACAAGGAAGTTCTTTTGGAACCGGTCCAAGGGCGTTGGGCGGATGCGGTTGAAGATTTCTACGAGGGGGACCCGAGGACTCTATGCGTCGGGATCAAAGGAAGAACCAAGAAGGAGACAAAGAGAAACACAGCAGCTGGAGACCTTCATATCTTAATGCTCTTCGCGGTAAGCAAAAATTATCCGACTCTTGTTTTAATCTAAAATCTGTCAATGGTAGGTTGCACGTCCCGATTCCTTAGCTCGGCATGTGGCTATGGAGGGCGAGAACATCTTTGGTGGCTAAATTTATGGGGGTGAGGCCGGACATGGAAGTCATAAGGAGATGGGCCATCCAAAAATGGCAGCCAAGGGCCGGTATGATGATTAAGGCTTTACCCAAGAGTTTTCTTTTGGTGACATTTCAATGTGAACAGGACATGGAAAGGACTCTCCAAGGAGGTCCTTGGTTTTTTGGGAAAAGGGGCTTGTATCTGAAGCGTTGGATCCCCGATTTCAACCCCCAGACTCAGAGTCTTTGGATTTGGCTCCTATTTGGGTTAAGATGCCGGGATTACCTCTGCTTTTCGGAGCGGACAAATATTGGTGGGATAGCTACAAGAGATTGGAGAACTAATAGCTATTGATCCTGCAACCTTGAGCAAAACAAGACTCATGTCTGCTCGCATGTGTGTGTTGGCGGACCTGAGTAAAGAGCTCCCTAAATCCATTATTTTGTCGTCTATGTTTGGCCTTCATACTCAGGTATTTGAATATGAAAATATGTCTTTTAAGTGTAGTGTTTGTGGGAAGGTAGGGCACCAGGGTATCCATTGCATTTCCAAGAACCAGCCCCCACTCCAAAATGCTGATCCTCAAACCCAGAATAATATCCCTCCCCATGAGATCTCCATTCCTACCCAACTTTGGGCCTCAGGACGTGGAGCTCAAAATCCGAATATCGAGAGACCCTGTTCGCCCTATTGTAAGCAAGAGGCAACGTTTTAACCCTCCTCCCAAAAATTCCTATGCCCCAAAACCCTCTCACCGGGGAGCTGGTCCCTTTGATGGGAACCCTCAAGCTCAACTTTGCTCCTAAGATGATACGACAAGCCTCGAGCCAAATAACAAAGGAAAGAACCCCATAGATCAACGCCACAGGGAAAGTAAGTTTGATTGGGTGATACGGGAGGCCTATGGAGGCTCGGTGGAAGTGGTCCCATGTCTCTGAGAGGAATTTATGGGAAGAAATTCCAAGGAGATCAACATCCCGGTGGAGAACAGTTTTGATGCATTAAATCATTTGAAGGGAGATCGGATGGACAGCCAAGAAGTGGAATTCGAGGTAGAGGAGACTCAAGAGAAGGATTTAGAGGAGAAAAATCGAGAGGAAGGAGCGAGGAAACTAATAATACGAGGCAAGGATACTCGGGAGGAAGAGGTGAACCACCAAGATCGGTGTAACCCCAAAGCGGGGAAAAAGAATCTACTAATCAAGAAGCTAAGAGCACGGAATCATCTCCATTGTCAAAAAGACCGGTTAACTCTGGAAAGCCAGATTGTTACCCCAAATACCAAGACTGACCTACCCAAGATGGTTACTAGAAGCCAAGTGAATCCTAAGGAACTTCAACCTAGAGCGGATGTATGGGGATATGGTTCGGTAGGAAGAGGGAAACCTAGCAATGCTGCCTTAAGGCAAAAAGAAGCAGAGCGAGGAGTGGCTGATGGCACTCAAGCGGTGTTGCTCTTTGGGGCGAAGGCTCGAGGATCCAAAGCCCATAAATGAAGATTCTTTCATGGAATATTCGTGGGAGTAATCTGCAAAAATAAGAGCTTTGTATGCTCTTAGACAAGAACACAAACCGGATATGATTTTCTTGCAAGAAACTAAAATGGAGGAGAGTAGAGTTATTCCTTTTAAGAATAGGACTTGGCGAGAAGTGAAGTAGTAGGCCAAGAGGCCATTGGAGCAGCGAGGAGGGTTCTTGGTTATGTGGAACAAAAATGTGATTGATAGTAGAGTGATTCCGATGTCTAGTTGGTTTATTTGTCTCTTATGTGTGGATAAAACCACGCGGGAAGAGTGGATCTTAACGAATGTATATGCTCCGGTTAGACGAGGCTGAGAAGGGTTCTTTGGAGTCAACTAGCTGAATTGAGGGAGACGGTCCCCAACTACCCTTGGATTGTGGCGGGGGATTTCAATTGCTACCTTAATCCTGTAGATAAATTGGGGGGCTCTCAAAGAATAACTGCTGATATCTACGAGTTTAGAGATTTTGTTGAGCAACATGGGTTGATGGATGTGGACTGCGTAGATTCTCCTATACATGGTCTAACAAAAGATTGAAGGAAAACCAAATTGGGATAAGATTAGATAGGTTTCTTCTTTCTCAAGAATTGCTGGAGAGGTTTGGGGACTCTTCATTAACGGCACTCCCAAGAATCGGGTCTGATCACAACCCAATTCTATGGGAAGCGAGGGGAGGACTCTAAGAAAAGATACATCAGACCCTTTCGATTCGAACTTATGTGGTTCCAACATCAGGATCTCAAGGATCTGGTTGCCCAATGGTGGGACAAAAAGTATAATGGTTCGAAACCGGCCCAAGTGGCATGTAAACTAAGGAATGTGAAGGCTAACATTAGAGAGTGGAACAAAACTTCCTTTGGCAATATTTTTGTTAAAAGGCGAACTAAAAGACAAGATCAATGAACTACGGGAGAAGTTGAAGTCGGAGCGACTTACGAGAGGATCGAGAAACCGGGAGAGGGAGGCATGGCAGAATACCACACGATGCTAGGATTTGAAGAAACCTTTTGGAGGCGAAATCCAGTCTGCGTTGGTTAAAGGAGGGTGACGAGAATACAAAGTTCTTCCATGTCTCTACTCTTCGCCACGGGAGTACTAACAAAATTAAGGAGATCAAGATGGCCGATGGGTCTAACACCAAAGATATGGAAGACATAAGGAGGGAAGCGGTTGAGTACTTTAAATCGTTGCTAGAAGATGTAAATCCGACTATTGAAGAAGAGGACTCTCTGTTGGCAGCCATTCCACCCCTCGTAGCTGATAATCTTAATGGATTCTTACTTAGTCCTTTCACAAAGGAGGAAATCAAGAAGGTCGTTTTTGACATGGATGGTAACAGACTCCCCGAGGACCGGATGGCTTCCCTGCCGACTTTCTTCCGGAAGTTTTGGGATATCCTAGGCAATGATGTAGTGGAAGCTATAATTGAGGCTCAAAAGGACATGGAAATCCCCGGAAGGAGTTAATGCTACTTTTTTAGTCCTCATCCCTAAACTAGTGGGAGCAATGGAATTTTCCGGTTTCGCCCTATCGGTTTATGTAACACTCTGATGAAGATTCTCACAAAAACAATCGCCAATAGGTTGAAGGTTATCCTTCCTTTCATCATTGATATGAACCAAGGTGGCTTTGTGAAAGGGCGACAAATATTGGATGGTATCATCACAATTCATGAGGTTATTCATTCAATGGTGACTAGTAAGGAAGCGGGTATGTTACTAAAGCTTGATATGAATAAAGCCTACGACCGGGTCTCATGGCGGTTCCTCACCAAGATTTTGGGTAAGTTTGGTTTCTGTCCCCGGTGGATTAAGTTGATTTTTAGTTGTATCTCTACTACATTATTTTTGATCATGGTGAATGGTTCACCCTCCGGTTACTTTAAGAGTGAAAGGGGGTTGCGACAAGGAGATCCTTTGTCTCCATACTTGTTTATTATTTTAGCGGAAGCATTGGGTGGGAACATTTCAGCAGCGATGGCAGATGGTCAATTGGAAGGTTTTAAACCAGCCTCAACAGCAAGGCCAGTGTCTCACCAACAGTTTGTGGATGATACAATCATTGTGTCCAAAGCCTCGGTGCCTCAAGCTAGGAAGTTGAAGAGAATTCTAACCAAGTATGAGACAGAAGCAGGACAGTACATAAACTATAAGAAGAGTAGCATCTATTTCTTTAACACGCCTGGTGGGAGGGAGGAAAGAATAGCTAACCTCTTCGGTTGTGGAAAGGAGCTTCTACCAGCAACTTATCTAGGCATGCCTATGTTCGAAGGAAGAATGAAGGCTACTTTGTGGAACTCAGTCATTGACGGGATCTCCAAAAAGTTAGCGAGGGTGGAAGGGCGGCCTTCTCGGCTCCGCGAGAAAAGCCTTATTAGTTCAAACTACTTTCTGAGCATTCCAATTTCTTGCATGTCTCTATTTAGAATGCTGCAAAGGTCAGAGCTACATTGGAGCTAATTCAACGCAACTTCTTGTGGTCGGGGGTTCGGAGGAGAGAAAGAGAATTTCATTGGTAGCATGGAATCGGTGTGTGCAAGCAAGGATCGGGGGGCACAGGGGTTAAAGAGAATGAAAGAATTGAATCAAGCTACGATTGGCAAACAGGTATGGAGATTTATCAATAATGATCAATTGGGATGGGTAAAACTTCTTAAGGCAAAATATATCGAAATAATCGGGACTTCTGAAAGTGATAATCTTCCTAGAGGATCCTATTTTTGGAATTGTTTGCTCGAATGTCGGGAGGTAGTCAGGAAAGGCATCAGATGGAGAATTGGTAATGGAAGACAAGTGGACTTTTGGAAAGACCCGTGGTTGGAAGAGGCCCCTATGAAAGATAACTTAGACCTTCAAGTCCTCCAACATAAACTTTCGAAGGAAATGGGAGGAAAAGTAGGGGATTTTATTCTTGTAGCACGGAAACTTCTTCTTGGAAGAAAATCACGAGTTCATAATCTGTCGAGCAAGAGAAGGTGGCCCTAACCAAACTCAATGATGCTTTAAGGGTGTTCCCGATCATTCTTGAGGGAGGAAGAGACAAGGCGATTTGGGGCAAAACTACAAGTGGGATCTATTCGGTAAAAGCGCCTATAAGTTAATCCACTCGGGATTCAATGGGTGGACTCCGACTTCATTATTTGGTTAAATAATTTAACCCCAAAAATAGCTTTCTTCTTTTGGTTGGCGGTTCAAAATAAGATCCGACAACGAGATAATCTGCAAAGGAGAGGTTTCCAATTCATCAATCGATGTATCTTGTGTGAGAAAGCAATAGAATACGTAAGTCATATATTTCTAACTTGTGATTTTTCTTGTACGAGTCTTCCAAATGATCTGTCCAAATTTCATATAGATTGGGTCTGTCCAAATAGCATGTCGACTTCGCATACGGTGGGCTTCCCCCTTAGGGCAAAGCTTTTGACTTGGCTCTGGAAGCTCGGCTTACCCCATTTTTTATGGGGGATATGGAATGAGAGAAATAAGAGAGTATTTAAAGGACGTAAGAAAGATCCCGAGGTTATGTGGCAATAAAATAATCGAGCTTTGAAAGAAAAGCTGGAAAACTTTCTTCTTCAAAAATGAGACCATGTCTCTAAGGGAAAGGAGGATTTTGCAGAACTGGGAGAGGAACTTCCAGATCTAGACATTACAACCAACCCACGGGATGGTGTCAAGTGGATACCCCCACTCAAAAGTGGGTTAAGTTTAATTTTGACGGGGTAGCTAAAGGAAATCAGGGGCTGCGGGAGCGAGGAGGAGTTTTGAGAAATGAGGAAGGAAAAGTGGTCCTTGCCTTTCTCGAGCCTTTGGGAACTCAAACAAATCATTTTGCGAAGCCGAGCTGCATGCGAGGCAATGAGAATTGCAGGACTTGAGGGTTATAAGGAAGTTATCTTTGAAGGGGATTAGCTTAATATAATCAAGGCAATTAAGGAGGATAAAGACCCCAGTTGGACCATATTGGAGCTTATCCTAGAAGCAAAGATTCATAAATCTCATTTGGTTAATGCCGAATCCAACACACCTTGAGAGAAGGGAACCAGGCGGCGGATCTAATGGCAAATATTGCGGTTTCGTTGGGGAGATGCAAATTTGGAAGGATAACTTCCCTCAAGAACTATCGGTGTTGGGTGCTAGAGAAGAGCTAAGATCAAACTGTTAGAGCATCGGGGAGATCGGAGGGGCTGATGATGAGTAATCCGACGAGATGGAATTAGGCGAAAAGGCATCCCATTTGTTGGGGCACGGGAGGTGACAAGTGTACGGTCTGACAACCTAGTGTTAGTAAGTGCTAGGTGTTGTTTGGTTTTGTTTTATCTGAATAGTCAAGCGACAAGTATAGGTCTGTGGACTCTAAGTATGGCTTAATGTGAGTCTTAGAAAGATCCATTTTGTATTTTGATTATACGGGCTTGATGCTAGAACCAGCCCATTTTGACTTTGTAAAAGGTTTGTGGACCTTATAACCACCTCTACCTTATACCAAAAAAAAATGGAAAATGATGTTAACTATGTTCTTACTACCTTAACTTATGAATACAATCAAAACCATTACATCTAGTAGGATTCTCCTAACTGATAACATGGTATATGCATGTCAGGGTATGCTTGTGAATAGATGGTTGGCCATGTGGAGGTATCAAGATATCTTATTATTGTAAATAGTCTAGATGGTACAAGTGATCGGTGATGTAGATAAATATCTATAACATGGATGAAGATCTATGACATGGACATAGATCCATGGTCATGGACAAATATTTGTAATATGAACAAAGGTATTGTGGTTCAATGTGATTTCCCACATTCACAAGTCGTTGTAGGTCAAACCAAACTATGGTTTTGATGGCTTTGTCAAAACAAATTCCAAGGCAAGAGACTAGAGGCTTAGATGGGAGAATAACCTTTATAAAAGCAAGGTGCTAGAGATCTACGTCCATTAATTTAAGGCCAATATTTAATATGGCTAAGTATTTTCAAAATAAGGAATTGTAGAAGAAACTAAAAAGAAAAATGTACTTGATTGGGTTGAAAAAATGACTTAGTTTAAAAAACTTCAGTAAAATTTATGCCAAGAATCAATCGATCCCAAACTTTTTTAGTGATGACATCACACAAAGCTCCTAAAAGGTTTAGGAATGGAAAGGCCAAAATAATACAATCCCAAGATTTAAAAATTCTTACATTAGCACAAGTTTCATAGAAGTTCAAGAATGTGAAAGTCTAAAAAAGCAAAAGCACTACCCGAGAAGATAAGAGTCTATATTTCCTAAAGCATGACATCAACCAAACCTTCTCAAAATCCTAGTTTTATCGCTAAAGCCTTTGTCACCACACAAGGAGCCTAGAAATGTTGCAATATCTTGGCAATAAGTAAGGAGCACCTAGACACATCCCTTTCATATAGATATTATGTCAGAAGTTGTAACCTCTTGGATGCTTCCTAGGCACTCAAAGTAAGGTTATTGGGTTTCCTAACCATCACATTTTTTATAGGTTGTTGTAGTGGACATACTTGGTTGCAAAAAATAATAGATGAATATTTATGGACCTACTAATGACATGTACATTAAAAAAATTGAAGAAGAGATAAGGATTAGTTATATGAGCAAGAAATGGTAATGAAAATTCAGAGAAGAAACATGAAAAAAGAACAAGAGAGGCTTTTCTTCATGAAAAATCACACACTCAATATTATTCATATTCAATATTTATAAAAGAGTTTAATTATGCTTATTTTAGAAGGTGTACTTTTAAAATAAGAGATGTATTTTTAGAAGATACTATACATAATAATTAAGTAAAATATTGTTATATGATAACTAAGGCTTATATAGAGGCTAAATATTATCAATTCCTCATTTTTTTAGTTGAAATTATCCCCACTTTTACCTAAATATAGGAAAAAGTTGCTAAAAAGAAGACTCAAAGACCCACTTTTCTTGGGTTGGGAGTGTATCCTTATGACCCACCAAGTATGTAGTGGTAGTGTCACTCTTGGTAATGCATGTTCAAACATTAAGAAGAGTGTCTACAACAAAAGGAGGCTAAAAATATAGAATAGGATGCTCTGGATGTGAGAGTGGAATGTCAACTTCCAAATGAGGTGGCTCATACCTTTTCAATTGAATACCAAGCTAGGATGGAATATCAAGTTTGTAAGCATTAGATCCAATTTGTGGAGTAATAGTATAGGGACCATATTGAATAGGTTTGAGTTTTTGATGATGTTGACCCTTGAATATTTTTTTTTCCATGTGAAGCTAAACTTTATCCCCAACCTAGAATGGGGAAGGAATGCAATGCTTATCATGGATCTCCCTATACTTAGCCTGAGAAGTCTGAAGGGTTGCTTCAACTAAGGTTATGCATAGTGGCTATTTATCTCCAAATTGGCTAAAATTAGGATTTTCAAAATTTAGAATTGGCTAATATTTGGGACCCTTGACCAGGGCCCATTAGCCAAAAAATTTTGGGTGCATTTTTTTTGGGATCGATTTGCCCCAATTTTATAATAATTTGATAATTTTAAGTTTAAATTTCCAACATTACCCCTAATAGTAGTGAACCTTCTACATATTTTTGGACACTATTCACTTGGATTTTGAAACTGATTCACCAAGTTTTTATAGATACATTTTGGGGTCGCCCCCTTATGCATAACCCTTGCTTCAACCTTAAAAGGGGTAATGTTGTCCCATTGTTTATTTTTATTGTAGTATATCTTGAGAGGATGAAAAACTATATAATATCAAATATGAAACCCTAGAAGTTGATTGAGACCAAACTATTATAGGTAATTATGTAATAACCTCACTTGAGAGGACCACCTATTGCACTAGTTAATGGTGTTGTCATATAAAAAAAGATAATTATTTTTGTCCTCCCTGTTTAATAACTACACTTGTAGCACAAGTGGAAATATTTATCTGAATCATATCTTCTACTATAAGGGGTAGTATTGGCTATTATATTACTATAGTGTCCACATTTGAGTGACGTTCCACCAAATTCTTCTTAGCAAAGGGTAGCCACTTCCTTGCAGTATCCTTTGTAGGTTAGTAAATGATGCAGAGTGTTAAATATCAAGATAAATGTACATTTTTTATAGTAGTATTTCTTGATAAGAAATGAGATTTAGCATTGGGAATAGAAGTAAGTTGATACATATTACCATGTTTTTGAAAATTTTAGGTGTTTCATTGAACATCATAAATTGCACTACAATCATACTAGAATGGGCATCCAAGAATAATATCTAAGTAGTCTGAGGGTGTTATTCCATAATATCCTAGAAAGTCTTAATAGAAAATGTAACTGCACAAACTTTGTTAATTAGTGTATGAGGCCCCTATTCTTATATCCAACCAAGATGATAGGTATGAATACTATTATATGTGTGGAGTTGCATAGTAGTTACCAAGAATTCACTAACAAAATTCTTTTAGCTTCCATTGTTGATGATCAAGACATCCATCTTATTATTAATTTGGTAATTCTATGTAAAGATGGACTTTTAAGTGACCTTAGAGTAGTTCTTAGCCATGAGAACAAGGACATGGTTAGGATCTATAGGATTTTAAATTTCTACAATGACTAGGTCCTCTACTTCATATGTTTTTTCTTTCTACTCTTCTACAAGGAGATATTTTTCGTATTTCTTGCTTTGGAGTACCCTAAACTCAGTTGAATGACCCCAATGCTTGCGATAGCTACAATACTTTTGTTGACTGCTAGTAGTAGGGGAGGAGTACTACTTAAAAAAAATTGATTGTCCAGTATTGTTAGTGGAGGGCTAAGAGGTACCTTATTCAATTCCCTTCTTAACACCTAAATTATTTTTAAAAACTATTATAAGGTTAAAAGCCTTATCTAAAGAATAAACTTCAAAAATAGTGAATTCTTTATGAATAACAAGGGAAAAGACCTAAAATAAATTTTAAAATTAGTACCCTTTTTTATCTAAAAGTTTGATCTTAACCTAAAGCTTGTTAACAGTATCAATATACTATTGAATTGTCTACCCTTGAGATTGTATGAGTTGCAACCAATGAGCTAACATATTATGAAGGTAGTTAGGGGGATAAAATATTTCCTTGAGTGCTTCTTAGAGTTTATCCCATTAAGTGATCGCTTATATTTTTGCTACAAGCATGGTTTGATAGTTTTGCTACTAATATAGGGCTAGATCTAACATGTGGACTTCAACTATTTGGATTTTTTTAGCATGATTCAAATCTAGTTGAGTTTCAAAATATGCCTCAAGGCTATGTGATCAAGTTTCTAGCTTCTCTCCATCAAAGTTACCTTGAAATATTATAATTGAGACCTTTTTTTCTAGTTGGAAGCCCTAGGTTTGAGCCACATGCATGTTGGTTGGAGGGAGTTGGAGTGCTACTTGAAAAGATACCACAAGGTTTTGCATGACATGAGTTTATTTCTTGGAGTGACCTTGCAAAATTTGTTGGAGTGCACCCATATTGACTAACAATTCAAAACTTTCCTCATGATGAGCATTATGCTTAGGAGCCATTGCAAGAAGGATGATAAATATTTTTTTTGAAGCAAGGAACTTTCTATAGGATGTAACTTGTGATCCGAAGCTCCGTTTTTAATATTTTTTAAAATTGTATAGCTCAATGAGATTTACGATTTAAAAAATATATGATCAGTTTAGCACTTGGTAAAATCCTCAAATTACTCCCAAAAGACCTAAAAAATAAGTTCTAATGTTGTTGAAGTGTGATACCTAAGAAAAACAATTAGAGATCTAGCAATGGCAATATGCAAAAACCCTTAAAGGAGGCTAGATCATTGGTAGCCTAAGGAGAGGGATATTGGATCTTTTAAATATTATGTCAAAATATTTTAGAGGATCAGTAAGCTCTGATACTAAATGATATGAGCAAGAAATGACAATGAAAATTCAGAGAATGCAAAAAAAGAAGAAAGGATTTTCTTCATAAAAATTCACACACTTGATAATAATCATATGTAGTCTTTATAAAGGAGTATAATTATGCTTATTTTAGAAGGCATACTTTTAAAATAAGACAAGTTTATTTTTAGAAGATACTAAGCATAATAATTAACTTAATAAAGTATTGTTATATAAGAACTTTGCCTTATATAGAGGTTAAGTCTTATCAATTGGCCACATCAACACAACATAATTCAAGTAGTTAAGTTATTTTGATTGATCCTAAGCAATAAAATGGTATATACACTCCATGAGCATGTTGATCAAACTATTTCTAACAGATATTTAATGAATTGTATTGTAATGGTTAGGTTGCAAGATTCATTGTAAACTTATAAATAGCCCAATTCACCTTATAATGATGACCTGAAGTAGAAAAATTATGAAAATAATTATGAATAGGAAATGAATGAAGAGATTAAATATTTCTTACCACTTAAGGAGGGCTAAGTCCTTTGCCACTAAGGAGGGCTAAGTCCTTGTGAATACACAAATCAAATTCAAGATGATAAGATGATTAAAATTAAATCAACCTACTTCTATTTATAATAATAAATCAATGAATAAGTGAAACTTGGAAATATAGTCGGCTTGGGTATATTGGTGTTGTAACATGGCTCCCCTCCTCAGAAAGCTTTGTCTTCAAAGCTGTAAATGACTCAAAAATACTTTATGTTTCTCATGTAACATATTCTACTGGTAGGTCCTGCCATTTGATTAGGAATTCTTTGATGTGGTGAGATTGAAGATGGCATGATATACTTTGTAATATTGCTTTCGATTGAAGATATATGCGTCCTTCTTCATCAAGCACTGGAATATCTAAATGAGAGTGTCCTCTTTATCCAATCACCTTTTTGAGACATGAAACGTGAAATACTGGATGTATATGGGATGAGGGAGGAAGCTCAAGTTGATATGCCACTTCACCTATGCAACGTACTATCTTGTAAGGACCATAAAATCTTGGAGTCAACTTCTGACTAGATTTGATCTTTAACGACAATTATTTGTAAGGTTGCAGACATAATAAAACCATATCTCCTATATTGAATTGTCTTTCTAAATGGTGTGAATCTTGTTGTTGCTATATACGATTTTGTGCTTGGATCAAATTGTCTTTGAGAATGTTGAGCATTATTTTTTAGTGTTGGAACCAATCATATATTTGAGCTACTTTGGAATATCCTAGAACATAATTTTCTATTACTAGTGGTTTTACCCCATACAATGCTTCAAATAGGGATAACTTAATGGAGTAATGGTATGAAGTGTTGTACCACCATTCTGCTAATGAAAGCTAGTGACTCCAGTGATACTGCTTATCTTGAGCAAAACAGTGTAAATAGGTACCTAAATATTTGTTAACAATTCATTTTGACCATCAATCTGAAGATGGTATGCAGAAGATATGTTTAATTTGGTACCAATAAGACATAATAATTCTCACTAAAAATTTCTAGTAAATATAGGATCATGATCACTTACAATATTTTTGGGTATTCCATGTAACTTGGAAATGGAGTCCATAAATACCTTAGCCACTTTGCTTGTTGAATATGGGTGTTGTAGAGAATTGAAGTGAGCATACTTGGAGAGACAATCCACTACCACAAAAATCACTATTTTACCTTCAGATTTAGGAAGACCTTCAATAAATTCCATTGATATGTGTTCCCACTGACAGTTCAAAATTGGTAATGGTTGAAGAAGTCCTGGGGATTTAATTGTTTCACCTTTGTTATGTTGGCATACTTCACATTCGACCACAAATTTTTTAACATCATATTTAAATCCTTTCCAATAAAAATATTTTTTTTACCCTCATATATATCTTCAAAAATCCTAAGTGCCCTACTGATGGATAAGCATGTGATTCTTCAAGGGTCATGGATTTAATAATGGAATTTTATGGAATATAAATGTGATATTTCTTTCTTAACACCTTGTCGCTATATGAAAAATGAGGATGCTTGGATGATCCTAAAATTAAATCTTGAATAATTTGAGCAATTTTAGTGTTCATCAACCATTCTTATTGGATCTAAGAAACTCATTGAGAACAAGGACCCAAAATGGCATTGATGAAAACTACATCTTCATATTTATGAGATAATGCATCTGCTACCACATTTTGTTTGTCCTTCTTATACTCGATAATGAATTCATATTTCAATAACTTTTTCATCCACTTGTTTTGCTCTGGATAGGAAAAGTGTTGTTCTAGAAAGTGCTTGAGACTACTATGATCTATTTTTATGATGAAACGACTACTAATTAAGTAGTGTCTTCATTTCTCGACTACATGTAGAATAGCCAACATTTCCTTCTCATATGTGGACCTTCCAAAATTTTTACCTAAAAGTTGCTTGCTTTTAAATGCCAATGGATGACCATCTTGCATTAATACTGCCCCAATACCTATTCTCGAAGCATCACATTCAATAACAAATGGTTTGTGAAAATCTGGAGTTGCCAAAACTAGAGTAGTGCACATAGCTTCTTTGAGTGCTATGAATGCTTGAGTAGCCACATCAGACTAGTGAAAGGAATACTTTTTGTAAGGGTGATGAGAGGAGCTGCAATTTTACCATAATTGCAAATAAACTTGCGATAGTAACCTGTAAGGCCCAAAAAACCATGAATTTTCTTGATGGTTTTGGGTAAATGCCAATCCTAAATGGATTTAATTTTATTAGAATCCACTTTAACACCTTCATGAGAAACTATATGACCCAAATACTCAACTTCTTGAACACCAAAATAACACTTGGAGCTTTTGACAAAAAGTTTCCCCTTATGTAAAACATGAAGAACTTTCCCCACATGTATCAAATGATCCTTCCATGATTTACTATATATTAAAATTTCATTGAAGAAGACTAAGATGAATTTATGAAGAAATGGACAAAAGACATGGTTCATGAGATTTTGGAAGGTATAAGGAGCATTGGTGATACCAAAAGGTATGACTAAGAAATCATAATGACCTTCATGAGTACGAAAGGTAGTTTTGGGAATGTCCTCATCTCTTACTCTGATTTGATGAAAACTTGAACGTAGATCCAATTTTGTGAAGAATTTAGAATCATGTAATTCATCTAATAAATCATCTATGATAGGGATAGGGAACTTGTCCTTGATGGTGATTTTGTTGAGGGGCCAAAAATTAGGACACATACACCAATAATTATCTTTATGATGGGCCAACACTACTGGTGATGAATAAGGACTAGTGCTATGACGAATGACTCCATGTTCTAATAGTTCTTGGACAATGTTTTCAATTTCTATTTTTTGAGGTTGAGGGTATCGATAAGGATGTACATTAGGAGGAAGACTTCCAGAGATAATATGTATGGCATGGTCATGATATCACTTGGGAGGGAACTCTTTTGGTTCCTTGAAAACTTCATCATAGTTAGCCACAATATTTTGAAGATCCTTTGAGGGAATTACCACCGTATCTTGTGCTTGCACTTCCATGTAATTGATTTGAGCTATGAATCCATAACCTCATTTCCTTAGTATTTTTTCCATGTTGTGAGAACTCACTACCTATGATGGTGGAGTTTGAATTCCTTGGAGTTGAATAGTCTTTCCATTTTCTTTCCATTCCACAAATAATTTTTAAAAATTAAAACTAATAGTGTCGAGTTGTTCTAGCCATTCAACACCCAAAATAACATCTAAACTTCCCAAAATCATAATGAAGAGAGTTCCCCACCATGTGTAACTTTCCATTTGTATTGATACTAAAGAGGTTTTACAAATACATTGAGAATTTCCTCCATTTGCAACTAAAACATGAAACTTATCTTGGTTGGAATAATTAATGTGCAAATTCAATGCTTTATCAGTCTTGATGTCTATAAAGTTATGAGTACTACCTAAATCAATAAACACATTAATTTTTTTGTTCCTAATAAATCTTGGTACCTTAATTGTATGGTGAGCTATTAATCCCATGAGAGCAGGCACTAAAATAGCCATAGTATAATATTATGGTATTGTTTCATTGTTATCTATTTGTTTTGCATACATGGGTGATTCTAGATGACTAACATCCTCTACTTCATCTTCTTCATCCTTATTATCGTATTCTATTTGAAAGGTTTGTCTTGGTACACATGCTTGATATCTATTATGATGATTACAATATTAATAGAAAAAATATCTTGATGGTTGTTTATTTTTGCGAAAGGAATTGTTGTGACATTGAAGACATGTATTAGAGTCTCGTCTAGAATATTTCCAATTTTAAAACTTATTTTAAACAAGTTTAGCAATCCGTATAGTTTCATACAAAGTGTATGGATCATGTAAGTCCACTTCAAGTTGAATATTTTATTTTAAACCATGTCGAAATGCAGAAACCACCACTAAAGCATTTACTTCTTCCATGTAAGCAAGAAGACTTGTGAAATCTACAACATAATCTTCGACAAAACTAGTTTTTTTGAGACCTAATAGGTGAAAAATGTAGGAAGAAGAACTACCGTCATAAAATATCTTGAGAAAAATATCTCTAAATTTTGAAGAACACAAGCTTATACTGAGAGGGGGGTGAACAGTATAAGACCACTTTTTACTTTTCTTTCCCAATCAATATTATGCAATGTATCAATAGCAATATCAACAATAGTAATCAAAGCAATGCACAAATCACCACACACAATAGAGACACCAATTTAACGTGGTTCACCCAATGTGGGCTACTCCACGGAGAAAATATTTCACTAAAATTTTCTCAATCAATCTCTTGGGAATCCTTTCCCTATTACAATGTTTATGGACCTCTTGTCCAAAGGAGACACCAATCCCCTAATCAAGTTCATGGATCTCTATCCATAGGAGAACTCCTTTCTCCTCTGCTCTGGTTGGTGATCTTCTAGAAGAACTACTGCCTCCACTACACTGGCTAATGGATCTCTATCCACTGAAGACTCATGTCCTCACTGTCCTGGCTAATGGATCTCTATCCACTAGAGACTATCATCCTCTATACTCTATCACCTCCAAAGATCTATCTCAAATCTGCACTAAACATAGTCCTTCAATCTAGCACAAATATGCTCAATCTCTATCTCTGGTCTGGCATAAACCTATCCTCAAATATGCACCAAAATCTATCCTCAAATCTGTACTAAACATAGTCCTTTGGTCTAGCATAAATCTACTCAATATCTATCCTCAAATCTACACTAAACATAGTCCTTTGGTCTAGCACAAATCTATCCTCAATCTTTGTCCTCAAGCCTTAACACAAAGCTTGACTTAATCACAAATCAACTCTGCTAGATCTGCCCCAAACCTTAACTCAAGGTTTGAAAAAATCAATCAATCAACTCTACTCTCAAGTCTTCTCAAAGACTTATCTCAAATATGCCTTGTAAGCTTCCACAAAATCTCACACTAATCTATCCACAAGTCCTCTCTAGAACTTGTCCAATCTACTCAACAATATCTATCCTCAAATCTGTATTGTAAGCTTCCACAAAATCTCACATAAATCTATCCACAAGTCTTCTCAAAGACTTACCTCAAATCTGCTCAACAAGTCCTCACTAGAACTTGTCCAATCTCATAGAAACATATAGATAATTGTTAGAGACTCAATATGCTTCACACTCACCACAATGCTCAATTACTTTCAATCTCTCTTTTTATCATAGAAACATATAGAGAATTGTTAGAGACTCAATATGTTTCACACTCACAAACACTCAACCTCTTTCTCAAATCAATTTAGAATATGGAACAATTTGTTTCATAGAACTTGAACTATCACTTCAACACATCCACTTGACTAGGCTCAATCACAACTCTACTCAACCAATCACTCAATGAAATAATCCTTGCTCACAAACCCTAGTCCAAACATATGAACACTCACTCAATTATTTCCAATAATACTTATCAAACAATCTCACATAACAATGATACTCATGATCTTTGCAAACCCTAGTTCAAGTTCTTCACTCAACCAATCACTTCAACAATAATGTTTATCAAGTGATCCTCACATAACAATGATACTCATGATCTTTCACAACTTCACATAACAATGATACTCATGTTATTTGCACAAACCCTAGCTCAAGATATCTCAATAAACCCTAGTTCAAGATAGCTCAATATTTCCAACAATGCTTATAAAACAAGGTTTTTATCATCAACTCTTACTCAGAAAAACCTTCAACAATCAATCTCAACAATGCTTATCAAACAATCCTTTTCACTCCAACTTAGCATTCACAACATCCAACAATCACTCACTAGGAAGATGTGCCCATACCTTTTTGTTTGATGTAGAAGTGCCCTTCAAAACCTGTCTCAATCACAATTTTTCTTCCTTGCCAATTTCAATGGTTAGATGACAAAATATCACACTAACACTCTCTCAAAATATTTCCTCAATTACAAAAATAATCAAACTCAAATACACCTTATTACTCCTTGAAATTAGCAATCATCAAATCACACATAAAAATAATTACTCAATTGCTCCTTATAATCTCCAACTTTAATTAATCAATCTCCAAAAATTAACCTTTCAAAAATAATATTTGCCTACCCTTTTATCTCCCTCAAAATACTCAATATCCAAATTAATTTAGGAAAAAATTAAACTTTATAACCATCAAAAATATTTTATTTTTCTCAACCTTAGCACATCCAAAATAATCAAGCGACCAACACAAATGACATCAGTGCATACCTTATACAAGCCAAAAAGGCCTTGGTGGGTTTTGAACATGAGACCACTCCTACCGAGCACCTTATCAAGGTGCTAGCCCACCACGTGGGCTAAGCACTCCCATGGGGAAGGGAAGGCGCAAGCCTCCCTTTATCCCTTCATTCGATGCTTCTAAAAAATAAATGCCCTCTCACTGCTTTGCAAAATGAAATCGATGGGATTTGAACCCTGCACACCTTGCCTACCACATGACTTAGCACATCCGTCATTGCCACCTATACTACACAATGTTGTGTGTGGTATAAGGAGCTTCACTCCTATTTGTTAACTCTTTGCCATTGAAGACCTTTCAAAAAATGTGGAAAATCTTTAACCTCCTTGCACATTACACTTTTGGCTTAGGAAATTCGATCGATGATTATTAGGGAGTAATGGCAAAGGTTTTTGCCACCTTTTATACACGAAGCCTCTTGTGCCATAAACGTCGATGCTTGAATCAAATTTGAAATTTGATTTTTATTTTAACCTTATAACCCTCTTTAGGGTTATTTAAATTAATATAAATTAATTTATAATTAAATTATAATTAACTTAAGTAACTTTTGAAAGTTAATTAAATTAATTAATAAATTAATTTATAATAAAATTATATTAATTAATTTATAATTAATTTAAATTTCCTTTTTAATATTATAATAAAATATTATAATATTATTTGCTTGGGCCTCTTCTTTGCACTTTGGACCACATCTGACTACTTGGAACCAGATCTGACCAACTGGAAGCGGACTCTCCTTTTTGCACTGATTGTGGAACTGCTTCTCCTTGCACTGCTCATTGAAATTGACTTTTGACATCAATGACCACTCACTCTTGACATCAATGACAACTCATCTACTCAAAATGTCCAACAATCTCCCCCTTTGTCATTGATGGCAACCCAATTATCTTTTCAAATTTCCTTAACCTTTTTCTGTCTGCTCCCCTTGGAAACTTCTCCCCTAACTCAATGCTCTCTCCTTAAATCAAATCTCTCCCCCTTACTCAAATCTCTCCCCTTTTGACATCAATGGCAAAGGGTCACCTTTGGGGCTCGGGGCTAAGAATGAGTCTCTTAGCTTAGCCCCTCCCCCACCTCCTCTTGAGGTGGTTAATTCTGGGGTGGGAGTATTTCTACTCCCAACATGCATTGATATTTACCTTTGTCCACTTTCCTTCTCATCTGATCCTTCTGATTCCTCTGACTATTCCTGTTCCTTCTTGTCTCTGGAATTTTTGTTCTACACCACTTTGTTGTATGTCCATCATTATTGCACTTGTAACACTTAATATTGTTATTCCTTGAAGGTGCAAATATCTTGGGATTTCTTCTGGTGAAGCCATATCTATTCCTGTCATGGACCCTACAATTCATTGCCTTGTGACCAAACTGATTACATGAGTAGCAATACCCATGAAAAAGCTACATATTTCTGAAGTTCCCATATTCCTATCTTTCATGTGTCCTACACTGTGAAGCCTTGTGCCCAAATCTGTGACATGAGAAACATCATCCATTGAAATTTCCTTGCCTTGACCTCATTGGTCTCTTAGTCTCTTTTACCCTGTGTTGGTTCTTGTTCCATCTGTTCCTCTTTTGTGCATTGTTCTTTTCCTTGTTGAACTTTCTATTGTCCAACTCATCCTCAGAAGTCTCACTTTCTCTCACACTATCTTCTTCTGAAGTTTCTTCTTCTTCAGAACTTGAGATTGACTCCTCTTCTTGTTTCTTTTGTACCTATTCAAAACCAAGACCTATTTTATTTGTTGACCTTCTTTGTACCTTGATCATCTTATCTATGATCTTTGAGCTCTTTCCAAACTTGTGTAGCTTATCCTTAGACTTTTCTACTTCTTCCCTTAGTAGAGCTACTTCTTGTTCTAATATTTCACATTCTAAGACCTTTGCTTCTAACTTATCCTTGAACTTCTTTGTCTTAGCCATTGACTTATTTAGATCCTCTATAAGCTTTCCTCTCTCTTCATCACATTCTTGAAACTGAAGCTTAAGTTGGGAATTTTGCTTTCTTACCTTCTTCAATGTGTTAAGAGCATAAATAAGCTCTCCCTCAAGATCAACTTCTCCTTTTTCTGATTCTTCCTCTATTTGTTTACCTTTGAAAACATCTTCATTCTCTTCTGACTTGTCTTCTATAGGATCACCTCCTTCTTCTTCTAGTGCCATTAGAATATTCTCTTCTGGTCCTTCAAGTGTATCTTCATATTCATCATCATTGAAATTGAAACCATTCTTTGTACAACTATCTTCAAGATGTCCAAAATTACCACATCTAAAACACTTGAGAATTATTGGTGACCTTTTCTTAACTTCTTCTTTTTCTTCTATCAAAAATAGAACTTCATCTTTATCATTATCTGAGAAACTATTATCACTATCACTTGAGTACTTACTTGCCTTGTCTACATAGTAACTCCTCTTCTGTATTTGAAAGAACTTCTTTCCTTGTTTGCCTTGTCCATCCTTACCTTTCTTTTGGTACCTGTATTTTTTGATTCCCTATTCTTATGATCCTATTTTTCTTCATCATTGCTATTTCTGGCTTCTTGACAATCAGTTGCATAGTGACCATACTTTCCACAATTGAAACATCTAATAGATTTTGCATCTTTAAATCTTCTTGGATCCTTATTCCTTCTGCCATAATTTGCTTCTTCATCACTGGATGACTCATTGCTTGAATCTGACTTCTTGCCCTTTGTCTTCTTAGTAGCTTTGAAGGCTGCTTCCTTCCGGAGATTAGGTTCCTCTTTTGTTCTCATCTCAAAATCTGTAAGAATACCAAGTAATACATCTCTTGTCAAAATATCACCATATTTTGATTCCTCTATAGCAGAGATCTTTTCACTAAACCTTTTTGGGAGAGATCTTAAGATCTTATCACAAACATCAGATTCTTCAATCTCAAGTCCAAGTCCTTGCATGGCGTTAACAACCTCATCTACACGAAGTAGATAAGTACTAATGTTTTCCTCATCCTTCATTCTTAAATCTTCAAATTGTCCTTTGAGATTTTGTATCTTTACCTTTTTGACACTTTTATCTCCTTCATATATGCTTTGCAACTTATCCCAAATTCCTTTTTCTTGATTTGCAATGCATAACCTTTATGAACTCTTGTTCTATGCAAACCTCTCAAAATTGCATTCATTGCTTTTGAATTGTAATGATGTAGAAGCTTACCATATTTATCTGTAGGTGGAGTAGTTGGTGGTGTGTATCCATTTTCAACTGCTTCCCATATTTCATTGCCAAGTGCCATCAGGTGAATCTTCATTCTCATACTCCAAAATATATAATCACTTCCATCAAATACTTGGTGTTGAATTATCTGAGGATCCATTCTTAGAATCCATTGTGTTCTTGTAAGATTTTCCTTCAAGTTGTTAAACTCTTTCGAAGGAACCCGCTCTGATACCAATTGAAGAACACAAGCTTATACTTAGAGGGGGGTGAACAGTATAAGACCACTTTTTACTTTTCTTTCCCAATCAATATTATGCAATGTATCAATAGCAATATCAACAATAGTAATCAAATTAATGCACAAATCACCACACACAATAGAGACACCAATTTAACATGGTTCACCCAATGTGGGCTACTCCATGGAGAAAATATTTCACTAAAATTTTCTCAATAAATCTCTTAGGAATCCTTTCCCTATTACAATGTTTATGGACCTCTATCCAAAGGAGACACCAATCCCCTAATCAAGTTTATGGATCTCTATCCATAGGAGAACTCCTTTCTCCTCTGCTCTATTTGGTGATCTTCTAGAAGAACTGCTACCTCCACTACATTGGCTAATGGATCTCTATCCACTCAAGACTCCTATCCTTACTAACCCTAGCTAATGGATCTCTATCCACTAGATACTATCATCCTCTATACTCTATCACCTCCAAAGCTTGCTCCTATCTCAAATCTACACTAAACATAGTCCTTCGATCTAGCACAAATCTTCTCAATCTCTATCTCTGGTCTAGCACAAACCTATCCTCAAATCTATACCAAAATCTATCCTCAAATTTACACTAAACATAGTCCTTCGATCTAGCACAAATCTGCTCAATCTCTATCCTTTGATCTACACTAAACATAGTCCTTCGGTCTAGCACAAATCTATCCTCAATATCTATCCTCAAGCCTTAACACAAAGCTTGACTTAATCATAAATCAACTCTATTAGATCTGCCCTAAACCTTAACTCAAGGTTTGAACAAATCAATCAATCAACTCTTCTCTCAAGTCTTCTCAAAGACTTATCTCAAATATACCTTGTAAGCTTCCACAAAAGCTCACACTAATCTATCCACAAGTCCTCTCTAGAACTTGTCCAATCTGCTCAACAATATCTGTCCTCAAATCTGTATTGTAAGCTTCCACAAAATCTCACATAAATCTATCCACAAGTATTCTCAAAGACTTACCTCAAATCTGCTCAACAAGTCCTCACTAGAACTTGTCCAATCTCATATAAATATATAGAGAATTGTTAGAGACTCAATATGCTTCACATTCACCACAATGCTCAATCACTTTCAATCTCTCTTTTTATCACATAAACATATAGAGAATTGTTAGAGACTCAATATGTTTCACACTCACAAACACTCAACCTCTTTCTCAAATCAATTTAGAATATAGAACAATTTGTTTCATAGAACTTGAACTATCACTTCAACACATCCACTTGACTAGGCTCAATCACAACTCTACTCAACCAATCACTCAATGAAATAATCCTTGCTCACAAACCCTAGTCCAAACATATGAACACTCACTCAATTATTTCCAACAATACTTATCAAACAATCTCACATAACAATGATACTCATGATCTTTGCAAACCCTAGTTCAAGTTCTTCACTCAACCAATCACTTCAACAACAATGCTTATCAAGTGATCCTCACATAACAATGATACTCATGATATTTCACAACTTCACATAACAATGATACTCATGTTCTTTGCACAAACCCTAGCTCAAGATAGCTCAATAAACCCTAGTTCAAGATAGCTCAATATTTCCAACAATGCTTATAAAACAAGGTTTTTATCATCAACTCTTACTCAGAAAAACCTTCAACAATCAATCTCAACAATGCTTATCAAACAATCCTTTTCACTCCAACTTAGCATTCACAACATCCAACAATCACTCACTAGGAAGATGTGCCCATACCTTTTTGTTTGATGTAGAAGTGCCCTTCAAAACCTGTCTCAATCACAATTTTCTTCTTTGCCAATTTCAATGGTTAGATGACAAAATATCACACTAACACTCTCTCAAAATATTTCCTCAATTACAAAAATAATCAAACTCAAATACACCTTATTACTCCTTGAAATTAGCAATCATCAAATCACACATAAAAATAATTACTCAATTGCTCCTTATAATCTCCAAATTTAATTAATCAATCTCCAAAAATTAACCTTTCAAAATAATATTTGCCTACCCTTTTATCTCCCTCAAAACACTCAATATCCAAATTAATTCAGGAAAAAATTAAACTTTATAAGCATCAAAAATATTTTATTTTTCTCAACCTTAGCACATCCAAAATAATCAAGCGACCAACACAAATGACATCAATGCATACCTTATACAATCCAAAAATGCCTCGATGGGTTTTGAACATGAGACCACTCTCATCGAGCGCCTTATCAAGGTGCTAGCCCACCACGTGGGCTAAGCGCTCCCATGAGGAAGGGAAGGCACAAGCCTCCCTTTATCCCTTCGTTCGATGCTGCTCAAAAATAAATGCCCTCTCACTGCTTTGCAAAATGAAATCGATGGGATTCGAACCCTGCACACCTTGCCTACCACATGACTTAGCACATCTATTATTGCCACCTGTGCTACACAGCATTGTGCATGGTATAAGGAGCTTCGCTCCTATTTTTTAACTCTCTACCATCGGAGACCTTTCAAAAAATGTGGAAACTCTTTAACCTCCTTGCGCATTACACTTTGGGCTTAGGAAATTTGATCGATGATTATTGGGGAGTAATGGCAAAGGTTTTTTCCACCTTTTATACACGAAGCCTCTTGTGCCATAAACGTCGACGCTTGAATCGAATTTGAAATTTGATTTTTATTTTAACCTTATAACCCTCTTTAGGGTTATTTAAATTAATATAAATTAATTAAAAAATTAAATTATAATTAACTTAAGTAACTTTTGAAAGTTAATTAAATTAATTAATAAATTAATTTATAATAAAATTATATTAATTAATTTAAATTTCCTTTTTAATATTATAATAAAATATATAATATTATTTTCTTGGGCCTCTTCTTTGCACTTTGGACCACATCTGACTACCTAGAACCAGATCTGACCAATTGGAAGTGGACTCTCCTTTTTGCACTGATTGTGGAACTGCTTCTCCTTGCACTACTCACTGAAACTAACTTTTGACATCAATGACCACTCACTCTTGACATCAATGACAACTCATCTACTCAAAATGTCCAACAATCTCCCCCTTTGTCATTGATGGCAACCCAATTATCTTTTCAAATTTCCTTAACCTTTTTCTATCCTGCTCCCCTGGGAAATTGCTCCTCTGACTCAATGCTCTCTTCTTAAATCAAATCTCTCCCCCTTACTCAAATCTCTCCCCCTTTGACATCAATGGCAAAGGGTCACCTTTGGGGCTCGGGGCTAAGAATGAGTCTCTTAGCTTAGCCCCTCCCCCACCTCCTCTTGAGGTGGTTAATTCTTGGGTGGGAGTATTTCTACTCCCAGAATGCACTGATATTTACCTTTGTCCACTTTCCTTCTCATCTGATCCTTCTGATTCCTCTAATTGTTCCTATTCCTGCTTGTCTCTAGAATTTTTGCTCTACACCACTTTGTTGTATGTCCATCATTATTGCACTTGTAACACTTAATATTGTTATTCCTTGAAGGTGCAAATGTCTTGGGATTTCTTCTGGTGAAGCCATATCTATTCCTATCATGGACCCTACAATTCATTGCCTTGTGACCAAATTGATTACATGAGTAGCAATACCCATGAAAAAGTTACCTATTTCTGAAGTTCCCATATTCCTATCTTTCATGTGTCCTGCACTGTGAAGCCTTGTGCCCAAATATGTGACATGAGAAACATCATCCATTGAAATTTCCTTGCCTTGACCTCATTGGTCTCTTAGTCTCTTTTACCCTGTGTTGGTTCTTGTTCCATCTGTTCCTCTTTTGTGCATTGTTCTTTTCCTTGTTGAACTTTCTATTGTCCAACTCATCCTCAGAAGTCTCACTTTCTCTCACACTATCTTCTTCTGAAGTTTCTTCTTCTTTAGAACTTGAGATTGACTCCTCTTCTTATTTCTTTTGTACCTGTTCAAAACCAAGACCTATTTTGTTTTTTGACCTTATTTGTACCTTGATCATCTTATCTATGATCTTTGAGCTCTTTCCAAACTTGTGTAGCTTATCCTTAGACTTTTCTACTTCTTCCCTTAGTAGAGCTACTTCTTGTTCTAATCTTTCACATTCTAAGACCTTTGCTTCTAACTTATCCTTGAACTTCTTTGTCTTAGCCATTGACTTATTTAGATCCTCTATAAGCTTTCCTCTCTCTTCATCACATTCTTGAAACTGAAGCTTAAGTTGGGAATTTTGCTTTCTTACCTTCTTCAATGTGTTAAGAGCATAAATAAGCTCTCCCTCAAGATCAACTTCTCCTTTCTCTGATTCTTCCTCTATTTGTTTTCCTTTGAAAACATCTTCATTCTCTTCTGACTTGTCTTCTATAGGATCACCTCCTTCTTCTAGTGCCATTAGAATATTCTCTTCTGGTCCTTCAAGTGTATCTTCATATTCATCATCACTAAAACTGAAACCATTCTTTGTACAACTATCTTCAAGATGTCCAAAATTACCACATCTAAAACACTTGAGAATTATTGGTGACCTTTTCTTAACTTCTTCTTTTCCTTCTATCAAAAATAGAACTTCATCTTTATCATTATCTGAGAAACTATTATCACTATCACTTGAGTACTTACTTGCCTTGTCTACATAGTAACTCCTCTTCTATCTTTGAAAGAACTTCTTTCCTTGTTTGCCTTGTCCATCCTTACCTTTCTTTTGGTACTTGTATTTTTTTAATTCCCTATTCTTATGATCCTATTTTTCTTCATCATTGTTATTTCTAGCTTCTTGATAATCAGTTGCATAGTGACCATACTTTCCACAATTGAAACATCTAATATATTTTGCATCTTTAAATCTTCTTGGATCCTTATTCCTTCTGCCATAATTTACTTCTTCATCACTGGATGACTCATTGCTTGAATCTGACTTCTTGCCCTTTGTCTTCTTAGTAGCTTTGAAGGCTGCTTCCTTTCAGAGATTAGGTTCCTCTTTTGTTCTCATCTCAAAAGCTGTAAGAATACCAAGTAATACATCTCTTGTCAAAATATCACCATCTTTTGATTCCTCTATAGCAGAGATATTTTCACTAAACCTTTTTGGGAGAGATCTTAAGATCTTATCACAAACATCAGATTCTTCAATCTCAAGTCCAAGTCCTTGCATGGCGTTAACAACCTCATCTACATGAAGTAGATAAGTACTAATATTTTCCTCATCCTTCATTCTTAATTCTTCAAATTGTCCTTTGAGATTTCGTATCTTTACCTTTTTGACACTTTTATCTCCTTCATATATGCTTTGCAACTTATCCCAAATTCCTTTTGTTGATTTGCAATGCATAACCTTTATGAACTTTGTTCTATGCAAACCTCTCAAAATTGCATTCATTGCTTTTGAATTGTAATGATGTAGAAGCTTACCATATTTATCTATAGGTGGAGTAGCTGGTGGTGTGTATCCATTTTCAACTCGTTTCCCATATTTCATTGCCAAGTGCCATCAGGTGAATCTTCATTCTCATACTCCAAAATATATAATCGCTTCCATAAAATACTAGTGTTGAATTATCTGAGGATCCATTCTTAGAATCCATTGTGTTCTTGTAATATTTTCCTTCAAGCTGTTAAACTCTTCCGAAGGAACCCTCTCTTGATACCAATTGAAGAACACAAGCTTATACTGAGAGGGGGGTGAACAGTATAAGACCACTTTTTACTTTTCTTTCCCAATCAATATTATGCAATGTATCAATAGCAATATCAACAATAGTAATCAAAGCAATGCACAAATCACCACACACAATAGAGACACCAATTTAACATGGTTCACCCAATGTGGGCTACTCCACGGAGAAAATATTTCACTAAAATTTTCTCAATAAATATCTTGGGAATCCTTTCCCTATTACAATATTTATGGACCTCTATCCAAAGGAGACACCAATCCCCTAATCAAGTTTATGGATCTCTATCCATAGGAGAACTCCTTTTCTATCTGCTCTGGTTAGTGATCTTCTAGAAGAAATGTTGCCTCCACTACATTGGCTAATGGATCTCTATCCACTAAAGACTCCTATCCTCACTGCCCTAGCTAATGGATCTCTATCCACTAGAGACTATCATCCTCTATACTCTATCACCTCCAAATCTCTATCTTAAATCTGCACTAAACATAGTCCTTCGATCTAGTACAAATCTTCTCAATCTCTATCTTTGGTCTAGCATAAACCTATCCTCAAATCTGCACCAAAATTTATCTTCAAATATACACTAAACATAGTCCTTAGTTAGCACAAATCTACTCAATCTCTATCCTCTAATATGCACTAAACATAGTCCTTCGGTCTAGCATAAATCTATCCTCAATCTCTATCCTCAAGCCTTAACACAAAGCTTGACTTAATCACAAATCAACTCTGTTAGATCTACCCCAAACCTTAACTCAAGGTTTGAACAAATCAATCAATCAACTCTTCTCTCAAGTCTTCTCAAATACTTATCTCAAATATGCCTTGTAAGCTTCCACAAAATCTCACACTAATCTATCCACAAGTCCTCTCTAGAACTTGTCCAATTCTACTCTCAATATCTATCCTCAAATTTGTATTGTAAGCTTCCACAAAATATCACATAAATCTATCCACAAGTCTTCTCTAAGACTTACCTCAAATCTGCTCAACAAGTCCTCACTAGAACTTGTCCAATCTCATATAAACATATAGAGAATTGTTAGAGACTCAATATGCTTCACATTCACCACAATGCTCAATCACTTTCAATCTCTCTTTTTATCATAGAAACATATAGAGAATTTTTAGAGACTCAATATGTTTCACACTCACAAACACTCAACCTCTTTCTCAAATCAATTTAGAATATAGAACAATTTGTTTCATAGAACTTGAACTATCACTTCAACACATCCACTTGACTAGGCTCAATCAAATCTACTCAACCAATCACTCAATGAAATAATCCTTGCTCACAAACCCTAGTCCAAACATATGAACACTCACTCACTTATTTCCAACAATGCTTATCAAATAATCTCACATAACAATGATACTCATGATCTTTCACAAACCCTAGTTCAAGTTCTTCACTCAACCAATCACTTCAACAACAATGTTTATCAAGTGATCCTCACATAACAATGATACTCATGATCTTTCACAACTTCACATAACAATGATACTCATGTTCTTTGCACAAACCCTAGTTCAAGATAGCTCAATATTTCCAACAATGCTTATAAAACAAGGTTTTTATCATCAACTCTCACTCAAAAAAACCTTCAACAATTCTTATCAAACAATCCTTTTCACTCCAACTTAGCATTCACAACATCCAACAATCACTCACTAGGAAGATGTGCCCATACCTTTTTTTTGATGTAGAAGTGCCCTTCAAAACCTATCTCAATCACAATTTTCTTCTTTCCAATTTCAATGGTTAGATGACAAAATATCACACTAACACTCTCTCAAAATATTTCTCAATTACAAAAATAATCAAACTCAAATACACCTTATTACTCCTTGAAATTAGCAATCATCAAATCATACATAAAAATAATTACTCAATTGCTCCTTATAATCTCCAACTTTAATTAATCAATCTCCAAAAATTAAACTTTCAAAATAATATTTGCCTACCCTTTTATCTCCCTCAAATACTCAATATCCAAATTAATTCAGGCAAAAATTAAACTTTATAACCATCAAAAATATTTTATTTTTCTCAACCTTAGCACATCCAAAATAATCAAGCGACCAAGACAAATGACATCAGCGCATACCTTTTACAAGCCAAAAAGGCCTCGGTGGGTTTCGAACACGAGACCACTCCCGCCGAGCGCCTTATCAAGGTGCTAGCCCACCATGTGGGCTAAGCGCTCCCATGGGGAAGGGAAGGCACAAGCCTCCCTTTATCCCCTTCATTTAGCACTGCTCAAAAATGAAAATGCCCTCTCTTCCTTGCAAAATAAACTCGACAGGATTCGAACCCTACACACCTTGCCTGCCATAAGACTTAGCACCATCTGTCATTGCCACCTATGCTACACAACGTTGTGCGTGGTATAAGGAGCTTTGCTCCTATTTGCTAACCCTCTTCCATCGAAGACCTTTCAAAAAATGTGGAAACTCTTTAACCTCCTTGCGCATTACACTTTTGGGCTTAGGAAATTTGATCGATGATTATTCAGGGGTAATGGCAAATGTTTTTGCCACCTTTTATACACGAAGCCTCTTGTGCCATAAATGTCGGTGCTTGAATCGAATTTGAAATTCAATTTTTATTTTAACCTTATAACCCTCTTTAGGGTTATTTAAATTAATATAAATTAATTTATAATTAAATTAAAATTAATTATAATTAACTTAAATAACTTTTGAAAGTTAATTAAATTAATTAATAAATTAATTTATAATAAAATTATATTAATTAATTCATAATTAATTTAAAATTTATTTTTAATATTGAAGAACACAAGCTTATACCGAGAGGGGGTGAACAGTATAAGACCTCTTTTTACTTTTCCTTTATACTTCAAAATAGTAAAGCAATATATCCAAAGCAATATCAAAACAAAGCACAAGATCATCCACAAAGTGACACCTATTTTAACGTGGTTCACCCAGAAAGCCTAGGCTACGTCCACAAAACTTTTCTCTAAAAGTTATCTCAAAGTTCTTTGGGAAACCTTCTCAATTACAATGTTTATGAGCCTCGGCCCAAAGGAGATACCTTCCCCCAATCTGAATTTATGAGCCTCTGCTCAAAGGAGATACCTTCCCCTAGCTTTGCTCTGGCTGGTGATCCTCTAGAAGACCTCTACCTCTGTTGCCCTTAGAAAATGGAACTATATCCATAGAAGACACCTATCTTCCCTGCTCTGGCTAGAGACCTCTGTCCTCAACTCTATCACCTCCAAATTTGGTCCTCGAATTTGCACTAAACACAATCCTTCGGTCTAGCACAAATATCCTCGGGTTCTTCTCATAGAACCAATGCACCTCTGTCCTCAAGTTCTCTAATAGAACTACCAAATTCAGCTTCACAATTCCTCTGCTAGGACCTATCCAAATCTGCTCACAAGTCCCCAACGAAACCTTTCCAAAACCTATTCACAAGTCCCCATTGGAACCTGTCCAAATCTGCTTACAAGTCCCCAACGGAACCTGTCCAAAACCTACTCACAAGTTCATCAAGAAAAACTTGCTTGGCATGAACCCACTAAGAGAATTGTTAGAGACCCAATGTGATTCATCAACCTCATAGAAGCATAAATAGAATTGTTAGAGACTTAATATGTTCTATACTTAACTCCCAATCTCAATCTCAAATCTCATAGAAACATAAAGAGAATTGTTAGAGACTCAATATGTTCTATACTCAACTCCCAATATCAATCTCAACTCAATCTCAAATCTCAAAAGAATAAGATAGATGTAGTATTATTTTCTCAAGAACATGAAACACAACCCAACAATTGCCAACCATGCAATATCTCATATAACAATGATACTCATGTTCTTTCCACAACCAATATCTTTTCTCAACCAATTAGGGCTTCAACAACAATGCTCAAAGACAAGGTTTAACCAACATATTTCAACTCAACATTAACCTTGAAGCATTCAACCAATCATCACAAGAAAAGGAAACAAGTAGAAATCCTTTTCCCTCCAAAGATATTTGAACAAAATAGCCACCAACACAATATCACCAAATGCAAAGAAAACTTGCTCAAATCAACTCAAAGGAGTAAGCCCAAATCATGTATCAAGTAAAGCACTAACTTGATCAACACAACCTCTATGGAAGCAACTCATCCATTAATATCAAAATAGCCAACTAAGGGTTTCACCATCTCAATGCAAGTAGCAAGACTTACAAACATAAATCCTAGTGCACAATGCTTCCACTACCTCAAACCAAAATTATGCATTCACCAAAACTCTCATCAAGGATAACAATGCATAAGTAGTCTTCAACAAACCAGAAAATAGGATTTACACCCAACCAAAGGAAACCTAGTTGAATACCTTTTCACTCCAATCTTATTTCAGGAAAAACATACACCAATCATACTCATAAGAAGAAAGTGCCCATACCTTATTGAAGATGAAGAAGATCTCACAAATTTGTCATAACCATAACCACATTTTTGCCAAACTCAAGAAGGTTAGTAGAAAACATATTTCTTTAATATTTCCTCAATAATATTCCTTGCTCCAAATATAATCAAGGTTCTATGTCTTCTTCTTTCAACCTCATTCAACAAATCATACATAACATATTTCTTATATTCACCTTATCAACTCCACTACACTTAATAAAAACTATATAAAAAGAATTAATTTTGCTAACCTTATACCTCCCAAACAAACTTTGGAAATATCATAAACAATGCAAAATTAATATATTTTATTCACTGCCCTTTTGCAATAATTGGAGTTCGCATGGATACCTCTTACACCCCTCAAAAGGGGATTCGACGTGATTTGACCCGCCGTCTCCTTAATCCAAGTTGCTTGGCTAAACCACATGGGCTATCCACACCCACGTGAGGAAAGGAGATGGTCCTCCCTCTTATCTCTGAACCAGACTCCTTGGCACGAAAACCGAACGTTGTTCCCCCCTTTGACCGTAGTGCAATCAATGAACGTCCGCCGCGCACAACACGAACTGTTTCCTCCTTTTACTCTCACACAAATAAAGGTGTATGCATTAATCAAAATGCCTTTGTCCTAATCATCGCGTGTGCCTCCTCCTTGGCACCACAACCAATCCTGTCACACCTTCGACCGCGTAAAGCTTGTCTTACTCCTTCGCTGGCACAGGGCCTCGATGTCGAAAACGAAATGCACCGCAGATTAATATCGACTTCTGAGAACTGACATTAATGAATTTATTAGCCTCATTATATATGCACTTCGATGCATTACCAAAAATGTCGACCCCTTTTAACATGATTTTCGTCGGTGGAAAATATTTTAATTTAAATTTTAAATAATTAAAATTTAAACTAAATATTTAAAATTAAATATCTTCATCACCGGGGCACCTTTTTCAACGAAACGAAAAGCCAACTTGGGTTTTAATAAAAACCCATTTCAAATATATTGTCCATGGTTTTAAATAAAACCTTTTATTTTTTCTGCCTTGGTTTTCACAAAAACCCTTCCTTGAACTTAGATTCTTTTGACATCAAAACAAATTCCTTCAAAAGCTTCTTGACATCAATGACAACATCTAAACTTGAGCAAAGGCAATGTACCCAAGGTACCCAAAATTGCCAACAATCTCCCCCTTTGTCATTGATGGCAAACCTTTACTGAAAACACTTCTCAAGAGCCAAAACTAAAACCAATTGTGCTAACAACTGAGAATCTTCCTTTGAAGTTTTGCTCCCCCTGACTTGAAGCTTTCCTCTTCACTTTGAAGCTCTCCCCCTTACTCATATCTCTCCCCCTTTGTCATCAATGGCAAAGGGCCACCTCTAGGGCTCGAGACTAAGAATGAGTCTCTTAGCTTAGTCCCTCCCCCACCTCCTGTTGAGGTGATTAATGTTGGGGTGGGAGTAAAACTCCCATTAGACACTGATCATTATCAGCGTCTATAACTTCCTTGTCGGGCCTTCTCTTGAACTCTTTGTCCATGATACTATCACTATTCTTGTTCTTGTTCTCATCCCTATTCTTGTCCATGCCTTGATCCTTGGACTTGATCATGCCACTGTTCCTGTTCCTGTATTCTGAAATTTCAGCTCTACACTGTCTAGCTATGTGACCTTTATTGTTGCACTTCTAACAAGTAACAATGTTATTTCTCTTAGGCATACCTGTTCTTTGAATCCACCAGTTCTGACCAAACCTGTTCCGACCAAACCTGTTCTGACCAGACCTATTCTGACCAAACCTGTTCTGACTACACCTGTTCTAACCAAACCTATTTTGACCAAACCTTCCATAATTGAAACATCTTACGTTTTTCATATTTTTGTGCTTTCTAGAGAACTTACATTTCTTGCTGTAATATACCTCTTCATCACTAGAAGACTCATCACTCTCTTGAAACTATTTACCTTTGGAATAATCCATTGTGTTCTTTACTAGCTTTTCCTTCAAGCTGTTAGACCTTTCTGAAGGAACCCGCTCTTATACCAATTGAAGAACACAAGCTTATACTGAGAGGGGGGGTGAACAATATAAGACCTCTTTTTACTTTTCCTTTATACTTCAAAATAGTAAAAGTAATATATCCAAAGCAATATCAAAACAAAGCACAAGATCATCCACAAAGTGACACTTATTTTAACATGGTTCACCCAAAAATCATGGGCTACATCCACAAAAATTTTCTCTAAAAGTTATCTCAAAGTTCTTTGGGAAACCTTCCCAATTACAATGTTTATGAGCCTTGGCCCAAAGGAGATACCTTCCCATGAATTTATGAGCCTCTGCTCAAAGGAGATACCTTCCCCTAGCTCTGCTCTAGCTGGTGATCCTCTAGAAGACCTCTACCTTTGCTACCCTTAGCAAATGGAACTCTATCCACAGAAGATACTTGTCTTCCCTGCTCTGGCTGGAGACCTCTGTCCTCAACTCTATCACCTCCAAAGCTGGTCCTCAAATTTGCACTAAACATAGTCCTTTGGTCTAGCACAAATGTCCTCGGGTTCTTCTCATAGAACCAATGCACCTCTGTCCTCAAGTTCTCTGATAGAACTATCAAACTCAGTTTCACAAGTCCTCTACTAGGACCTATCCAAATCTGCTCACAAGTCCCCAATGGAACCTATCCAAAACTTGTTCACAATTCCCCACCGAAACCTGTCCAAATATGCTTACAAGTCCCCAACGGAACCTATCCAAAACTTGCTCACAAGTTCATCAAGAAAAACTTTCTTGGCATGAACCCACAAAGATAATTGTTAGATACCCAATGTGATTCATCAACCTCATAGAAGCATAAATATAATTGTTAGAGACTCAATATGTTCTATACTTAACTCCCAATCTCAATCTCAAATCTCATAGAAACATAAAGAGAATTGTTAGAGACTCAATATGTTCTATACTCAACTCCCAATATCAATCTCAACTCAATCTCAAATCTCAAAAGAATAAGATAGATGTAGTATGCTTTTCTCAAGAACATGAAACACAGCCCAACAATTGCCAACCATGCAATATCTCATATAACAATGATACTCATGTTCTTTCCACAACCAATATCTTTTCTCAACCAATTAGGGCTTCAAAAAAAATGCTCAAATACAAGGTTTAACCAACATCATTCAACTCAACATTAACCTTGAAGCATTCAACCAATCATCACAATAAAAGGAAACAAGTAGAAATCCTTTTCCCTCCAAAGATATTTGAACAAAATAGCCACCAACACAATATCACCAAATGCAAAGAAAACTTGCTCAAATCAACTCAAAGGAGTAAGCCCAAATCATGTATCAAGTAAATCACTAACTTGATCAACACAACCTCTATGGAAGCAACTCATCCATTAATATCAAAACAGCCAACTAAGGGTTTCACCATCTCAATGCAAGTAGCAAGACTTACAAACATAAACCCTAGTGCACAATGCTTCCACTACCTCAAACCAGAATTATGCATTCACCAAAACTCTCATCAAGGATAACAATGCATAAGTAGTCTTCAACAAACCAGAAAATAGGATTTACACCCAACCAAAGGAAACCTAGTTGAATACCTTTTCACTCCAATCTTATTTTAGGAAAAACATACACCAATCATACTCATAAGAAGAAAGTGCCCATACCTTATTGAAGATGAAGAAGATCTCACAAATTTGTCATAACCATAACCACATTTTTTCCAAACTCAAGAAGGTTAGTAGACAACATATTTCTTTAATATTTCCTCAATAATATTCCTTGGTCCAAATATAATCAAGGTTCTATGTCTTCTTCTTTCAACCTCATTCAACAAATCATACATAACATATTTCTTATATTCACCTTATCAACTCCACTACACTTAATAAAAACTATATAGAAAATATTAATTTTTCTAACCTTATACCTCCCAAACAAACTTTGGAAATATCATAAACAATGCAAAATTAATATATTTTATTCACTGCCCTTTTGCAATAATTGGAGTTCGCGTGGATACCTCTTACACCCCTCAAAAGGGGATTCGGTGCGATTTGACCCACCGTCTCCTCTATCCAAGTTGCTTGGCTAAACCGCATGGGCTATCCATGCCCATGTGAGGAAAGGAGAGGGGCCTCCCTCTTATCTCCAAACCAGACTCCTCCTTGGCACAAAAACCGAACGATGTTCCCCCCTTTGACCGTAGTTCAATCAATGAACGTCCGCCGCACACAACACGAACTGCTTTCTCCTTTTACTCTCAAAAATTGAGGCATATGCATTAATAAAAATTCTTTTGTCCTGATCACCACGTGTGCCTCCTCCTTGGTGCCACAACCAATCCCGTCACACCTTCGACCGCATAAAGCTTGTCTTACTCCTTCGCTGGCATAGGGGCTCGATGTCGAAAACGAAATGCATCATGGATTAATATTGACTTCTGAGCACTGACATTAATGAATTTATTAGCCTCATTATATATGCACTTCGATGCATTACCAAACACATCGGCCATTTTTAACATGATTTCCGTCGGTGGAAAATATTTTAATTTAAATTTTAAATAATTAAAATTTAAACTAAATATTTAAAATTAAATATCTTCATCACCGGGGCACCTTTTTCAATGAAACAAAAAGCCAACTTGGGTTTTAAGAAAAACCCATTTCAAATATATTGTCCATGGTTTTAAATAAAACCTTTTATTTTGTCTGCCTTGGTTTTCACAAAAACCTTTCCTTGAACTTAGATTCTTTTGACATCGAAACAAATTCCTTCAAAATCTTCTTGACATCAATGACAACATCTACACTTGAGCAAATGCAATGTACCCAAGGTACCCAAAATTGCCAACAAATATTATAATAAAATATTATAATATTATTTTATTGGGCCTTTTCTTTGCACTTTGGACCACATCTGACTACCTGGAACCAGATCTGACCAACTGGAAGTAGACTCACCTTTTTGTACTGATTGCGGAACTGCTTCTCCTTGCATTGCTGACTGAAACTGACTTTTGACATCAATGGCCACTCACTCTTGACATCAATGACAACTCATATTCTAAAAATGTCCAACAAATTTAGGCCATCATATGGGATGATTATGTTGATATTGCTACCAAGAGAACCATTGGTAAGCTTCTGTACCCAATTTGGAAGAGGCGTAAGAAACATTTTTGAATTTAGGAATACGATATAAGTGTAGGATACCCTATATTTTAGATAACCAACCGCATGGATCCCCACCCTCAAAGGTGGGCATATTAGTACCCATAACATTAACACTTGTAGGTCATCTTGCATATTGATAAACTTCCTCTGTATATTGATCCACATTATCATTTTGTCTATGGTAATTATTTGGGGAAGGAGGAGCTTCTTGGTTTTGTTTATCTACTAGTTGTCCAACAATTATTGACATACTATTCATATTAGTAGTTATTTAAGTCAAACATGCTTGTAATTATTAGTTGCATGTAGTGGGGATTACTATTTCCTCATGTGTGAGATTTTCTTGGGATGAGTTGGATGAGTTGGAAGGAGCCATGGGGTTAATAGCAGGATGGTCACAGTTAAAAATTTTAATGCGTAAAGGGAAATTATGTTGTGCACCTTTATTTCATGGAGGTCTTCTTGGTGAATTTGTTGGAAATATGAGCAATTTTTGTTATCATTGATGTCTAGAGTCAGTTTCAGTGAGCAAAGCAAAAGGAAGGATGCTAAGAGTCAGTTTCAGCAAGCAGTACAAAAGAAATATTAATTCTAGGCCTAAGGAAAAATAATATTATAATATCTCTTATTATAATATTCAAGGTGGTCAGATAAGGTCTAAAGGAGCAATAGGAAGGCCTAAGAAAAATAATATTATAATATTTTATTATAATATTAAAGGTCTAATGTTAATACCTAAAGTAATTAAATTAATTATAATAATTTTATTATAAATTAATTTATATTTTAATTTAATTAACCCTAAGGTTAGGGTTATAAAGGCAAGAGATTGTATTTACAATGCTGACCTCGATCTCATTTTCCCCCTCCACCGATGTGTAAAGTAAGAGGGCACAATGGTATAAATACCATGTGCCTTTAGTTGATTAAGGCTTACCTTCGATTGAATTTAATTGTGAGTGCTTGTGAAATTTATGTGATCTATGTGCAAAGGAAGAAGATAAAATTTTGTTTATGTGGCAATCACTGAAGGGATAAAAAGAGGAATTCTTGGAGCCACATTGCCAACCATGGTGGTTGGGCTAGTGGCAAGCGGCTATGTGTTAGGTTTTTGATGAGCGAGAGGTCCCGCGATCGAACCCCAACAACATGCCTAGGAATGTTTTGGTTGGTATCACTTTAAGTTTTGGTGCCTAGTACGTGATTCAAAGTGCACGAGGTATCTTTGACTATCAAGGTAAGTGCCTAGATCACACTACAAGTGGATTATGGCTAGGGTACTAGAGACAGCACAGCAGGAGTTCAAATCCCACAGAGGGTAAAAAGGTATTTAATTTTTTAAATTAAATTTTCTCCTAAGGTTTTAATGTGGCATGATTATTTTTGTTAGGAGGGAGGTATAAGGTTTATAAAAGTTAAATATTTTATTGTGTTTTTGATGATTTGAATTGAGATAGGAGTTATAAGGTTGGCAAAGAAAATTATATTTTATTTTGAGATAAAAGCTATGATGTATTAATTATTTTTAGAGAAACCATAAGGTATCTAAATAATATTATTGTGGTTTTTTTATTTAACAAAATTGTTGAATTATATTTTGAAGTGTGGAGATTATAAGGTGTAATTGAGAATTAATGCTTTGTATGGTGAAATATTTTGAGGGATCATTTGAATAAAATTTTGAGAAGGTTTTTGCTACCTAACCTTTGATATTGGCAAAGAGGTTGATTGTGTTTGAGATAGGTGTTGAGGTCAAATATTCTTCAAACAAAAGGTATGGGTATATTATCCTTGTGAGTGATTTTTGGATGTTGTGAATGCTAAGTTGGAGTGAAAAGGTTCTTGTTTGATAAGAATTGTTGAGTAAGCCTTCATATGCATGATTGGTGAATGTTTGTGAGAACACTTGAGTGAGAACTTGAGAACTATCTTGAACTAGGGTTTGTGCAATATCATGAGTATCATTGTATGTGAGATTGTTTGATAAGCATTGTTGGAAATATTGGAGTAAGCTATTATATGCTTGACTATATTTTGTAATGAAGTTGTGTTTCATTGAGTGATTGGTTGAGTTGAGTTGATTGAGCATAGTTGATGGAAAGTGTTGAAGTGATAGTTCAAGTTCTATGAAACAAATTGTTCTATATTCTAATTTGATTTGGAAGAGAGATTGAAAGTGATTGAGTGATTGTGAGTGTGAAACATATTGAGTCTCTAACCATTCTCTATATGTTTCTATGGTTAAAAAAGAGAGTTTAAAAGTGATTGAGTATTGTTGTGAGTAACATATTGAGTCTCTAACCATTCTCTATATGTTTCTATGGATGAACAAGATTTTGAGTGAAACTTGTTAATGTTGAGTTGAGCTTTTGTATGAAAGTTTAGTAATTTATTTGAGCAAGCTTTTGTGAGAGCTTGTGAGCTGATTTGAGTAAGTCCTATAGTGGACTTAAGGATAAAATTGAGTAAGCTTTTGTGAAACCTTAAGGATAGATTTGTGTGAGCTTTTGTGGAAGCTTATAAGTAAATTTTAGGTAAGCCTTGGTGAAGACTTGTTGAGCATATTGGACAAGTTCTAGTGAGGACTTGCTCGACATATTTGAGGTAAGTCTTGGTGAAGACTTGTAGAGCAGTGTGGACAAGTTCTAGTGAGGACTTATTGGATATATTTGAGGTAAGTCTTTGAGAATACTTGAGAACTGAGTTTGTTCAAACCTTGAGTTAAGGTTTGGAGCAGATCTAGAAGATTTGATTAGTGGTTGGATCAAGCTTTGTGTTAAGGCTTGATGATATATTTTAGGATAGAATTTGGTGTAGATTTAAGGATAGGTTTGTGTTAGACCAGAGATAGATATTGAGCAAATTTATTCCATATCAAAGGACTATATTTAGTGTAAATTTGAGATAGATATTGAGCATATTTGTGCTAGACCAAAGTATTGTGTTTAGTGTATATTTGAGATAAATATTGAGTAGATCTATGCTAGATAGAAGGACTTTGTTTAGTATAGATTTGAGACAGACCTAAGAGTAAGCTTTGGAGGTGATAGAGCAGAGGACAGTAGTATCCAGTAGATAGAGATTCATTAGCTAGGGCAGTGAGGATAGAGGTCTTCTAAGTGAGGACAAGAGTCTTCAATGGAGATAGATCCATAAGCTAGTGCAATGGAGGCAGTAGTCTTCTAGAGGATCACTAGCCAGAGTAGAGAATATGGAGTTCTCTTTTGGATAGAGATCCATGAACCAACTGAGGGGATTGGTGTCTCCTCTAGATAGAGATATATGAAATTTATTAGAGGATTGGTGTCTCATTTGGATAGAGGTCCATAAAAATTGTAATAGGGAAGGATTCCCAAGATATTTGTTGAGAAAATATTAGTGAAATATTTTCTCCATGGAGTAGCCCATATTGGGTGAACCACGTTAAATTGGTGTCTCTATTATGTGTGGTGATTTGTGGATTACTTTGATTATTGTTTTTGACATTGCATTGATATATTGTATAATATAGGTTGAGTAAAGAAAAATAAAAATTGGTCTTATACTATTCACCTCCCCTCTCAATATAAGCTTGTGTTATTCAATTGGTATTAGAGCAGGTTTCTTTGGAAGAGTTTAATAGCTTGAAGGAAAAGCTCACAAGAACATAGATAGATTATCATAATGGATCATCAAGAAATTTAGCATCATTACTTGATGGGAACAATTATGTACTTTGGAGTATGAGAATGAAGATTCACCTAATGGCACTTGGAAATGAAATATAGGAATTAGTTGAGAATGGATAAATATTGCCAACTACTCCCCCTACAGATAAATATGATAATCTTCTACATCTAAATAATTCAAAGGCAATGAATGGAATTTTAAAGGATTTACGTGAAACAAAGTTTATAAAGGTTATGCATTGCAAATCAGAAAAGTAAATTTGGGATAAGTTTAAAGATATATATGAAGGAGACAAAAAGGTCAAAAGGGTAAATTTGCAAAACTACAAGAGAACATTTGAAGATCTAAAGATGAAGGATGAGGAAAAAATTGTTGCATACCTACTTCATGTGCATGAGGTTGTTAACTCCATGCAAGGACTTGGGCTCAAATTTGAAGAAACATATGTTTGTGATAATATTTTAAGGTCACTCCCAAAGAGGTATAGTGAAAATATTTCAGCTACAAAAGAGTCAAAAGATATTAAAATTTTGACAAAGAATGAATTACATGGAATTGAGATGAGAATAAAAGAGGAACCTATTCCTTAGAAGGAAGCATCCTTTAAATTTACTAAGAATACAAAGGGTAAGAAATCAGATTCAAGCAATGAGTTATCCAATGATGAAGAAGCAAATTATGGTAGAAGGAACAAGGAATCAAGAAAGCATAAAGGTATGAAATTAGTTAGGTTTTTTAATTGTGGTAAATATGGTCACTATGCAACTAATTTTCCAAAATCCAGAAATAGTAGTTAAGATGAGAAACAAGATCACAAGAACAAGGAAACCGAAAAACATAGGTACCAAAATAAAAATAAGGATGGACAAGGCAAGCAAGGAAAAAAAGTTTTTCCAAAGGTATAATAATAGTTTTTATGTAGATAAGGTAGGTAAGAGTTCAAGTGATAGTGATGAAAGCTACTCAAATAATTATGAAGATGCAACTCTATTTTTGGCAGAAGAAAAAGAAGTGGTTAGAAAAATGCCACCAATGATCCTCAAGTGTTTTAGATGTGGTAACTTTGGTCATCTTGAGGATAGTTGTACAAGGAATGGATTCAATTTCAATGATGATGAATATGAAGATACACTTGAAGGACCAGAAGAAAGTCTACTTTTGGCAATAGTAGAAGAAGGAAGTGCTTCTAGTGGAAATGAATCAGAAAGGAATAAAGATGATCGATCCCAAATGCAAATAAATAAATGAAGAATCATAGAAAGGAGAAGTTGATCTTGAGGGTCCTCTTATTTCTACCCTTGATACATTAAGGAAGGTAAGAAATAAGAACTCAAAACTCAAGCTTCAATTTCAAGAATGTGATGAAGAGAAAGGAAAGCTTATAGATGATCTAACTAACTCAATAGCTAAGACAAGGAAATTTAAATAGAATTTAGAAGCTAAGGTTTTGGAATGTGAAAAATTAGAGTATGAAGTAGCTTCACTAAGGAAGGAATTAAAAGAGTCTAAATACAAGCTACACAGTTTTGGAAGAAGCTAAAATAAATTGGATAAGATTATCAAGACACAAAAATCTACATAAAACAAGATAGGTCTTGGTTTTGAATAGATACAAAGAGAACAAGAAGAGGAGTCAATCTCAAGCTTCAAATAAAAAAAAGCTTCAGAAGAAGAGAGTTTAAGAGAAAATGGATATTTTGGAGGATGATTTGGACAATAGAAAGTTCAACAAGGAAAGAAACAATGCACAAAAGAGGAACATATGGAATAGGAAACATCATAGGGTAGAAGAGACTAAGATACCAATGGGGTCAAGGTAAGGTTTTTTAAATGGATGATGTTTCTCATGTCAGAGGTTTGGGTACAAGGCTACACAGTGTAGGACACATGAAAGACAAGAATATAGAAATTTTAGAAACAGGTATCTCTTTCAAGGGTATTGCTACTCTTGTAATCAGTTTGGTCACAAGGCAGTTAATTATAGGGTACATGATAGGAATATATATGGCTTCACCAGGATAAACCCCAAGATATTTGCACCTTTAAGTAATAACAACATTAATTTTTATAAGTAAAATAATGTTGGGCACACATCAAAGTGGTGTAGAGCAAAAATTCCAAAGACAAGCGGGAACAGGAATAGACAGAGGAATCGAAAGGATCAATTAAGGAAGAAGATGGACAAAGGTAAATATCAGTGTATGTTGGGAGTATAAATACTCCCACCCCAAAATGAATCACCTCAAGATGAGGTGGGGGATGAGCTAAACTAATATTCTCATTCTTAGCCCTAAGCCCCAAAGCTAACCCTTTGCCATTGATGACAAAGGGGGAGATATTTGAGTTAGAGAGAGAGCATTCAATCAGGGGAGTAGAACAGAAAGAGGTAAAGGAAATGGTAAAAGGTAAATGGGTTGCCATCAATGACAAAGGTGGATATTGTTATAAATATGAGCAACTATTTTTGGCATTGATGTCAAGAGTCAGTTTTAGTGAGAAAAGCAAAAGGAAGGATGCCAAGAGTCAGTTTTAGTAAGCAATGTAAGAGAAAGTATACCGCCCATGGTCTAAACTATTACAAACATACCACCCATGGGCACAAACAAAAACTATAAATAACATAGATATCGCAGGGACCTTCCTAAATAACCGTAGATAGAGAGGCGAGGAGAGCACAGAGACCATCCTAGGAAACAAAAGGGGATAGTCCCATTTAGGACCAGTTGTTTTACTTAGATACATAGTCCATGGATGCCTTCCTTTAATATGTTGTCTATGCATGACACCTATCATTTTTTTGTGAGTGTCAATATGCCACCTTGGCATTGCAGTGTGATAGGGTCCCTTGAGCACTTCACATTGTGGGCCAACACGGTCCTTGACATCATGGCATTAATCAACATTGGTAGCTGCAAGTTCACTACAAGAATCAACGATACATTGGGGAAGATTCCCCTACCATGTCAAAAAGGATTGAATAGTTAACCCAAAGTTTACCATTGTATATGTCGCTCGATTGCCTTCCCTATACACATGTTGAATACACTGATTTCTAATTGCCCTTATCTAGATAATGGACTCTTCAATGGTTTGTCCCACATTACAAGGAGGATTTGAGATTTATTTCAAGTATTTTATGGTTCTTAAGGATTCTTCTTCAACTATTAGTTATTGGATATTGAGATCAATGGCCATTTGGATGCCTCAGAGCCTCTACAAAATTATTATATTGGACTCCAATTTTTTTCGCATAAGTCCAAATGAGTCAACCTATGACATCCCCGATCACTCCTCCACAACTCGTGTTGCTAGGATTACCTTTTGATGCACCATCAAAATTTATCTTGAACCATTGAGGGGGAGAATCCATTATACAAGGGATTTGTCCACAGCAACTTGGGGATGACCAAATTCCTCAAAAGATAGATTAGAAGAATGTGCCACTTGAATATCAAATGAGGATGAAGGAAAATTGTTTGAAGGAATGATATTAGCATTTTCTAAGGCAAAAATGATAGTTCTCAAAGAAATCGACTCTGGATTAAGGTATAAAAATTGAAAAGCATGATCATTCCTTTCCAGCCAAATTTGCCATATAAAGTGAGGGAGAATGATCACCCACCAAAACTTTAGATGAGTGGACTTAAAGGGGTTTGGCCATTGGATAATAAGATCATTGATAAATTGAGGAGCAACCCAAGAAATGGATACACTTGACATGATCGAGGATATGACAAGGTAAGAAAAGGGGCACTCTAGAAATAGGTGATTAACTGACTCCCATGCAGATTTGCAGAGGTAACATCTATTGGGCAAGATCATACCATGGGTTATCAAGTTATCGGTGGTCAATAGTCTATTTTTTGCTGCCAGCCAATAAAAGTGAGAAATATTAGGAATAATATTTTTGATCCAGATACTATTAGAGGGGAACCAATCATATTTAGGTTTGTTCATAGCCATATATGCGGTTTTGACTGAGAAATTCCTAGACTGGTTGAGTTTCCAGAAGAGAACATCAGGTGGCCTAGTGCTTGGAATCAAATAAACTCAAATAAGCTTAGATAGGTAGATTTGGGCAGAGAAAAGCTCAAGAGAATCCAGATTAGTAGGGATGTCAACCCAGTGGGGAACCACTACTTCATTATTAATAAAATTCTCAACTTTGGGACCAAAATTTAGATCAATGAAAGGTTTAAGAATACTTATAGGTTGATCACGGATGAGGGGCTAAATTGTAATCTATGGGTCTTCCCAGAATCTAATTCGTGATCCATATCCAAGATTCTAGTATCCACCCTTTTGAATTATAGATTGGGTTCAGCACACTGAGTTCTAGAATGCAAACCCAATAGGCATAAGGGAATTGTCCATCAGAGATCATTGCCTAAGGTATTTGGTCTTAATAATATCAACCTACTGAGTTGGGTAGTTAGAAATAATATATCATCCCTACTTTGACATCATGGCTATATTCATCTAGTGAACTCTCGTCAAACCTATTCCTCCCCTACATTTTGAAAGGCAGACCTTATCCCATGCAACAAGGTAAATTCTGCTTTTATTCTTTGTTAACCATAGGAAATTCTATTGAAGTTGTTCCAATTTATTACAAATAGCTATTGAAGTTAAAAAAAGGTACATAAAGTAGATTGGTATACTCGAAAAACAAGATTAGACTAGAATAAACTTCCCTACACTACTGAGTAGGGCTCCCTTCTAGACAACAAGCTTCTTCATAACCCTCTAAATGACACTATCACAAATTCTCACAGTTGGGTGTCCTTGGAACAATGGAAGTCCAAGGTAAGTTGTAGGAAACTCAATAATGACACATACCAGGATCTGAGCTATTATCACCTATATATCAACTAGAGTATTGAAGTAAATGTTGCTTTTCAAATAATTAACTCTTTGCTTGACAACCTTATCATAAGCTTCCAGTATAGATTTAATAACTCTGGCTTCAGGAATACTAGAGAGGTTGGCTAAAATTGTGTCATCAACAAATTATTTATGAGACATTGGAGGGAGCCCAGTCGATGCCTTGATCCCTGAAATACCACCCTAAGAGCATGTTGCATTAAGATTCCTTCCTAAGATGTCCATAACTAGGATGAATAGGAAAGGTGAGATCGAATCACCTTGTCTTATTCCCATTTTGCTCCTAAAGTATCCTGCAACTACTCTATTAACAATGACCAAAAACCAAGTAGAGGATATGCACGCTTTAATCAAACAAATCCATCTATGGTGAAAACCAAACTGAGCTAGGACAGTAGTGAGAAAATACCAAGAAATCCTATCAAAGGTTTTACTGATATCTAATTTTAGGAAAAAACATGGGGACATATTGACCGTGATAGAATAAAATAGCTCATGGATAGTAATCACACTATTTGTAATAACTCTCCCTTGGACAGAGTTGCCTTGACACTTGTCAATGATTTTAGGTATAAATAATTTCATTCTGTTCACCATGGCTTTAGTAAGTATTTTGTATAACACATTGCACAAGCTGATAGGATGGAATTCATACATGGATCGGTACTCGTGGGTTTTTGGGATAAGAGCAAGGAATGTGGAGTTAAGCTCTCTAGGGACAAACTTGGTTCTTTGGATTTATAGAATAGCTTCAAAGACATCTTCTCCAATGATATCCCAACAAAATTCAAAAAATATAGGAGGGAAACCATTGGGGCCAAGGGCTTTGTTAGCTGTCATAGAAAATAGGGCTTATTTAATTTCATCACAGGAGAAGGGCTAAAGCAGAAGATCATTATCAACCTGAGATACAAGGGACAATATGTGTTGTAGAAGGGATTCTAAAACCTCAGTTGAGTAGACCTAAGATGGGCCCAAGATATTATGGAAGTGTTCCACTACCTCTTTTCAGATTTCTTTAGGACCTTTGACTAGTGATCCATCTTCTCTATGAAGACATCTGATAGCATTTGCCCCTCTATGCCTCATTGTGGTGGCATGGAAAAATTTTGTATTCAGGTCACCTTCCTTGAGATACAAGGCTCTAGAATTTTACAACTAGAATATTTCCTCCCTGGACAACAAGTTGTGGAATTCACATAATGGTATCTTCTCTTGTCTTTGAACTTCATCAGTAGCATTGCCATCCTGAACCAATTTTTCTATTTCTTTTAGTTGGGAGCAGATTACTTGTCGTGACTCAAAAATGTTCTTGAATACCTCCTTATTCCATTTTTTGAGTTGAAGCTTAAAAATTTTTAGCTTCATACAAACTTTGAAAACACTCTTACCATCGACAGGTTGACTCCACGACTCAATAATTTTTGTCTTAAACTTCGGATGTTGAAGCCACATGGACTCAAACCTAAATGGAGGTCTAAAATTATTATCCAACCTAGAAACTTCTAAGAGAAGTGGATTATTATCAGAGGCTATCCTTGGCAAGGATGACAAAGTAGAATCACCAAAGATCGGGATTACTTCTCTAGATATTAGAACTCTGTCAAGTCTCATTTGTATCATTTGGTCTCCTATGCATTGATTGGTCTAGGTAAACAGTGAATCCCAGAGCTCAATGTCCATGAGTTCATTAGAGTCGATGAAGTCAGCAAAATGCTCATAACTCCTGGGGGTAATTGGGGCACCTCCAACTTTGTCAGTGGGATACAATAGATTATTAAAGTCACCTACCACCATCCATTCATGATAGGGAAAGGATGAATGCATCTACATGAGACTATCCCACATTCCAAGCTGATCGTCAAAATTATTTGGAGAGTAGATATTTATTAGAACCCACTGTTTATTGGTTTCATTACATTTAAAGAGGATATTGATAACTCTATCACTTTTAGATATCAATTCTCTGGTAACTTTCATTGGATCCCATAGGTATAGCAGCCCCCTTGAAGCACCATGGGTAGAGTTGGCTATAAACTTGCAATTATTCCACACTAATTTAACCACCTTGTCTATATTTGGTTCTTCTACCTTTGTTTCCTGGATAGTAAATATTGAGGGTCTCATATCCTATCGTAGAGAAGAAAATACTCTTTGTTTTATTGCTTCGTTGAGCCCTCTGGAATTCTAGGATAGGACCTTCATTTGCAAGGTTTAGAAGTGGATTTCTTCCCCCCTTTCATTTGTGGGGGTTTGGGTCTTTTACCTTCTTCCTTAGACATCTCTTTGGGTGGAGATAGTGAAGATAGTAATGTTTTTTTGATGCCATTAGCAATGTCATCCACCGTCTGCATTTTCTTGGAATCTGGGTTGGGCGGTCGACCCCGTATTCTTTTTGTACCCACATCACATTAGGGTTTCTTATGACTTCTGGTGTTATTCATGGGGGACTGGAAGGTTCACCACCGCCCGACAAGACAAGGGTAAGAGAAGGAGAAACCATAAAAAAATCTTTGAAGTGGGATATCCCTTCCCGCAAAGGTGAGCACACAGGGGAAGGCGACAAGGGAGAAGAAAGTTGGGGTGGGTGGGGGAAGGATAGCTTTATGGGAGAAGCCAACAGAGAAGAGACGAAGGTGGTTTTAGATAGGGGCTTGAGGGGGGAGGGTAAGGGGGAGGTGGCGAGGGAGGCATTAGAAATGGTGGGTAGGATCAAAGAGGGTTTAGGAGGGACAAGGGATGGGACAGAGGTAGCGGTGGAGGTGGGTGGCCAAGCAAAGGATTAGAGGAGGGGTTTTTTAGGGATTTTTGAGGTTTCTTGGGGAATAATGGGTTCAAAATGAATGCCTTGATTCATAAGGGATGGATCAAGAACGGGAAGTTTTTCAAAAACAAACCTTTCAGAAGGAAGTTCACTATCTTTATCTGTAAGAATTTTTAACTAGTTAGCAAAGAGAGAAAATACCTCATGGGTACCATGAATTTATCCTTTGGATGATGATTCAGGTGGAACTTCTTTTTGCTTCCCTTTCTCTTTCCATAGATGCATATTATGGTCCTATTTTTGAAAGTTGAAATTCTTAGGGCACCTCCCACCAGTGTGAACTCCATGAACTTTTTTGACGAATGGGCACATCTCCTTCGAATGGTCTTGACTCTTGCATACACTGCATATCACCTCTTTTAGCTTCAGGTTTTTCTTTTCCATGGGATATTGAGATTTTAAATGTCCTTGATTTTTGCACCCCACACAAAATGCAGGTTTGTTCTCATACTCGAAGGTCTACCTCCAATGATATGACCCATAAGTTAGGTCAATGTACATCAGGAGCTAAGATTCCAGATTTAATATTACATAGAAGCGGGTATAAGGCATTCAGGATTGTGCTTTGGTGGCTAGGTCAAATGCTACCAGATTGCCAACAACATGCGCAATGCTTAGGATAAATTTCTCATCCTAGAACTGAAAGGGAAGTTTGGGCAGTCTGACCCAAATGGGGGCCAGATTGATACTTTATGTGATTGGGTTGAAACCAAGGTTCCATCGCATAACAAAAAGGGGTCTTCACCCAAAGAACCAAGGCCCTCCCATTAGAATATAAGTTGTATTTTTCACATTGTTCAGTCGTATGAGGAAAAACTCGTGGGTCAAAACAATGAGTTCCATGTGGCCTTCAGGATTCCACTTGGCCACCACCCAGTGGTGGATGGATTCGATATCAGGTCTCAATCCTATGAAATTTCCTACCAAGTACAAGGATTTCTTACTCAGCACCTCTATCATGATGTCTTCATAGAAGTTCAGCTCTTTACAGTCATTAGAGAAAGTACCGATGATTAGCGAGGATTTTGAGTGACTTTGATGGGTATTTATTTTAACTTTATCCATGAATGAATCATTTGGACCATGGGTTGGTCCCAGGATCCTACAGGGGGTCCCATGATAGTTGGGCCCATTAGGGGGTTTTTCAAGGGGGTCTTCTATAGCATCCTCATCATCTATATCTTCCTACTCACCAACCTCCTCTGGAATTCTAGAATCAAAATCGGGCACCTCATTTCCTCTTAGGACTGACCCATGACCAACACTAGAGCTGCCTCCTTTCCCACTTTGACCAGGTTCAAAATTTAAACTCCTACGTTGTTTCAACTTCGCTCCATTCTGCTCTGCTCCATTTCGCTCCATGTTCTGCTCCACTTACCTATTCCAACTCTATATGGAAATATATTTCAATTGAGGGGGATTCACAAATTACCATCAATGTCATTAACCAAAAATGGGTGTGAAGACTGGATAACTATTAAAGGTATAAAGTTAATACCTAAAGTAATTAAATTAATTATAATAATTTTATTATAAATTAATTTATATTTTAATTTAATTAATCCTAAGGTTAGGGTTATAAGAGCAATATATTTTATTTACAGCACCCACTTCAATTTCATTTTCCCCCTCCACCGACATGTAAAGAATATGGCACAATGGTATAAATACCATGTGCATTTGGTTTATTAAGGCTTACCTTCGATCAAATTTAATTGTGAGTACTTGAAAAATTTATGCGATCTACGTGCAAAGGAAGAAGATAAAATTTTGTTTACGTGGCGACCATCGAAGGGATAAAATAAGGAAGACATGGAGCCACATTTCTAACCATGGTGGTTGGTTTAGCGACAAGCAACTATGTGTTAGAGTACTAATGAGTGGGAGGTCCCGCGATGGAACCTCAGCGATAGTCCTAGGAGTGGTTTTGTTGGCATTACTTTAAGTTTTGGTGCCTAGGACGTGAGTCAAAGCACACAAGGCATATTTGACTATCAAGGTGAGCACCTAGCTCACATAGCAAGTGGGTCATGGCTAGGGCGCTGGTGATAGTGCAGAAGGAGTTCATATCCTATCGAGGGCAAAAAGGTATTTAATTTTTTAAATTAAATTTGCTCCTAAGGTTTTAATGTGGCATGAATATTTTTGTTAGGAGGGAGGTATAAGGTTTATAAAAGTTAAATATTTTATTGTGTTTTTGATGATTTGAATTGAGATAGGAGTTATAAGGTTGGCAAAGTAAATTATATTCTATATTGAGATAGGAGCTATGATGTGTTAATTATTTTGAGAGAAAATATAAGGTGTCTAAACAAGATTATTGTGGTTGTTTTTTTTAACAAAATTGTTGACTTATATTTTGAAGTGTGGAGATTATAAGGTGTAATTGAGATTTAATGCTTTGTATGGTGAAATATTTTGAGGGATCATTTGAATGAAAATTTGAGAAGGTTTTTGCTACCTAACCTTTGAGATTGGCAAAGAGGTTGATTGTGATTGAGACAGGTGTTGAGGTCAAATATTATTCAAACAAAAGGTATGGGCATATTATCCTTGTGAGTGATTGTTGGATGTTGTGAATGCTAAGTTGGAGTGAAAAGGTTCTTGTTTGATAAGCATTGTTGAGTAAGCCTTCATATGCATGATTGGTGAATGTTTGTGAGAATACTTGAGTGAGAACTTGAGAACTATTTTGAACTAGGGTTTGTGCAAGATAATGAGTATCATTGTTATGTGAGATTGTTTGATAAGCATTGTTGGAAATATTGGAGTAAGCTATTATATGCTTGACTAGAGTTCATAATCAAGTTGTGTTTCATTAAGTGATTGGTTGAGTTGATTTGATTGAGCATAGTTTATGGAAAGTGTTGAAGTGATAGTTAAAATTCTGTGAAACAAATTGTTCTATATTCTGATTTGATTTGGAAGAGAGATTGAAAGTGATTGAGTGTTAATGAGTGTGAAACATATTGAGTCTCAAACCATTCTCTATATTTTTCTATGGTTAAACAAGAGATTTTGAAATTTATTGAGTATTGTTGTGAGTGAGTAACATATTGAGTCTCTAACCATTCTCTATATATTTCTATGGATGAACAAGATTATGAGTGAAACGTATTAGTGTTGAGTTGAGATTTTGTATGAAAGTTTTGTAATTGATTTGAGCAAGCTTTTGTGAGAGCGTGTGAGCTGATTTGAGTAAGTCCTAGAGTGGACATAAGGACAGAATTGAGCAAGCTTTTTTGAACGCTTAAGGATATATTTGTGTGAGCTTTTGTGGAAGCTTACAAGCATATTTGAGGTAAGTCTTGTTGAAGACTTGTTGAGAAGATTGGATAAGTTCTAGTGAGGACTTGTTGGACATATTTGAGTTAAGCCCTAGTAAAGACTTGTATAGTAGTGTGGACAAGTTCTAATGATGACTTGCTGGATAGATTTAAGGTAAGTCTTTGAGAATTCTTGAGAGTAGAGTTGATTTATTGATTTGTTCAAACCTTGAGTTAAGGTTTGGAGCAAATCTAGCAGAGTTTATTAGTGGTTGGATCAAGCTTTGTGTTAAGGCTCGAGGACATATTTGAGGATAGATTTTGGTGCAAATTTAAGGATAGGTTTGTGTTTAGTGCAGATTTGAGATAAATATTGAGCATATTTGTGCTAGACCGAAGGACTGTGTTTAGTATAGATTTGAGACAGAGTTGAGAGTAAGCTTTTGAGGTGACATAGCAGAGGATAGTAGTATCCAGTGGATAGAGATCCATTAGCCATGTCAATGAGGACAAAGGTATTCTGAGTGAGGATAGGAGTCTTCAGTGGAGAGAAATCCACAAGCCAGTGCAGTGGAGGTAGTAGTCTTATAAAGGATCACCAGCCAAAGTAGAGGAGAATTTCTCTAGTGGATAGAGATCCATGAACTAATTGAGGGGATTTTTGTCTCATGTGGATAGATATCCATGAACTTGATTAGGGTATTGGTGTCTCCTTTGGATAGAGGTCCATAAACATTGTAATAGGGAAATATTTCCAAGATATTTGTTGAGAAAATATTAGTGAAATATTTTCTCCATGGAATATCCTATATTGGGTGAACCACGTTAAATTGGTGTCTTTATTATGTTTGGTGATTTATGTTTTGATTTGATTACTTTTATTGACATTTAATTGATATATTATATAATATAGGTTAAGTAAAGAAAATTAAAAAGTGGTATTATATTGTTCACCCCCCTCTTAGTATAAGCTTGTGTTCTTCAATTTGTATCAGAGCGGGTTCCTTTGGAGGACTTTAATAGCTTGAGGGAAAACCTTACAAGAAAATAGATGGATTATTAGAATGGATCTTCAAGAAATTCAACACCATTGTTCTATGGGAATAATTATTTACTTTGCAGTATGAGAATGAAGATTCACCTAATGTCACTTGGAAATGAAATATGGGAAGTAGTTGAGAATGGATACAAACCGCCAGCTACTCCACCTACATATAAAGATGTTAAGCTTCTACATCTGAATAATTCAAAGGCAATGACTGGAATTCTAAAGGTATTGCATGAAACAAATTTTATAAAGGTTATGCATTGCAAATTAGCAAATGATATTTGTGATAAGTTGAAAGGTATATATGAAGGAGACAAAAATGTCAAAAAGGCAAATTTGCAAAACTACAAGAGAACATTTGAAGATATAAAGATGAAGGATGAGGAAAAAAAAATTGCATACCTACTTCGTGTGGATGAGTTTGTTAACTCCATGCAAGGACTTGGACTCAAATTTGAAGAAACATATGTTTGTGATAAGATTTTAAGGTCACTCCCAAAGAGGTATAGTGAAAATATTTCAACTATAGAAGAGACAAAATATATTAAACTTTTGACAAGGGATGAGTTACATGGAATTCTCACATATTTTGATATGAGAATAAAAGAGGAACCTATTCCTCATAAGGAAGCATCCTTCAAATTTACTAAGAAGACAAAGGGTAAGAAGTCAGATTCAAGCAATGAGTTATCCAATGATGAAGAAGCAAATTATGGTAGAAGGAACAAGGAATCAAGAAAGCATAAAGGTATGAAATTAGTTAGGTGTTTTAATTGTGGTAAATATGGTCACTATGCAACTAATTATCCAGAAGCTAGAAATAGTAGTGAAGATGAGAAATGGGATCACAAGAACAAGGAAATAGGAAAACACAAGTACCAAAAGAAAAACAAGGATGGACAAAGCAAGCAAGAAAAGAAGCTTTTACAAAGGCATAAGAAGATTTTTTATGCAAATAAGGTAGGTAATATTTCAAGTTATAGTGATGAAAGTTCCTCATATAATGATGAAGATGAAATTCTATTTTTGGTAGAAGAAAAATAAGTCATTAGAAAAATGTCACCAATGATTCTCAAGTGTTTTAGATATGGTAAATTTGGTCTTATTGAGGATATTTGTAAAAGGAATGGATTGAGTTTCATTTATGATGAATATGAAGATACACTTGAAGGACCAGAAGAAAGTCTACTTTCGGCAATAGAAGAAGAAGGAAGTGCTTCTAGTGGAAATAAATTAGAAAGGAATAAAGATGATTCCAAAGGCAAAGAAATAGAGTAAGAATCAAATAAAGTAGAAGTTGATCTTGAGGGTGAGCTTATTTTTTCCCTTGATTCATTAAGGAATGTAAGAAAGTAGAACTTGGAACTTAAGCTTCAATTTCAATAATGTGATGAAGAGAAAGAAAAGCTTATAGAGGATCTAACTAACTCAATAGCCAAGACAAGGAAATTTAAAGAGAAGTTAGAAGCTAAGATTTTGGAATGTGAAAAATTAGAGCATGAGGTAGCTTCACTAAGGAAGGAAGTAAAATATTCTAAAAACAAGCTACATAGATTTGGAAGAAGCTCAAAGAAATTGGATAATATTATCAAGACACAAAAACCTACATCAAACAAGATAGGTATTTATTTTGAATATGTACAAAGAGAACAAGGAGAGGAGTCAATATCAAGCTCCAAATAAGAATAAGCTTTAGAAGAAGAAATTGTAATAGAAATAAATACTTCTAAGGATGAGTTGGACAATAGAAATTTCAACGAGGAAAGGAACAATGCACAAAAGAGAAACATATGGAACATGAAACAACATACGGTAGAAGAGACTAAGAGACCAATGGGGTCAAGGTAAGATTTTTTCAATGGATGATGCTTCTCATGTCATAGGTTTGGGTACAAGGCTACACAGTGCAGGACACATGAAAGATAGGAATATGGAAATTTTATATATAGACATCTCTTTCAAGGGTATTGCTACTATTGTAATTTGTTTGGTCACAAGGCAGTTAATTGTAGGGTACATGACAGGAATAGATATGGCTTCACCAGGATAAACCCCAAGATATTTGCACCTTTAAGAAAAAAAACATTAATTTTTGTAAGTACAATAATGTTGGACACACAACAAAGTGGTGTAGAGCAAAACTTCCAGATACAAGCAATAACATGAATAGACAGAGGAATCAGAAGGATAAATTGAGGAAGAAGGTGAACAAAGGTAAATATCAGTGTATGCTGGGAGTAGAAATACTCCCACCCTAAAATTAATCACCTCAAGAGGAGGTGGGGGAGGGGCTAAACTAAGAATCTCATTCTTAGACCCAAGCCCCAAAGGTGATCCTTTGCCATTGATGACAAAGGGGAGAGATTTGTGTTAGGGGAAGAGCATTTAGTCAGGGGAAGTAGTTTCTCAGAGGGAGCACAACAAAAATAGGTAAAGGAAATGGTAAAAGGTAAATGGGTTACAGTCAATGACAAAGGGGGATATTGTTGGAAATATGAACAATTTTTGTTGTCATTGATGTCAAGATTCAGTTTCAGTGAGCAGAGCAAAAGGAAGGATGCCAAGAGTCAGTTTCAATAAGTAGTGCAAGAGAAATATTGCCTCTAGGTCTAAGGAAAAATAATATTATAATATCTCTTATTATAATATTCAAGGTGGTCAAATAAGGTCTAAAGGAGCAATAGGAAGGCCCAAGAAAAATAATATTATAATATTTTATTATAATATTAAAGTTCTAATGTTAAGACCTAAAGTAATTAAATTAATTATAAATTAATTATAATAATTTTATTATAAATTAATTTATATTTTAATTTAATTAACCCTAATGTTAGGGTTATAAGGGCAAGAGATTTTATTTATAGCATCGATGTCAATTTCATTTTTTGTCTCCACCGACATGCAAAGGAATATGACACAATGGTATAAATACCGTGTGCCTTTGGTTGATTAAGTCTTACCTTCGATCGAATTTAATTGTGAGTGCTTGTAAAATTTATGTGATCTATGTGCAAAGGAAGAAGATAAAATTTTGTGTATGTGGTGACCATTGAAGGGATAAAAGGAGGAAGGCTTGAATACATTGCATACCATGGTGGTTGGGATAGCTACAAGCGACTGTGTGTTAGGACGCTAACGAGCAGGAGGTCCTGAGATCGAACCCCGACGGTAGGCCTGGGAGTGTTTTGGTTGGCATCACTTTAAGTTTTGGTACTTAGCATGTGAGTCAAATAGCATGAGGTATATTTGACTATAAAGGTGAGTGCCTAGCTCATGCAGCAAGTGGGCCACGGCTAGGGTGCTGGCGACAGCGTAGCAAGAATTTGAATCCCACCGAGGGTAAAAGGGTATTTAATTTTTTAAATTAAATTTGCTCCTAAGGTTTTAATGTGGTATGAATATTTTGTTATGAGGGAGATATAAGGTTTATAAAATTTAAATATTTTATTGTGATTTTGATGTTTTGAATTGATAAAGGAGTTATAAGGTTGGCAAAGCAAATTATATTCTATTTTAAGATAAAAGTTATGATATGTTAATTATTTTGAGAGAAAACATAAGGTGTCTAAAGAAGATTATTGTGGTTTTTTTCTTTAACAAAATTGTTGAATTATATTTTGAAGTGTGGAGATTATAAGGTGTAATTGAGAATTAATGTTTTGTATGGTGAAATATTTTGAGGGATAATTTGAATAAAATTTTGAGAAGGTTTTTTCTATCTAACCTTTGATATTGGCAAAGAGGTTGATTGTGATTGAGATAGGTGTTGAGGTCAAATCTTCTTCAAACAAAAGGTATGGGCATATTATCCTTGTGAGTGATTGTTGGATGTTGTGAATGCTAAGTTAGAGTGAAAATATTCTTGTTTGATAATAATTTTTGAGTAATCCTTCATATACATGATTGGTGAATGTTTGTGAGAATACTTGAGTGATAACTTGAGAACTATCTTGAACTAGGGTTTGTGCAAGATCATGAGTATCATTGTTATGTGAGATTTTTTGATAAGCATTGTTGGAAATATTAGAGTAAGCTATTATATGCTTGACTAGAGTTTGTACGCAAGTTGTGTTTCATTGAGTGATTGGTTGAGTTGAGTTTATTGAGCATAGTTGATGGAAATTTTTGTAGTGATAGTTCAAGTTCTATGAAACAAATTGTTCTATATTCTGATTTGATTTGGAAGAGATATTGAAAGTTATTGAGTGTTTGTGAGTGTGAAACATATTGAGTCTCTAACCATTCTCTATATATTTTTATGGTTAAACAAGAGAGTTTGAAAGTGATTGAGTATTATTGTGAGTGAGTAACATATTGAGTCTCTAACCATTCTCTATATATTTTTGTGGATGAACAAGATTCTGAGTGAAACTCGTTAGTGTTGAGCTGAGATTTTGTATGTAAGTTTAGTAATTGATTGGAGCAAGCTTTTGTGAGATATTGTGAGTTTATTTGAGTAAGTCTTAGAGTGGACTTAAAAATAGAATTGAGTAAGCTTTTGTGAAAGCTTAAGGGAAGATTTGTGTGAGCTTTTGTTGAAGCTTACAAGCAGATTTGAGGTAAGTCTTGGTGAAGACTTATTGAGTAGATTGGACAAGTTCTAGTGAGGACTTGTTGGATATATTTGAGGTAAGTCTTGGTGAAGACTTGTAGATTAGTATGGACAAGTTCTAGTGAGGAATTTTTGGATAGATTTGATGTAAGTATTTGATAATACTTGAGAGCAGAGTTGATTGATTGATTTGTTCAAACCTTGAGTTAATATTTGGAGCATATCTAGAAGAGTTGATTAGTGATTGGATAAAGCTTTGTGTTAAGGCTTGAGGATAGATTTGAGGATAGAGTTTGATGTAGATTTGAGGATAGGTTTGTGCTAGACCAGAGATAGAGATTGAGAAAATTTGTGCTACACCAAAGGACTGTGTTTAGTGTAGATTTGAGATAGATATTGGGAAGATTTGTTCCAGACTGAAGGATTGTATTTAGTGCAGATTTAAGATAGATATTGAGAATATTTGTGCTAGATCGAAGGACTGTGTTTAGTATAGATTTGATATAGAGTTGAGAGCAAGCTTTGGAGGTGATAAAGTAGAGGACATTAGTCTCTAGTGGATAGAGATCCATTACCTAGGGTAGTGAGGATAGAGGTCTTATTAGTGAGGATAGGAGTATTTAGTGCAAAGAGATCCACAAGCCAATGCAATGGAGGTAGTAGTCTTCTAGAGGATCACCAGTCAGAGCATAGGAGAATAAGTTCTCCTATGGATAGAGATCCATGAATCAATTGAGGGGATTGGTGTCTCCTGTGGATAGAGATCCATGAACTTGATTAGGGGATTGGTGTCTCCTTTGTACAAAGGTCCATAAACATTGTAATAGTGAAGGATTCCTAAGATATTTGTTGAGAAAATATTAGTGAAATATTTTCCTAGTGGAGTAGCCCACATTGGGTAAACTACATTAAATTGGTATCTCTATTGTGTGTGGTGATTTGTGCATTATTATGATTATTGCTATTGACATTGCATTGATATATTAGATAATATAGGTTCAGTAAAAAAAATTAAAAAGTGGTCTTATATTGTTCACCCCCCCTCTCAGTATAAGCTTGTGTTCTTCAGAGTTTAAGGGTCCATTTGTATTATTTGTGTTATATAATCTTACATTTGGCCCTTTATTCCACCTGCCACTCATGCACTTACTGACTACCAAAAAATGTGTACTAGGAAAATATTCAAATAATTTTGTTTATATCTGCAATATATTTGGTTATGAAAAAAAAAAAATTGTTATGTTCCATTCAAATTCTCTCCAACTACAAAATGGATAGAGTTTGGTTCATCCAATCCAATGGCTAGCTGGTTTTTGAAATTCCAATGGCTATATATAGCTTCAAAAGCTAGAGTTTGTATGTCAATGACTATTTAATTACTGTACACAACTAGAAAAGTGAGATTTTCGATGAGTTTTTCAACTACTTCTATCGGTCCAATGGCTAGCTGACCTTCTAATGGCTAGAAGTTGCTTTCAGCAAATAGAAGATATTTCCAAGGCTTTGAATGACTAGATATGCTTTCCATAACTAGGATGTTGACACACGATTGGTGAGTGGATGGACTATCTGAATACTATTAGGTGCAAGGTGCTTTCAACGACTAGGAGATGCTTCCAAGGCTTTGAACAGCTAGAGATGCTTTCAAAGACTAGGATGTTGACAAGTGGGTGGTAAGTGGATGGACTGACTGAATGTGATTAGGTGGAAGGTACATTTGTTATAATAAAGAATTGAATACCTAATAAAAAATAATATATTGGACATAATGGAAAACTAACGACTAGAGATGATGACTACATACTGTGAATCAGGACTGGAGGAACATCATGATCAATGAAGTGATAGGAGACTAGACACTTGATAAATTTACGGAGTGACGTGATAGACTAAGTGGCTAGGGGATAAGATATGGTGACTATACAATAACAAGATAGGTGGCTTTAGACAATAGATTTGGTGCATTGGTGGTAGGTTGGATGGATGGCCATGTGAACACCAGAGGTGTCATGATATATTTAGTGAGATAAAAGGTTATAAAGTACTTAGTGTATGTGGCACCATTCATGTGGGATTATGAGCATCCATTAACAAAAAATAAAAATATTTAAGGAGCCAAAATAGTATACCAACAATGAAAATTAATCGTACCAAGTGGACAAATGAGAGGAAAACATTTTTTGGGTAGAGATTGGTCGGTGCGTAAAGTTATTAATTTAAATATTTGGGAACTATAGGGATTTTTATATGCTATAATTTATGGACGATCAGCTCTGTAGGGGATTACGTGTGAACTATAGAAATAATTTGAATAAATTTACGTAATAATCTCGATGACGTAATGGCCTTAATGCATTTATTGATTTAAAATAATATAACTAGGAAAAAAACTTACTATTTTATTCCCTTGCAAGATCTCTTGCGTAATAGTATTTTATTAGGTTTTATGTGAGTTCTAGTGAGAATTCAGCGGTCCTAAACCGACGTAAAATACCACTCAAATAGTGGTTTATGTGACATCTTGACTAGAAGGATATCTTCCACTTTGATGAGTGTCAGGAGATACATATTATTTGTATGCATTCAACTTCAAAATATTTTTAAAAAACCAATAAAATTCCTATCACCTTATTATCTTTACCTCCATAAAATTTTTATTTTATTGTTTTTTTGTACTGGAGCTTTGTATAATTTTCTTTATTTCGGTGGCCCGTTGATTTTTCTATAGCTCCACGAGTTGTTTTCAAGGGACAATACGAAACATTCATGCACTATTTATGGATAACTTGTACAATGACTAATTTTAGGGTTCTAAATTTTGGACCTAGTGCCAAATTGAATTAAATTCTCATGGAACTTGAAAACTAATAAAAAATTTGCACAATTCTGGGATAGCAGACTTCTTGTCAAGTAATCATTTCAACCTTGCACACTTTAGAATTGAGCCTTCGATACCACTTGAAGCATAAAACTTATGAAAATAATTATGAATAGGAAACGAATGAAGAAATTAAATATTTCTTACCACTTAAGGAGGGCTAAGTCCTTTGCCACTAAGGAGGGCTCAGTCCTTGTAGATATGCAAATCCAATTAAATATGATAATATGATTACAATTAAATCAACCTACTTCTATTTATAAGAATAAATCAATGAATATGTGAAACTTGGAAATATAGCCGACTTGGCTATATTGGTGTTGTAACACGACAAACTCTTTAGCATTTACTTGTTGTATATTGTATACTATGCTCTACAATAAACTGAAGAATCAAGTTGTTTGGTCTCCATTGGTGATAGCATTTTAAGGTTTTATGTATGAATTGTGCACTTAATGCATTTATGTTTTATGCTTTATGGATGGTGAATTATGTCAAAGCAAATTCTGTAATAATTGAATTGCTAGTTTGGATTTCCCTTCATATAGTGCTTGGAATTTTTTAAGTGCTTAATCTAGTTAAAATGAACTTTATAATACTTTAATTGATGGTTGGTCTATTAGGTCTTTCTTTACCTTGAATATAGGTAGATATGTGTAGTGTACTTCATTATTGTTATGCTATATACCATCCATATTTTAAGCATTCTCTACACCCTTATCTTCTAACCCTTGCATTTCAATATTTAGTATTGAAAATTTTATTTAACCTCTTTAGCATTTTAAGGAACTGTCCTTCTTTGAAGGTTGAACTTAGGACAAATCCTAGTCATCTAATCTTGGTTGAGATCTAGGGCATATTTCTAGATAATGAAAATTTTGGTCTAAGATTTTGTAGCATGACTAATGGAATAAACTAGTTTGGTTGTCCTATGTTTTGATTGAGTAAAGACTTGGTGAATATTTTCTCTCAAATATCATCTAACTATTCACCCGATGACTCCATTATAAAATGAATCAATTTATAAGAACCCATCCACCATCCTTTCCAAAGGCTTATGCTCACATGATCATTATCCAAACATCTTGAACAACCTTTGCAATTTCTTGAACTATCAACCTTTAGGTCTAGAATAAATAGGTCCCCATATTCTCCTATAGATGTTGGAAACTTTGATTCCTAAAATTTAAAATTGTCATTGATTTCAAGAAATGAAGTCAACATTAATATCAAGGTTTTTCGTAAATGAAAAAAGTTGTCAAAGTTGTTATTTGATATCCAGGAAGAAGGCCAAAGGATTCAGTGCAAAGTTAAAAAGGAGATATAATATTTTTTATAAATTATTTAAATTCAATAAGAATTTAAATTTTATAAATAAATATTATTTACACCATGGAATGCAATGTAAAGGAAGGGTTTAAAAATTAAATATTATAATTATAATTTATAAAATTTAAATTCTTTAGAATTTAAATATTTATAAATTATAATTAATGCTGAAATCATCAATTTAATAAACCACCTTGTATAAATTATAGAGTGTTTATAAAGGTGTCGACATCATTGAAATAAGGGAGTGTCGACATTGAAGGAAATACATGTTTGTGTATATAATGTGGCCTCCAAAGACATTATTTCTCATCCCTCAAATGATTGATATGCGCCAAGGTTAAAACTTCATTTGCGAGTTAAAACTTCATTTGCGATTTCGAAAAGTTCATTGAGGAAGAAGACGAAAAATATTTTCATCTTAAGTGCCAAGGATAAGGTTAAGGAGTTGGAGTTTTCAAAGCATGTTGGAAACAATGGTCAAAGTGGTAGAGCACAAATTGTGAAAGCGTTGGAGGAAGCAAGTGCCCGCATTCGAAATTCGTTGGTGGTAAGCACCAAAAGGAAAGGATTTTCATACATTTTCTTTGGGCGCAAAGATTAAAGTGAAGGTAGAGACTTTTGGCTCTTAAATGTGCTTATAGTGCACATGGTCATGGAGCCCATGGCTAGGTGGCTCACAGAGGCAAAAGTTATAGGGTTGAAACCTATCGGTGGCCAAGGTAAAACTCTTAATTAATTTTATTGCCTAAGGTTTCAATAAAGAGTGTTTGGAGGTATAAGGGGTGTTAGTGGAATTGTTTAGAAAGAGTGTTTGTTGGATAGTGGTGGTAGTTGAAAATTATCACTTGGATTAATAAGGAAGTTGAGGTTTTAATTAATTTTGATAAATTCTTAAATTACTACATTGGCATATTGAAGGATTAAGACTTTTGAGTGTTGTTTAATTTTAATAAAGGGTTTTTTGTGTTAAAGAAGATTATTGTGAAGGTATTGAATATTATTTGAGTTGGAGTGATAAGGTATAATTTTGATATAATTTTGCATTTTGTTTTGTTGAGTAAATTATTATCTTCTAACCCCTATTGATATTGGCAAACAAGTAATTGTGAGTGTGGAATATTTGTGAGATCAACTCCTTGTCAAGCAAAAAGGTATGGGCAAATTCTTTCTTGGTTGAGTTGATTTATTGCTTACTAGAAAATAAAGTTTGGAGTGAAAAGGATTTGATTAGGGTTTCCTTTTCAAAAGTGCTTGAGTTAATGCTACAAGGTTTTCTGGAATTAAGAGTTATGATTAAAACCTTGTTTTATAAGCATTGTTGTTGAAGCCATTGGATTGTGTGAAGAACATGAACTAGGGTTTTAAAAGAACATGAGTATCATTTTTATGTGAGATTTATTTTTAAGCATTGTTGGAAACATTTTGATTTGGTTTATATATGCTTGGACTAGGGTTTGTGATAAAGGGGAGTTTCATTAAGTAATTGGTTGAGTTGAGTTGGTTGAACCAAGTCAAGTGGTTGTATAAAGTGATTTTTCAAGTTCCATAAAATAAACTATTCTATATTCTGATTTGAGTTGTGAAAGTGATTATGCATTGAGAGTGGAACATATTGAGTCTCTAACAATTCTCTTTATGCTTCTATGATATTGGACAAGTTCTATGTGTGGACTTGTTAAGTAGATTTGAGGTAAGTCTTTGAGATTTATGGACTGATTTTGTGTGAGATTTTATAGAATATTACAATACAAATTTGGTTAAGTTCTAAAAAGGACTTATTAAGCTTATTGGTACAAGTTCTGTGTAAGCTTGTTGAGTATATTTTAGTAGGTTCTTAGTGGACCTGTTGAGCATATTTGAGTAGACTTATTGAGAAGGTTTGTGCTAGACTGACTGGATTGTGTTTAGTGCAGAGAGTGGACTTGTTGACCAGATTTGTGCTATACCAATTAGATTGTGTTTAGTACAACTTTGATACAGAGCTATGAAGGTGAAAGAGCAGAGAGTACAATAGTCTCTAGTGGATAGAGATCCATAAGCCAGGGCAGTGAGTGAGGACTGGTTTTCTAAGTGGGGATAAGAGTCTTTAGTGGAGAGATATCCACAAGCCAATGCAGTGGAGGCAGTAGTCTTCTAGAGGATCACTAGCCAAAGTAGAGGAGGAGTTCTCCTATGGATAGAGATCCACAAACCAAATTTAGGGGATCAACATCTCCTTTGGACAGAGGTCCATAAACATTGTAATTGGGAAGGATTCCCAAAATATTATTTGATAAATATTTAGAAGAAATATTTTTCCATGGAAGTAGCCATCTTTGGGTGAACCATGTAAAAATGATGTCTCTCATGTGTGTGATGCTTTGTGTGATGTCTACTATTTTATTAATGTTGATGCTATTATTTTTATTAAAAAGCAAAAAGTTTTATTGTATATTGTTCACCCCTCCTCTTAGTATAAGCACATGTTCTTCAATATAAAGCATAGATTCCATGTATTCTTGTTCTCAATAATTCTCTAACTATACTAGCTCAGAAGATATGGATGAACAAAGGTTTTTTAGATGGAATAATACCATATCACTTAATTTGGAAAGTCATATAGATATTTTCCAAATTCCCTAAAAGCTTTACTAATCTATGATGGTACCAAGAATATGAAATATAAACATTGTCAAGATGTGGTTGATTTGGCCATTACTCACATCTATGATGAATATATCATGGTAATACTTCTTGTGATATCATTTAAAGGGAAGATATCACATTGGTACCAGACTATTGAGGATGGAATCATCAACTCTTGGGTTGAACTTGATGATTCATTCATTCAATAATTTAATGAATTAGAAAACCCTTTTCACTGCTAGCACAATTTACTACTATTTAGAGATATTCCCAAGAAGCTATTATAGACTTCAATATCACGTTTAACAAAACCTAGAGAATAATTCCCCAAGAAAATTAGGCTATCTAGTCCCCAAGCATACATTTATTATCTTCGCACTTTCACCCACATTTAGGTTTGAAAATACAACAATCAAATGTAATGGTATTCCCAAAGGTGTTTCGAGATGCTATAGCTACTAGAATACCTTAATATTAGTATGAAAACTACCATATATGGTTTTCATGCCTTACTTCCCAAAAGTCATCCAACATTTATTGGAAAAAAACTTTTGGTCATAAATGCACCTTCATTGGCACCAATTCCTACACCTAAGGCTTTGTGTCTACCTTTGATATCCAATTTTTCTTTAAGTGTTGTAAGTATTTCTTGTAGGTAGAGGTAAAATAATCAAATGCAATATAATATTACTAAAGAAGATTTGATGAACCTAAGAAGAAAGAAAGCAAACAATCAAAAGTGTTGGGATTTAACATTGTTGAAGAAATAAAGATCCCTTCTAAAGTGAGTATGTATGATGTTGTGATGATTCCTAGATAAATCAACCTTCTTAGAGCTTCACTAAGTACTATTCATGCTAGAAGTGTATCATTCTTAAATATTAATTAGGCTTAAATTTAACCTATTATTGAAATGGAAAAAAATAGGCCACCTCCCTTCTATATGTCTGTGTGCATGTAAGATTGGATCATGCACAATTGCATGGTGGAATTTGGAGGAGCAACTATTATCATGACAAAGGTAGTATGTGAGGCTATGGGGATGGAAAACAACTGGGCAAGTTCCAAATTCTTATAGCTAGATGATATCTTTGTCAATACAGTTAGAGTAACAAAAGATATACCAATTGTGTCACATAAAGTATCAAAGACAACAATCCTACAAGAAGTGGTAGTGGTTGACCTTAAAATGTAATTTTATCTCTACCTTTCTAGAGATTTTACAACCAAATTTTGTGGTTACCTATCTTTTATTTAATCACATATAGTGATCCCCCATAAAGGAAAAAAAGTAAATATATATGTAGAAAATTCATTTGCCTATCATATCAAAAAATTGGGGAAGATTGTGTCAACTTTATAAGTAATGAAATGGATCCCTTGAATCAATCATAGAAGAGCTACTAAGAGAATAATAATTATCCCTTATATATTTCAATGCCATGATCGAAAATAGATTAGGCACTTAGTATGTGACAACCAAAAACATAAAGAATATTGACATTGTCAAATTAAGATCTCCAAAAAATAGAAATTTGGAAACTCTATTTTGATGGAGCTAGATGTATGAATGGTACTAGATCCAAGGTAGTATTTATTTCCCCTTTTTATGGAATGAAGATATTCTCTTATAGATTGAAATGGAGTTGCACTAATAATGCAACTGAAAACAAAGCCTTGTGTCTTGGATTAATGTAAGTAGAAAGAATGAGAATGAAGTTGCTACCAATCTTTGATGACTCAGTGCTAGTGGCTAATCAAGTTACAAATAAATGCAACAAAAATCATAACTATTTGAAGGTACCAAAATAGTGTATGGGACCTAATGGAAAGCTTTGAAACATTGAATGTAAAAGCAATACTCAATAGCCATAATGAAATAGTTGATGCATTAGCCTCTTAGGAGGCAAATTTTGATCCAACTATTAACTATGAAGAAAGGTCAAGTATAGTTAAAATGGTTTTTAGACCATCCATTCTATACAAAGATACTTTTTGGCAAGTGTTTGAGATGATCAACTAATTTTTGATTTCTTAACCAAAGAAGCTATGTGTACAACATAGTTAAAATAAGTGCAACATCATATTGACTAGGAAGAGGTAATTCATATTTAAAATGATCATATCCCTAAAGGGTTTATTACCTTGTAAATATTATTTGATAATAGTGATTTATGAACTGGTCAAAAAATAAAGATATATGAATAAGCATTTAAAGAAGTTTAAATCAAATCTAGAAAGAATATAAAGGTTTGAGTGTGTTTCTCTAATGAAAATATAAATTATCTCATTGCCTTCTGCAAAGAGTATAAGTACATAATATCATGGAGCTATGATGACCTTTGGATCTACGACAAGTATGCTATCCAACACACCATATAATTACTACTTAATGTCAAACCGTTTAGGTAGAAATAGAGGCCACTGAACCCAAATATCAATTCCATAATGAGACAAGAGCTCTTGAAGGTATTGAATGCCAAGATCATCTATCCCATCAAAGACTCTAAATGGGTGGAAAATCTAGTCTTGATAAAAAATAAAATAGAGACATTCATATCTATGTTAAATTCTATAATTTAAACAAGGAATCATTGAAGGATTATTACCCCTTGCCTCAGATTGATAAAATCCTATAAGCAATTTTTGAAGCAAAAATATTTTCACTTCTTGATGGATTTTTTGGCTATAACCAAATTTTGGTAAGATACAAATGTTAGTATAAGATAGTGTTTAGCTTCAAATGGGATATTTTTACATATCAAATAATGCCCTTTGGCCTATCCAATGTTGAAGTAAATTTTTAGAGGGTTATGGACATTGTAATTGGTGAACTAGTTAACAAGGTAATTCTAATATTTATTAGTTACATGATTTTCTTTTCCCATGATAAGCTACAATATCTAGATCATCTCAATATGGTTTTTAAAAAATAACAAGTTCAAAATATCATGAAACCCCAACAAATCAATATTTGTCATGCATAAATGTAAGTTGGTAGGGCATGTTGTGTCCAAAAAAGGATTAGCTATTGATCCATAAAGGGTTAAGGTTGTTTTAGCAATACCACTTCCCCTTAGCAAATAGGCTCTATAGGCCTTTTTTTGGGAAATTCAGCTTTGTCTAAAAGTTCATTTCTTATTTTTCTCAAATAGTTAAGCCTATGACCAAGCTTTTGAAAAAGGAAACAACATTTACATGGAACCCAAAAAGGAGAAAATATTTTGAATAAGTAAAGTAAACAACAACACAACATTATATTCTAGTCAATCTAAAATTCTAGAAATACTTCATTCTATGCGTTTATGGGTCCGAAGATAGATTTTTTGTGGTCCTAAAATAGAAATATGATAATCAAGTGGAAAATCCCATAACCTTTTTGAACCAAAAGCTTCATGCTTGCAAAAATAATTATAATTTCATAGAAATACAAGTGTTTTATCTTTTGAATGCACTCAAAAAACTTAGACATTATGTGTCTCAGAGCAAAAATTTGGTCTATGTAGTGTACCCAAACATCAAAAATCTCATCCTTAAATGAGAATTGGGTGAAAAAGAGTTGGGTGGATTTAAAATATTTAGGAGTACGATATTGAAATTTATCTAACTAAAATGGTGAGAGGAAGTGCTTTCTGTGAGTAGCTATCTTGTATAGCTAAGTTAGAGCACACTTTGCACATAGAAGATTACCTTAAAACAAAGTCAAAGAATGAGGAATGCATATAAAAATCATATTGGATTACCAAATTGATCAAATATTTATAGGCAAGTAAGTTTCTAAAAATATTAAGTGCCTCCCAAATATGGAGATACAAACTATAGGCCTTGAACTATGTTCTATTGTCAAAAAGGCTATTTAGAAAAAAAATTGAGTTTTCCTCTAGTGCATCTAGCTAGAACAAGCATATAAAGTAGTAGAAAATTTTCCTTCTGACTTCCCTACATGACACTATTTAGGATAAACTACTACAACTAAAATCCTCTAGGTTTGATACTATTATCCCACTATATTTATAGACATATTCAAAGTGGATAAAGCTTGCAAAAAATACCAAATATTTTTCAAAAGAAAAAATAATTTAGCATTTCCCCTGTAACCTATCATCAGAGATAAGCCCTTCTAGCAATGGAGACTTGGTTTAATTCAAGTTGTCAATCTAAAATTAGCCATTAGACATAAATTCATATTTATTGCAACTAATTATTTTACTAAATGGTTAGAAGTTGTAGCAACCAAAATGGATGATTAAGACACTATAGTTGAATTCTTAGAAAGGTTGATAACAAGGTTTGGCATCCTAGAAACAATAGTAATAGGCAATGTAACCACCTTCATAGGTGCTAAAATTAAATAATTTATCAAAAAATCTGGTATCTACCTAAAGGCATCCTCCAATTCCTACCCATAAGGAAATGGATTGGCAAAGTCCACCAATAAGAACTTATTGAGAATCATCAAGAGGATTGTTGAAGAAAATAAAAAAATATGGAATTTAATGATAAATCATGCCTTTTGGGAAGACCTCATCATGGTAAAAAATTATTAAAATCTTCACCATACTCATTTTAAAACAAAGAAGTTGTTTTTTCCCTACATCTAGAATTGCTAACAATGAAGTTAATAGACAAAAGATAATTCTCGGATGTAGAACCAATTGAAGACCGAATAGAAAAATTGTTATTTTTGAATAATAAAGATAAAAATACTTATGATAGCTTCTAGGAACACCAAGCTAGTATAAAATGGTGGCTTGATAAAAAGGTTTTATCATAGGATTTTCAAATTTGTGCTTTAATGCTTAAGTGGGATGAAGATAGAACAAAACTAGTAAAACACCAAAAAATTAATTCATTTTGGTATAGCCCTTATCAAGTTGTTGCAAAACATGACTACAATATGTTTGAGTTGTCAAATACCAATGACTAAAATTTTTCACTTTTGATAAATGGCTAGCGTTTAAAGCACTTCATGTAAAATAAAGTGTTGCCAAAATTGCATCATATGTACATAGGTATGTGAAATATAATAACTTGTGAAAATTTTGAATTGCTAAAATATTATTGGTGGAAGAAAAAGCTGGTAGGTGGTAAATTTTAAAATAAAGCATGATTTCTAGAAAAAATACCTAGTTGCATTAATTCTAGTAAGCTTACCTAGGCACTTGCATGTTTCCAAGGATTGCAAAACTTGATTCAAGCAAAAAAACAAAACATACCCAATCTATCACATTAATAGTGCTAATAGTGAGTTTTGCAATATAGAAGTAGATCCCCAAGAGTTGCATTTTGCATATTGAATCACCTAGTAGTTAAGAATTCTTAATATAAAATTATTTTGAAAATGACTAAGGCTTTTTATTTTAGATTTGAAGAGGATTTGCATGTGAGAGCATCAATATTTTCATTCGACTAACCTATTACAAAAATTCTTGTAATCGAAGCTTAAAAACCATGGCTGGCACTTAAAAGAGAACTACAAAAGGTAAGAATGTTTAGAAAGAGTCAAAATATCTATAATACCACATGAGCAAAATCTATGACACAATGCTCACTCCAAAATCTAAACATAAGTCTTAGAGATGTAGTTGAACAAAGAGTCCTTCATGATTTAGCTAGTAGTGTGAGCACAACCACATGGCTCTCATTTTTATCATCATACATGCCTAATTTCATGCATCCCTACCAAGATCTAGTGCTATAAGTGGAAAAATATGGCAACCATAAAACTAGGGTAATCCAAAATTTAGTAGGCTAGGTATTTTTTCATATCATGCCTAAACTTCTGCAATAGGTGATTTCCCTAAGGTAACCCCCAAATGTTTTTCCACTCAAAGAGAGAGTAGATATTATGACCCTGGATATCTCAAAGATGGAGGTAAGAACCCAAAAATATATATTGAACAATAATTGTACCACTTGACCAGCAATTGTACCACCCTATGCCTAGTCAAAACCTACCTAATTGCCCAATTCAACTTGCTAAATTTTAGTATCTAGAATTTACTTCCATGATAGTTATAATATTTCGCTTAGAAATAGATATTTATGTCTATGGTTACTATATTTCCATGGCCTACACTATCACCAATCCTTTTAATTATGATGTGTCCCATCCTAATCCATTATAAATTCCTCTTTACTTTGATTGGGCCCAATTTTTATGTGTAAAAATGCTTGAGCAGTTGATGGAACTAGCTTGGTAATTTTACACTACACAATAGATATTATGCCATGGATAGTGATAAACAAGCAGAATCAATAAGGAGGTTAACTATAAATAGTTTCATGGACACACATTATTAGGGCTTACAACTCTTATTATGAGTTTAATAGAAAATTCTTAGGTCCAACATTAAAACCCATATATGGAGAAATACCCAAGTTGTCTTAAGAGGCCATAGAAAAGTTTTGCACCCCTTAGAAATATTTTGGAGATTGGTATTTCCTGAATAATGGTACTATGACAAGGGTGTATGGCTTCATTAGAAATTCCTTTCAATTCCCCTACTATATAATGGACTAGAATTTTGACATGGAACTTTTCTAACAAGTAGATGAAGTAAATACAACTTATGAAACTAGCATAAATAAGGTTACTACTTATGAAGTGTCATTTATTTTTGAGCCAATAAAATTAATAAGGTGAGGGTAAGGTGATATTCTAGAATTAAAGTCCAAAATTTTCAAACTACAAACAGTACCATATGACCTAGATGTTAAATTCAAAGCTAAATTAACAAGTTTAAACAAATCCAAACTATTGGCATTCAATCATGTTAGTTGGCCTAGTATAGAAATATTTCAAAATAACCTAGAGGGGTAAGAGATCAACTAGGACATAAGCAATCCATAATAATTTCCTCCTTGGTGAAGTTTCTATGACATAGTGAATCCATTTGAGCCTAAGAAAAACAAATACTAGATTTTAAGTTGAGCTAATAAATGTAATGGAGAAGAATCTAGGTTATCCAATAGCAAAAATAATAGAAAGGTGGATGTAGAGATGTGAACATAGCCTAAAAAACTCAAGATATGGACTTTATTTAGATAAATACTTTTCATAAATATATGATGCAAATGTAAATACTTGGAATCCTAAAGAAGAACAAATTCACCCTATAATGAAAGGGGGTTATGAAGATAAAGAAGATGAAGAGGAATATTATGAAGAAGAAGAGGAATAAATTGAGTGTGTAGATCCTAGGGAAGAGTTTATTAAAGAAGAGGTGTCACTCATGATAGATAAGCTAGTTGAAATCTCAAGAGTAGCAAGTTCATAGGGACAAGGGTCCCTAGAAATAAGCCTAATTTGGCATCAAGAGGAATCTCCATTCACATAAAATGAGTTCCAACAAGTGATCTACATGAAAGGAGCTAAAATTATTACAAATATGGCCTATGCTAGAGGAGGTTTAGGAAAAATATCACCAAAAATAGTTGAGCCCCCACAATAAGAGTGGATACCACATAGACTAACTCTTAGATCTAGCACTACTATGTCTAATAAGAACACTACTAAATTTATGTTAGCATCATCCAACTCACCCGAAAAATGCATTCAAGGCTAAAACCATTCAAAAGGTGAGCCAAGTTGTAGAAATTGGAAGTGAAGCAAAAATTAGCTTAAAATCATATCTACAATATACACAAGATCAATTCCAAGGCAAAATTCCCTCACCCTAAACTATAATATTCTAATCCTTCAACTTCATTGAAGGCACAAAAAACAATAAAGGGAAAATCTCCCCTTTGAACTAGCAAGAGGAAATAACAAAAGACTAGGAGATAGAGTATTGCTCTGATAACACAGGAAGTAGTCACACCAACTTAGGAGTAATCCCAAGTAGAAGGAATAAGTATGTTTTTTCAAATACTTACTACTACTTCTACTCTCTCTATACATTTTTTCATCCCCTCCTCTTCTCTTTCACAACCACATTCCCCAATACAACAAATCATCAAAAATAAAGTAACATCAAATCCATATATTTCCATATCCATCTCATAGTTACAAACTCCCATGAGCATTGCTCCATCAATTCAAAAACCCCTTCACATCCATTTTTCATTCTCCAATATTTCTTCACTATGTCACCATCTACCTATCATCTAGTTGTAGGTATCCTCAGTCAATTCAAATAGATGGATCAAAATTTTCAAAGGCGGTGAGAAGAAAGGTCATCAAGAAAATAAAATAAGAGGGTGCCACCAAGATTGATAAGCATGGTTGACCCAATTGCCAACAAGCAAGGAGGGGTAGTAGTTATTACAAAAGTAGACAAGCCCAAGTTTTAGATGATGTTATTCGACTATGACATGGTGTTGCAAGGAGTAGATATTTATAAGTTCCCAATGGAAAATATTCTCCATAGTTATCAAACTCAAGTTAGTGCAATGTATCTTCAAGGGGGCATGTTAGGAGGAAAATATGATAAATTGAAGGAAAAATAAAATGCCTGAAGAAAATGATACAATAGGAACAAAATGAAAATAAGTCCTTACACATAAAATTCAAGTAGTTGAGGTGGGGCGTCATGGTAGTTCCAACTCTAGATAAATTACAAGAAAATAATGACATGATCCAAGTTCTACAAGAGCAAATGCAAAGTCTTTAGCATGAACTAGATTAAGAAAAAAAAAGAGCACAAGCTTCTCATTTCTTTTGAAAAGTGTTAATACAACTCAAAGGAGAGAGATAGAGAAAAATCTTCAAAAAGTCCTTAGAAGCATGTCCAATTATTTATTATTTGATTTTTAGCATCTAAGTCATGGAAACTACACATGCAAATATCATAAAGGCTCAAGCTAAGATAAATGATAATATAGGAAAAATAGATTCCATTACTAGATTTGTAAGAAGAAGGTTTGACCCACCACTAGTAACAATTACAAAAAAATAATAGAATGGGGCAATATATATTACTCAAGAATTAATAGAAGGTAACAAGCTAGTTCAATAGAGGAGAGATGATTGGCAATCTACAAAGAAAAAAAAATTATGATGGCTCCATCAAACAAAATTGAGAATATTGGGTTCCTGGGTTTTTGGGATAAAACAAATTAGTTATGTACCATTGAGCAGCTCTAGGCCCAAATTGAGCTAATCACCAACAACAGGAAAGAATTGAATCAATGGTAGGAACCTATTAGAGAAGCTCAAGTTTTTTATATTTTTGAATAAATTGAGTGCAATACAAGCAAAACTATAGGAAATTCCCATAAGATATAAATATCCTTCATATAAAAAAGCCTTCCAATTAAAAGCAATCAATGTCATGGTTAGGATAATTAGATATCTAACTCTTAAGACCTAGGGTACAATCTTCCAAGTATTGCAGGTAATAGAAAGTGCCTTGAATGATGAGAAGACTAGCAAATATGAATAAGATAAACCAATAGAGACTAAGCATGAACAAGAAATATATAAATTTGGTCAAGAAATAGATGACATGCAGGTGCAAAAAAAGGATTTACCTAACCTATGCCTGAAGAACACAAGCTTATACTGAGAGGGGGGGTGAACAGTATAAGACCACTTTTTACTTTTCTTTCCCAATCAATATTATGCAATGTAAATATAGCAATATCAATAGCAGTATTCAAAGCAATGCACAAATCATCACACACAATAGAGACACCACAATTTACGTGGTTCACCCAATGTGGGCTACTCCACGGAGAAAATATTTCACTAAAATTTTCTCAATCAATCTCTTGGGAATCCTTTCCCTATTACAATGTTTATGGACCTCTGTCCAAAGGAGATACCAATCCCCTTAATCAAGTTCATGGATCTCTATCCATAGGAGAACTCCTTTCTCCTCTTGCTCTGGTTGGTGATCTTCTAGAAGAACTGTTGCCTCCACTACACTGGCTAATGGATCTCTATCCACTAAAGACTCTTGTCCTCACTCAGAAGACCTATCCTCACTACCCTGGCTAATGGATCTCTATCCACTGGAGACTATCATCCTCTATACTCTATCACCTCCAAAGCTTGCACTCAACTCTATCTCAAATCTATACTAAACATAGTCCATCGGTCTAGCACAAATCTATCCTCAATATCTATCTTTGGTCTGACACAAATCTATCCTCAAATCTACACCAAACTCTATCCTTAAATCTGTACTAAACATAGTCCTTCGGTCTAGCACAAATCAGTCCTCAATATCTATCCTCAAGCCTTAACTCAAAGCTTGACTCAATCTCAAATCAACTCTACTAGATCTGCCCCAAACCTTAACTCAAGGTTTGAAAAATCAATCAATTTTCAAACTTAACTCAAGAAAAATATAATCAACTCTACTCTCAAGACTTCTCAAAGACTTCTCAAATATACCTTGTAAGCTTTCACAAAAGCTCACACCAATCAGTCTACAAGTCCTCTCTAGAACTTGTCCAATATGCTCAATAAGTCCTCTCAAGAACTTAACCAAATCTTCTCAATAAGTCCTCTCAAGAACTTAACCAAATCTACTCTCAATATGTATTGTAAGCTTCCATAAAATCTTACTCAAATCTATCCACAAGTCTTCTCAAAGACTTACCTCAAATCTGCTCAACAAGTCCACACTAGAACTTGTCCAATCTCATAGAAACATAAAGAGAATTGTTAGAGACTCAATATGTTCTATACTCATCACAATGCTCAATCACTTTCAATCACTCTTTTAGAAACATACAAAGAATTGTTAGAGACTCAATATGCTTCAACTCAATACTCAATCACTTTCTCAAATCAATTCAGAATATAGAATAGTTTGTTTTATGAACTTGAACAATCACTTCACACACCCACTTGACTAGGCTCAACCAACTCTACTCAACCAATCACTCAATGAAGCAATCCTTGCTTACAAACCCTAGTCCAAGCATATGATCCTTTACTCAAAATATTTCCAACAATGCTTATCAACCACTATCACATAACAATGATACTCATGTTCTTTTCAAGTCCTAGTTCAAGTTCTTCACTCAATCAATGGCTTCAACAACAATGCTTATAAAACAAGGTTTTAACCACAACTCTTTATTCTAGAAAACCTTGAAGCATTAACTCAACACACTCAAAAGGAAACCCTAATCAAGTCCTTTTCACTCCAAACTTATTTTCCAGAAAACCAACCACTCAACTTAACTATGGAAGAATGTGCTCATACCTTTTTCTTGATGATGAAGGAATCTCATAAATCTGCCAAAACCACAAACACTTCTTTGCCAAGCTCAAAGAAATTATAAGATGATAAACTCCCTCAAAAATACAATGTAAATATCAAGACACACATACACCTTATCACTCCATATTTAAGAAAACATTCATCAACATTTACAAAAAATAATTCACCACTTACACCTTATAATCTCCCAATTAAAATAATATTCAATGCACTCTTCTTTTCAAAATAACTCAATGCAAGAAGTTCCCTTTATCCTTTTATAACTTCAACAAATCAATGTGACACAAACACTTTATTCAAAAATAAAGCTAGCACCTTATTCCTCCAATTTACCAAAAAATAATAATCAAATAAAAATCTTTTTAAGCAACCCTTTTAACTCCCTAAGACCTCATGTCAAACTTTAGGCAACACAAAATAATAATCAAAATTTATTACCTTTGCCTTGGTGGGTTTTGAACTCATGACGTAGCCTCAACCAGTGCCCTAGCCGTGGCTCCAACCACCGTGCGAGCTAGGCGCTCGCTTGGGGAGTAAAGAGCACCACGTGCTCTATGAAGCTCCCCTCTTTGCCTAGCAAAATGTGCACCATTTCCTTTGGTGCTTCCAACACAAACACAACCACCAAAACACGCTGCCACCGCATTTCGAACGTAGGTCACCTAGCGCCCAAACACTCTAACCGCTGCCCTCTTGCCACTAGGCCACGCTGCCCAGATGGCTTTCGACTTTCGGCGCTTTTTGATTTGTCTCTATTCGCTGGCACATAAAACAAAAAATTCGCTTCTCTTTTTCTGCACGAGTTCTTCAACACAATTGCATGCATAAACGTTCGAGCAAAAGGATAATTTTAATGCCTCTAAGGCATGGGTTTTTATATCGATTTCCTCCTTCACACATACACGTCGGTGCTTCAAATTCCCTTCAAACTTTAGACGTCGGCACTATGATTTTCCTTTGAACTTATTAATTTATAAATTATTTAAATTCTTTTGAATTTAAATTTTATAAATTAATTCTTTAAAACCCTTTGGTTTTATTAAGGCCTTCTCTCATTGAACAACTTTGTATAAATAATATTTATTTATAAAATTTAAATTCAATTTGAATTTAAATATTTTATAAAATAAATATTAAACCTTCCTTTAGCTTTGTAATAAGCTTCCTTGGGTTTTTATGAAAAACCTTTTATTTTAAACCTTCTAACTTATGCTTCCACATAATATTAAAAATATTATGAAGCCTTTTTGCCTTTAACCTCTGCATTGTTCCTCTTGACCTTTTGACATCATCGGTAGCTTATTAATGACAACTTCGTACCTTGACATCAATGACAACTTTGACTCAAAATGTCCAACAATCTCCCCCTTTGTCATTGATGGCAACCCAAATTATTTTTACCAAAAACCTAAACTTTCCTTTGTTCTGCTCCCCCTGGGACATTGCTCCCCCTGGCTCAATGCTCTCTCCTTTTTACTCAAATACCAAATCTCTCCCCTTACACAAATCTCTCCCCCTTTGACATCAATGGCAAAGGGTCACCTTTGGGGCTCGGGGCTAAGAATGAGCCTCTTAGCTTAGCCCCTCCCCCACCTCCTCTTGAGGTGGTTAATTCTAGGGTGGGAGTATTTCTACTCCCATAAAGCACTGTTCTTTACCTTTATCCTCTTTCCTTCTTATATGATCCTTCTGATTCCTCTGACTATTTCTTTCCATGTCCATGTTCCTATCCATGTCTACATTCTTGTTCCTATTCCTATTCCTATTCTTGTTCTTGTTCATATCCATGTTCCTGTTCTTGTTCATATCCATGTTCCTGTTCCTGTTCCTGTTCCTGTTCCTATTCCTTCTTGATTCTGGAATGTCTGCTCTACACCACTTTGTTGTGTGACCATCATTATTGCACTTATAACACTTAATGTTATTATTCCTTGGAGGTGCAAATGTCTTAGGATTTCTCCTAGTGAAGCCATTTCTTCTGTCATGAACCCTGCAATTCATTGCCTTGTGACCAAACTGATTACATGAGTAGCAATACCCATGGAAAAGTTGTTTGTTCCCATATTCTTGTCTTTCATGTGTCTTGCACTGTGAAGCCATGTGCCCAAACCTGTGACATGAAAAACATCTTCCATTGAAGTTTCCTTGTCTTGACCTCATTGGTCTCTTAGTCTCTCTTGACCTATTCTGATTGTTGTTCCATCTGTATCTTCTTTGTGCATTGTTCTTGTTCTTGTTGAACTTTTTGTTGTCCAACTCATCCTCAGATGTCTCACTTTCTCTTACACTGTCTTCTTCTGTAGTTTCTTCTTCTGAAGTTTCCTCAGAACTTGAGGTTGACTTATCTTCTTATTTCTTTTGAGCTTGTTCAAAACCAAGACCTATTTTGTTTGTTGACCTTCTTTGTACCTTGATCATCTTATCCACAATATTTGAACTCTTTCCAAACTTGTGTAGCTTACTCTTGGAGTTTTCTAAATCTTCTCTCAGTAGGGCCATTTCTTGTGCTAACTTTTCACATTCTAAGATCTTTGCTTCTAACTTATCCTTGAATTTCTTTGTCTTAGCCTTTGATTTTTCTAGATCCTCTATAAGCAGTCTTCTCTCTTCATCACATTCTTGAAACTGAAACTCAAGTTTAGAGTTTTGCTTTCTTACCTTCTTTACTTTTTCAAGAGCATAGATAAGTTCTCCCTTGAGATCATATCCATCCTTTTCTGAATATTCCTCTATTTGTTTACCTTTGTCCACATCTTCATTTTCTATTGGCTTGTCTTCTATAGGATCACCTACTCCTTCTTCTAATGCCATTAGAAGGTTTTCATCTGGTCCTTCAAGTGCATCCTCATATTCATCATCACTGAAACTATAACCATTCCTTGTACAACTATCTTCAAGATGTCCAAAGTTACCACATCTAAAACACTTGAGAATTACTGGAGTCCTTTTCTTAACTTATTCTTTTTCTTCAATCATAAATAGGACTTCATCTCTATCATTATCTGAAAAACTAGCATCACTATCACTTGAGTACTTACTTGCCTTATCCACATAGTAGCTCCTCTTTTGCCTTTGAAAGAACTTATTTCCTTGTCTGCTTTGTCCATCCTTGCTTTTCTTTTGATGCTTGTATATTTCTGATTCCCTGTTCCTGTGATCCTATTTTTCTTCATCATTGTTATTCTTAGCTTCTTGATAGTCAGTTGCATAATGACCATACTTTCCACAATTGAAACATTTAACAGATCTTGTATCTCTAGATCTTCTTGAATCCTTATTCCTTTTGCCATAATTTGCTTCTTCATCACTGGATGACTCACTGCTTGATTCTGACTTCTTACCCTTTGTCTTCTTGATTGCTTTGAAGGTTGCTTCCTTCTGGGGAATAGGTTCTTTTGTTCTTAACTCAAAAGTTGTAAGAATACCAAGCAACATATCTCTTGTCAAAGAATCACCATCCTTTGACTCCTCTATAGCAGAAATATTTTCACTGAATCTTTTTGGAAGAGATCTTAAGACCTTATCACAAACATCTGATTCATCAACCTTCATTCCAAGTCCTTGCATAGCATTAACAACCTCATCAATTCGAAGTAGATAAGTACTAATGTTTTCCTCATCCTTCATTCTTAACTCTTCAAATTGTCCTTTGAGATTTCGTATCTTTGCTTTCTTGACACCTTTATCTCCTTCATATATATTTTGCAATTTATCCCACATTCCTTTTGCATCTTCACAATGCATAACTTTTATTGATTCTGTTCTATGCAAACCTCTCAAAAGTGCATTCATTGCTTTTGAATTGTAATGTTGTAGGAGCTTACCTTCCTTATCTATAGGTGGATCAACTGGTGTTATGTATCCATTTTCAACTGCTTCCCAAACTTCATTGCCAAGTGCCTTTAGGTAGATCTTCATTCTCAAACTCCAATATACATAATCACTTCCATAAAATACTGGTACTAAATTATCTGAAGATCCATTCTTAGAATCCATTATGTTCTTGTAAGCTTTTCCTTCAAGTTGTTAAACTCTTCTGAAGGAACCCGCTCTGATACCAATTGAAGAACACAAGCTTATACTGAGAGGGGGGTGAATAGTATAAGACCACTTTTTACTTTTCTTTCCCAATCAATATTATGCAATGTAAAGATAGCAATATCAATAGCAGTATTCAAAGCAATGCATAAATCATCACACACAATAGAGACACCACAATTTACGTGGTTCACCCAATGTGGGCTACTCCACGGAGAAAATATTTCACTAAAATTTTCTCAATCAATCTCTTGGGAATCCTTTCCCTATTACAATGTTTATGGACCTCTGTCCAAAGGAGATACCAATCCCCTTAATCAAGTTTGTGGATCTCTATCCATAGGAGAACTCCTTTCTCCTCTTGCTCTGGTTGGTGATCTTCTAGAAGAATTGTTGCCTCCACTACACTGGCTAATGGATCTCTATCCACTGAAGACTCTTGTCCTCACTCAGAAGACCTATCCTCACTACCTTAGCTAATGGATCTCTATCCACTAGAGACTATCATCCTCTATACTCTATCACCTCCAAATCTTACACTCAACTCTATCTCAAATATGTACTAAACATAGTTCATCGATCTAGCACAAATCTATCCTCAATATCTATCTCTAGTCTGACACAAATCTATCCTCAAATCTACACCAAAATCTATCCTTGAATCTGTACTAAACATAGTCCTTCGGTCTAGCATAAATCAATCCTCAATCTCTATCCTCAAGCCTTAACTCAAAGCTTGACTCAATCTCAAATCAACTCTACTAGATCTGCCCCAAACCTTAACTCAAGGTTTGAACAAATAAATCAATCAACTCTACTCTCAAGCCTTCTCAAATACTTATCTCAAATATTCCTTGTAAGCTTTCACAAAAGCTCACACCAATCAGTCTACAAGTCCTCTCTAGAACTTGTCCAATCTGCTCAATAAGTCCTCTCAAGAACTTAACCAAATCTTCTCAATAAGTCCTCTCAAGAACTTAACCAAATATGCTCTCAATATGTATTGTAAGCTTCCACAAAAGCTTACTCAAATCTATCCACAAGTCTTCTCAAAGACTTACCTCAAATCTGCTCAACAAGTCCACACTAGAACTTGTCCAATCTCATAGAAACATAAAGAGAATTGTTAGAGACTCAATATGTTCTATACTCATCACAATGCTCAATCACTTTCAATCACTCTTTTAGAAACATACAGAGAATTGTTAGAGACTCAATATGCTTCAACTCAATACTCAATCACTTTCTCAAATCAATTCAGAATATAGAATAGTTTGTTTTATGAACTTGAACAATCACTTCACACACCCACTTGACTAGGCTCAACCAACTCTACTCAACCAATCACTCAATGAAACAATCCTTCGCTTACAAACCCTAGTCCAAGTATATGATCCTTTACTCAAAATATTTCCAACAATGCTTATCAACCACTATCACATAACAATGATACTCATGTTCTTTTCAAGCCCTAGTTCAAGTTCTTCACTCAATCAATGGCTTCAACAACAATGCTTATAAAACAAGGTTTTAACCACAACTCTTTATTCCAGAAAACCTTGAAGCATTAACTCAACACACTCAAAAGGAAACCCTAATCAAGTCCTTTTCACTCCAAACTTATTTTCCAGAAAACCAACCACTCAACTTAACTATGGAAGAATGTGCTCATACCTTTTTCTTGATGATGAAGGAATCTCATAAATCTGCCAAAACCACAAACACTTCTTTGCCAAGCTCAAAGAAATTATAAGATGATAAACTCCCTCAAAAATACAATGTAAATATCAAGACACACATACACCTTATCACTCCATCTTTAAGAAAACATTCATCAACATTTACAAAAAATAATTCACCACTTACACCTTATAATCTCCCAATTAAAATAATATTCAATGCACTCTTCTTTTCAAAATAACTCAATGCAAGAAGTTCCCTTTATCCTTTTATAACTTCAACAAATCAATGTGACACAAACACTTTATTCAAAAATAAATCTAGCACCTTATTCCTCCAATTTACCAAAAAATAATAATCAAATAAAAATATTTTTAAGCAACCCTTTTAACTCCCTAAGACCTCATGTCAAACTTTAGGCAACACAAAATAATAATCAAAATTTATTACCTTTGCCTTGGTGGGTTTTGAACTCATGACACAACCTCAACCAATGCCCTAGCCATGGCTCCAACCATTGCATGAGCTAGGCACTCACTTGGGGAGTAAAGAGCACCACGTGCTCTATGAAGCTCCCCTCTTTGCCTAGCAAAATGTGCACCATTTCCTTTGGCACTTCCAACACAAACACAACCACCAAAACACATTGTTGCCACATTTCAAATGCAGGTCACCTAGCACCCAAACACTCTAACCGCTGCCCTCTTGCCACTAGGCCACGCTGCCTAGATGGCTTTCGACTTTCGGTGCTTTTCGATTTATCTCTATTCGCTGGCACATAAAACAAAAAAATTCCTTCTCTTTTTCCACACGAGTTCTTCAACACAATTGCACGCATAAACGTTCGAGCAAAAGGATAATTTTAATGCCTCTAAGGCATGGGTTTTTATATCGATTTCCTCCTTCACACATACACGTCGGCGCTTCAAATTCCCTTCAAACTTTAGACGTCGACACTATGATTTTCCTTTGAACTTATTAATTTATAAATTATTTAAATTCTTTTGAATTTAAATTTTATAAATTAATTCTTTAAAACCCTTTGGTTTTATTAAGGCCTTCTCTCATTGAACAACTTTGTATAAATAATATTTATTTATAAAATTTAAATTCAATTTGAATTTAAATATTTTATAAAATAAATATTAAACCTTCCTTTAGCTTTGTAATAAGCTTCCTTGGGTTTTTATGAAAAACCTTTTATTTTAAACCTTCTAACTTATGCTTCCACATAATATTAAAAATATTATGAAGCCTTTTTGCCTTTAACCTCTGCATTGTTCCTCTTGACCTTTTGACATCATCGGTAGCTTATTAATGACAACTTCGTACCTTGACATCAATGACAACTTTGACTCAAAATGTCCAACAATGCCATGACACCCTAGTATCTTTACAATGAGAGAAAAAATAAGGTGTCTAAGTGGGAAATATCCTGCTAACGAAGATTTATTGGCTACATAAAATGGAAGCACACAAGTAATTCAATAACACAAGGTGTATAATATTGTGAAAGTGTGCCAACTTAGAAAATGACATCCATAGTTATTGTAAAAATTGATTGGTATAGTCATCAATAAGAGCTATAAAAGGAAATATAGGCCTAGGATAAGGTAAAGATATTTTGTCTTAAGCATTATTTTTAGGTAGCTAAGAAACTATGCATATCTCAAAAGCACCAATACATTGTGCGGTCATCCATAATTTTGAAGAAGAATACCTATGTAATTTTATAAGGAAGAAAAAACATAGAGAACAATGAAGTATTTTGGTTTTCGAGTGCCTAGAATATTTACCTAAGGTTACTTTTTTGGGTCTAAAATAGCCTTCAGTTGTGGTGGTCTATGCTCAAATAAATTCTATTTTTACTGGAGATACTTTCACCCAAGTATCTTCACTCCTCATTTCTCTTTCTCTTCTCATATTTCCTTCCTCTTTTTGCTTCAACTTCCCCTATTTCTACATTCCTTTACTTCTCATTCATATTTTCTTTTTCATTTTTAAATAAATTTCCATCTTATCTCTCTCTCCCCTATCCCACTTTCTATTACACTTACTCCAAAATAGCTTGGTGCTACCCGTTACTATTTTTGGTACTTTCCATGCTCCCATATTTTTTACAAAATCCCATATTATAAGATATGGCTTAAAGAAGGGTACTTTCCAATGCATGCATCAAAGCCTCTATTACTCCTACAGAATCCATGCTTGCTTACATATCTAGATTTCATTTTCTTCACAATCATATTTCCATCCCACTGCTCTATTATGTAGTTCTTCTATCATAAAAACTTTGATTCTGCACCCAATAGGTAAGGCCCTCTAGGTTATTTATTCCTCCAATAAAAATCCGTAGGAGACACCAATAATATGGTTCAATGTGATCGCCCACATTCTCAAGTCCTTATAGGTCAGGCTAGACTATGATTTTGTTGAGAATTTGCCAAAAAAAAAATTAAGGCAAAAGCCCAAAATCTTATCTAAGAGCATTACTTTACCAAATATTTAAATGCATTAATTTAGGGCCAAAATTTAATATGACTAAGTATTTTTAAAAGGGAATAATTTTAGAATAAACTAAAAAGCAAAATAAACTCGATCAAGTTGAAAATAACTAAATCTAAAAAGCTTCAATAATTTTTAAGCCTAGAATCAATTGATTTTAGAAATTTCTAGTGATGACATCATACAAATCTTATAAAATCTAAGAATGTGAAACCTAGAATAACAAAATACTAGGATTTCCAAATGCTTACATTAGCATAAGTTTCATAGAAGTTTGAGAATGTGCAAGTATGACAAAACAAAAGCATTACTCAGGAAGATAAGAGCTAGTTTTTCTTAAAGCATGATGTCAACCAAACCTTCTCAAAATCCTAGTTTTCCTCTAAAGCCTTAGTCGCCACCCAAAGAGCCCAAAAATGTTACAAGATCCCAAAAAAAAATAAGTAGGATTCTAAAACATCATTTATATCAATATTGTTAGTGTATATTACATTATTTAGGTACATGTCAATGTACCACCTTGGGTGGCTACTGGGCAGTTGATCAATGAAGACAAATCTAAAGTTATTTTCTTTCACTGCTCTGCTAGACATGAATCCATGGTCTTGGATAAATTAAGATATAAGAAGACCTCTCTTCCAATAACTTATTTAGGTATTCCCATAAATATTCAAAGGCAAAAAAATAAATATTGGAATTGGTTGTTGGACAAAGTCAAGAAGAAAATTGGAAAGTGGACCAACAAGTGGCTTTATTCTTGGGGTAGAATCACCTTGGTAAAATCAGTCCTTCAAGCTATTCCTATTTATGTTTCTTCCATTTTGAATATCCCAAAGGTTGTTCTTCGATAATTGGATCAAATCAGTCATAGTTTCCTTTGGAGTGGTACTAAGGAGAAAAGAAAATGGGCCTTGGTGAAATGGGATACTTTATGTCTTCCTAAGAGTGAAGGGGGTTAGGATTCCGGTCTTCAATTAATAACAACAAAGCTTTAGCTGCTAAATTATATTGGAGGATGTTGCATAACCCCAATGCTCTTTGGGCCAATAATCTTCGTGCTAAATATGTTGAGAACAAAAGTCTTGAATACCTTGTTCACAATCAACTTCCTACCAAAGGTTCTCCCATTTTAGCAGTTCTTAAGACTAGTGAGGATTTGATAAAGAAAAAATTATTTTGGATCATTCATAATGGTCAACATGCAAATTTTTGGATAGATTCTTGGGATGGTCACAAGCCTTTGGTAACTCAGCTTCCCGATTGGAGGCCTTGGATGGAGGAGCTTCACCGAGCTAATTGGATAAAGGTGGCTAATTACTGTCGATACCATACTGGTAATTCAAAGGTTGGTAGATATTGGATCCCTATTGAGGACTGGCCTATTCAAATCCTAGAAAAGCAAAGACAAGATATCCAAGGCATCCTTCATATGAGATCCCTCTCTTGGTCCCATGAAAAATATTGTTTTGGATGGAACAACACTACTAAGGGTGAGTATTCAGTTGCTCAAGGTTATTTGACCTTATGCCATAATAATCCCAACCATTATTTTGACATATTTTCTCAATTGTGGGCTCAAAAGCTCTGGCCTAAGGTGAGGTTCTTTAATTGGATTTTATTGCATCGTAGGGTGCTTACTGGTGAGAAACTTATGAAGCGTGGTTTTCATGGCCCTTTTAGATGTGAAATATGTGAAGAGGATGTAGAAAATATCAACCATATTTTTATTGAGTGTACTTTAGCCTCTGAGCTATGGAGGAGAATGGCAACTTCACTTGGATTACAGTGGTCCAATTTTTTAATTTTGAATAGATTTGGAGGGATTGGCCTAATCAAGAGGGTGTTGATCATTTTATTAGGTAGTTAGTTTGGATGGGTTCTACCATTCTTCTTTGGAATATTTGGAATGAAAGAAACAGCCAAATTTTTAATCAAGATAGGAAGGATACTCACTATATTTGGCAAAATACCATAGCCAACTTAGTTGAATCAGTCCATCAACTCCTTAATCACCCCCAAAACTCCCACCAAAGATGGGATCAAGTGATGCAAAGATTGAATATTAAACCTTCTAAGGGCAACCATATTAAAGGGAATGTGAGTATTAGTAAGATGGATAGGACTAGAAATTGGCAACCTCCTCCTGAGGATTTTGGAAAATTCAATACTGATGGAGCCTCTAGAGGGAACCCTGAAAAAGCCAGTGTGGAAGGAATTGGTAGACTTTCAGATGTCTCCTTGGTTTTTACTTTTACTGAGAATTTGGGTATTCTTTCCAATAACCTTGTTGAGGGGTATGGTATCCTCAGATGCCTCCAGGAGGCTACTAAGGTTGGATGGGAAAAGGTGTTAGTTGAGTCTGACTCTCAACTTATGATTAATCTCTTGAAGACTCCTTCTAAGAATCATAAGGTGGATTGGAGAATAAAAAGAATTATTGAGAAGATTCAGTTAATCCAGATGGGATTTTTGAAATTTGATTACAATCATGTGGTCAAAGATCAAAACAAGAGTGTTGATGCTTTAGCTAATTGGGATTTGGACAAAGGTGATCTTAATTGTTATGGCCACCCTCCTATATGGTTGGCTTCTCAAATTATGGAAGCTCTTCTTTCTGTCATTTCTTTAGATGGCTCCAGTTCTGAAGGTACCTAGTTTCTTTTTGTTTTTTTTTTTTGCTTCTCTTTGGTTCATTCAGTTTTTTTTAGTTCCCTAGCTCATTCTATTCTTTATTTTGTTTCCTTTGTTGATTCTTGCCTTAATAGTCTTCTGGTATAGATAGGTCATTGTTTTGTTCATTTTTATTTTTCTTTTTTTTTCTTTTTTCTTCTTTGTTTTTTTTTGTTTAGTTTTTTAAGGTGGGTGGGTTCTTTTGTTTTGTTTTGTTTTTGTGTTCTTTGTGTTGTTTTGTGTTGTTCTTGTGTTTTTGTTATTTTGTTTTTTTATTTTATGTTTTTTGTTATTGTTCTTGTGTTTTTTCGTTCTTGTTCTTAGGTTTCTCTTTGTTTATGTTATTTCATGTTTTTATGTGAGTGTTTTCTATGTTTTTTGTTTTTGTTTATTTTCTGTTCTTGGTTGTTTTTTATTTTTATTTTTATTTTATTTATTTTATTTATTAGGTTTTGGTTGTATTTATTTTTCATGTTTTTTTGGGTTATGTCTTTGTAGTGTTCTGTTGTTTTTATCTTGTTTATGTTTTGTTATGTGGTTCTTGTGTTTTTCTATGTGGTTTGTGTTGTGGTTTATTTTATATTATTATGCGTGTTTGGTTGTGATTTTATTTTTGACACACTCAAGGAGCATTTTTTTTACTTTATTTTATTATTTTTGTTGTTATTTACTTATTTTTAAATTGGTTTTGTGTGTTTGTTTTCTCCTTGAGTATGTCAAAGGTGGTAGGCCAGGTCCGAGTCCTGGGTGTTTTTGGCGGAATGGATACCCCTGCCTCCTTGGGTCTTACCCGAAAGTGGCATCCCTTTTGGGATGTTTTCCAAATTAAAAAAAAATGTACCACCTTGGGTATATTGTTATATTAGGAGTTTATCGTAGGTTACTTGAGGAAGAAGTAATAAATACACAAGTGTTAATGTGCAATGATTTAAATGTACAAGGAGTCCACTTGTACATGAATCATAGGAAAGGTAGTTAGGAAGAGTAAGGGTCAAGTAATAAATCTTCTTATATATAGGGCCAATAGTGAATAAATCAAGGAGTAGCAGAAGTGATACTACTATTGAGTAGTGAAGTACAATGTAGTTTTTATTAGACTTTTTTAGTGTTCATTTCCTCCATTACATTGTATTGTACTATTTTTGTAACTTTTCATTAATAGCATATTTCAGTTTTATTATAGAATTCCATTATCTTACTTTTCTATACATTTATATTTTGTGATTGCTTTCTCCCATATCATACATTATCTAAAGCTAACAGTGGTATCAAAGCTACGATAGATCATATAGGAATATGGAGAGTCACAAGAGAGATTGAGAGGAGAGAAGCAAATATCAATTCTAGATTTTTGAGATTGCATCTGGATAGAGTCTTTCCACAGAGATGAAAAATACTCATGAAGACTAGGACTCAACATTTATTCCACTAGATTAACAAATCAAATATTGAAGATTCATCACTAAGAATTTCTTCCATTACATTCCTAATACTTTGTTGTAGGAAAAAGGAGATTTGAGTAAATTTGGGAAGCTTCCTACAGATATCTAGAAATAATATCATCGTCAAAATCAATCCAGCACTAAAATCAACAAATGGAAGAAAAGGAGATTCTAGAAACCTGAGGGAAGTCCTATTACAAACATAAGTAGTGCAGAAGAAGAAAAGGTCATAGGAGCCTTGTTCCAAATTTGAGGAAGAGAATATAGAGAATATTATAGAAGAAGATAGAATATTGGTGATATCCATCAAATAATTTAGACATCATATTGATCAAATCAGCCTAAATAAGCTGAAGGGACCTATAGAAGGTCTCATTAAAGAACTTCCAATTCTTAAATATTGGAGGTTGGTGATCTCCATTGAAGACTGTAGATTGCATAAGTGAAGAAGGACTAGCAAGGTCCTATTTTAAATTATAGAAGTTGCACATTTCAAATATCCAAGAGGGATATCTCATTACCAACACTTCCACAACAAAATGTTGAAGGAAAGGTCTCATTAGGAAGACCAAAGAAGCTGTAATATTGAAGACCTTGGAGAGGTCTCAAGAAGAAATAAGAAGTCTTGGAGAGACTTATTGTAGAGTTTGAAGAATCCATTAAAGGATTTTCTAGAAGAACTCATTGGATAAATTCACCACCAAGGAGAGGCTCTTGATAGTGAAGAAATTGGGACAATTGTCACCATCCGACAATAAGCCCAAAAAATAAATATTTGGAAAGAAGTTTGCCAAATTTTAGAGGATATCGGTGAAGACCTCAAGACTTATAGATTCTTGAAAATAAGGCCTAAATTAAATCCAAATTTTACAAGGATTTTTAAGTAGAATGCAGATAGAAGAAGCCTACCAAATCCAAGAGATTTAGAGATTGCCTTTCATATCTAAGAAGGTGCATTTTGGATATAGGGGTTTGCTAAATATACAAAAAAAATACTGAAGGATTTTTGGAGAAGAATCCCAACTACAATACTTTATATTTATAGGGTACATCCTGAAGGATAAATTGAAGCCACCTAATATATTTTTAGGGTAGCAAGTTAGAGGATTTCAAAAACCACTATTAGGTGAGTTAGAGAGTTTTTCCAGACAACCAAGAAGAGCTATAATTTTATTAGACTAAATGCATCAATTTGGTGAATAAAATCAGCAAGACATCTACATAATCTTTAAATATCATTAAATTTATGCAACTTAGGTGCAAAGGGTTTATTACTTGAACACTTATATTCAGTTCATTACTTAGCTTCATTAAGCACATTATTAGAATTAGAAGTTACAAGAAGAAGGCTACATTTTAAAGTCTTCAAGGAAAGTGCAGAAGATAGTTTATATTAAGGGTTATTACCTACACATTAAAATAGGAGTTGGATATATTTTGATAGAAATAAAAATAACATTCATCTATTGTCTATATAAAATCTAAAGAACATGACAAACTACTTCATTATAGTGCAAGTTTAATATTTCTTTCAAAAAATTTCTTTAGAGGACATTATTCTTAGTTGAAAGTTGCAGATATTATTGGTGATGAAATTTGAAGCAGTAAATTAGATTTGCATTGAAAGTACCATTAAATACATTTGGGTGGTTGGTTCCAAAGTGGTTGTGGAACCACCATTCGGTTGAGGAACCTCCAAACTTAGGGAGTGCCTATGAGCACTTTTTTGTTTTATTATGCAAAATAATGTAATACCCCATGATACATATTATGCTAACATCCCCCCTTATTACATTATTAGAAACTGCAAATAGCATTGCAAAATAATTCAAATTTGACACGTGCAAGTGCCTTGGTGAAGATATCTACAATTTTCTCATCAGTGGGAATGTATTGGAGCTATATATGATGCTTTGGAACCTCATCTCATATGAAATGACACCTAGTGTCAATGTGTTTGGTGCGGTCATGAAAGATAGGATTTTTTACAAGATTCAATACACCTTGATTGTCGCAAAATAAATTAAGTGGAATGGAATTTGTAAGACACATGTTCGTAATAATGCAACTTAACCATATTATCTTGCAGACCGCTTCACTGGTTGTGTGATATTCTGCCTTTGTAGATGAGATGACAACCACATGCTATTTCTTACTATGCCAAGAGACAGGACTAGATCCAAGATGAAAATATATCTTGAAGTCAAATTTTAATCATCAATGAATCTAGCATAGTCAGAGTCCGTGTACCCTTGTAGATAGAACTTATTATTCATTTTGTATTTCAAGCCAAAGTCTGTTGTACCACAGACATAATGAAGAAGTTTTTTTGCTGCTTTCCAATGGCTCACTTTTGGGTCCTGCATGAACCTCGAAATATAACCCACAACAAAACTGAGATCAGGCCTGGTATTGGTTAGATATATGAGACTCCCAACTAGTTGACAATAGAGAGTGCCATATACCTATGGGGATTGATCATATCGAGATAGCTTAAGTCCACACTCCATTGGAGTAGCTTTAGACTTACAGTCAGTCATCCGATATTTTTCAATCAATGTCTTGGCATATTTATTTTGGGTAACTCTGATATGATGTTTCTTTTGAGTTACTTCTAAACCAAGACAATAGTGAAGAAGTCTGAGATCTGTCATTTCAAAAGATATTTTTAGATCATTTTTCACTGTATCAATCATACTCTCTGAACTACCTGTTATGATCAGATCATCTACATATAACACCAGAATCACTATGTCATTGTTCTTTATATAGAGATTCGCATTTGATGGACTTCTTTGGAATCCATGTTGCGTTAGGTGACTATCAATTTTGATGTAGTAAGCTTGAGGAGCTTGTTTTAGCCCATACAAGGATTTGATCAACTTACAAACTTTTTGTTCTTACCCTTCGACAATAAATCCTTCTGGTTGGATCATGTACACTTCTTCTTGTAGATCACCATTCATAAAGGCACTTTTTACACCCATATGATGCAAATTCCACCCAAACTGGGATACAATGGCACAAAGTACTCGGATAGTAGTCATTTTTGTAGTAGGGGCAAAATTATCTTCATAATCTATGCCTTCTTTTTGAGCATAGCCCTTTGCAAAAATATGGGCTTTATGCTTATAAATAGTACCATCTGCCTTATACTTCACTTTGAACACCCATTTACAGCCAATGGGCTTCTTTCTTGAAGGCAGATTTACTAGTTTCTGTGTACGATTTTTCATGAGATATATGTTCTACTTCCATAGGAGCCTTCCACTAAGGCTCACGAAGTACATCTTGAACTTTTGTGGGTTAATTTTCATCCAATGTTGTCATATAAATCCTTTCATTTTCCCTATCTTCCTCTACATCTACAAATAGATCATCAAATTGTTGGCAAAGTTCATCAACCTTTGAAGTTGATCGGTGTGTACCAACTCCAAAGGTTTCTTAGCTCTGGAAGAGCTAGCTTCAAATGGCACCCGGTGTTACTTCCCTGCTAAGCAATCAGAGCAAACTAGAAATATGGATGAAAGAGTGGGAAGTCCTCTCACCATCTCATATTTTCTCAACTCGAGCAAATATCCTAAACTTAGATGCCCATATATCTTATGCCACAGAGAAGTAGCCTCCTTTGTAGTTGCTGTCAGAGCAACATGAGGCATTGAAAGGGCATCTAAAATGAACAAGCCATGCTTTTATGATCTGGTTGCTACATGTTTACCCTCACTAGTTATAAAACATCTATTTTTGCCTTTTGTAATATGAAACTTAACATCCAGATTTTGATCCAACATCTGAGGGATAGATAATAGATTATTATCTAATACAGGGACATAGAGTACCTTCTCAATCTAACATTTTCCATCTGGAAGAGTAATAGAAACATCACCCTCACCTTTCACTTGATAGACTTGATTGTCAACAATTGTTATTGGCTTACCTTCTTTCTCCTCAAAGGTTTCAAACCATGATTTATCGCCAGTCATGTGCTTACTAGCCCCTGAATCAATATACCATACAACATCTATCTGTGGATATGAAGTATGATTCATGAGCACCTTGTGTGCTCTCTCAAATTATGAGTTCGAGTCAGGTTTTGTAGAGTCTAAGTCTGAAGTGGATTCAGCATAAGCAACATGTCCCTTAGGTTGCTTATTTTTTTGTTGTGGTTTGTATTTTCCTTTCCTATTTTTCTTATGAGGTTTGTCATTATGTTGCTTGTTCTTAAACCAACACCTGTTGGTGTCATGGTTATTCATATCACAAATCTTACAATATTGTTTCCCTTGTCCTTTTGATGAAGATCCTCCTTTTTGAAATTGCCCTTGTTTCTTACCCCCTTGTTTGGTGTAGAGAGCATTATCTAGCACTTCATCCTTCTGAACCTGGTTTGCCTCCTCAGTTTGGAGTAAATTCACCAACTCCACAAAAGTTACTTGTCTGCTAGATACATTAAGTGAAGTGATCAACATTTTGTAGGAATCTGGCAATGTTGTTAAGATGACAGATTTCAAGATATCATCATCCACTGGTTTTCCCATGGCATTCAATTTGGATTTCAGGTTAGCCACTCTACAAAGGAATATATCAACTGTTTCCCTAAAATTCATATTGAGAGTATGTAGTTGATTTTGAAGGTTTAGAATAGTGGATTGATTCTTTCCTTCATATACTGTGATCAAGGCATCCCGAGCTACCTTACTGGTTTTTGCATCACGCATATGAGGTTGCACCTCATCTGTAGTAGCAAGCAAGATAAACACGAGACTCTTATTGTCCTTCTTATCCCAAGCATCCTAATTTGTTCCTATTATCTAAGGGTGCTTTGCAGTGCCAGTCACTACATCCCATAAATATTCCAAGTGAAGAATGGCTTTCATATTTGTTTTCCATGGAACAAATTTAGGACCTTTTAAAAATTATGAATCTGAGAGATACTTGTGAATTTTGGCCATTATGAAGGTTCCTTATATCACCAATTGGTCTCCCTTACAATGTCAATTTTGTTCAATTTTATTTCCCATTTTGCAAAAAAAAATAAAAATGCTTAAGATCCCCCCTGTTTGTTGAAAGAGAAAAAATGAGTCATTCCTCGAAAAAAATGAGGCTTGCCTAGTGTGAGTAAAAATGACTCTCCAAAGTCAAAAATTGGATAGACAAAAAAAAAAAATTATTGTCAATAGTTTTTCTTGGGCATCATTTTATGTGTTATTGTTGTTAAGGGCATCAGCAAGGCATCAAATGATGGTGTAGGGCATCACTTGGTTGCGTATAGCATCACTGGGCTGCATAGGGTGTCATGGAGCTGCACAAGGCATCACGAAGCTATGCAGGGCATCACTAGGCTATGTAGGGCATCACTGGACTGCACATGGCATCACTGGACTACGCAGGGCATCATCGGTGGCACTGGGTGTCAAAAAAATTTAAGTTTTGCAAATCCCCTTCATGGAATTCGAATAGTAGACCTTGTCTACAGTAGTGAGTAGCTTAAACCAGCTATGCTACCAAGAGCGCTGGGTATAGAAGGTCAGCGCCTTGATCTTCAAGACAACCTAATTCACCTGTTGAAAAAAAATATTTAAGTGGGATTTATCCCACATGCATCCCGCAAATGCATTTTTTGCAATAGAAAAAATGCAAGGGCCACTATTGAAGGTGACTACCTTCGGGCGGTCACCCCTCCCAGCCCTTTTTACCCATCGAACCACTAGCCCTCCGCCACATGTTATTCATCGAACCACTAGCCCTCCACCATGTGTCCTCCAAGTTCTCGGTCCACTTCAACACATCCATGTCAGTTTCTATCTCCATGGGTCCACGTGTAAATGTCAATCCATGTCAACATATGTCTCCACTAGTCCATGTGTCAGCATCGGTCCACATGAGGGTCATGTCAACGTCATTCCATGTTAGGGCTACGTCAATGTCGATCCACATCAGGGCCACATCAATGTCTATCTCTATAGGTCCACATGTCCTCTTAGGATCAGTGTCCATCCACGTCAGTCCTATCACCTATAAATAAATGAACAAGCATCAAGAAGTGTGCTACAGATGGTTTGTTTTTCTGCTTCAAGTCATCTCCTTGGAAGCTGCCTCAGGAAACATGTTGTAACTGGTCACGTTATTCTCCCTTCCACCGTTCGTTCTGATACCATGATGAAATTCGAAGCAGTAAATTATATTTACATTGAAATTGCCATTAAATAAATTTGGGTGGTTGGTTTCAAAGTAGTTGTGGAACCACCATTCGGTTGAGGAACCTCCAACCTTAGGGAGTGCCTATGAGTATTTTTTTTTTGTTTTATTATGCAAGAAATAATGTAATACTCCATGATACATATTATGCTAACAATTGGTGTATTATTTAAGAGTTATTATTATTACATTGAAGGAGCAATAAGGTGATATTACTACTACACTATTCTAGATTGTTTACATTATTACTCTTAAAGATAATTATGTGCATTGGTTGTTAACTTAAGGTGAAAACCAAAGGGCACAAAATCTACGTACATCAAAGTGTCTAAAGACACTATTTGATGCATAAAACTTGCAACATATTGTGGTCCAAATAATCCATAAAATAGATAGAACTCCTCCCAAGGAGTGGAGAAGAATAAGGTGGCCATTCAAATCAGAGAAAAGAGCTATAAAACAAGATTTGGAGTGTCTCGGATTTAAGGTGCAAATAGAGATTATTACAGTTTGTATTTGAGCATCAAAATCACCTCTTACTATAACATCAAAGGGAGATATTAAGTGTCATAAGGACACTTTACATAGCTCTTGATCCTATCTATAACTATACACCAGCATGAACCATTTTCAATAGGATCAACATATGTCGCTTGTGAAGAGCAAGCACAAATAGTGCATAATATTTGAGCTAATGAAGGGTTCAATATCCACTGTTAGTACCAAAGCAAAGAATACATATCATATTGATGTGTCCAAAGACACCCTATCATCCACAACATCAAGTGTCTATAGTAGTGAATATCTATAAGCATCAAAGCCAATGTAAGGATAACATATTAGGGAAGTTACTATCTATTATATTACAGTTCATTACAACAAAGAGAAGGAAGATTTAGAAAGGTGCATTACCATGGAAAAATTGCCAGCCAAGAGTATCATATTCATTGAATTAAAGCTAACATCGTATGAAGGATAGCACATTCTATCACCTGAAGGAAGCATTGAGAGCAAGAAAACAACTACGTATTCACTAGAGGATTTTATAAGGTTCGACAGACATTGGAAGAGATGATACATGCAATTGTGAATATCTCCACTTGTCATAATAAATAGAGCATCCTATATTCTATAACATTCACAAAATAAATGCTTAAGGTAATGCCTAAGTCTCAGATATTGAAAGACATCATTCAAAGTATATTTATCATAGCTCATAGGTTTAAAGGAAGGAGCATTACTCAAGACCAAAGCATTATTCATAATGATAATGTCTCTCAAGTGACACGTGGGTGCAGATCCAAGGAGAATAGAAGCTACTTAAGTGAAATGCAATTACGTCAAAGATACACACAACAAAGTCCAAGAGGAGTGTAAGTGCAGTCCAAGGAGAGTGTAATCAAAACTGTAGCTAGCATTAAAGAAAAGGCACATTCAATAGAGAACGTATCCAAATCATGAATTAAAGGATTCAAAAGAGCAATTAAGGATGTCCATTACAACCTATCATAAACTAGTGAAAGGCTGCAACATGTTTCAATGATTACAGTGCATATCAACTATTTATATTTCAATGTGTCAAATGTTTGGGTTGTCTTATCGATCATGAAAGGTCATTTTTAGGGCCCTTTATTAAAGTATGATGACAAACATGGCCAAAGCAAATATTTATATTAAAAATGATCATTAATACATATCACATGATCCCAACTAGTAATACATCATATTCTGCATAAATCAACTACGATTCCGATAATTCATATTTGTATTCGTCTATTCTCATTCTCTGGATGCTTATCAATGATTGTGATTCTAATTTTCATGTTTTGTGTATTTTTAGAGTTTGGTTTTTAGTCAAAAATTTCCAGGGACATTTACCAGCAGAGTCACCAATGTTGTAGCGTCCTTCACAATGACCCCAAAATTGGGGACCCACCTTAAATTTTGTGATTTTGGGAAAATTTTGTTTATCTGATTTTGCTCGCATCAAGGTCTTGGAAAATTTGCTTTCACTTTGGAATTGCTGACATATTTGCATTTTGAAGGTTTGAATGTAGTTGCAATGCTTCAAAACTGAATATTTTGATTATTTGCATATTAATTGCATTATTTCAAATAAAATAATTTGATTAAAATCATTTTCAAAGGTTTAAATGAAATAATTTGATTAAAATCATTTTCAAAGGTTTAAATGATTAATTTTCATTTAAATAATTAAATTTTATTTTAGGGTTAACCCTAAAATTAGTGCAAAATTGAAATGGACATATCTTGAGGTAGAGAACTCCGTTTGATCTCATTCAAAACTTGGTAAAAATATATGGATTTTCTCTTTCTAATGATACCAAACTTGCAAGATTCTAGATGTCAATTTCACCAAAAAAAAAGCGGGTTAATTTAGCAATATGAGAACTTTGAAATACTTTTGAAAAAAAGGAAAGTTACGAGAAAGTAAAGTTTGGTTTTGTTTTGATATTATGATTATTGTTTCATTATGCAGGTAATACAAGGGCAAGGGTTTGAAGAAGATCGTTATAAAATATGTTCTCGATGATGAAACGAAATAACTAAACTTTTCAAATTATAAATAAATCATTGAGATTTATGGAAAGGGTCGGACATTTTTATACAAAGAAGGAGAGGAACGATTGGAAGGAAGCAAAGCTACACATTCATTGGAGGAAAATGGAGAAAGTCATTTGCAGAACAATGGAAATTAATTGTAAGATTTTATAAATTGTTTTAAGCATTTTGGATCCAGATTTGTGCATAGACTGTATTTGGAATTAATAAAATGTTTATTACAATTTCTTAATAGTTTGTATACCTTAGAAGATTGCACCAATTCATTTGATTTCATTGTGTGAACACTGGTGAACTTTGGATTGGTTTTATAATTCTGTAGATGAAAATCTGATCTATGTATTTTGTCCGAGACATTAAGTAATTTCTAAAATCTAAAATATTTTATTATCTTTTTTATTATTTCATTCTAAAAACTATATATTATAACCTAGCATAATTTCATAAAGTAAAACTATATGGTTAGGTTATAAACTAAATTTATTATTCAAATATTACATCAATTAATATTTGAATTAATAAATTTAAGAAGGGATAAATGAATATTCTTTTCCTCACCTTAATTTCATAAGGTTGAGGAACAAGGATTGATATCTCTAAAATTCAATTTGGATTTGATTTTTTAATATAGTTCTATTTATTTCAGAAGTCCAAATTTCAAATCAAAGATCATATTTATTCTTTTGAATATTTAATTTCATAAATATTTCAAAAGATAAATATTAAAAGCAAACCTAATTTATAAACTTTATTTTATCATAAAATCCAAAGTTTATACATTAGTTTCATATTAAGACCTAAGATTTTATCATAGACAAGGTTTTGGAACCTTATAAATTGGGCAAGACATTATTTCATTTATTCACTTCTTTTGGATTTGATTTATAATTTCATAAGGGAGTTTGAATAAATGATTGCTTTATCAAATAAACATTTGGGAAGTGAGTTGATTATAAATTTATTATGTTCCAAAGGTTTATCAAGTTTATAAAATTTCATTTACTTTGATTTTTATTAAAGTTAAATTGAAATTTAATACAAAATGCTAGATTCTTTTTATGCTAATTTCATTTAAAGCATTTTGAGACATTAAATTGAAGAGAGGAAATAAAATTTGGTATACTTTAACCTAAGATCATAAAGCAAATTTTATTTTGTTGAATTGATATCAAAGCATGTTATACATGATAAACTTGAAATCATTTACCTAATTCCATGCCCCTTGTAAACAGTAGTTCACAAATCCAAGAGTTATTCAAGTACTCATTGATGTATATATATGAAATGTTAGATATAACATAAGAACCTTGGAGATATATAATATTCTTTTCAAGAGAGAATCATAATTCTGAGTTTGTCGGGTGGTTTTGTGATTGGACAAAATCACACCTCAACAAATTGGTGCTAGAAGGAGGGCCTGAAAGGTAAATATTTGATTTTCATTTGAAATCATTCAAATCTCAATTTAAAAAAAAAAATTACAAATTGAAGGGTGTTATTTAATGCCAAAGTTTAATTGATGCATATCTTTTATCAATTGATTAGTCATTTCATGCTTAGTTGCAAGATATATTTCTTTGACTAATAATATTGGCATTAAATTTTGTGTTCTTTGAAGTTCACTAATGGCATCACTTTATTCAATAAAGGAAATGATGGCTTCTTGGATAGGTGATTATTATAGCAGTTTAAACATGCCTATTCATCAAATTCCTAAAGGTGTAGAAGTTTGTTTACCCAGATTTAGGCATGATGTGGATCAAGCCAAGGACCATATTCAAAGATACAAGAGTGTGTTACGTCATTTACAACTTATGCAGGGAGATGTTCCTTGCAGATTATTTTCATACCCATTGGATGAGGTTGCGCTTAAGTGGTACATACAATTACCTGTAAGGTATGCTACTTCTTGGGTTAAACTAGAGAAAGCATTTCTCGAACATTTTGGAAGGTTGGATGATTCAGTTATGATGTTAAATCAATTTGTCTCCATTCGTAAAAAATTAACGAACCCATGAGATCATTTAATGATAAATTTCATAGGTTGTATACTGAGGTGGGGATGCATTATATCATTTCAGAAGAAAGAGCTACTCAAATATACATGGGAGCCTTAGATCACGTCACATCTATGTTTTTGGGGAAAGGTCTTAAAATTACATCATTGCCTAGAGCTTACAATGAGGCGAGTAACATTTGAACAACAATTGATATCTCAAGGTGTTAATATGGAACAACTATACAGACTTAGACCTAAAACTCATAATCAAAGATCACAAATGATTCAGGTTGAGATTGATAGTTTAGATGTCACAACTACCTTAGATGTTGAGAATGAGGTGCAGGTTTCAGAGTCAGTACCCATCAATGAACATTGTGATGATCAAGTTGATCAAAATGTAGAAACTGATTTAGAGCCATTATTCACAAAGGAGGATTGGGATGATTTTATGAAACAAAATGCAGAAATTGATCCCATTGAAGAAACTCTTGTCTTACCAAAGGATGAATCTAAGGAATATGAATTCTTTGAAATTGAGGAGGATGAATCTAAAAAATATGAATTTTTTGAAATTAAAGAAAATGAATTTGAAAGTGAATCTGAAGAATATATAGAAGAAATGATAGATTTTCATCATTTTTTTCATGAGGATAATGAGTGTGATGTTCAAACAGGTAAATTTAAAGAATTGAATGATCATAGATGTGATTTCATTGAATATTGCAAGGGATTACAAGAAAATAATACCTCGATGATGATGGTTCAAATGATTGATTCTAAAAGCTTATTGCTTGAGGAAGATGAATTGTTTGAAATTGAATATGAATTCTTTATTGAAGAAAGTGAATCTAAAAATGAATATAAAGATGCTATGAAATAAAATATGGAATGTCACCAAGTGCTTCAAAAAGATAATGATTTTGTTATTTCAGATCATGAAGAAGAATTATTCACTTTATTCACAATTTCCAAAGAAGTTCTTATCTCAGATGATGTGCAGGAAATTGAAAGTCTTGTGTCACTTAAGGATTCTACAATTCTCATACAACAAGAAATCAGTAGGTCTTCATCTCAAGTGATTGATAAAGGTGAATTTGAAAAAGAAATTATAGACCTATCCGAAGTTTGCACAAAATATATGGTGGAACCTCACCCTTTAACAATAGAAGATAATTTTTATAATGGTTGGGGAGGGTATGATGAATGTTTTTCTTTTATGCCTATTGATAAGAAATTTTCTTCATCTGATATGCAGGATGCTAAAATTGATATCTTACATGAAGAGTCTACAACTCTTGTACAGTCAAAGAATCACATGTTTTCTAAAGCCACAATAAAATCTCATCCCTTAGCTTTAGAAGATAATTATTATTATGGATGGGGTATGTATAGTGAATCATTGTTTTCTCATACTTCTACTGATAAAATTTCTATTTCACTTGATATGCAGGATGTTGAAACTTCTATTTCAAAAGAAGATTTCGCAATTTCTACACAATCAAAAAATGACATGCCAATTGTAGAAATAGAGAAGGTTCCAAAATTGAATCACTTTGAAGATGAATTTATTGAACACATTTCTGAAATTGAAAATGAATAAATGGTAAATGTTTCTTATGACTCATTTGTTAATAATGAGGACGAGGTAAAGTCATCTCTTTTACCCATGACTAATAAAAATTTGAGTACAAATTCACATGAATGGTTTGGATTTAATGTTGGTGATGACCTAAAGGAAAATGTTGATCTATCTAAAGTAACTCAGGTGGTTGATCAAGAAAATTTGTTATTTTATGATCAGTCAGATTTGTGGTTTGAAAAGGATGGGCATACATTTAATTGGGTGCCTAATTTTGGTGTCTTTAACAAATAGGTATTTGATGAAGATGAAGAACTACAAGGTGATCATGATGGAGACCATGAAGAAAAGGAAAAAGTGACAAATGCTCATCAAATTTTGGTAAATGCTAATAATGATGTGTTGAGTATAGATGACGAGGTAAAATCATCACATTTCTCATTGGTTACAAAATTTTCAGGTAATGGGATGCATGATAAGTTTTTGGATGCTAAGGCTATCAATGATGAGATGTTAAATGTTGTTAACAAAAAGTGGGAGATAACTTTTGAATTTTTTGGCATAAATGAAATGAAGGAAAATATGTTGGAGATGCTTAATCAAATTCATGAGCAATCAACTAGTGAATCTAGGGTGCAATTTTTTTATGATATTCTTATACCAAATGTCCTAGATGCTTTTCAATTCTTGAATGATTGTGATTGCTTTAAAAACTTTGAAAGTGACTTGAATTTGAAATTTTTAGAAATAGGTTCTTACTTACAAGATTTCCCATTTCTAAAGAGGAGCCTAGTTCTAAATTATGAATCGAGAATGTGAAATTTACACCTTTTTGAATAAGCAAAGGATAATCGAAGATCATATATTTTCCCGTAAGGTTAATAAATCAAAACTTAAACATAGAATTTCTTATAAGTTTGAATCAAATAAATGGGGTGTAAAAGGCAAAACGAATGTTGCATGGTTCAATTTAATATTGATTTTTTTGGATTTCTGTGAAGCTTGGAATGAAAATCATGGGATATGTCTTTTAAGGTGTGTCTATCGTGTATGGGGTCCAATAAAATAAAGGTATACATTTTGTAGTGTCGTGTATATTATATACATTTTTGTAAATAATTTTTGGATTGTGTGTTTGTTGTGTTGTTTTATCATGTGATGTGTTAGTGTTGTGTATTGTTGTCATATCTCGTATGTTGTTGCTGAGTTTAAGGACATATTGAATTTACCAAAACTTGCTAGAGTTTCATGACATTGATGTGATTAAAATTGATCAATTTTTAAGGTGGATGTGTCAGAAGTAAGGCATTTGTGGTTGAGTCCCTTCTTATTTGTTGGCAGTGTTTGATATTTTATCCTGGATAGAATATGATGAAATTACCTAGTTTGAAAACCTGTGAAAGCTGGGAAAAAGAAAAGTAAGATATTGGTTTAGGTCCTCATGAATGTGAACTAAGATAAAGCGAATATGAAAAATTGAAATTGTATTGCAAAAGCTCCACAAGTACCATGAATACACTTACATACACCCAAATTTCATAACACATTTCATAACATTGTGTACATCCCCCTCGTGTTCCACATTTCATATTCCATAGAAAGATCATTTACAAAATTCAAAGATCCTAATTGGTTCATCAAAAGTTAGGTTGCTTTAATCAGGGGCACTTTCACAAAGGCATTTTGTAAAAAATTGTGTTTACACACCATTGTTTCATAATTCCTAAAATGTCTTCGGTCACTCAGCTGTTTATAATGTGGTAGGCAACCACCAAAAAACATGTCAGATTCTCTTAGGATCATTACAAAATATACACTAAAAGGATCTTGATATCGGGAACTGATGTTGAAATTGTCTGGAACCAAACACAGTTACACATATTAAAAGCATTTTGGGTTAAATGGTCAAAACCATCATTGGAAGAAAATATAGGGTGAAAAGGTTCATCCTTGTCAGTCCTATCATACAACATAGTCCATAAAACTCATTATTACCACAAATATTTAAAATCTCTAAAAAAATCATATTTGTAAGGATAAATTTAAATTCTCATCATACTTCAGTTGAGAATCCAATTCCCCAAAGCTCTGAGTCTATTTACATCACATACCACTGACTATTGGGTCGTAAGGATTCATACTACTTGTCCATCAGAAGGAAGGGTAGTCATCCCCAAGGTTCAAGAAATCAAAATCCAAACACATCATTCACTATTGGATTGTAAGGATTTGTACTACTTGTCCCTTAGATAGATGGGTAGTCATCCCCAAGATTCAAGTAATCTAAAGCCAAAATCATGGACTATGGGGTTAACCTCCATCGGGGCTATAGACGCTTGACTGGTAGTGGAGTACGCTCATGCATGGCGATATGTCTCATTGAAAAGTGAGACCTATGTTCATTTCAAATGGGTAGGCTAGCCTTGTATTTATTTCATAACAGGTTTAACCATTTTGGTCAAAATGAGTTAATGAACTCACTTTTGCACACACTGGTTCTGGATGATAGTAAGGTCATAACTGAGCTCTTGATCTGGTAAAGGAATACATGGCACACATATTGGTCCTAAGAGGGTTAGACCAGTTTTAGTGTGTTTGTTTATTGTACTAGAATGTTTGAGTCTCTATAAGACAGACGGTTCATTTCAATACATTCTTTTAGCTCATATTATATTATTTTCCATATCATCTTATCGGTCATGAAAGGTCATTTTTAGGGCCCCTGATTAAAGTATGATGAAAACATGGCCAAAGCAAATATTTATATTAAAAATGATAATTAATACATATCACATGATCCCAACTAGTAACACATCACATTCTACATAGATCATCTATGATTTTGATAATTCATATTTATATTCGTCTATTCTCATTCTCTGGATACTTATCAATGCTTGTGATTCTAATTTTCGTGCTTTATGTGTTTTCAGAGTTTGGTTTTTAGTAAGAAATGTCTAGGGAAATTTACCAGTAGAGTCACCAATGTTGTGATGTCCTTCACAATGACCCCAAAATTGGGGACCCACCTTAATTTTTGTGATTTCGGGAAAAAAAATTTATCTGATTTTGCTCGTATAAAGGTCTTGGAAAATTTGCTTTCACTTTGAAATTGCTGACATATTTGCATTTTGAAGTTTTGAATGTAGTTGCAATGCTTCAAAATTGAATATTTTGATTATTTGCATATTAATTGCATTATTTCAAATCAGATAATTTGATTAAAATCATTTTCAAAGGTTTAAATGAAATAATTTGATTAAAATCATTTTCAAAGGTTTAAATGATTAATTTTCATTTAAATAATTAAATTTCATTTAAATAATTAAATTTTATTTTAGGGTTAACCCTAAAATTAGTGCAAAATTGAAATGGACATATCTTGAGGCAGAGAACTCTGCTTGATCTCATTCAAAACTTGGTAAAAATATATGGATTTTCTCTTTCTAATGATACCAAACTTGCAAGATTCCTGATGTCAATTTCACCATAAAATAATGGTTTAATTTAGCAATATGAGAACTTTGAAATACTTTTGAAAAAAAGGAAAGTTACGAAAAAGTAAATTTTAGTTTTTTTTTTATATTATGATTATTGTTTCATTATGCAGGTAATACAAGGGCAAGGGTTTGAAGAAGATCATTATAAAATATGTTCCCGGTGATGAAACGGAATAACTAAACTTTTCAAATTATAAATAAATCATTGATATTCATGGAAAGGGTCAGACATTTTATACAGAGGAGGAGAGGAACAATTGGAAGGAGCAAAGCTACACATTCATTGGAGGAAAATAAAGAAAGTCATTTGCAAAACAATGGAAATTATTCTAATATTTTATAAAAAAAATTAAGCATTTTGGATCCAAATTTGTGCACAAATTGTATTTGGAATTAATAAAATGTTTATTACAATTTCTTAATAGTTTGTATACCTTAGAAGATTGCATCAATTCATTTGATTTCATTGTGTGAATACTGGTGAACATTGGATTGATTTTATAATTCTGTAGATGAAAATTTGATCTGTGTATTTTGTCGAGACATTATGTAATTTCTAAAATCTAAAATATTTTATTATCTTTTTTATTATTTCATTCTAAAAACTATATATTATAACCTAGCATAATTTCATAAAGTAAAACTATATGGTTAGGTTATTTTATTTTTTATTTTTTTTAAGCAAAAAACCCCTTGCAGGGCCGCCTTGGTCTGAGATACCATGAACAAGGGGTTATACACCATCAAAGTCACCCGGGAGTCGCACCCAACCCTGCCCGCACCAACATTATCAATTGGATTTTGGGTACCCAATTCAGATTTTTGGTAGGGTGGAGATTCGAACCTGGGACCTCCCTTGGAGGATTGCCCTCTCCTCTCCAACTCACCTACAACACCTGGGTTATATGGTTAGGTTATAAACTAAATTTATTATTCAAATATTACATCAATTAATATTTGAATTAATAAATTTAAGAAGGGATAAATGAATATTTTTTTCTTCACCTTAATTTCATAAGGTTGAGGAACAAGGATTGATATATCTAAAATTCAAAATGGATTTGATGTGTTAATATAGTTCTATTTATTTCAAAAGTCCAATTTTCAAATAAAAGATCAAATTTATTCTTTTGAATATTTAATTTCATAGGATTTTTTTCTCTGAACTATGGTTTCTGCATCTTCAAAAAATCTCTGGCTTCTGCTGGTTTGCTGAAGTGTCTTTGGGGTACAGTGGATTTGAAGGTCAGATTAGTGCCCCAGGAGGGTCCAATGGGGACTTCTTTGACTCCTTTTCCAGGAAGTACCAGCTCTTACACTAATTTGTTTAAAGATGATTCTCCTCTGAAGAACACCGAATCCCAAAAGATGGCATATAAAAAGCTCTTCACGGCTGCTGGGAATAGGTCATCAGCACATCGGGTGAATGGTTGTTTGTCGCAGGCCGATTCTAGGCCAAAAATCGTCATTGAACCCAGCATGGTTGAAGAATTAGTCCTCTACAGAGCTAACCATGATTTAATCTGCAATTTCATGGGTATTCGCCCTTCCCTAAACTTTTTGCATTCTTGGATCCACCAGAACTGGGAGCCCCACGATGAGTATTCATTATGGTTTATTAGTAATGGTTATTTTATTGTCAGCTTCTCGGCTCTAGCCGATAGAAATAAGGATTTCGAGTCGAAGAAGAAAAACCATGGCTCGACAGGGCTATTTGTTCAACCCTGGAGGGTGGGTTTCGATCCTTGTGTTGAACCTACTGCTGTCCCAGTTTGGATCCGATTATATGCTCTTCCAATGGAATTCTGGGGTGAGCAGGTATTGGCAATGATTGGAAATTTGATTGGTAGACATCTGGGTGTTGCCATAGATACTATTGAAGGGAGCATGGCAGTGTATGCTCGAATATGTGTTGAGATGGATCTCAGCCAGCCTTTGTCGATAGAGTTGGAAATTGAACTGGTAGGTCTCTCCTGGATTCAACAGTTGGACTATGAGGCCCTACCCTTCAGATGTAGGGTTTGCCACAAGCATGGACATTTGGCCCATTTCTATCCTATTAATATGAATGCCAAAATGAAGGCCCCTTCAAGAATGCCAAACCTGCCTAAAGAGGATAAGGCTACTCCTAATAAAGATCCTAATAGTACCAGTCAGGGCCAGGAAGCTCAGAGAGAGGGTTTTGAACAGCCCAGAAGAAAAATAAGGACAAATAAAAAGGATGGAAAGGAGCAACCTCATCTCAAGCCTGCTAATAGGTATGAGATTTTTAAGTCATTGGTTGATGAAGAGGATCTTTCTATGGAGGGCTTGGAGGGTTTCAAGGAAACTTCTAACATTCCTGGGCAACTTCCCCTCTCATCTTCTCCTGTCATCCAACAGGTAGTTGATCTCTATGAGGTATCACAGACAGTGTGTTTAGGTGCCTTAGTAGTCCATAACCAGGAGCAGATAGTATCTCAAGATGTTCACATGGGGATACCAGAGAAGAACAGGGAAAGGCCATCTTTGGGGATAACTCAAGTAGAAAAAAGACCAAAAAATAACAATTCTCAGGGAGCAGGTAGAAGATCCAATAAGGAGCTGCTAGCAGCATAAGGGGACAAATTGATCATGGGAGGATCAGTGAGGACAATTGACTCTTATTGCTCCCAGGGTAACCCATGATTATACAATCTTGGAATGTAAGGGGTTTAAACAGCAGAACCCATCAATCTGTTGTTCAAAGGCTATTAGAGAATAGCAATACTAATTTTTTGCTTTTACAAGAGACTAAGATGTCTTTGGATCTTATGTCTAAAATAGTCAACAGAATTTTGAGGGGTGCTGGTCATATGGATGTGGCTGCCCAAGGTGCCTCAGGGGGGATTGTTACTCTGTGGAACTTTCTGGAATGGTCTGCTATAAATCACCTTGCCTGGAGGGGTGTTCTCACTTCTCTTTTTAGGAATAATGTCTCGGCAAAATTTGTTCTAATCACTAACTTCTATGGATCTCAAAACCTAGAGGGTCAGAGGCGACAGTGGAAGGTTGTGCATGATATGCGAGCATCAAGGGAAGATATAGACTGGATTATAGTGGGGGACTTTAACGCTAAATTATCTTCTAGAGACCAGGAAGGGGGATCTCCTCTTTTGGATCCAGGGGACCGTTTCATGATTCCTCAAGTCCAGGCTTTGCACTTAGTGGACATTAAATGTCTAGGAAATAACTTCACTTGGACTAATAAAAGGTGGGAGCCACATAGTAGGAATGTGAAGCTAGACTGCTTTCTGCTTTCAGAGGAGGTGTTTGAAAATGGAATGTCAATTTTTAGATTTTAGTAGGCCCTGTTTCTGATCACTATCCTATTCTGTTGGAAGGCGGGACTAGGTTGGGACACCATCACAAAACTTTCAAATTTGAGAATTTTTGGCTTCAGAAAGAAGAAATTTAGGAGAAAATCCCTCAGTGGTGGGAAGAAGTCTGCCCAGCTTATGGGAGAGAAATGTTCAGAATCCACAAACAACTTTAATATGTCAAAACTCAGTTGAAATATTGGAGGCATTCTAATAAAACTGACTTCCAGGCCCAAAGAGCTCCATTGGTGGCCCGATGGGATGAGGTCCAGAAACATTTCAGAGGAGTAATTACAGACCAGCTCAAAGCTGAGGATGATGTCTTGCGTACAGTAATGGAGGACATTGACAACCAGGAGGAGACCTATTGGAGGCAGAGAGCAAGAACCACCTGGTTATTAGAAGGGGATAGAAATACAAAATTCTTCCATCATAATGCTTGTGCTCGAAGGTAGTGAATAATATGGAGGCCCTTCAAGATGAGAATGGTCATTCCTTTGATACTCTTCCAGGTATACATTCACATGCTATGGATTATTTCTCAAAGATTTTTAAGGAAAGTGTGGTTCAAGATGTAGAGGCCCAAAATGAAGTTATTTCTAGCATTCCTGCTATAATTTCTGAGGATGAAAATTAGGCCCTCCTCAAACCCATTGATAGAGATGAATTGAAGGTTGTGGTCTTTGGAATGAGTACTGGTAAAACTCTTGGTCCCGACGGTTTCCCAATTGAGTTTTTTCAGGCTTTCTGGGACTACTTAGAGGAAGATGTTAGGGCTACTATTGAGGAATCCAGAGAAAATAAGATAATGCTTAAAGCTATAAACCACACTTTCATTTCCTTAATTTCAAAAGGGGAGGAGGGGGTTCATATTTCAGATTATAGGCCTATTGCATTATGTAATGTGCTGTATAAAATAATCACAAAGGTAATGGTTGAGCGCCTAAAACCTTTGCTTCATAGCATTATCTCCTTTGAGCAATGGGGTTTTGTTGAGGGTCGGCAGATTTTGGATGGGGTGGTTCTGGCCCAGGAAGCAATACATTCAATGCACACTTCTGGGAATAAAGGGATGTTCATAAAACTGGACATGTCGAAGGCTTATGACAGGGTTGAATGGAGTTTCCTAGCCAAAATGATGGTTGCCTTTGGTTTCTCACAGGACTGGATAGAGTGGGTTATGAGCTGTGTCTCTTCCCTGACTTACTCTGTTCTAATCAAGGGCCTTCCTTCGCAACCTTTTGGAGCCTCTTGGGGTCTTCGCCAGGGGGATCCTTTTTCCCTTTATCTGTTTCTAATTTTGGCTGAAGGTCTTGGCAGACTCTTCTTGAGGAGAAGATAGCAAGGCAGATTATTGGGTGTTAGGGTGGGGGATGAAGTTTTAATGCACCTACATTTTGTGGATGACACTGGTTTGATGGGAGTGGCCATCTTCAGGGAAGCAAGATTGATTAGGGATACTCTTAATGTCTATCTCAGGGCTACTCAATAGGTCATTAATGACAAGAAATCCAAAGTGGTCTTTTTTAATCTAGAGCAAAGGCTTCAGAACAGAATTTTAGAAATCTTGGGATTCACTAGGACTTCTCTCCCTGTGGTTTACTTGGGGATCCCCTTGCACTTTAAGAAGCTAAAATTAGAAACATGGAGGAATTTTCTTGAGTGTATCAAGGACAGAATTAATCATTGGTCTCACAAGTGGTTAAGTTATGGTGGTAGATTAACGTTCTTACAATCAGTCATTCAAGCTATGCCTATCTACAAATTTTCTATCTTGGCTGCCCCGCTTACAATATGGAAAGAGTTGGACAAGATGGCTAGAAAGTTTTTGTGGGAAGGAGCAAAGGGAGAGAGAAAGTGGGCCTTAGTGGGCTAGGATAAAGTAACCCAACCCAAGGTAAAATGTGGGCTAGGACTGAGAGGATCCAGGTTAAATAATAAAGCTTTCGCTAGAAAATTGTACTGGAGGTGTATTTCCCAGCCAACTTCCTTATTTAGTAGAGTCCTAACTAGTAAATACTTGGGTCATGTCCACCCTAATGAGGTGGGCCATTTTCCTTTGGATGGTTCGGGATCCTTGGTGTGGCAGGCTCTCAAGCTAGGATCTAAGGTTATTAAAGACCAACTGTTCTGGAAAGTGGGGAGAGGGGAGAAGGCCCGTTTTTGGACCGATTCATGGGATCAGTTTCCACCCATCATTGTTGAATTCCCCGAGTTACTTCCAATAAAATCTACCATAGAATCCAAGGGTTGGGTCCAAATTGAAAGTTATTTCAACACTACTTAGCTAGGGGAGTATAAGTTTAAGAAGTTTAAGAGGTTGGAGGAGTGGCCAATTCCAATCCCTCCAGAGTTGGCACCCATCTTGACCAAAATCTTGATCGAAATGTTTCTCACAGGGAGAGACGAGGAGGATGATTTAGCTTGGGGCTATGGGAGCCTTGGTGTATTTACAGTGAAGGACGGCTATGACTCGATCCTCCTTGAGCCTCCCCCCCATTATTTTTTGATTGAGGATTGGAGAAATATTTGGCACTCCAAGGGCTGGCTGAAAGTGAACTTTTTTTCCTGGCAGTTTATGCACAATGGAATTCTCACTTTTGGCAATATCAGGTGTAAAGGAATCATCGGTCCATATTAATGTGTTTTATGCCACAAGAACAAGGAAACAGCCAATCACCTGATGTTTGACTACCCCTTCATGCATCAGATTTGGAAACGATGGTTCTCTCACTATAAAATCCAGATTAACGATGATTTGAATCAGAACAATATATGGGAAAGATGGAAGAGGGGTAGATTTAAATCTAAAGCTCTTCGAATTGGTTGGGATCTTGGCTTATACTTCATTTTGTGGCAAGTGTGGTTGGAGAGAAATGCTTGAATTTTTAGGGAGACTTTTTCCTCACTTGATGGAGTTTGGTAGGTCATCTGGAGTAAAGTCACAAAAATAGTTACCATCCACACTAAAGACGAAACTCAGGTTGGTCCTGGGCCACTGGAAGAGGGAGTTGAAAAGTAAGAGGAACAAGACAGAGCTAGTTGGAAACCTCCCCCAGAAGGTTGGATTAAAATCAATACTGATGGAGCTGCAAAGGGCAATTTGGGTAGTGTCGGCATTGGTGTGGTCTGCTGGAATCACGAGGGATCAGTGCTCTATTGGGAACTACAAGGCTTGGGAAGAGCCAAAAACAATGAAGCTAAAGCCATTTTTATAAAATCTACGTCTATTTGGGCAGTTACTCAGGGCCACAGGAGGATAATTCTTGAATCTGACTCTCAAATACTGGTTGGAGCTCTTGACTGCATGAGGAAATTTGCTTTGAGAGCATGGAGGTTGAGGATTCTAGTCTCTCAAATCAAGGAATTATGGAGGGAATTAGATGATGTGATTCCAGTTTATGTGAGTAGAAATTTCAACAAAGCGGTAGATTTCCTGGCTAAGATGGGTGCTGAGAAAGAGGTAGGGGTGCAGCTGCATAGTGACATGCCTATTGAGGATGAGGTGATTAGGCAGGGTCTTGAAAGATCCCTGAGACAATGATCAAAGAAAAAGCTAAGGGAGGTTTTTGTCATGATATCGTGACCTATTTTTGTCGTGATATCATGACATGTTGCGACGTCGCGGGTGCTGGAAAAAATCTATCACAATATCGTGACATGTTGCACCATCGCGGCTGTTGGAGGAAAGCTGTCGCGATATCACAACATGTTGCGACATCACGGGTGCTAGAGGATAGCCGTCACGATATCATGACATGTTGCACCATCATGGCCGTTGGAGGAAAAATGTCGCGATATCATGACATGTTATGACATTGTGGGCGCTGGAGGAAATTTGTCACGATATCGCAACATGTTGCACTGTCGCGACCGCTGAAGGAAAGTTGTCGCGATATCACGACATGTTGCACCATCGTGGTCATCGTTGGAAAGTTGTCATGATTTCGTGACATGTTGCACCGTTGCGGACCCTAGAGAAAATTTGTCATGATTTTGTGACATGTTGCGCTGTCACGGCTGCTGTTGGAAAGTTGTCACGATTTCGTGACATGTTGCGTCGTCGTGGCCCCTAGTGGAAAGTTGTCACGATTTCATGACATGTTGTGCCGTCGTGGCCGCTGTTGGAAAGTTGTCATGATTTTGTGACTTGTTGCGACGTCGCGGTCTTAGGAGGAAAGTTGTAGTGATATCGTGACATGTTGCGCCATCGCGACCTCGAGAGGAAAGCTATCACGATTTTGCGAATTGATGTGCCATTGCAGCCACTGGAGGAAAGTTGTCACGATATCGCGACATGTTGCACCGTCATGGCCAAGGGAGGAAAGTTGTCACAATTTCATGACATGTTGCTCCGTTGCATCCAAGGAAGGAGTGGTGTCACAATTTCGTGACATGTTGCTCTGTCGCGGCCAAGGAAGGATTGTTGTCGCGATATCATGACATGTCACGATATCGCGACATGTTTCTCTGTCGCGACCAATGAAGGTTTGTTGTCATGATATCGTGACATGTCACGATTTTGCGATATGTCACTCCATTGTGGCCAAGGAAGGTTAGCTACCATGATTTCACGACATGTCACGATTTCACGACATGTTGTTTCGGAGCGGCCAAGGAAGGAGTGTTGTAGCGATATCGCGACATGTCATGATTTCGCGACTTGTTGAATTTTTGCGGTCTAAGGTGAATAGTGTTGTGTTTTCATGCCTTGTAATCTTGTGCTCGGCTGGGATGTGTCTACTCCCAATTGTAACTGATCTTTGTTTTAATACAATTTTTTTCCATTTTTTCAAAAAAAATTTAATTTCATAAATATTTCAAAAGATAAATATTATAAGCAAATCTAATTTATAAACTTTATTTTATCATAAAATCCAAAGTTTATAGATTAGTTTCATATTAAGCCCTAAGATTTTATCATTGACAAGGTTTTGGAACCTTATAAATTGGGCAAGACATTATTTCATTTATTCACCTCTTCTGGGTTTGATTTATAATTTCATAAGGGAGTTTGAATAAATGATTGCTTTATCAAATAAACATTTGGAAAGTGAATTGATTATAAATTTATTATGTTCCAAAGGTTTATCAAGTTTATAAAATTTCATTTACTTTGATTTTTATTAAAGTTAAATTGAAATTTAATACAAAATGCTAGATTCTTTTTATGCTAATTTCATTTAAAGCATTTTGAGACATTAAATTGAAGAGAGGAAATAAAATTTGGTATACTTTAACCTAAGATCATAAAACAAATTTTATTTTGTTGAATTGATATCAAAGCATGTTATACATGATAAACTTGAAATCATTTACCTAATTCCAGGCCCCTTGTAAATAGTAGTTCACAAATCCAAGAGTTATTCAAGTACTCATTGATGTATATATATATATATATATATGAAATGTTAGATATAACATAAGAACCTTGGAGATATATAATATTCTTTGCAAGAGAGAATCATAATTCTGAGTTTGTCGGGTGGTTTTGTGACTGGACAAAATCACACCTCAACAAATTGGCGCTAGAAGGAGGGCCTGAAAGGTAAATATTTGATTTTCATTTGAAATCATTCAAATCTCAATTTAAAAAAAAAAATTACAAATTGAAGGGTGTTATTTAATGCCAAAGTTTAATTGATGCATATCTTTTATCAATTGATTAGTCATTTCATGCTTAGTTGCAAGATATATTTCTTTGACTAATAATATTGGCATTAAATTTTGTGTTCTTTGAAGTTCACTAATGGCATCACTTTATTCAAGTAAAGGAAATGATGGCTTCTTGGATAGGTGATTATTATAGCAGTTTAAACATGCCTATTCATCAAATTCTTGAAGGTGTAGAAGTTTGTTTACCCAGATTTAGGCATGATGTGGATCAAGCCAAGGACCATATTCAAAGATACAAGAGTGTGTTACGTCATTTACAGCTTATGCAGGGAGATGTTCCTTGCAGATTATTTTCATACCCATTGGATGAGGTTGCGCTTAAGTGGTACATACAATTACCTGTAAGGTATGCTACTTCTTGGGTTAAACTAGAGAAAGCATTTCTCGAACATTTTGGAAGGTTGGATGATTCAGTTATGATGTTAAATCAATTTGTCTCCATCCATAAAAAATTTAACGAACCCATGAGATCATTTAATGATAAATTTCATAGGTTGTATACTGAGGTGGGGATGCATTATATCATTTCAGAAGAAAGAGCTACTCAAATATACATGGGAGCCTTAGATCACGTCACATCTATGTTTTTGGGGAAAGGTCTTAAAATTACATCATTGCCTAGAGCTTACAATGAGGCAGTAACATTTGAACAACAATTGATATCTCAAGGTGTTAATATGGAACAACTATACAGACTTAGACCTAAAATTCATAATCAAAGATCACAAATGAGTCAGGTTGAGATTGATAGTTTAGATGTCACAACTACCTTAGATGTTGAGAATGAGGTGTAGGTTTCAGAGTCAGTACCCATCAATGAACATTGTGATGATCAAGTTGATCAAAATGTAGAAACTGATTTAGAGCCATTATTCACAAAGGAGGATTGGGATGATTTTATGAAACAAAATGCAGAAATTGATCCCATTGAAGAAACTCTTGTCTTACCAAAGGATGAATCTAAGGAAGATGAATTCTTTGAAATTGAGGAGGATGAATCTAAAAAAGATGAATTTTTTGAAATTAAAGAAAATGAATTTGAAAGTGAATCTGAAGAATATATAGAAGAAATGATAGATTTTCATCATTTGTTTCAGGAGGATAATGAGTGTGATGTTCAAACAGGTAAATTTAAAGAATTGAATGATCATAGATGTGATTTCATTGAAGATTGCAAGGGATTACAAGAAAATAATACCTCGATGATGATGGTTCAAATGACTGATTCTAAAAGCTTATTGCTTGAGGAAGATGAATTGTTTGAAATTGAATATGAATTCTTTATTGAAGAAAGTGAATCTGAAAATGAATATAAAGATGCTATGAAAGAAAATATGGAATGTCACCAAGTGCTTCAGAAAGATAATGATTTTGTTATTTCAGATCATGAAGAAGAATTATTCACTTTATTCACAATTTCCAAAGAAGTTCTTATCTCGAGATGATGTGCAGGAAATTGAAAGTCTTGTGTCACTTAAGGATTCTACAATGCTCATACAACAAGAAATCAGTAGGTCTTCATCTCAGGTGATTGATAAAGGTGAATTTGAAAAGGAAATTATAGACCTATCCAAAGTTTGCACAAAAGATATGGTGGAACCTCACCCTTTAACAATAGAAGATAATTTTTATAATGGTTGGGGAGGGTATGATGAATGTTTTTATTTTATACCTATTGATAAGAATTTTTCTTCATCTGATATGCAGGATGCTAAAATTGATATCTTACATGAAGAGTCTACAACTCCTGTACAATCAAAGAATCACATGTTTTCTAAAGCCACGATAAAATCTCATCCCTTAGCTTTAGAAGATAATTATTATTATGGATGGGGTATGTATAGTGAATCATTGTTTTCTCATACTTCTATCGATAAAATTTCTGTTTCACTTGATATGCAGGATGTTGAAACTTCTATTTCAAAAGAAGATTTCACAATTTCTACACAATCAAAAAATGACATGCCAATTGTAGAAATAGAGAAGGTTCCAAAATTGAATCACTTTGAAGATGAATTTATTGAACACATTTCTGAAATTGAAAATGAAGAAATGGTAAATGTTTCTTATGACTCATTTTTTAATAATGAGGATGAGGTAAAGTCATCTCTTTTACCCATGACTAATAAAAATTTGAGTACAAATTCACATGAATGGTTTGGATTTAATGTTGGTGATGACCTAAAGGAAAATGTTGATCTATCTGAAGTAACTCAGGTGGTTGATCAAGAAAATTTGTTATTTAACACATCTTGTGATCAGTCAGATTTGTGGTTTGAAAAGGATGGGCATACATTTAATTGGGTGCCTAATTTTGGTGTCTTTAACAAACATGTATTTGATGAAGATGAAGAACTGCAAGGTGATCATGATGGAGACCATGAAGAAAAGGAAAAAGTGACAAATGCTCATCAAATCTTGGTAAATGCTAATAATGATGTGTTGAGTATAGATGACGAGGTAAAATCTTCACCTTTCTCATTGGTTACAAAATTTTCAGGTAATGGGATGCATGATAAGTTTTTGGATGCTAAGGCTATCAATGATGAGATGTTAAATGTTGTTAACAAAAAGTGGGAGATAACTTTTGAAATTTTTTCCATAAATGAAATGAAGGAAAATATGTTGGAGATGCTTAATCAAATTCATGAGCAATCAACTAGTGAATCTAGGGGCAAATTTTTTATGATCTTCTTATACCAAATGTCCTAGATGCTTGTCAATTCTTGAATGATTGTGATTGCTTTAAAAACTTTGAAAGTGACTTGAATTTGAAATTTTTAGAAATAGGTTCTTACTTACAAGATTTCCCATTTCTAAAGAGGAGCCTAGTTCTAAATTATGAATCCGAATGTGAAATTTACACCTTTTTGAATAAGCAAAGGATAATCGAAGATCATATATTTGCTCGTAAGGTTAATAAATCAAAACTTAAACATAGAATTTCTTATAAGTTTGAATCAAATCAATGGGGTGTGAAAGGCAAAATGAATGTTGCATGGTTCGATTTAATCTTGATTTTGTTGGATTTATGTGAAGCTTGGAATGCAAATCATGAGATATGTCTTTTAAGGTGTGTCTATCATGTATGGGATCCAGGAAAATAATGGTATACATTTTGTAGTGTCTTGTATATTATATATATTTTTGTAAATAGTTTTTGGATTGTGTGTTTGTTGTGTTGTTTTGTCATGTGATGTGTTAGTATTGTGTGTTGTTTTCATATCTCGTATGTTGTTGTTGAGCTTAAGGACATATTGACTTTGCCAAAACTTGCTAGAGTTTCATGACATTGATGTGATTCAAATTGATCAATTTTTAAGGTGGATGTGTCAGAAGTAAGGTATTTGTGGTTGAGTCCCTGGTCATTTGTTGGCGGTGTTTGGTCTTTGATCCTGGATTGAATAGGATGAAGTTACCTAGTTTGAAAACCTGTGAAACCTGGAAAAAAGAAAAGTAAGATATTGGTTTAGGTCCTCATGAATGTGAACTAAGATAAGGCGGATATGAAAAATTGGAATTGTATTGCAAAAGCTCCACAAGTACCATGAATACACTTACATACACCCGCATTTCATAACACATTTTCATAACATTGTGTACATCCCCCTCATGTTCCACATTTCATATTCCATAGAAAGATCATTTACAAAATTCAAAGATCCTAATTGGTTCGTCAAAAGTCAGGTTGCTTTAATCAAGGGCACTTTCACAAAGGCATTTTGTAAAAAACTGTAAAAGACAAAGCTTCATGTTTACACACCATTGTTTCATAATTCCTAAAATGTCTTCGGTCACTCAGTCGTTTCTAGTGTGGTAGGCAACCACCAAAAAACATGTCAGATTCTCTTAGGATCATTACAAAATATACACTAAAAGGATCTTGATATCGGGGACTGATGTTGAAATTATCTGGAACCAAACACAGTTACACATATTAAAAACATTTTGGGTAAAATGGTCAAAACCATCATTGGAAGAAAATATAGGGTGAAAAGGGGCATCCTTGTCAGTCCTATCATGCAACATAGTCCATAAAACTCATTATTACCACAAATATTTAAAATCTCTAAACAAAATCAGAGTAGTAAGGATAGGGTTAAATTCTCATCATACTTCAGTTGAGAATCCAATTCCCCAAAGCTCTGAGTCTATTTACATCACATACCACCGACTATTGGGTCGTAAGGATTCGTACTACTCATCCGTCAGAAGGAAGGGTAGTCATCCCCAAGGTTCAAGAAATCAAAATCCAAACACATCATTCACTATTGGATTGTAAGGATTTGTACTACTTGTCCCTCAGACGGATGGGTAGTCATCCCCAAGATTCAAGCAATCTAAAGCCAAAATCATGGACTATGGGGTTAACCTCCACCGGGGCTATAGACGCTTGACTGGTAGTGGAGTACGCTCATGCATGGTGATATGTCTCATTGAAAAGTGAGACCTATGTTCATTTCAAATGGGCAGGCTAGCCTTGTATTTCTTTCATAACAGGTTTAACCATTTTGGTCAAAATGAGGTAATGAACTCACTTGCGCACACACTGGTTCTGGATGATAGTAAGGTCATAACTGAGCTCTTGATCTGGTAAAGGAATTCACGGCACACACATTGGTCCTAAGAGGGTTAGACCGGTTTTAGTGTGTTTGTTTATTGTACTAGAATGTTTGAGTCTCTATAAGACAGGCGGTTCATTTCAATACATTCTTTTAGCTCATATCATATTATTTTCCATATCATCTTATCGGTCATGAAAGGTCATTTTTAGGGCCCCTGATTAAAGTATGATGACAAGCATGGCCAAAGCAAATATTTATATTGAAAATGATCATTAATACATATCACATGATCCCAACCAGTAATACATCACATTCTGCATAAATCATCTATGATTCCGATAATTCATATTTGTATTGGTCTATTCTCATTCTCTGGATGCTTATCAATGCTTGTGATTCTAATATTCATGTTTTGTGTGTTTTCAGAGTTTGGTTTTTAGTCAAAAATGTCCAGGGACATTTACCAACAGAGTCGCCAATGTTGTGACGTCCTTCACAATGACCCCAAAATTGGGGACCCACCTTAAATTTTGTGATTTCGGGAAATTTTTGTTTATCTGATTTTGCTCGCATCAAGGTCTTGGAAAATTTGCTTTCACTTTGGAATTGTTGACATATTTGCATTTTGAAGGTTTGAATGTAGTTGCAATGCTTCAAAACTGAATATTTTGATTATTTGCATATTAATTGCATTATTTCAAATCAAATAATTTGATTAAAATCATTTTCAAAGGTTTAAATGAAATAATTTGATTAAAATCATTTTCAAAGGTTTAAATGATTAATTTTCATTTAAATAATTAAATTTTATTTTAGGGTTAACCCTAAAATTAGTGCAAAATTGAAATGGACATATCTTGAGGCAGAGAACTCCGTTTGATCTCATTCAAAACTTGGTAAAAAGATATGGATTTTCTCTTTCTAATGATACCAAACTTGCAAGATTCCAGATGTCAATTTCACCAAAAAAATAGCGGGTTAATTTAGCAATATGAGAACTTTGAAATACTTTTGAAAAAAAGGAAAGTTACGGGAAAGTAAAGTTTGGTTTTGTTTTGATATTATGATTATTGTTTCATTATGCAGGTAATACAAGGGCAAGGGTTTGAAGAAGATCGTTATAAAATCCGTTCTCGATGATGAAACGAAATAACTAAACTTTTCAAATTATAAATAAATCATTGAGATTCATGGAAAGGGTCAGACATTTTATACAGAGAAGGAGAGGAACGATTGGAAGGAGCAAAGCTACACATTCATTGGAGGAAAATGGAGAAATCCATTTGCATAACAATGGAAATTATTGTAAGATTTTATAAATTGTTTTAAGCATTTTGGATCCAGATTTGTGCACAGACTATATTTGGAATTAATAAAATGTTTATTACAATTTCTTAATAGTTTGTATACCTTAGAAGATTGCATCAATTCATTTGATTTCATTGTGTGAATACTGGTGAACATTGGATTGGTTTTAGAATTATGTAGATGGAAATCTGATCTGTGGATTTTGTCCGAGACATTAAGTTAATTTCTAAAATTTAAAATCTTTTATTATTTTTTTATTATTTCATTCTGAAAACTATATATTATAACCTAGCATAATTTTTATAAAGTAAAATTATATGGTTAGGTTATAAATTAAATTTATTATTCAAATATTACATCAATTAATATTTGAATTAATAAATTTAAGAAGGGATAAATGAATATTCTATTCCTCACCTTAATTTCATAAGGTTGAGGAACTAGGATTGATATCTCTAAAATTCAATTTGGATTTGATTTTTTAATATAGTTCTATTTATTTTAGAAGTCCAAATTTCAAATCAGAGATCATATTTACTCTTTTGAATATTTAATTTCATAAATATTTCAAAAGATAAATATTATAAGCAAATCTAATTTATAAACTTTATTTTATCATAAAATCCAAAGTTTATAGATTAGTTTCATATTAAGACCTAAGATTTTATCATTGACAAGGTTTTGGAACCTTATAAATTGGGCAAGACATTATTTCATTTATTCACCTCTTTTGGATTTGATTTATAATTTCATAAGGGAGTTTGAATAAATGATTGCTTTATCAAATAAACATTTGGGAAGTGAATTTATTATAAATTTATTATGTTCCAAAGGTTTATCAAGTTTATAAAATTTCATTTACTTTGATTTTTATTAAAGTTAAATTGAAATTTAATACAAAATGCTAGATTCTTTTTATGCTAATTTCATTTAAAGCATTTTGAGACATTAAATTGAAGAGAGGAAATAAAATTTGGTATACTTTAACCTAAGATCATAAAACAAATTTTATTTTGTTGAATTGATATCAAAGACATGTTATACATGATAAACTTGAAATCATTTACCTAATTCCAGGCCCCTTGTAAATAGTAGTTCACAAATCCAAGAGTTATTCAAGTACTCATTGATGTATATATATATGAAATGTTAGATATAACATAAGAACCTTGGAGATATATAATATTATTTTCAAGAGAGAATCATAATTCTGAGTTTTTCGGGTGGTTTTGTGACTTGACAAAATCACACCTCAACAAATTGGCGCTAGAAGGAGGGCTTGAAAGGTAAATATTTGATTTTCATTTGAAATCATTCAAATCTCAATTTAAAAAAAAAAATTACAAATTGAAGGGTGTTATTTAATGCCAAAGTTTAATTGATGCATATCTTTTATCAATTGATTAGTCATTTCATGCTTAGTTGCAAGATATATTTCTTTGACTAATAATATTGGCATTAAATTTTGTGTTCTTTGAAGTTCACTAATGGCATCACTTTATTCAGTAAAGGAAATGATGGCTTCTTGGATAGGTGATTATTATAGCAGTTTAAACATGCCTATTCATCAAATTCTTGAAGGTGTAGAAGTTTGTTTACCTAGATTTAGGCATGATGTGGATCAAGCCAAGGACCATATTCAAAGATACAAGAGTGTGTTACGTCATTTACAGCTTATGCAAGGAGATGTTCCTTTTCGATTATTTTCATACCCATTGGATGAGGTTGCGCTTAAGTGGTACATACAATTACCTATAAGGTATGCTACTTCTTGGGTTAAACTAGAGAAAGCATTTCTCGAACATTTTGGAAGGTTGGATGATTCAGTTATGATGTTAAATCAATTTGTCTCTATCCATAAAAAATTAATGAACCCATGAGATCATTTAATGATAAATTTCATAGGTTGTATACTCGAGGTGGGGATGCATTATATCATTTCAGAAGAAAGAGCTACTCAAATATACATGGGAGCCTTAGATCACGTCACATCTATGTTTTTGGGAAAAGGTCTTAAAATTACATCATTGCCTAGAGCTTACAATGAGGCAGTAATATTTGAACAACAATTGATATCTCAAGGTGTTAATATGGAACAACTATACAGACTTAGACCTAAAACTCATAATCAAAGATCACAAATGAGTCAGGTTGAGATTGATAGTTTAGATGTCACAACTACCTTAGATGTTGAGAATGAGGTGCAGGTTTTAGAGTCAATACCCATCAATGAACATTGTGATGATCAAGTTGATCAAAATGTAGAAACTGATTTAGAGCCATTATTCACAAAGGAGGATTGGGATGATTTTATGAAACAAAATGCAGAAATTGATCCCATTGAAGAAACTCTTGTCTTACCAAAGGATGAATCTAAGGAAGATGAATTCTTTGAAATTGAGGAGGATGAATCTAAAAAAGATGAATTTTTTGAAATTAAAGAAAATGAATTTGAAAGTGAATCTGAAGAATATATAGAAGAAATGATAGATTTTCATCATTTGTTTTAGGAGGATAATGAGTGTGATGTTCAAACAGGTAAAGTTAAAGAATTGAATGATCATAGATGTGATTTCATTGAATATTGCAAGGGATTACAAGAAAATAATACCTCGATGATGATGGTTCAAATGACTGATTCTAAAAGCTTATTGCTTGAGGAAGATGAATTGTTTGAAATTGAATATGAATTCTTTATTGAAGAAAGTGAATCTGAAAATGAATATAAATATGCTATGAAAGAAAATATGGAATGTCACCAAGTGCTTCAGAAAGATAATGATTTTGTTATTTCAGATCATGAAGAAGAATTATTCACTTTATTCACAATTTCCAAAGAAGTTCTTATCTCAGATGATGTGCAGGAAATTGAAAGTCTTGTGTCACTTAAGGATTCTACAATGCTCATACAACAAGAAATCAGTAGGTCTTCATCTCAGGTGATTGATAAAGGTGAATTTGAAAAGGAAATTATAGACCTATCCAAAGTTTGCACAAAATATATGGTGGAACCTCACCCTTTAACAATAGAAGATAATTTTTATAATGGTTGGGGAGGGTATGATGAATGTTTTTCTTTTATACCTATTGATAAGAATTTTTCTTCATCTGATATGCAGGATGCTAAAATTGATATCTTACATGAAGAGTCTACAACTCCTGTATAGTCAAATAATCACATGTTTTCTAAAGCCACGATAAAATCTCATCCCTTAGCTTTAGAAGATAATTATTATTATGGATGGGGTATGTATAGTGAATCATTGTTTTCTCATACTTCTACTGATAAAATTTCTGTTTCACTTGATATGCAGGATGTTGAAACTTCTATTTCAAAAGAAGATTTCACAATTTCTACACAATCAAAAAATGACATGCCAATTGTAGAAATAGAGAAGGTTCCAAAATTGAATCACTTTGAAGATGAATTTATTGAACACATTTCTGAAATTGAAAATGAAGAAATGGTAAATGTTTCTTATGACTCATTTGTTAATAATGAGGATGAGGTAAAGTCATCTCTTTTACCCATGACTAATAAAAATTTGAGTACAAATTCACATGAATGGTTTGGATTTAATGTTGGTGATGACCTAAAGGAAAATGTTGATCTATCTGAAGTAACTCAGGTGGTTGATCAAGAAAATTTGTTATTTAACACATCTTGTGATCAATCAGATTTGTGGTTTGAAAAGGATGGGCATACATTTAATTGGGTGCCTAATTTTGGTGTCTTTAACAAACAGGTATTTGATGAAGATGAAGAACTACAAGGTGATCATGATGGAGACCATGAAGAAAAGGAAAAAGTGACAAATGCTCATCAAATATTGGTAAATGCTAATAATGATGTGTTGAGTATAGATGACGAGGTAAAATATTCACCTTTCTCATTGGTTACAAAATTTTCAGGTAATGGGATGCATGATAAGTTTTTGGATGCTAAGGCTATCAATGATGAGATGTTAAATGTTGTTAACAAAAAGTGGGAGATAAATTTTGAAATTTTTTCCATAAATGAAATGAAGGAAAATATGTTGGAGATGCTTAATCAAATTCATGAGCAATCAACTAGTGAATCTAGGGTACAAATTTTTTATGATCTTCTTATACCAAATGTCCTAGATGCTTGTCAATTCTTGAATGATTGTGATTGCTTTAAAAACTTTGAAAGTGACTTGAATTTGAAATTTTTAGAAATAGGTTCTTATTTACAAGATCTCCTATTTTAAAAGAGGAGCCTAGTTCTAAATTATGAATCATAATTGTGAAATTTACACCTTTTTGAATAAGCAAAGGATAATTGAAGATCATGTATTTGCTTTTAAGTTTAATAAATCAAAACTTAAACATAGAATTTCTTATAAGTTTGAATCAAATCAATGGGGTGTGAAAGGCAGAATGAGTGTTGCATGGTTTGATTTAATCTTGATTTTGTTGGATTTATGTGAAGCTTGGAATGCAAATCACGAGATATGTCTTTTAAGGTTTGTCTATCGTGTATGGGATCCAGGAAAATAATGGTATACATTTTGGTAGTGTCTTGTATATTATGATAATTTTTGTAAATAGTTTTTGGATTGTGTGTTTGTTGTGTTGTTTTTTCATGTGATGTGTTAGTGTTGTGTGTTGTTGTCATATCTCGTATGTTGTTGTTGAGCTTAAGGACATATTGACTTTGCCAAAACTTGCTAGAGTTTCATGACATTGATGTGATTCAAATTGATCAATTTTTAAGGTGGATGTGTCAGAAGTAAGGTATTTGTGGTTGAGTCCCTGGTCATTTGTTGGTGGTGTTTGGTCTTTGATCCTGGATTGAATAGGATGAAGTTACCTAGTTTGAAAACCTGTGAAACCTGGAAAAAGGAAAAGTAAGATATTGGTTTATGTCCTCATGAATGTGAACTAAGATAAGGCGGATATGAAAAATTGGAATTGTATTGCAAAAGCTCCATAAGTACCATGAATACACTTACATACACCCGCATTTCATAACACATTTCATAACATTGTGTACATCCCCCTCGTGTTCCACATTTCATATTCCATAGAAAGATCATTTACAAAATTCAAAGATCCTAATTGGTTTGTCAAAAGTCATGTTGCTTTAATCAGGGGCACTTTCACAAAGGCATTTTGTAAAAAATTGTAAAAGACAAAGCTTCATGTTTACACACCATAGTTTCATAATTCCTAAAATATCTTCGGTCACTCAACCATTTCTAGTATGGTAGGCAACCACACAAAAACATGTCATATTCTCTTAGGATCATTACAAAATATACACTAAAAGGATCTTGATATCGAGGACTGATGTTGAAATTATCTGGAACCAAACACAGTTACACATATTAAAAATATTTTGGGTAAAATGGTCAAAACCATCATTGGAAGAAAATATAGGGTGAAAAGGGGCATCCTTGTTAGTCCTATCATGCAACATAGTCCATAAAACTCATTATTACCACAAATATTTAAAATCTCTAAACAAAATCAGAGTAGTAAGGATAGGGTTAAATTCTCATCATACTTCAGTTGAGAATCCAATTCCCCAAAGCTCTGAGTCTATTTATTTGTGGTTTTTGTTGGTTTATCCATCAAGAAGGAAGGGTAGTCATCCCCAAGGTTCAAGAAATCAAAATCCAAACACATCATTCACTATTGGATTGTAAGGATTTGTACTACTTGTCCCTCAGACGGATGGGTAGTCGTCCCCAAGATTCAAGCAATTCTAAAGCCAAAATCATGGACTATGGGGTTAACCTCCACCGGGGCTATAGACGCTTGACTGGTAGTGGAGTACGCTCATGCATGGTGATATGTCTCATTGAAAAGTGAGACCTATGTTCGTTTCAAATGGGCAGGCTAGCCTTGTATTTCTTTCATAACAAGTTTAACCATTTTGGTCAAAATGAGGTAATGAACTCACTTGCGCACACACTGGTTCTGGATGATAGTAAGGTCATAACTGAGCTCTTGATCTGGTAAAGGAATTCACGGCACACACATTGGTCCTAAGAGGGTTAGACCGGTTTTAGTGTGTTTGTTTATTGTACTAGAATGTTTGAGTCTCTATAAGATAGGCGGTTCATTTCAATACATTCTTTTAGCTCATATCATATTATTTTCCATATCATCTTATCTGTCATGAAAGGTCATTTTTAGGGCCCTTGATTAAAGTATGATGACAAGCATGGCCAAAGAAAATATTTATATTGAAAATGATCATTAATACATATCACATGATCCCAACTAGTAATACATCACATTCTACATAAATCATCTATGATTTTGATAATTCATATTTGTATTGGTCTATTCTCATTCTCTGGATGCTTATCAATGCTTGTGATTCTAATATTCATGTTTTGTGTGTTTTTAGAGTTTGGTTTTTAGTCAAAAATGTCCAGGGACATTTACCAATAGAGTCGCCAATGTTGTGACGTCCTTCACAATGACCCCAAAATTGGGGACCCACCTTAAATTTTGTGATTTCGGGAAATTTTTGTTTATCTAATTTTGCTCACATCAAGGTCTTGGAAAATTTGCTTTCACTTTGGAATTGCTGACATATTTGCATTTTGAAGGTTTGAATGTAGTTGCAATGCTTCAAAACTGAATATTTTGATTATTTGCATATTAATTGCATTATTTCAAATCAAATAATTTGATTAAAATCATTTTCAAAGGTTTAAATGAAATAATTTGATTAAAATCATTTTCAAAGGTTTAAATGATTAATTTTCATTTAAATAATTAAATTTTATTTTAGGGTTAACCCTAAAATTAATGCAAAATTGAAATGGACATATCTTGAGGTAGAGAACTCTGTTTGATCTCATTCAAAACTTGGTAAAAATATATGGATTTTCTCTTTCTAATGATACCAAACTTGCAAGATTCTAGATGTCAATTTCACCAAAAAAATAGCGGGTTAATTTAGCAATATGAGAACTTTGAAATACTTTTGAAAAAAAGGAAAGTTACGGGAAAGTAAAGTTTGGTTTTGTTTTGATATTATGATTATTGTTTCATTATGCAGGTAATACAAGGGCAAGGGTTTGAAGAAGATCGTTATAAAATCTGTTCTCGATGATGAAACGGAATAACTAAACTTTTCAAATTATAAATAAATCATTGAGATTCATGGAAAGGGTCGGACATTTTATACAGAGAAGGAGAGGAATGATTGGAAGGAGCAAAGCTACACATTCATTGGAGGAAAATGGAGAAAGCCATTTGCAGAACAATGGAAATTATTGTAAGATTTTATAAATTGTTTTAAGCATTTTGGATCCAGATTTGTGCATAGACTGTATTTGGAATTAATAAAATGTTTATTACAATTTCTTAATAGTTTGTATACCTTAGAAGATTGCATCAATTCATTTGATTTCATTGTGTGAATACTGGTGAACATTGGATTGGTTTTAGAATTCTGTAGATGGAAATCTGATCTGTGGATTTTGTCCGAGACATTAAGTTTAATTTCTAAAGTTTAAAATATTTTATTATTTTTATTATTTCATTCTGAAAACTATATATTATAACCTAGTATAATTTTATAAAGTAAAATTATATGGTTAGGTTATAAATTAAATTTATTATTCAAATATTACATCAATTAATATTTGAATTAATAAATTTAAGAAGGGATAAATGAATATTCTATTCCTCACCTTAATTTCATAAGGTTGAGGAACTAGGATTGATATCTCTAAAATTCAATTTGGATTTGATTTATTAATATAGTTCTATTTATTTTAGAAGTCCAAATTTCAAATCAGAGATCACATTTACTCTTTTGAATATTTAATTTCATAAATATTTCAAAAGATAAATATTATAAGAAAATCTAATTTATAAACTTTATTTTATCATAAAATCCAAATTTTATAGATTAGTTTCATATTAAGACCTAAGATTTTATCATTGACAAGGTTTTGGAACCTTATAAATTGGGCAAGACATTATTTCATTTATTCACTTCTTTTGGGTTTGATTTATAATTTCATAAGGGAGTTTGAATAAATGATTGCTTTATCAAATAAACATTTGGGAAGTGAATTGATTATAAATTTATTATGTTCCAAAGGTTTATCAAGTTTATAAAATTTCATTTACTTTGATTTTTATTAAAGTTAAATTGAAATTTAATACAAAATGCTAGATTCTTTTTATGCTAATTTCATTTAAAGCATTTTGAGACATTAAATTGAAGAGAGGAAATAAAATTTGGTATACTTTAACCTAAGATCATAAAACGAATTTTATTTTGTTGAATTGATATCAAAGCATGTTATACATGATAAACTTGAAATCATTTACCTAATTCCAGGCCCCTTGTAAACAATAGTTCACAAATCCAAGAGTTATTCAAGTACTCATTGATGTATATATATATGAAATGTTAGATATAACATAAGAACCTTGGAGATATATAATATTCTTTTCAAGAGAGAATCATAATTCTGAGTTTGTCGGGTGGTTTTGTGACTGGACAAAATCACACCTCAACAGGTTGAAAGGATACAATTGGTGTCATCCAGTGAGAGCATCGAATTCTCATAAAAATACTAGTTTAGAATACTCATCGTCGTCCAATTTTCTTACATTGAGGAAAGGTAAATACATATATCATTTAATTATTTTCTTTCCTCAAATTAGGAGTTATAAGGTGTTAAGCATAAGGTTGGTTACTATTTTACTATCAACTTTAAGAAGCAACGAAGCAATCTTAACAAAGGTAGAAGAAATTATAGAATTGTTTAAATTAAGATATTTACAAATAACCAAGTAGGAGATATAAGGCTAACAACTTTGGTAAACTCGATAGCAATTTGTAAATACTATTATTTTCTAACATTTTTAAAAGTAGGGAGTTATAAGGCATACTACATCAAACTATAGATACTTGGAAATTATAAAATTAAATTATTGAAGAGAGAAGCAAATATATTACTTACATATAGAGTTGAAACTTATTGGTAACACTTGTCTCATACTCATACTAAGGAGACAAAAATAAATTCAACTATAAGAACTTCATTAGGAGAGATAAGGTAAAATTAAAGGTTGATTATTATTCTCAAAACATTTTCAAAATCAACTAAAAATATGAACTAATTATTTCTAATCTTAGCACATATTCTAAATTACTTGTAATACATAAGGAAACCTACAAAACCTAATTACAAGAAAGGTTTTATCAAATCAGTTCATATACTTTAAACTAGGGAGTCATAAGGTAGACTACTTAGAAGACTCTATTCTCAAAATATCTAAAGAACTAAAGGAGCATACTTCAAGAACAATAAAAAATAAATATGGATGAAATATTAAGAAATGCATTTAATAATGAAGAACTATTCCATGAAGTGAAACTTTACTCCCAAAACTTAATAGATACTCTTGAAGGATACAAGTATTTATCTACTAGCAATAAAGAGAGATTTTCCTTATTTTTTAAAGAGGCAAAAGAGGGCAGCTTTACAACATTAATTAATTATCTTCATGAAGTTCTCTTCAGAGCATGGTGGAATACACAAAAAATAGTTATATTCACATCAAAGGAATGTTTAATGATCTATCTATCATTAATTATTTTTGTACTTGCTCAACACATGAAGCAAACTAGAAATACAAATCAATATTATTGTGATGATAGACTAACTTGTCATAAAACAAATATTCCACTAGTATCAATACAGAATCTTAGGAGGAGGAAGAGGAATAAAAAGCATGCTAAGAGATAACGTAGCAATGAAGAAACCACAAAGACTAAACCAGATGGACATATTCAAACTTAAGAACTAGAAGAACCTTCAATCAAAGCTTTCTTTGTCTTATATGAAGATACTAACTACTTGCTTGAATAGATTCCTGTAAGCAGAGAAGGAGAATACAATTTCCAGTATCAAGTGGAAGATCCATATTGAAGACTAAAGTCTTCAATACCAAAATAATGTAATATAGGGGGGTGTTAGAGTATATTACATTATTTAGGTACATGTCAATGTACCACATTGGGTACATTGTTAGATTAGGAGTTTATCGTAGGTTACTTGAGGAAGAAGTAATAAATGCACAAGTGTCAGTATGTAATGATGTAAATGTACAAGGAGTCCACTTGTACATGATTCATAGGAAAGGTAGTTGGGAAGAGTAAGGGCCAAGTAATATATTTTGTTATATATAGGTCCTATATTGAATAGATCAGGGAGTAGCAGAAGTGAGACTACTATTGAGTAGTGAAGTACAATGTAGTTTCCATTAGAGTTCTGGAGTGTTCATTTCCTCAATTACATTATATTGTACCATTTCCATAACTTTCCATTAATAGCATATTTCAATATTATTATAGAATTTCATTATCTTAATTTTTTGCATTTACATATTGTTCTTGCTTTCTCTCATATTATACATTATCAAAATCTAACAAAGATCATGTGTCAGAGGCTTTAATCTCCTGAATTCTTCTTATCCACTCAAAGCAAGGTCATTGGGTTGAAAGTAACATTTTTGATAGGCCATTGCAGTGGAAAGGTATGGTTGCAAAAAATGATAGATGAAGATCTATAAACCTATTGATGACATGTACATGCAATAAATTGAAGAAGAGATCTAGATCGTCCACATAAACACATTAGAATTCAAGCAGTTAAGCAATGTTGACTAATCTAGAGCAAGAAAATGACATCTATGCTTCATGAGTATGTTGGCCAGGCTATTTCTAACATACCTGTAACAACTACATTATAATGCTCAGGTTGTAATATTAATTGTAAACTTATAAATAGCCCAGTTTATCTCAAAATTATAGTTGACTCTTTAGCATTTGCTTGTTTTATACTGTATACTCTGCTCTATAATTGATTGAATTATAAGGTTGTTTGACCTCCATTTTTGATAGCATTTTTAGGTTTTTATGTATGAATTGTGCACCTTAATGCATTTCTATTTTTATGCTTTATGGATGGTGAGTTCTATAATTGGGTTGCTAGTTGGATTACCCTTCATAGAGTGCTTGGAATATTTTAAGTGCTTAATCTAGTTAAAATGAACTTTGTAATACTTTATTTGATGGTTGGTCTATTAGGTTTTACTTTAACTTGACTATAGGAAGATCTATACAATGTACTTTATTGTTTTTATGTTATACCTCGTTCATCTTTCAATCATTCTGTAAACTATTTTTCTTATTGTAAATCTTGTATTTAAATCATTAGTCTTGAACACTTTAACTTCTTTAGAATTTTAAGTAACCAACCTTCTTTGGAGGTTGAACTTAGGAGAAATCCTAGTCATTAAATCTTGGCTAATATCTAGGGTGTATTTCTATATTAGGTAGATTTTGGTCCAAGAGTTATGTAGCACAAATAGTATCCTCTATCTTAGAAATAAATTAGGGATAATGGTTGCTAAAAGGTAATTATATTTGTAAATTCTCATTGAACAACATTTTTTGAGCAGGCTCTAGAAGGGGTTCTTGTTTGGGCATTTTGCAAGGAGCCTTGCTGCCCCAAGTATGGGAACAACAAATGGGAAATTTGAGGTGCACAAAATTGTGTATCCATAGAGAGAATTGGTTGGTATAGAACATTAGTTAGACAGAAAAACTCATGGAAATTGTATTTCTTTTGTGTAACTAATTATTTCACGAGAAAATTAGTACTAATCATGAGTATATACTCTTGTAATAATGAGATGATTCAAGTTGGGTGGTTATATATATCTTTCCCTTTATGAAGGGTTCGAGATTCATTTTTTGAAGTTCAAATAGGGACATTCATTGAATGTCTCTTTGGAAAGTAAAGTGCCTGGATGATAACTTTTCTTGTCTAAGCATTAGTTCTATCTAAGAAGAAGTTATATAAATAGGAAGTATTAAACTTTGAAATTGGAAATAAAATATTGTAAACTTGTGCACATTAAAATGGAATAGCTACATTTTAAAATATTTTCTTATTGAATTTATGATTTTCCAATAATCTTGATTATAAATTGTATGATATAGAAATGGATGTCAAATTTGTTATGTTGTTTTATTGGAGTTGTATTTTATCAATCATAAATACTGCAAAATACATAGGTATATTGGTTGCACTTTGGTATAGTAAAAATTGTTTTAAAAGGGATTAAAATTTTTTGTTACTTTGCTTACATAGAAATACTACAACATATCATATCCATGCATATAATGAGCAAAATATAATCATGTGACTTGAAAACTGAGTTATATACTTGTAGCTTGAGGTTGTGAAGTGTATGAGTTACCAACTTGTAAAATGTGAAATGGAAAATGAAATTATAAACTTTTAAAATGGGGCATGCACTTGTGCTATGATGAAAATGATTTTATAATATGCAATTTTGAAATGAGAAGTGTGAACTAAAAGTTAGATGACATTGAGTATAAAACCAAACAAAGAATATGAAATACAATTGGAAAGAAAAAGTACTATCCTATAATTGCTAAGGACAATAAAAGTTTGTTTGTAGCCAGTAGATATTTTCATTAACTAAAATTAGGACTTGAAACATAACAAAACTCCAAAATGGTTTAATAATACAATTAGAACATTTAGAAACTTGTATCTTGAATATATGTTTTTAAAAAAGCTGAAACAAATCTTATGTTTGATGTTTGAACTATGGAGATCAAAATGACCATAGAAGATGGAATTAATATCATTAGGTCTAGATAGAAAGTGAATCTCTAGGACTGATGGAGGTTATGAATCTAATAATCACTTTTATATACAAGTTATTGAAGGATTGAAATCATTCTACAACAATAATTATTTTATGAAATTAATTAGAATGATTTAAATAGTGTTGGGATTAAAAATAACTATTTTCTAAAATGAGAATAAGGATTATTCAAATTGGAATAGGCATTAACATTACAAATTTTTTCTCCAACTCCTTCTCTCATTTTCCAACACCTCAATACCACTCTACCTTGTCATAATTAGTATATTTTAGATAAGGTTTGAGTAGTTACTTTGTTGGAAGTTAAAATGGTAAAATTTTATTTCATTTGTAAGTTTTGACCTTACCCTTTTACCTCATTGGACAGCAACCAAGTCAACAGGATTGGACGGCATGGACGGTAGGAATATTTTGACTCCTAATTCTTTTTTCCTTTCCTCCCTATTTCTTCTCTCCCAAATATCTCTCAACAACTATATAGACACTATATAATACTTTGTAATTTTGACTTTGATAGAATGAATAGTGAATTTTTGCATATTGATTTGTGATTACAATATTTGGTATCAGAGCGGAGGGTGTCTAGTGTTTCAAGTTAAGCTAGGCATGGATCCCGAGGAGGCCTGAAGAGGCCCATAGGTGAGGCATGGATCTCGAGGAGGTCTACAGAGAGCATGTGGTTTGAGGTTGACTAGTTGACTAGAGGACACCAAGCACAATTCCCTAGGTGACTGAAAAGTGACTTGGCAAAATGCAGACCAGAGGTGGACACATGGCAAGCTAACTAGAGGCAAACACATGGCGAGCTAACCAGATGCAGACACAGCAAGGAGGTGACATGGTGGACATAGTGATGTGGTGGATATAGTAAGCAGGACACGTGGCAAGAGGACGTGAGGTGGTGACATGGCGAAATGGCATTCACCCAACGAAGAGCAAAAGGGTAAGGTTCAATTTCTCGAAGGCAATCGAATACCCTTGTGAGCCCTCATACTCTTAAACCCCTTCGCATACCAATTCCTACTGCATGTGGGATACAGAAACTATAATTTTTTTTGTTTAAAATTGTTACTCGTTGGTTTAAATACTACGCCCGTCGGTTTGAAGCCTAAAGAGGCTTGTAGCACACTTGGTGAGCGCATGATTCTATAGAGGGAAAGTCGTGGGTTCGAAACCCAACGCGATTTAATTTTTTATTATGTTGGCATGATTTCAAGGTCGGATTGACATATTAATCTTTTTTTCATAAGGTTAAGTTTTAAAAGGTCGGAGATAATTTTTTTTATATAGTTTTTTAATTTTTTTATAATTTTTTTAAAAAGTTTTTTATATAGGTTTAATAATAATATTAAAATATATTGTTTTTTTTAAGTTTTTAAGAAAATCAATATTTTTTATTATTATTTAACTTATAATTACAACTTTTTTAAAAATTATAATAGACTATATAATTTTTTTTTTTGACATTGCCTAAGAGGCAATTTATTGTAAAAGAAGGGGCTTTTCACTTGATTCGAGGAATCAAAAATTGTAGTGTAAAAGCATACTGTGATAGTCTAGAAGTCTATACAAACTGGAAATTTTGTGTAACAAGCCTGAGAGGCTTAGTGTTTTTTCCTTGTAAGAGAGACAAAAGATCAAACTAAAATTTGTAAAGAAGCATTGATGATAAGACCAAGTGGTTGTTATCATGCCCTATGTGCACTTTTGGTGAGAGAAAACACCAAAAATTTTGATGAAAATGTGAGAGCTTATGGGCTACATACTGTTTTTAGTCAGTTGGAGAATGCAGTAATAGCACACCAAAGGCATCCAAACTCATGGTACAAGGCAAAATCTGAATATAACTCCTTTGGGAGTCAACTTGAGCAATCTAAATCCATAGAAGTTGCACCATAAGAATTTGAATATACTCATTATAGTAATTCAATAGAAATTCTAGAACCAAAATCACCTGAGATAATATTTATTAGTGACGATGAAGAACAAGTAGCAGATAATTTCATGAATCAAGAAATAGTAGTGCCACAGCAAGAGGAACAAGCATGCATTGAAAAAGTGAATCAAACCAAATTTAATTTAAATTTATAATCTCTTCTTTCTTCCTTATTTTAAAAAAAAACAGAGTGCTTTATTGTAACCAAGTAATAAAGAGAGTGTTTTAGTTTATAACAGCTATGGCCTCACATAACAATCTACCTATTCCAGAATTCAACGAATATGATTACGAGTATTGGTCTATCAAAATGAATACCTTAATCATAGGGAAAGGTTTGTGGGACATAGTGGAAGAGGGTTACACCAAACCCATAGACTGGACAACATTAAGTGTCATAGATAAGAAAACAAAGAAAGAAGTGCAAAAGAGCAACTCCTTTGCTCTTTATCATCTCCAAGCAACATTGGAGAAGAGTATATTCCCTAGAATAGCCACTTGTATAACTGCACAAGATGTGTGGAAAGCTTTGAAATACGGATTCCAGGGAAGTGATCAAGTGAAGCAAGTGAGGCTTCAAACACTAAAACGAGATTTTGAAAATCTCAAAATGAAAGAAGACGAAAAAGTTGGTGACTACTACGAGATAAAATGGTTACTCTTAGCGAAGAAATTAATCCTAAAACAATTGTAAATAAAGTGTTACGAACACTTCCTCAAATATGGAATCACATAGCCATAATCATAGAAGAGTCAAAAGATATTTCCACTTTAACATTTGATGCATTAATTGGATTTTTAATGTCTCATGAAGAGAGGTTATAGCAATATCCTTCAACCAGATATAGAGGCGATGATAAAGCCTTCACATCCAATGAAAATACTGGAAGAGGACGTGGAAGAGGTCAAGGTAGAGGCCAATGAAGAGGTAGAGGTAGAGGTAACTACAGAGTAGGCAATCAGAATAGAGGAGGCAATCAAAACAGAGGTGGAAACCAAAATCGAGGAGGAAATCCAGGACAAAGTGGAAATCAAGGACGAGGAAGTGACAAGTCCAAAATAGCTTGTTTTAACTATGGCAAGCTAGGTCACTTTGCTCACGACTGTTGGTCAAAATATTCTCAAGGCAACAGCAGTCAATATGGAAATTATGGTGAAGAATATGATACCTCTAATATTTTTCTTTCATATGGACAATCAAAAAAAAATCTAAATGATACATGGATTTTGGATACTAGTTGCTCAAACCATATGAGTGGCAAAGAAAATCTATTTGCTACTCTAGATTCCACTTATAAATCCCACATCAAGTTAGGGGATGATAAAGCTTTGCAAGTCAAAGGCATTGGAGCCATGGAGGTTCCAACAAAAGAAGGTCTAAAGAAAGTGAATGACATCTATTACACTCCAAAGCTCCAACACAATTTGCTAAGCGTTGGGCAAATGATGGAGAATAATTATAAAATTGTTTTTTATGAAGGAAAATGTATCATTCTTGATAAAAAAAATTGTAATCATGTCATCACATAGGTCCCAATGACCAAGAATCAGTTATTCCCTCTCAAATTTGGCAAGCCAGGGGGAGCTCAACTTGCAAATGTAGCTATAGCTAATCCAAGTGTGCTTTGGCACTTGCGATATGGTCACCTTAATTTTGCTAGCTTGAAACTGTTAACTTCTCAAGCTATGGTGATAGGACTTCCCAAAATCAACAAACAAAATGAGGTCTATGAAGGATGTGCTTTGGGAAAGCACTCAAGGTCTAAGTTTCCAAAAGTACAAGCATGGAGAGCTAGCTATCCACTTCAGTTAGTGCATTTAGAAATCTATGGTCCAATGCAGACAAAGAGTATCGAAAAAAATTCCTATTTTCTCACTTTCATAGATGATTTCTCTATAATGTGCTAGATTTATTTCTTGAAACATAAAGATGAATCTTTTGATTGCTTCATAGATTTTAGAAATAATGTAGAGAAACAAAGTGAGTATTTTGTAAAATGTCTTAGGACAGATCGAGGAGGTGAGTACTCCTCAAAATAATTCTTGAAATATTGTAAAGAAAGTGGGATCAAAAGGCAACTCACCACTGCCTATACCCCACAACATAATGGTGTGGCCAAGAGAAATAACCGCACCATAGTCAATATGGTGAGAATGATGCTTCATACTAATCATCTAACTAATATGTATCGGGTTGATGTTGTAAGAACCAGTGTATACATTCTAAATAGAAGTCCAACTTCTAGTTTAGATGGCATCACTCCTTATGAGGGGTGGTATGGAAAGAAACCGAATGTAAAGCATTTTAAATTTTTTGGTTATTTAGCATATGCACACATTCCTGATGAGAAAAGGAATAATTTTGATCCCAAAATTCAATCTTGTATATTTGTAGGGTATTGTGAGTCTACAAAAGCATATAGACTCTACAATCCCAAGACTCATAAAATTGTACTTTCCATGAATGTAATTTTTGATGAAGGGGGAGAATGGGGTCACCAAAGAATTTTTGTTGATGATGAGTCCCAAGTTGTAAATTCTTCATAGGTACAACAAGTACAATAGGTGTCTCCCAAGAAAAGCAAAGGCACACCACCCCCTCCAAGCCCAAGCAGGACTACTACATAAAGTACTTGAACCGCCACTCCAAGTCTTTCTCCACAGAGATCAATAAGTTCTTCACTGATGGACATAGATAGTGACTCTCCATAAAGAGGCAAAATAACATTACAACATCATCCATATTTTCAAATGTTGGATCGAAATTTCCAAAGAAGATTCACTAGAAGACAAGCTAGTGAAATAAATATAGTTTTGTAGCAACTTGAAAATTTGCAATTGTATGGGGATGATAACTCTCAAGATCCTAAGGGAGATGTAATAAATTATGCTTTATTGGATAGTGTACATCTAGAACCATCTAGCTATGAGAAGACTTGTGCTCAAAATATATGGCAAGAAGCCATGGAAGAGGAAATAACCTCTATAAAAAATAATGATACATGGGAGCTAGTAAAGCTACCCAAAGGAAAAAAGTGTGTTGGATGTAAATGGGTCTACAAGACCAAATACAATGCTTATGTAAGCATTGAGAGGCACAAGACGAGATTAGTAGCAAAGTTTTTACTCAGAAATTTGGCATTGACTATGAGAAAACTTTTGCTCCTATTGCACGACAAGAGACAATCAGATCAGTTCTTTCCTTAGCTACCCATAAAGGATGGAACATTCAACACATGGATGTGAAAAGTGCTTTTTTGAATGGATACTTGACTGAGGAGGTTTATGTTCAACAACCTCAAGGCTTTCAAGAACAAGGAAAGGAGAACCTTGTTTACAAATTGAAAAAAATACTTTATGGCCTCAAGCAAGCACCAAGAGCTTGGTACTCACGCATTGACGACTATTTTAGCGAGTATGGATTCACTAGAAGTAAAATTGAACCAACTCTGTACTACCTAAAGCATGGAGTAGACATTCTCATATTTTTTTTGTATATGGATGATCTAATATTTATGGGTAGTAACTCTAAAATGAATATGGAGTTCAAAAAATCCATGATGAAGCAGTTTGAGATGAAATATCTCGATTTAATGTGATACTTCCTAGGCATTGAAGTGCATCAATCAAATAGGGGGATCTTCATATGTCAACACAAGTATGCTCAAGACATGATCAAGAAATTTGCCATGGAGCAATGCAAATCAATTGCAACTCCAACCGGACATGGAATCCAATTGAGCAAGGATGACAGAGCACCAAAGGTTGACATGACCACTTACAGGAGCATGGTTGGGAGTCTAATTTTTCTCACCAATACAAGGCCCGATATTCAATATGTTGTTTCTCTAGTTTCAAGGTTTATGGCAAGTCCATCTTCATCTACAAGCAACTGAAATAATCTTAAGATATGTAAAAGGTACGTTGGATTTTGGAATCCATTACCACAAATGTAATTCTGTGAAATTAGTTGGCTTCAATGACAGTGATTGGGGCAACAATATAGATGATAGGACATCTACATCAGGGAACTATTTTAGTCTAGGGTCAGGACTAATCACATGGAGTTCCAAGAAAAAAATTGTTTTAGCATTGTCATCTACTAAGGTTGAATATATAGCTATCACACATGCTAGTACTCAAGCCCTGTGGTTGAGAAAAGTCCTTGAAGAGATTGGAGAAATTCAAAGTGGTCCAACTCGACTGTATTGTGATAACATAAGTGTCATTCAGTTGGCATACAATCCAATCCACCATAGCATATCAAAGCATTTTGATATGAAGTATCACTTCATCTGATACATGGTGGAGCAGCAAATAGTTGAGCTTAAATATTACAGCACTTTGGATAACATTGCAGATATCTTCACCAAAGGCATAGCTAAATCTCAATATATAAAGCTGAGAGACTGTATAGTCAGTCCTCTTAACTTTAAGGGGGATAATTTTTGAAGTTAAAATGGTAAAATTTTGTTTCAACTGTAATTTTTGACCTTACCCTTTTACCTCATTGGACGACAACCAAGTCAACAGGATTGGACAGCATGGATGGCAGGAAGAGTTTGACTCCTAATTCTTTTTTCCTTTCCTCCCTATTTCTTCTCTCCCAAATATCTCTCAAAAACTATATAGACACTATATAATACTTTGTAATTTTGACTTTGATATAATGAATAGTGATTTTTTGCATATTGATTTGTTATTACAATATACTTTAGTTAAGATGTTTATTATTTATTGTTGTCTAAGCTTCCAAGTATACCAAGGCATGTGATCATAAGGTTGGTAAATTTTATTCATGTCTTCCAAGGTACATGAGTGGCATGGAGGTTAAAATTATTCAATTATTCCAAGGTATGTGTTCCATATAAAGGTAAGTTAATTTTATAAATTCTTAATCCCTTTACCAAGTGTCATGCATGAAGCTTAAATTATTACAAGCCTAGTCTTATATTATGATATTCTCATATATTTAACTTTATATTCCTTTTCCTTTTCCAAGGTATAAGACTTTTGCATAAGACTCAATTTGACCCAAATTGCACTTTCACTTTAACACCTTTAAGTAGTGATTACTACTATTTACCTTGGTAACACGATGTCTCATGGATTTAGATAACCTTTTTCATCTCCCTTATGATTCAAACCTACAATCATGTTTTCTACTTTTGCTATCAACATGGGTTAATATATCATCATGATGTCATCCATTCATTTCCAAAAATTTTCCTTTTTTTTTTTAAATATTGATTCATCATTAATCACAATCATGTACATGAAATCATATCAAGATCAATCAAGAAATTCTACTTTTCACTTCATCAAATACTATATTCTATGTTGTAAGATTTCATACAATAGATGCATTTGCTTGATTGAAAAATGATACTTAGCATTGTCTAGTCACTAAGTCCTCTACAAAACCATATTCACTTATTTCTAATGCATCAAAACATCCTAAACCATAATCACCTTGATTATAATTATAAAGTAACTTAGGCTTATTGAAGGGGATAAAAAATATGGGCACTACATCTTTCTATTATTATATTAATGATTTATTTCTATTATTTGTTTGATTTGTTGTAAACTTCAAATTCAATATTAATTACCCAGTGTTGTAGGTGAGTTGGAGAGGAGAGGGCAATCCTCCAAGGGAGGTCCCAGGTTCAAATCTCCACCCTACCAAAAAGTTGAATTGGGTATCTAAAATCCAATTGATAATGTTGGTGCGGGCAAGGTCGGGTGCAACCCCTGGGTGACTTTGATGGTGTAGAACCCCCTGTTCGTGGTCTCTCAGACCAAGGCGGCTCTGCAAGGGGTTTTTCACTTTAAAATATATATATATATATATATATATATATATATATATATTCAATATTAATTTAGTATGATATACTTGTATGATTTGTATTTATATTTATTGTTTGAAGAGAGTGTAGTCTTTAGGATTCTAGTTTTCAAATTTATTTTGCATATACAATGAGACATCTCAAAGTCTACACACCTGACTCAACAAGGGTTAAGGTGAGCTATCATTTTCTAGCATTGTTTCTAAGGAAAACACTAATACAATATATTTAGGATAGGATTCTTAGACTAATTATTCCTTTGTGTTGCTAGGATATTATATATAGAGAGGTTGACATCTAGCCTATGGGAATTCATGTGAAATGTTCATACATGTCTATTAAGAATTTAAAAATTTATATTTAAAAAATATTATTTATGAAGGTAGAATAAGAGGATAAAAACTTATCAAAATGTGATGTCAGTTGCATAGAATGTTAAGAGGGAGCTAGGAAGACCTTCTGCTCTGGGTGGGAGGCCACTGTTCCAAATTTCATGCTCCCCCCTATTCCTTTGGAGGTGATATTGGGCAGATTCCCTTCCTTGATTCCTTGGAGGTGATATTGTGCGGATTGCCTTCCTGGATTCCTTGGAGGTGACCCCGGGTGGTTTTCCTCCATCTCCTTTTTGTTATTGGTTGGGCAAGTGTGTGTGGTCTTCTTTGATGTAGGTCAATAGCACCTTGGTGGTTGGTTCATCCTCTACATGCTCAATGAATAAAGTGGTTCAAGGGATTTTTCTCTATGTTTCTGGGTGGTCCTTGGGGAGAGACCATACTCTTATTATCATAGAGGAAGGCCTTTTTGGATGGCTTCCTAGTATGGTAGTGGTGGGAAAGGATGGTGCAACCCTGTGTGGACTGTGCAAGAGGTATTTTGATGGACCTATTTCTTTGTGGTTTTTTGTGGTCTTGTATGGGGGACCAGGGGCCTTCTTGCTACCCATGAAGGAGGGTTTCAAAGATCTACTCTCGATATGATAACCTTGGTTTATTCGTTTGTTGCTTGTTTTATGTGCAAGGTGGTCCACTCGAATTTTCTCTATGTTTCTCAATGGTCTTTGGGGTAAGACTAGGCTATTTATTGTCATGGAGGAGGGTTTTTTTGGATAGCTTCATGGTTTGGCAGTGGTGGGTTTGGGTGGTGCGGCCCTACATGGTCTAATTGAGAGGTATTTTTGATGGATCTATTTATCCATGGTTTTTGGTGGTCTTGGACGACAAACTAAGGGATTTTTCACTACCCACAGAGGAAGGGTTTTGAAGGTCACCTCCCAATTTGACAGTCTTTATCCTTTGCCCATTTTGGTCCTTGGTCCTCAATGAGCCTTTCTCTGTGGTTTTTTTGTCTTGTTAAGGGAGATACTTCATGCTTTCATGATGGCCATAGTTGAGGGGTTTCAGTTTTGGCCTCATGGGCTTACCCTTGGGAGCGGGTCTTTGTATCATCTAGTAAGGAGCTTACTTATTTAAACTCTATTCTCTATATATCTATAGGGTCTTGAAGGGGGACCTAGTATTCCAACACTTTCTATAGAGGGAGGTTATGGGTTTGGTTTCTTTGTAAAATGTTTGGTGGGACCCTAGTAGATGTTAGTGTTGATGATTTACATTTTTTGAGATGTCCTTGTAGCCAAATATTCTATTAGCATTTAGGTGAAGGTTTTCCTGGGTGGGAAACCTCTTTTCATTTCCCAAGCTATTGGTGAGGGCTTCCCTATGCGAGAAATCTATTTTCAAATCCCATGTTGTTGATGAGGGTTTCCCTGGGCAAGAAACCTCATTTCAATTTCTAAATATGAGTGTTTTAAACAACATCAATTTGTGTTTCAATTTTGAGCATGAAGATCCTGTTTCAAATTTGAATGGTTTTTTAGTTTGTTCTATGGATATCATCTCCCTGTGGAGATCATATCCCTATTTCAAGTGTTTCAATTTTAAGCGAAAAGCTCCTATGTTTCAAATTTGAATGAATTTTTAGTTGGTCCTACGGAGATCATAGCCATGTTTCATTTATTACTTATTTGTCTCCTAGAGATCATATTCAGGAGATGGTCTCTTTTGTGAGGCTCTTTTGTAAAAGGTTCGGGGATCCTTTCAAAACCCTTTTTCAACCAATAAAAAAAAATGTATCAAAGGGTGCATGAACTACATGTAAAATTTGAGAAGATGATATTTTTTATAAAAAATATAATCAAAGTTTGAAGAAGGAATTAGAGTGAAGGAGAAGGCCTTAAGTTGAAAAGCAAAACTAAATTGTATATAGGGATTAGCATTAATACTTGCTTGAATAGGGGTGTATTCCATTAGAAACATGAATTACCAATATACATTTAAGAATATTATACCCTCAATTTTTTTAAAACTTACTTTAGTAATAGAGGATCTAGGTTCTTTCTTGTTTGAATTTGATATGACATGTTAAAGATATGATTACTAGGTAGATGAATAAAATTTCAAGTTTTTTCAATCAATTTAAATGAATATTACTTCCTAATTTAAAGGAAAATCTATATGAAATTGGAAATAAATGCAAACAAAATAATTGGTGAGATAGTAATATTTTTGTAAAACTAGAGATGATTGAGATGAGACCTTTTCCTTAGTATAATAAAAGTTGAGAAATTAGAAGACTATATTGAACAATTCTAATATGGATTCGTAAAAGAAAATTTTTTAATCTTGATGAAGAATATATACAAGGCACACATGATAAGAGATGATAGGAAACAATAAATATTGAGCCTATATGTGAATAAATAATTAAGAAAATAATATTACAATTAAGATATTACATTAGAAGATAAATATAGTGGAAGGAATCCAATGTAGAGTTAAGCTATGATTAAGCCAATTCGAATTATTGCCATTATGATGATAAAAAGTGACTAAGCTATGATTAAGTGGGCCTAACGGTAAGACATTGGTATTCTAAATAGGATGTTTAAGGTTTAAATTCACTAGGAAGATTCACTATTCTCAAAGGATCTCAATATCAAATAATCTCACAAATTCATACATTCATTCAATAAAAATATTGCACAATAACTCACTAAAATATTATTGATAAAATCTACTAAAGCAATGCATAAATGCAATGCTTATTTGAATACATATTACAAGGCTTTGTCTTCAATATATACATACATGAGACTCTTCATATGCACATGAATCTTGACCTTTACACTTACATAAACTCTTCATCTCTTCATACTCACGAGAGATCCAACTCTTCACATTTCTCTCTTACATAATAATAAATTTCACATATTACATGTTGTGGTTGATCCACAACACACCCCAAAATTGGGGACCCACCTTTTTGCAGGCTTGCAGAGAAGAATCTCGGTGACCCAGATGCTAAAATTGAAGAAAAGAAAAAAAAATGCCTAAGTGTTGAAAGGTGTCATGAAATCGCGACATGTCGTGAAATCGTGACATGTCGCGAAATCGTGACCGGTTGCGCCATCGCTGCCGAAAACAGGAAATTTGTCGTGAAATCACGACATGTAGCTCCATCGCTGCCAAAGAGGAGAGACGTCACGATTTCGCGACCGATTGCAGCAAAGGTGTACGGACGGAGAAAATGGTCGCGATTTCGCGACGTGTTTTGGGGAGGCGTACGGAAATAAAAAGCAGTAGCGATATCATGACAGAAATCTGCACGAAGGTCCGAGGGGGAAAAATGTCGTGATATCGCGACAGGTTTTGCCAAGGCGTATGGAAGATAAAAGCGGTAGTGATATCGCGACAGGTTTTGCCAAGGCATACGGAAGATAAAAGCGGTAGTGATATCGTGACAGGTTTTGCCAAGGCGTACGAAAGATAAAAGTGGTAGCGATATCGCGATGGTTTGTGGCAAGCAGGTTCGGAAATCAAAGCGATAGCGATATCGTGACGGTTTGTCGAGAGAGGGCAAGAGAATGATAATGGTCGTGATGTCGCGACGTAAAATTGCCAAGGAGGCCCGACGAAGAAATGGTAGTGATTTCGCTACGCCTTGCAAAAAGAAGACTCAAAGTTCAAAACGATAGCGAATCGCTGCCATTTCTTGAAGACAAAGGCTCAAAGCCAAAAGGTAGCGATATCGCTACAATTTTTGGGGAAGAAGACTCAAGGTTCAAAGTGGTAGCGATATCGCTACCCTTCGAAGAAGAAGGCCCAAAGCTTTAAAAGAGTAGCGATATCGCTACGAGAAGCGGTCGGAGGTATACAAATGAAAATGGTCGTGACATCGCTACAGGGAGCTGCTAAAGGCGTACGGCCAGGAAGCATGTAGCGATATCGCGACATGTCACGATTTCGTGACATGTCACCATATCGCGGCTAAGAAGATGAACAGGCAGACTTGCAGTTTTGTCATTTTTTTTTCGTAGTAAGTGTTACACAAGACGTAGGAAAAGCAGGACACGTGGCGCACAGGTGTCAAACTTGCAGAGGCGTTACATGCAGAGATGAATTTCGAAGTGTTTTCAAATTTGAGCGTGAATCAAAGCGGGAAAAAGCAGAAATTTGAGGGGTCATGTGCAGGAAGGTGAAATGAAGCGACAGAGAAGATCGAAGAGCTGCGTCAAACATTATAAGACTAGAATTGCAAATCGAAGAAGGGGTTGGAAATTGCTGAATACAGAGTTGTAGAGACAAGAGCTTCGTGCTATTCTGGGCCTGTACTTGGGCAATTTCCTTCTTTTTGTTCGAGAATTTTATACCTAGAACATTTTTGAATGTAATCGAAATATTCTTTAATACAAAATATAGAGAGTTGGCATCTTTTGGATGAGAAAGAAGGAGTTACTTCTGCATGCATGATTTAATGTCTATCTTTCCTTTCTAGATTTCTTAGGTTTCTAGGTGAAGTTTAATGCAAGATATCTTGGTTGCTTCATGCGAATGCCTGAATCTGGAATTATAGTAGAAACCCTCGAGACCCGCACCTAGCCTATTTGGATTGTGTGAAAGTGTAGGTTCATTAGGTTAGGTTGTATGTAGAAAGCCTCAGTATCTTCGGTTTCATCAGATTAATGACAACTTTCTGATTGTAATCTATTCTTATTGTTACTTTTGTTTACTTTTGTCTTTGCTTTTCAAACCCATATTTTATTTTCAGCATCTTAATTCATGTGTTTGAATAAATCACTAAAAATCCATCGAATTAAAGATTAAAACAGATTTTATTCATTTCAGAGTCCATTGCACTTTCGAATTAAATAAACCACAGTGCCCCTTGTTAACATCCACTTGCAAACCCTAAGGTGTTCTTAGCATTTCATTTTCAACAGCATCCTTGATAATCAATAATTAGCATAATAAGAACCTTGGAGAAATTTTTTTTCTTTGCAAGCAGAGGATTTGGGACTCGGATCCTACAGGAGAGTGTGTTTTCACAATCGGGTTAAAACACCACTCAATAGATTGGCGCTAGAAGGAAGACCGAATCGGTTTATCTATTTCAATTTTTATATCTGAATATTTTGTTTTTGATTTAATTCTGAAATTATTTACGGCTAAACTACAACATTGTTTTTGTGTTTGTTGCAGGTTTTCTTCGAACTAGCCGAGGGTTTCCTCAGGCAGGCTGGACCCACCACGCCGTATTGCGACTAGGTCTCAAACAACCAGAGAAACCATTTTTTACGACCTTACTGGTACTCCCAAGGGTAAATTCAAGCAAGTCGTAAGCACTCCAGTAGCAAAAGGCCTATTTTATCCAAGAACGTCGAGTGGACCTATGCCAGTAATATTTGTTGCCCCTAGTGTGCCTATAGTTTGTAATATTTCTTCTGCTATTGTAGGTCTGTCTACATCAATTCTGAGTCAAATGGCTCAAGCTCCAGTAGCTCCTTGGTATGGAGCTAACAATACTCCTTTGAATATTGCTGGGGATATCCATGAAATCCCCAAGAACATTGAAATATTTTTGCCTAAATACAAGCCAGATAACCTAAGAACAGCAGAAGAACATATCCAAGCCTATAGAGATGTTTTAATTAGGCTGCAAGTTCAGCATGAAGATGTAGCCTGCAAACTTTTCCCCATGAGCTTGGATCCAATAGCATATGAATGGTATATATGCTTGCCAACTGGTTCAATCACCTCTTGGACACAAATGGAAAATGCATTTTTTAATAAATTTAGGTCACCCTTAGATCCCGCAACTATTTACAATCAGTTTATTACATGCAAACAGGGCCAAGGGGAACCAATCTGAATGTTTAATCAGAGATTCCAAAAGAACTATAACAGAGCAATTAGACATTTTGCCATCGATCCTGCAGTAGCTTTGCAGATATATTTTGGGACATTGGACCCCATGACAGCCATGTTTGCAAGGCATAATCCTCAGGTCACCACGCTGGCTTTGGCCTATAATGAAGCCATGACTATTGAGCAGCAATTGACACCGCAAGGCTACGGGTTTACCCAGATGCCTATGTTGGGACAGTGTGCTCCATATGGTCAAGTTCCCCAGGCAAATCAACTCATGGCACCACAAATGCCAAGTATGAACGCCTTCCCATATCAGCAGCCGTATCCACCAGCACCCGCATATGCACCCATTCCAATCCAACCAATCACAGCCATTCCACCTGTTCTTGCATTTTTGTAGAACAATCAATCAACTACGCAGGAAACTAGTCAAGTCAATCCTCAAGCCATAGTTCCTGTTCCGAATCCAATCCCAATTCAAGGTATCAATCCATATGGGAATCCAATTCCTCAAAACCCCACCCAAATGTGGAATCAAGACCCCATCAATTATGCAAATCCAATGGGGGTTAACAACAATGTGGTTCCACCGAAGGATGTCTTTTCGAAAGTCAAAGAGCTCAAGAAACTAGTGCATAAACTAAATAATGACAGGGTTCAACAGCAGAAGCATGAGTCCCGTGCCCCTCACCCAAGTCAGAATTTTAACAATAGAGGGAGGCACTGGAACACTAAGCCAAACAATGGGGGAGTTCCTGCTCCCATTGCTAATCAATTAGATGCTTCTGCAGGCCCTAGCCAATCCAATTCTCTTTTGAATCTTTCAGATTTGGCATGGGAAAGAGGGTGCAGGTTACATAACACAAAAGAACACAATGAGAGGAATTGTCCTAAGATCGCTAGATACACTCATTGTCTTCAAGCACAAGTTGATGATTTGGAACTGGTATCAAATGAGGATCCATCGTATCAGCAAGATGAAAATATTATGGTGATGGAAACAGTATATCACCAAGAGGGTGAGAGCGAGGAGGAAGAAGACAAAGTTTTGGAACAGGAGGTGCAAGATTTTTGAGATTTCAGAAAGGGGACTCATGGGTACCATTTGAGGAGTAAGTCTAAAGCCCCTAAAACGTCATCAACACCTCCAAACAGTTCTATTCTTCCTCCAAATACAAAGGCAAGTAACAACCCTCCCCCTCCACTCAGAAGAGAAATGTCTAATGACGTCCAGAAGACAGTTAAGTTCGAAAAACCAAATTATGACGTAGTGGAGGATATGAAGAAGTCCAAATCTAGCCTTTCATTCCTGGACGCAACTAAATTGCTTGGTCAAAAGGAGGCGTTGATAAGAGCTTTGAACTCACCTGATCCGATGTGGAAGGAAAAAAGAGCTGAATCCCATCTGATTTTGCGAAAGGAGAGAAGGGATGTCCCGCCATTCTTATTAACTCTAAGAATTGCGGGTAAGAACTTGCATAACTATTTGGTAGACACAGGAGCCACGAGCAACCTCATGCCTACGGAGATATGTCAAATGCTGGGTCTACAACCGGTTTCATCCAAATGCACGGTCTTGCAATTGGACCGTTCAGAGGTAAATGTAGTAGGGACCTTATATGATGTCAAGATTCAATTAAATTCCGAACCCGGGGTCCAACGAGGTTGTACACATTTTGGTGGTTAACACCCCAAGTAGGTATGGAATGTTACTTGCGAGAGATTGGATGAAAACGTTGAATGGCTATTTTGCAACAGACTGCTCGCATATGTGGCTGCCATGGAAGGGCATTGCTAACCAAATCATAGTGGAAAACAAACCGAGGCTTAAGGAGATTATAACGGATTTTAACAAGCCGAATGAGGTTCAGATTTTTGAGCCAGACCTAGGGGTCTATGCTCTTGATGTTGAGAAAGCTACTGATGAACTTAAAGAAGAAGTGTGTCATGGTGGTTCTTCTGAGGAGAAGGATTACATGTGGTTGCTCAAGTTTGATGGATCAAAATCTAGATAGGGAGCAGGAGCTAGAGTCGAGCTCACTGGTCCAGGAGGTAAACCATTATTGGCTGCCTATGGATTGCAATTTCCTTGCACAAACAATGTGGCAGAATACGAAGCATTGATCTACGATTTACGTCTAGCATTGAGCAAACATGTTAAATGCTTGAAGGTTTTGGGAGATTCTGAGTTGGTTGTCAATCAAATCAAAGGACAGTATACATGCCACGACAAAAGACTAAGCCTTTATAGGACTAGGGTTATGGACCTCATGGAGGAGTTTGATGCATTCAACATATCCCTTATTTTTAGGAGAGGAAATCGAATAGCAGACTCTCTTGCAGTCGCCGCGGGCATGTTAAACCCGGTGGATATAAAAAGATGTAAAAAATTTTCCATTGAGCTGGTTCCTTGTCCATCAATACCTAATAATGTGAAGAATTTCCGGGTTTTTGAGTGTGACGAGCACATCTTCAAGTTTGTCACAAACTCGGGTATTTTTGAAAATCAGGTGATCGATGAGGAACAAAGGTGGCAGGATGAAACAGAAGAAAGTGAAACTGCGTATCAATCCAACAAAATTCCTAAAGACATGGTTTCATTAGAAAAGATGTTTGACATGGAATGCAAGAACAAGAAAATAAAAAGAGTCCCGCTCCCCAAAGATGCATGCGATTCAATTAATCTAGGGAGTGCAGACAATCCAAAGGAGGTGTACATAGCAAAGGCATGTACAGAGGAAGAAAGGAGCAATATAATATAGGCTTTGAAGCATTACATAGATTGTATTGCTTGGAACTACAATGAGGTGAAGACTTACAACCAGAACATTATCACGCATACCATCCCTTTGAAGCCAGACTCCAAGCCTTTTAGGCAAAGACAGCGAGTTGTTAACCCGCTATTGGAACCTTTGATCGAAAAGGAGGTTAAAAGATTATTGGAAGCGAAAATCATTTTTCCTGTTAGGCAGTCAACCTGGGTGGCCAACCTCGTTCCAGTAAGAAAAAAGAGTGGAGAGATTAGGCTGTGCATAGATTTTTGAAATCTTAATAAAGCCTCTCAAAAAGATAATTATCCATTACCATCATTCGATGAAATTTTGCAAATGGTAAATGGATCTGAAATGATGTCCTTTATCGATGGATATTCTGGGTACAACCAAGTTCTTATACATCCATATGACAAGATGAAAATAGCCTTCACTACCAAGTGGGGGACATTTGCATATAAGAGAATGTCGTTCGGACTGTTAAATGCTGGTGCAACTTTTCAACGCACCATGGATTACGCATTCAAAGGACTAATAGGCAAATGCATCATCGTGTATGTGGATGATATCCCAGTTTTCTCGAAAGAGAGAAGATCATGTTAAATATTTGAAGAAAGTGCTTCAAAGATGCAGACAACATGGAATTTCCTTAAATCCCAAAAAGTGCATTTTTGGAGTAACGAAAGGGAAATTGTTGGGTCACATCATTTCAAAAGAGGGCATATCCATCGACCCAGAAAGGATACAAGCTATCCAAAACCTACCTCTCCCGAGCAGTAAAAAAGAACTGAGATCTTTCTTTGGGCAAGTCAATTTTGTGAGGAAGTTTATCTCTAGCTTTGCTGAGATAGCCAAACCTCTGAACCAGATGCTCAAGAAATATGTGGATGTAAAATGGAACGAGGAAAGTAGAGTGGCTTTCCAGAATATCAAAGATGCCATTTCCGGAGCCCCTGTCCTTATAAGCCCAGATTACTCCAAGCCTTTTTATATTTACGCTTTTGCATCAGAACACTCCTTTGCGAGTGTCTTAACCCAAAAAGGTGAGGATAGTGCCGAAAAGCCCATTGCGTTTTTAAGTGCCCCTCTGAAAGACGCTCAATTAAGGTATTCAATCCTTGATAAGCAAATGTACGCACTTTTTAAAACTGTGAAAAAATTTAGGCACTACATAGTGCACAGCAGAATTATCGCCATCGTGCCCGATTCTGCTGTGAAGACCATGTTTTTACAGAATGAACTAGGTGAGAAGAGAGGAAAATGGATTTCGACCATCCAAGAATTTGATCTCGAAATCCAACCAATGAAACTAGTTCAAGGACAAGGACTGGTAAAGGCGATCGTAGAAAATGATCCGCAAATAACAGGTCAATGCTCAAATACATAATACATGGCTAAGGACGACTGGTATGTTGATATTGTGCATTTTTTATTGACTGGTAAGTATCCTTCTAATCTGAATTCAACACAGAGAAGAGATTTAATGCTTAAGTCTGTTAACTATCTAATAAAATCTGGTGTGCTTTACAGGAAGAATCATGAAGGCATCTACCTGAGGTGCTTGAACAAAGAAGCTACCGGGGTATTACAGGAATTTCACGGGAAACATGGAACTGGTCATGGTGCAGCCAACACTACAGCACATCAAATCCTGAGAGCAGGATATTATTGGCCACATATTTTCAAGGATGCGCATACCCATGTACGATCTTGTCACATCTGTCAAGTGGCTGCAAATAGAGAAAGAAATGCAGCCATGCCGTTGCAGCCTGTAGTCGAAATGAGACCGTTTGCGTAGTGGGGACTAGATTTTATTAGGGTTATTAACCCAAATTCTTCTGATTCTCACAAATTCATTTTGATAGCTACAAACTATTGCACAAGGTGGATAGAGGCGATTCCTACTAAACATGCCACCACAGATGTTGTGATTAAATTTCTTGAGGATCAAATTATAACAAGATTTGGGATGCCCGACTCTATTGTCAGTGACAATGGTAAAGCTTTTATTTCTACACAATTTGCAGATTGGGCATATGATAACAAAGTGAGCTTAAATTTTGCATCCAATTACTATCCTCAAGGAAATGGGTTGGCCGAGTCTTCAAATAAGAATTTGTTGAATACTATTAAGAAGTTGCTGGAAAAGAACCCTCGGGATTGGCACAGTCAACTAAAGTTTGCCCTTTGGGAAAATAGGACCAGAGTGAAAGAATCCATAGGGAATACTCCCTATCATTTGGTCTATGGGCAAGACCCGATATTTCCAACAAATTTGAAGTTGCAGACCTTACATTTCATACAAGAGTACTTGGGGACAGATGATCAAGTTGAAGCCAGGTTGAGCCAGTTGTTGCACCTTGATGAAAAGAGAGAAGAGGCCGTGAATCACATGAATAAACACCAGGAAGTAATCAAGAGATGGTTTGATAGAAGGGCCAAAGTTAAATCATTCAGAATTTCAGATTTAGTATTACTATGGGACAAAAGACATGAGGAAAAAGGAAACCATCAAAAGTTTGATTGTCTTTGGTTAGGCCCATATCAGATTTCGAGAGATTCTTGGGAAGAATACCTTCAGGCTAAAAACCTTAGAAGGGAAATATTTCATGCTGTCGGTTAATGGGAAGATTTTAAAACATTATTTTAGCCCTTAGGTTGTGGGACTTTCATATCATTCTTTGATTTTGGTGGGATTTTTAGATCTTGTTTCATTGTTTAGGATTTTCAGATTTTGTTTGATTTAGGATTGTTAGCTTAGCTAGGATTTTGGTTGTGGATTTGATTTCAATTGTCATGTTGTTAATTTTGAAAAAAATAAATAAATAAAACAAAACAAAACAAAAAGAAATAAATTGAGATGCCAACTTATGCTTAAGGTTAGGAGAATATGAAATATTGGAATTATCTTGTAAAGGCTCCACCAATAACATAAAACATTTTAAGTTATATTGTTTGATTTTGTGATACATGAAAGAATCAGTTTTGCATGACATATCATTTCATTTTCAAAGATAAGGCATTCATATTCCATCTCATCTCACATACATTTCATTTTAGTTACATATGCATCTTATGTACAAGCCATGAAAGTACATCAAATTCTCTTAGGGTTATGTTATAACATAAATGTAATTGAATCCTAAGGTTGGAAACTGAGTCTTGAGGTATATAGAACCAAGCACGTCTCATAAATTAAAAAGGATCTTGAGCAAAATGATCAAAACCTAGCTTGGAGGAAAAGGTTGAGCGAAAGTGGTTTTCATGTCTATCCTATTATGCAACATGATCCTAAAAACAGTGGTTTTGACCACTTCCATAGAACTTAAAGCCCACATGGAGTAGTAAGGATAGGGTGTAAATTCTCATCTCGATTGGTTGAGAATCTGATTCCCCAAAGCTCCTATGTTTTCATTTCATAATTAGTCTTGGATTGTAAGGATCGTACTATTTGTCCTCTGCAAAGGATGGGTAGTCATCCCCAAGGTCTAAGTAATAAAATTAATATTCTCCATTCTCATCAGTCTTGGATTGTAAGGATCGTACTATTTGTCCTCTACAAAGTATGGGTAGTCATCCCCAAGGTTTAAGCAACAAAATTAATGATTTATATCTAAGGTTTGGATTGTAAGGATCGTACTACTTGTCCCTAACCAGGATGGGTAGTCGTCCCCAAGGTCCAAGAAGTAAAAAGTAAATAAATTTTTCCCATCTCATCTTTATTTTGGATTGTAAGGATCGTACTACTTGTCCTCTCGCAAGGGATGGGTAGTCATCCCCAAGGTCCAAAGAAATGGAGATAAGTTTTGGATTGTGGAGTTAGATATGCCCATGCATGGCATCATGTCTTGCCTAAAAAACAAGACCACTGATTGTCTAGAGGGTTAGACTAGCATGACCATTTCTTCCATAACTGGTTTGCTTAAAGTGAAGTAATGAACTCTAAATCAGAATAGTAAGGATAATTTTAAACTCTCATCTCGATTGGTTGGGAGTCTGATTCCCCAAAGTTCTGATTTCACATTCACTTGCACATGGGTTCTAGATAGTAGGGACTCATAACCAACTTTGGGATACAATAAGGTAATGAATCAGTGGATCCTAAGAGGGTTTGGCAATCTTGAATGCTTGTACATTATGATATAAGAATGACCATGCATCTTATGAAGGCAAGGCCTTCTAGCACATCCATTAGGGTCACAAATCATTCACCATCCCACATATGCACTCATACAAAACTGATGATGGAGTGTGGATCAAATTCAAATGATAGGGAAGGAATTCATTGCACACACTGAGCTAATACTTGAGGATTCTAATGATTCATGTACTTCTGATCTTTGGGCATTTGTTATTTTGCTTATGTGCTAACATGTATTTATGAGTTTGTGATATGTTTCAGGTTGGGTTCTTACTAAAATGCTCAAGAGCATTTGACAGGAGAGTCGCCATTTGTTGTGGTTGATCCACAACACACCCCAAAATTGGGGACCCACCTTTTTGCAGGCTTGCAGAGAAGAATCTCGGTGACCCAGATGCTAAAATTGAAGAAAAGAAAAAAAAATGCCTAAGTGTTGAAAGGTGTCGCGAAATCGCGACTGGTTGCGCCATCGCTGCCGGAAATAGGAAAGTTGTCGTGAAATCGCGACATGTAGCTCCATCGCTGCCAAAGAGGAGAGACGTCGCGATTTCGTGACCGATTGTAGCAAAGGTGTACGGACGAAGAAAATGGTCACGATTTCGTGACGTGTTTTGGGGAGGCGTACGGAAAGAAAAAGCGGTAGCGATATCGCGACAGAAAGCTGCACGAAGGTCCGAGGGGGAAAAACGTCGCGATATCGCGACAGGTTTTGCCAAGGCGTACGGAAGATAAAAGCGGTAGCGATATCACGACAGGTTTTGCCAAGGCGTACGGAAGATAAAAGCGGTAGCGATATCACGACAGGTTTTTCCAAGGCGTACGGAAGATAAAAGCGGTAGCGATATCGCGACGGTTTGTGGTAAGCAGGTTCAAAAATAAAAGCGGTAGCGATATCGCGACGGTTTGTCAAGAGAGGGCAAGAGAATGATAATGGTCGCGATGTCGCGACGTAAAATTGCCAAGGAGGCCCGACAGAGAAACGGTAGCGATTTCGCTACGCCTTGCGGAAAGAAGACTCAAAGTTCAAAACGGTAGCGAATCGCTGCCATTTCTTGAAGACAAAGGCTCAAAGCCAAAAGGTAGCGAATCACTGCAAAATTCTCAAAAGAGCCCGACGAAGTCAGAAGGTAGCGATATCGCTACAATTTTTGGGGGAGAAGACTCAAGGTTCAAAGTGGTAGCGATATCGCTACCCTTCGAAGAAGAAGGCCCAAAGCTTTAAAAGAGTAGCGATATCGCTACGAGAAGCAGCCGGAGGTATACAAATGAAAATGGTCGCGACATCGCTACAGGGAGCTGCTAAAGGCGTACGGCCGGGAAGCATGTAGCGATATCGCGACATGTCACGATTTCGCGACATGTCGCCATATCGCGGCTAAGAAGATGAACGGGCAGACTTGCAGTTTTGTCATTTTTTTTTCACAGTAAGCGTTACACAGGACGCAGGAAAAGCAGGACACGTGGTGCACAGGTGTCAAACTTGCAGAGGCGTTACATGTAGAGATGAATTTCGAAGCGTTTTCAAATTTGAGCATGAATCAAAGCGGGAAAAAGCAGGAATTTGAGGGGTCATGTGCAGGAAGGTGAAATGAAGTGACAGAGAAGATCGAAGAGCCGCGTCAAACATTATAAGACCAAAATTGCAAATCGAAGAAGGGGTTGGAAATTGCCGAATACAGAGTTGCAGAGACAAGAGCTTCGTGCTATTCTGGGCCTGTACTTGGGCAATTTCCTTCTTTTTGTTCGGGAATTGTATACCTGGAACATTTTTGAATGTAATCCAAATATTCTTTAATACAAAATACAGAGAGTTGGCATCTTTTGGATGAGAAAGAAGGAGTTACTTCTACATGCATGATTTAATGTCTATCTTTCCTTTCCAGATTTCTTAGGTTTCTAGGTGAAGTTTAATGCAAGATCTCTTGGTTGCTTCATGCAAATGCCTGAATCTGGAATTATAGTAGAAACCCTCGAGACCCGCACCTAGCCTATTTGGATTGTGTGAAAGTGCAGGTTCATTAGGTTAGGTTGCATGTAGAAAGCCTCAGTATCTTCGGTTTAATCGGATTAATGACGACTTTACGATCGTAATCTATTCTTATTGTTACTTTTGTTTACTTTTGTCTTTGTTTTTCAAACCCATATTTTATTTTCAGCAGTTTAATTACTGTGTTTGTATAAATCACTAAAAATCCATCAGAATTAAACATTAAAATAGATTTTATTCATTTTAGAGTCCATTGCACTTTCAGAATTAAATAAACCACAGTGCCCCTTGTTAACATCCACTTGCAAACCCTAAGGTGTTCTTAGCATTTCATTTTAAACAGCATCCTTGATAATCAATAATTAGCATAATAAGAACCTTGGAGAAATCGTTTTTCTTTGCAAGCAGAGGATTTGGGACTCGGATCCTATAGGAGAGTGTGTTTTCACAATCGGGTTAAAACACCACTCAACATTACACAAAAACAAACCCTCTCATGATTACAATAAATCATAATTTCTAAACTTGACACTTCACTTACATAACTCACACTTACTAACATGACACCTCTCACACATAAATCCACACTTATTTATATGACACATACATAGACTCAAATATTAAACTCACCCTAATTTAAACTATTTAAAAAATGTTTGTATTAATATTGTAAGGTACCAAGTAATGTAATACCTCCAACACCCCTCATATTATATTATTTGGTAAGAATGCCATTTGCCTTAATGTGTCTCTAATATTCTTTAATTCTTGGGTATTGAGTCTATTTTTCAAAGATGATATATGTAACTGTCATTCTTATGTATTTGTCATTATTTTGAGAAAGTCTTCATAATAATATATTCTAATATTGTTATTATCATTTAAATCCCATGGATCATTATGATTAGCTTTGTTGTTGATGCTAACATATGTAGAATGCAATAGTTTATCGTCTTGTTTATTGTTTGAGATATTTAAGTCAACACTATATGTATAAACATATATGCCTTTTGTAGATTTTTTGTTTATACAAAAATATACTTCTTGAAGATTATTTGTTGTCATATGCCTTAAGTCATTTGTGTTGTAATTGATATATTCCATCACATTATTGTTCAAGCTTTTAATCAATTATTCTTGCCTTGTGTTCTTGTTGTTAGAAACTTCAAGAGTAAGTAATGCCATATACATTATCCTACCTATATCAATAGGTAATATAATAGCATCTTTAGAGTTTTTATTTACTTTAATAAGTTTTGAACTCAGATAATTACCAAACATTCCAAAATTTTCATCTTTAGCTTCTTTGAAAATTGATTGTAGTTCCTTTGATTTTATTGATATATATTTTTGTTCTACAGTATTCTCTATCATGTGTCGTGCCTAAATTTTTAAATATTTCAACCTTTTCTTACTTTCTTCTAGTGAATCATATTGAATATGTATTTATCCTTTTATTCCCTTTCTTTCCATGGTAATAATTCTACAATCTACTCAAATTTCTTCAAATTGCATTCCTTTGTTGTAGAATCCCTTATTACTCCCAAATTAAAAATCTCTTTTCTTTTATTTCTTTAGTTTTATTCAATATTCAATTCAATTTCTCAAATTCCAATTTTCATCTCTACTTTAATTAATTTCTTTATAGATATTTCTCTTAAATTAATTTTCTTTAATCTTCTTCAATCTCAATTCAACTTTTAGCAATATTTTAACTGTTTGTAGAAATTCTTTTATCTCAAATTTAGTTGTTCTTTGATCTTCTTCAATCTTCACTTTTTATTTCTTCAATAATTTTCTTCTTCTTCAATCTTTCTTTTTTTAATCTTCTTCTTCCATTTTAATCTTCAATTCGATTTTTCAATTTTTTTTTCTTCAATTCAATTTTCAATCTTCAATCTCAATATTCTTCTTCTTTCAAATTTTAATTCTTATTCAATTTTTATTTCTTCAATTTCAAAACTCTTTTCCTTTCTTCTTTCAATTTCAAATTTTGATTCAAATAAATATTTTTTTCTTATAACTCCCTTTAATTCAATTTCTTCTTCAATTTATTTATCTTCTCCTTTATTTATTTTCTTCTTATATCTCCCAAATTTTTATTCTTCACACAATAATTTACTTCTTCCTTCTTCACTTTAATCTTTCATTATCTTCTTATACCCCCTTAATCATTTCTTTATTTAAAAAAACTTATTCCTCCAATAAATTATTCTTCCAATGTTATGAGGCAAATAAGACGTTACATTATTTGATGCCAATTCTTGAAACATATGCAAATCACTCAATTTTAGTCGTACTTGCTCCTAACTAGATGTTATAAACTCCAGAAAACACATTATTGAGCTTCCTAATGTTATACCTTTTTGCTTGTGTGCTTATAGTTCTCTCTACTCTATATTCAAAATTTTCTACTATGGAATCGTGTGCAAGTTTCTTTATGAGGATGTCTTTTTAAAATGCAACTACCTTTGTCTACAACATTTTATATGAGAATGTCTCCTTTGAATGCTATGTTCCTCTATACATCTCCTCTGAATGTTGTGTCCCAAGGAAATATTGCATTCCTCCAAATATCTCCTCTAAATGTAGTGTTTCTTCGAAAATCTCTTTCTCCACTAGGCTCTCTCAACAATATTTTAACGTTGCACTTGTTACAACTCTCACCTGGCTTGGCACTTCTCTAGACATGAATGATTCTCACCAACTGTGGTGTTTCATCAGACCTAAATGACTCTCACCAGTTGTGGCTCTTCTTTAGTCCTCTTCACTAAACTTATTAGCAAATCTTACACTTCTTCAATCTTCTTTCCACCATAGCTTAGTCATCTATTCATTGCAAGTTAATTGTCTCTCCACTCCATCTCTTCCAAACACTATTTTTGGATGTCTAATAAACATAGGCCTTCCTTTTATAAGGCTTGGATCTAATCTTCTCAACTACTATCTCTCTCAAATAATTTGCTATCTCTTTCAACATATGTTGAATTTGGTTCTTACTAAGCACACACGTGATGACTCTAATACCATTGTTAGCATATTATCACTATTCTCATAGGATCTCAATATCAAGTAATCTCACAAGTTCATACATTGATGCAATAACAATATTGCACAATTAACTCGTTGAAATGTTATTGATAAAATCTACTAAATCATTGTATGGATGCAATGCTTATTTGAATACATAATACATGGATTTTTCTTCACTATAGACATACATGAGACTCTTCATATGCACATGACTCTTGACCTTTACACTTACATAAACTCTTCATCTCCTCATACTTATTATAAATATAACTCTTCACATTTCTCTCTTACATAATAATAAATCTCACATATTACATAAAGACAAAGTCTCTCATGATTGCACATAACTCCTCACTTCTAAACTTGACACTTCACTCACATAACTCACACTTATGACATACTATAGACTTAAATATTAAACACACCCTAATTTAAACTATTTACAAGGTCCTTGTATTAATATTGCAAGGTACCAAATAATGTAATACCTCCAACATACACTGTACTTCAACTAAAACTCAAATAATAAACATATATTAGATAAATAACATCCTTTACGACTATCATCTCATCTCATATACCTTAAAATAAAAGTGAACAAGTTTTTAAAACAAGTATATATATATATATATATATATATATATATATATATATATATATATATATATATATTCCTTTCCAGTTGTAGTTGTTGTTGAAAGGTTGTTCTCTACCTGTAGATTCTTATATTCCTTTCCAGTTGCAGTTGTTGTTGAAAGGTTATTCTCTACTTGTAGATTCTCGCATAAATAAGGCCTTATATGATGCTATTTGTGTGTTTCAGCTTTTGAAGGTGTAGACACCAAAAATTAGTCAATTTTATCACTACCCAAGCCCATTCTCATCATTTCATCAAACCCATCAAATTGTCACAAATTCACCCCAAATTCACTCCAAAATCCTCCAAAACACTAAATTAATCCCCGAAACCCCTGTTAATCCATTAAATCCACCTTAGGTTACCATCAATTTTTGATAAATCTTCTCAATTCCTATCACATTCTTTTAATCTTCTAATCCATCTCAACTGACTCAATTCTCCACCTAATTTTCCATCTAATTTTCCAAAAATACCCTCTAAATTCTTTTCCAAAATTTTCATCTTAGTTTCCCTCTAAATTTCCTCTAAATTCTCTCCTTCCTCTAACTCCCATCCCCTTTTTAGTTTCCCTTTATTTTCTCTAATCCCTCCCTTAATTTTCCCCAAATCCACCTAACACCCCACTATCTTCCTTTTTAAGGATTTAAAATTATCTCCAATTCCTCCTCATGCTACCTAGCACCCCACGAGGGAACATTAAACACACCCCATGCACCCTTGTCTCCCCTCCTCATGCCACCTAGCACCCCACTAAGAGATGCCATCTAACCCCCACTAAAAAAATTTAATTTCCTCCACATGGCACCTAAACATTCCATTTACATTCTCCATGCCACCTAGCATTCCACTAACCCTCCTTCTATGCCACCTCACCCGGCCTTTCTCTCATCTCAAATTCTATAAAACCTTTCCCCTTATCCTTCCCGTGGGGAGAATGAGGAATCCACATGCCGTTACGCTATTAAAATTTTGTCACAAGGAGAATGAGAAGGAAATTCGGTTGTTGAAATTTCGTCATTGTTGAGAAGGAAATTCATTCGTTGTTGAAATTTCGTCACTGTTGAAAATTCCATCAGATAAAAGAGACTTGCGTGAAGCTACCCTAATGTTGTCAAAATTTCCAGTATACATGTGTCAATTCTCAATTTTGCTATGGTTATTTTTACTCTATTGGCAAGTGCTACTAATCAATTATGTGTTTGGTTGTGTAGGTTGCTGAAAGCTCAAATCAATTCAACTTTCAATTCAAACTGGTGGTCACTATAAATCCACCAACCCTTGTAGCAGGAGGAAGCTTGAAAAACACCATAAATTTCATATTTAATTTTGTAGAAAAACACATTTCGGTTATAAGCCCCTTTTAACAAGCACATTGTAAAAAAGCAAAACTTAAGTAATAAAAGATTTATTTTCTTCGTATTATGTATGGTGTGTTTTTGCCTAGTTTACAGAAGACACGTAGACATACGATAATTAAATTTTTTTATTATATAAAAAACATGCAATTTTGAAAAGATCTTTTAACTTTTTAATGTCCTTGTAACATTAAAGAACAACTCCAAAGAACAAAGAAAAACAACAAAACAGTTCAATTTACAGCTTTAAAAAAGAATTGGGGTCAGAAAAAATGAAGACGCTACTTAAGACACAAAAGACAACAGAGGTAAAAAGTTTATGGATGGAAAGGAAAAATAAAAATATGTGAACCTTTCTGGCTACTGTGATTCGAGACCAGGTCTCCACGGCCAATGGATACTCAGATTCGAGCAACCTCTCCACGGCCATAACATGCAATTTCAATCGATAAAGTACGGTCAGCAGTTCAGGATATAGAGCCTGCTTCATCCTCCAATTGGCCGACATTTGTTGAGTCCAAAGGAAAGGAAACATTTGTTAAAAACCTTTAGTGCCAATGACGGAAAATGAAAACGTGGACGGCAGGATTCGAACCTGCGCGGGCAGAGCCCACATGATTTCTAGTCATGCCCGATAACCACTCCGGCACGTCCACCTTAGTGATAAATTTGTGCCGGGTCTTTCATATTATATGTTATAGTAGTGTTATTTACGCTGTTTAAGTTTAAATTATAGCGAAGGAAACTCCGTGTTTCTCGGAAGTTGATTTTAATTGTACTATTTGTTATTTGATTTGCCATAAAAAAATTTATTGTTTTTTCTTTTTAATTATATAGTCACAATCATTTTTTAATAACTAACAAATACATAATTTAAAACCTTAAAAAATTCGACCCTGCATCGGCAGAGCCCATATAATTTCTAGTCATGCCCGATAACTACTCGGCACGTCCACCTTAATGATGAATTTGTACAGGGACTTCCAAATTAAATGTTATTATTGTACTTATCTACGCTGTTTAAGTTTAAATTATAGGGAAGGAAATTCCCTTGTTCATTGTACTACCTCTTTACTATATAAGAGAATTGGTTACAACCAATTTATATTAAATAAAAGATTCAAACCATTAAATTAATAAAAAATTCAAACCACAAAATTATTTAAGCTATTCAACTTCATTATTATTTCATAGAAAAATTAAAAAATTCTATTGTTATCCTCATCTAAAATAGACAAAGAGATGCGCGTGCAGACGAATCGTTTTACTTTTCATAGATAAAATAAATCAAAATGTGAATCGGTTTCTTCAATATTACGTTCATTCAACATAGTTTAGTGTTTGAGTGGATTTTAAGCAAGAAAGTAAATAAATAATATCGGCGCCTGTAGCTCAGTGGAAATCCTCATCTAAAATAGAGAAAGAGATGCGCGTGCAGACGAATCGTTTTACTTTTCATGGATAAAATAAATCAAAATGTGAATCGGTTTCTTCACATATCACGTTCATTCAATATAGTTTAGTGTTTGATTTGATTTTAAGCAAGAAAGTAAATAAATAATATCAGCGCCTGTAGCTCAGTGGATAGAGCGTCTGTTTCCTAAGCAGAAAGTCGTAGGTTCGACCCCTACCTGGCGCGTATCCGTCGATACTGTGTTATGTTTTTATCCTGTTGTTTTTCCCTTCGCGGCTATCGTACATGTCATCCTAAAGCCTTTGCATAAACTTTTCCTTAGATGGGATCTAATATATGTGTTATGTTTTTATTCTGTTGTTTGTCCCTCCGCGGCTATCGTACATGTCATCCTAAAGCCTTTGCATAAACTTATGGAAATTTTTAAAAATGATTTTATTTTATTTTATTATTCTGTTGTTTGTCCCGGCTGTTGTACATGTCATCCTAAAGCCTTTGCATAAACTTTTCCCTTATACGGGATCTAATATACGTAATGTGATGGAAAATTCTAAAAATTATTTTATTTTATTTTTCTTTCTCGATATTTTTTTAAACAACTTTTGCATGGTTAAGTTGCATTGCTTCAGATCATAGCTTCATATCATGGTGTTACCACTATAACCCGTACTTTTTTTCGACAAACACGATACGGAGTGAAGGAGACCCGAGTGGCTCGAGGTTGGTACCGCCATCATCAAGTTGGCGCACACTCAGAGGACTCTGGTCAAACTACTACTTTGCCCTAATTTTTTTAAACAACTTTTGCATGGTTAAGTTGCATTGCTTCAGATCATAGCTTCATATCATGGTGTTACCACTATAACCCGTACTTTTTTTCGACAAACACGATACGGAGTGAAGGAGACCCGAGTGGCTCGAGGTTGGTACCGCCATCATCAAGTTGGCGCACACTCAGAGGACTCTGGTCAAACTACTACTTTGCCCTAAATTGGGCATGCCCAATTATATTATTATTTATTAAAGTAGATATTTTATTTTATTATATATATATATATATATATATATATATATATATATTGTTTGCACATGGTTGGGTAATCTCCTTCCAACCATGACCCTTCGTAAAGCCGCTATGCTTAACACACAGTCAACCCCTCACAACCATAACCCTTCTTAAAGTTGCTATGCTATCAATAGGGAATTTAACACACAACCACCCCCCTCACAATCATGATCCTTCGTAAGGCTGCTATGCTTATCAATAGGGAATTTAACACACAACCACTCCCTCACACATTCACCCATGCCACGATTTGAACCTTAGATCTCCCAAGAAGAGCCAAATCCCGGACCGTTGCGTTGTTCCCTCGGGACAAATATATTTTTATATTGATTGATTAAATACATTTATTTGTTTATCTTTGTTAATTTAAAATTTAAGAGTTTGTAATAATTTTTTATTTGAGGTTTCAGGTGTAGATCAATTGGTTCCCCCCCAAACCCCGTAAGAGAGGCAAAGGTGCAAGGTTCAAATCTCGAGCCTCGTCGAACTGAACGTTTGTCTCTTTTTTGATGCTTTCAACAGCGTAAAATGTTTAAAATGATTGTGGTATGGTGATTATAGGAGCAGATTACGCGAATATCTGTGTGACGGTTTTTTGGAGTAAACAACGCATAATAAATCAAACAACCTACCCAAATTCGTGGCAGCTATGATTCCACCATGTAAAATTAAAAATATATATAAATACGTTATTCAAATTTAAATTTTACGTTATTCCAGCTATGATTCGTGGCAGTATATATTTAAATTTTACGTTATTCACCTTAATACATAAGATAAATAGATAAGTATTAATGTGAATGGAATTCCAGTCATGGAATATGCCACTAAAAATATATATATTTAAATTTTACGTTATTCACCTTAATACATAAGATAAATAGATAAGTATTAATGTGAACGGAATTCCAGTCATGGAATATGCCACTAGACTTGCATCATCAATTAACCGGTTAGAAAGCAAGAGGGCCAACCCCCACACACATGCCCAAACTCGATGTTAATAGTGGTGAGAAAATTTAAAAATCAATTGCTTTATTGATTTTTATTGACTTTTTAATTTTAATTAATATTTTAAATGTATTAATATAGAAGTATTAGCAATTTCCCGACGCTTGACCGACCCTAACGCCCAGCTCAAGGTGGCAGATCTCATTGATCGGAGCACCCGTTTCCCTCGGTGGAAGCTTCCTGTTGTGGAGGGGTTTAATAATGAGATTACCTTCCTTGATAATATCCTTCAGGTGGTTTTAATTCCTTCTGCCAGGAGGAATGACAAGATCATCTGGAGTGGTACGGAGGATGGGTGTTTCTCTGTTAAATCGGCTTATGAGCTTCTCACCACCAAGACTCGCTCTGGACTACGGGTGGAATACTGTTTGGAGGAAAGGAGTTGTTCTTAAAATCAACTTCTTCACGTGGATTGCTTTCCACAATAAAGCCTTAACTATTGACAACCTTCACAAGAGAGGTTTTGCCTTCCCCAACAGGTGTTACTTGTGTTTAGCAGATTGTGAGACGAGGGATCATTTATTCTTGCAATGTCTGTTTTCCCACTCTGTTATGAGCATTGTCCTATCCTCCTTCCAAATCCTTTGGTGCTCTCCCCGATCCCTTAGAGATGCTTTTCACCAATGGCCTAATCCTTTCAATAATCCCAAGCTCCGCTTCCTCCTTGAGGCCTCCTTCCACCATTTAATTTGGCAAATTTGGTTAGAGAGGAATGCCAAAATCTTTGGCAGAGCTCCTAGAGGGCCCCCTTCTGTCGCTCAAAGGGCGTTATCTTACGCCATTGAGAATTCTATTACGGTTCCCAGTCCCCGTCCCCATATTTCGAGCAAAGAAGCTATTCTCAAAATGATGAATCTTTGGCCGTTTCTGGAGGTTGTTAAAGGGCCCTGTCGAAGGAATGTTGTGTGGACCAAACCCCCCGTGGGGTGGATTAAATTAAACTTTGATGGAGCAGCTAAGGGGAATCCTGGGCCCGCTGGCGCTGGTGGGGTTGTCCGTGATCATGACGGGAATATTGTGATGGCCTATTGTGAAGATTTGGGCTCCCAGACGAATCACTATGTTGACGCCCGAGGCACTCTAAATGGTATTCAGATTCTCTCTGAGGATCCCCGACCTCTTATCATTGAGGGTGACTCGCTCAACATCGTGAATTACCTTCTTGGTACCAAAAATCCATCTTGGAAAATCTACATCATCCTCGAGGCTAGATCTCTTCTCTCTTATCGCTATAGATGGGAAGCAAATCATATTTTGAGAGAAGGAAATCGCGTGGCTGACCACATGGCCAAAAAAGGGCTCGCGACCACATGCCCGGTTGTGTGGCGGTCTCGCTTCCCATCCGAGGTGGTAAGGTTGGCCAGGGCAGACATCCCTTCCTAATGTTTTCCTTGCACAATTTTTTGAAGGCCCATTTCGACGTGTTTTGGGGTGGCGTGGCAAAGAAGCTACTGTCCGTTCCTGGCATATCTTCCTAGCGCTTGTGGAAAGTCAGAAATGTGGAGAAGGATGTTCATCTGTAGCACATCCCGTCGGACACAGAGAGCGACAAGGAGAGTCACGGTAATTCTCTCCTGGACTTGGCTGCTTCCATTCTTACTTCTGTCAACTCCATGATTTCTATCCTGAAGCAGAACCAGAAGCACCCAAATTTAGGACAGGAGGATCATGATTAGCAGTCCATGGTGTCTGCCTCCTTGTTTTTGGAATCTTTTTGGGTTTCTCTTGGGTCTGTCCTGTTTTCTTTGTTGTTGGGTCTCTAGGCCTAAAAGCCCTTTTTGCTGTTTTCAAGTCTCAGAGCATTAGGATGGTTTTATTTTCATTTAGGTTTATTGTTACAGCCAAGAGGTATGATGCATCATTAGAAAGCTGGCTAATTTTGTACATAAGGTTTTGGGATCCTCTATAAAAACCCATTGTTAATTTATTATAATAATTACCAAAAAAAAAAAAAAAGTATTAGCAATTTTAAATTATTCTAGAGTTTATAGTTTTTATAATTGATGTTTATTTTTTTAATTATTCATTTTTTATTGATTTAAATTTGTTTATATTGGTTTTTCTCATTTCACTCTTTTTTTTTAGTTTTAGTTTGATAAAAAAATAAATTCACACTTGTTATGTGTGCTTGTTGTTTCAAACCATCTCATTAATTATGAGTCTGCGGGTTTTTTACCACGTATCTGCATAAATTCCAACTTTGGGTGGGGTTTGGTCCTTTTTAATGGATGTTGCTCATACAACAGCTTCAGTTGCTGTTAGAACTATCAGAGCGCAAAATGGTTGTCAGGAAACGTCTTTGTAGGATGGTAGTGAAAGTGCACTGCGAGGTAATAACTCTGTCCCTCATATTTTCATTCCTGATGTTGAGTTTAACAAAGCCTATGAGTGATATGAAAACACCCATTTAGTGGGCTATTTCCTTGGACGTATTCCTAGCGAATCCTTGATTCATCATTGGGTCCAACAAGTTTGGCAACCCTATGGTATTCAATGTGTTAATGTGCAGAACCTCACCAAGGGTTTCTTTCTTTTTCATTTTGTTGAAGCGGAGCATGCTAAGAAAGTGCTTAATAGAGGACCCTGGTCTGTCCTTAGCTCCTTGTTAGTCCTACAACAATATTACCGTACCTTCTTCGTTGTCAAGGAAGCCTCATTGGAAGTCTCGATTTGGGTTGAATTTCTTGGTCTCCCTGTTTCGTGTTGACCTTTTTTGAAAACCTTAGCCGCTCCTTTGGGAAAATTTGTTTGCCTGGAATATGATAAGTTTTTTTGTCCTCATCCTACTAAATGAGTTTGCACGAAAGTCAACCTTTTCAAGGATTTGGTTGAACATATTGATATCACGTTGGATGGGAAAACCTATCAACATCGTGTTGTGTAAATCAACTTGCCCAATACCTGCTATCGATGTCAGTCGTCTTCTCATAAAATCAAGGACTATCTACTTATGATCGTGATGCAGGAGCATCCGACGACAACAGAGCAATCTTGCATCATCCAGAGTTTTTCTAGGTGTTTTGTTTTTGACAAGGCAGAAGTTGGTCGCGATATCGCGACGTCGCAAAATCGTGACGTGAAATGGAAGGCAAGGCAGGGAAGCGGGGAGGTCACGATATCGCGACGTCGTGATATCGTGACATCATGAAATCGTGACAAGAAATGGAAGTCAAGGCAAGGAAGAAGGGAGGTCACGATATCACGACGTCGCGATATCGCAACGTCATGAAATCACAACAAGAAATGGAAGTCAAGGTAGGGAAGCGGGGAGGTCACGATATCGCGACGTCGCAATATCACGACAAGAAATGGAAGTCAAGGCAGGGAAGCGGGGAGGTCGCGATATCGCAACGTCGTGAAATCACGACAAGAAGTGGAAGTCAAGGCAGGGAAGCGGGGAGGTTGTGATATCGTGACGTCGCGATATCGCGAAATCACGACACGAGATTGAAGTCAAGGTAGGGAAGCGGGGAGGTCACGATATCGTGACGTCGTGATATCGTGACGTCGCGATATCGTGACGTCGCGATATCGCGACGTCGTGAAATCGTGATATCGTGACGTCACGAAATCGCAACATGAATTTGAAATCAAGGCTTGAAGGCAGGGAGGTCGCGATATCGCGACCTGTCACGATATCGTGACCAGAAGAAAGCAAATAAGAAATGAACACGCGGACGACCACATGCACAAAAAAAGAGGCAACAGTTCAGAAGAACAGTCTGACAAAATGGCGGTTGCAGGTCAAGGGCCTCTTTAATGCATGCATTCATGGCGGATCGGGGCAGTTGCCCATTTATGGAAAGAAAATTGAAAACGCGATCGTGGAAGCCGAATTTGCAGGTTTTTGTAATGAATTCTACCAAGTGGGTCATTAATGGCCTAGAGGGTCGAGACCTCGATAAAAACTTAGTTTTTGTAATAGATCGGGGTGGTGGATTGGAGAACGCACTGAGAGTGTAGTTTGAGGAAACCAAGCCGAGCGCTGGTTGTTGTAAAGCCTATGGGCTGCATTTGTAAAGAGATTCATAGTTAATGAATGAAAATTTTGGATTTGTGTGATTGCCTTTTCTCGTCCGCCATTAGTGGTATCAGAGCCAAAAGTTCCTGAGTGTGTACCAGATCGCTGAACGTGAGGTAGTTACACCAGGATCTGTGGAAAGGCTTGTGAGAGAGTGAGGAGAATGCCTCCAAGAAGAAACCTTGTTGGTGGGAGAGGCGTGGTGTCAGCAAAAGATGTTTGAGCTTTGCAGAGGCAAATGCAAGCCCTGCAAGAAGTGGTGCATAGAGGACTGCAACCAAGAAGAGATGAAGGTAGTGAAGACAAAGTGGATGAAGAAGAAAACCAGTTTGAGGAAGAAGAAGAGGTTGTAGATCCTGCACAAGCCAGGTTGTACAAAGCCATTTCTTAGATTGGAAAGAGGCCGAAGATAGAGGTTTTTGCGTACTCAAGAAATCTTGATCCAGAGGAATTGATCGACTGGATCAACGATCTGGAAGAGTACTTTGAGTATGAAGAAGTTGAAGATCCTGAGAGGGTCAGATTTTCCAAGACCAAGCTGAAGGGTCATGCCAACATATGGTGGAAGGGAGTGCAGCTGGAGCGAAATAGAAGAGGAAAATAACGGATAACAAAATGGGTGCGAATGGTGGAGAAGCTAAAGAGGCAGTTCATCCTAGGTGATTACGAACTGGATCTGCTAAGAAAAATGCAGAGTTTGAGACAGATGAACAAAACTGTCCAAGAGTACACAGAGGAGTTTTATAAGATCTCTATTAGAACTGGCCATTTAGAGGCAAGCAAGGAGAAGGTGGCCCGTTATATCAATGGGTTGAGACCCAGTATCCAGGAAGAGTTGAGCCTAGTTCGGGTGAGCACCATTGAAGATGCTTACTAGTTTGCTCTGAAGGTTGAAGAGAAACTGAACATAAGGTTTGAGGGCAAGCAAAGAGGAAGAGGTCATGGAGGAAAGACTGGTGGAAGAAAAGATGAAGGAAAAGAGGAGAAGAAAGAAGAAGTTAGCAGTAGCCGGGATCAGAGGGAAGATGAGGAACCTAGATCTAGTGGCCAAAATAACTACCCAAGAGGAAGAGGTAGATCTGGACGAGGAAACAGAGGAGGAGTGTTTCGTGGAACCTGTTTCCACTGTGGCAAAGAAGGACATATGATGTATGAGTGTCCTGAATGCCAAGAGAGGACGAACAAGAGACCTGAGGGTCCTGCCAGAGCTGCTGTAGCAGGTGAAGATGCTGAATTAGAACACTTTGAGGAGGCAGAGAGAGGAGAAGTCATGGTCGCAAGGAGAGCCATGCTGATTGAGGAAGACAAGCCAGAGCAGAGGAGAAACCTGTTCCGCACGAGGTGCAAAAGTGCAGGTAAAGTCTGTAATGTTATTATAGACAATGGAAGTACTGATAACTTAGTCTTCGAGGAAATGGTCACTAAGTTGTAGCTGGAAAGGAGGAGACACCCGCATCCATACTGGATTGCATGGTTGTGAAATGACCACAGATCATGGGTCCGTGAACAGTGCTTAGTCACATTCAAGATTGGGAGATACTAGGATGAAGTCCTGTGTGATGTTTTTCCCATGGATGCTTGCCATTTGCTGTTAGGAAGGCCATGGCAGTTTGATCAGAGTGCAGTGCATGATGGTCGTGCAAATACGTACTCCTTGATGAAATATGGAGTGCACCACAAGTTAAAGCCACTATAGGTAGTGGACGAGAAGGTGTGCAGCAGTGCCATAATTTGTCTGGTAGAAGGCAAATTTTTTTTTTGCTAGGAGACAGGGTTCAAGCGGGCTACAGATGCGGGTGCACGTTTGGAGGTGTTACAAAAGATGCAGACTGAACAACACAGAAGGGAAGGTCACTTCTCCATTTACCTCAGGTTTTTGATGTAGGAGCATTCGACGAAAACAGAGCAATCTTGCATCATCCAGAGTTTTTCAAGGTGTTTTGTTTTTGATAAGGCGAAAGTTGGTTGCGATATCATGACGTCGCAATATCGCGACGTCGCAAAATCACGACGTGAAATGGAAGGTAAGGCAGGAAAGCGGGGAGGTCGTGATATCGCGACGTCGCAATATCACGACGTCATGAAATCATGAGAAGAAATGGAATTCAAGGCAGGGAAGCGAGGAGGTCGCGATATCGCGAAATCGTGACAAGAAATGGAAGTCAAGGCAGGGAAGCAGGGAGGTCGCGATATCGCGATGTCGTAATATCATGATGTCGCGATATCACGACGTCACAAAATCGTGACAAGAAATGGAAGTCAAGGCAGGGAAGTGGGGAGGTCGCGATATTGCGACAAGAAGTGGAAGTCAAGGCAGGGAAGATATCGCGACATCACGAAATCGCGACACGAGATTGAAGTCAAGGCAAGGAAGCGGGGAGGTTGCGATATCATGACGTCGTGAAATCGCGACATGAAATGGAAGTCAAGGCAGGGAAGCGGGGAGGTCGCGATATCACGACATGAATTTGAAATCAAGGCTTGAAGGCGGGGAGGTCGCGATATCACGACTTGTCGTGATATTGCGAACAGAAGAAAGCAAATAAGAAATGAACACGCAGACGACCACGTGCATGGAAAAAGAGGCAATAGTTCAGAAGAACAGTCTGAAAAAATGGTAGTTGTAGGTCAAGGGCATCTTTAATGCATGCATTCATGGCGGATCGGGGCAGTTTCCCATTTATGGAAAGAAAATTGAAAACGTGGCCGGGGAAGCCAAATTTGCAGGTTTTTGTAATGAATTCTGCCAGGTGGGTCATTAATGGCCTAGAGGGTTGAGACCTCGATAAAAACTTAGTTTTTGTAATAGATCGGGGTGGTGGATTGGAGAATGCACTTAGAGTGTAGTTTGAGGAAACCAAGCCGAGCGCTGGTTGTTGTAAAGCCTGCGGGCTGCATTTGTAAAGAGATTCACAGTTAATGAATGAAAATTTTGGATTTGTGTGATTGCGTTTTCCCGTCCGCCATCAGATCGAGCTCAGACTCATACTTTGACACCTCCTCCTTCCACCACCACCCCGATGGCACAACCTAAAGGGGCTAAGAGTGGAGAAGAGTGGGTTACTGTATCCCATAATCAATGAAACAAGCACCCTAAAAATCAGGCACGATATGCAGTAACTAGTTCTTCAACTGTGGCTCAAGGTCCTCAAGAACCCATGGTCATTCCACAACCTCAAACTAATACCACAACATGGACTAGGCCTTCCTTTACGGATGTATTTTCGGTTACATATGCCCTCTTGACTCCCCAAAATTCTTCCTCTCTAGAAGGGACGGGTCCAGCAGGCTCTCAGACTTACAAGGCATGCCATCCATGCAGCCCTCCTCATGAAAGTGAGGAGTATAATGTTGATAAAATGCACCAGACAGATGATGTGTGTCAGCAGTTCATCGAGGAGTATAATGTTGATAAGAGGCACCAAAAAGATGACGTGCGTTGGCAATTCATCAGGGCCACCCAAAATGATTCACCACAAATACATTTGGGGCTCTTGGAAAGCTTGGAGACTCTGAGGGTGTTGAGGATAGTATGCACCTCGATTGGGCTTAATGATTTTTCTCTCATGGAATGTAAGAGGACTAGCGGACCTAGTCTAAAAATACCTGGTCCACGATGAGTTGACTAAGGTCTCTCACACATTTGGTAATCTTAACTTTGTTTGTCTACAAGAAGTTAAAATTTCTAATTTTAATCTAGATTGTACCTATATTTTTTTGTAGCTGCGTGGTTGCTTTCATACAAACCATCATACTCCTAGTAAAGGAGGAGCTGTTACTTTTGTATCTTACAAGTGAATGAGGAATGTGGTTTCTTGGGGGGTGGACCCCTCAAATCAAGCTATCTAGACTCTGTTTGAGTTTCAAGGTCAACCTTTTGGAATAATTACTCTGTATGCATCTAACGATGATTCTGATTGGTGTAGTTTGTGGCAATGGATGGATTTTTCTCTACCGCATGTTGTCTAGGTGCTTTGTGGTGACTTTAACATGATTGAGAAACCCCAAGATAATACCGGGCACATGCCAATGTGATGGAATGTCGAGGAAAGAGAAACATGGTTTTTCATGAATAATAAATTGGGGTTGTTAGATCCTAATTACTGTTTCTCTCAATATGACTTCCCTGAGAATGTTTGGTTCACCTGGTCTAATTTCCAAACAAGATTTTCAAGGATTTTGAAATGCTTGGACTGAGCAATGCTTATTGTTTCCCACCACTTCTTCTTTAACAGGATTTCTCCATCCTACCCTTTTGTTCATGCCATTCCAGAAACTACCCTCTCTGATAACTCCCCGATTATTTTTGACATTGCCACCCGGGCCTCTCCTCCTCGAAGTTTTCAATCGTAATTTTACCTAAACGTTTTATTTCTTCAAAATGATGCTATGAGGGCTCATATTACTTGATGCTGGAATCTTCTCCCAAGACCCTCTGGCTCGGTTGGCTGGATTGTTTGGTGGAATAAGACCATTAGGCGTACAACTTCTATGCTTCGATCTCTTGGGGTTGAAGTTGCAAAGCATAGGAGGGTTGCAAATTTTACCCTCAAAAAAGAATTATTAGGGACCTCTGTGAGACTTGAGTCTTCCCCGTTCAACCAATATTTGCAAGCTCATGTTGCTACCATTTGTCATGAGCTAAAGAAAGGAGAGTTTTATGAGGCTAGAGGAGCCCAACTTCGTGCCAGAATTCATTGGCTTAAGATTGGGGACAAGGTGTCTAAAGAATTCTTCAAACGGTTATGCCCCTCTTCACCGATTGTGCAATTTCAAGCTCTTCAAATCAATGGGGGTAGACTCACTGAGCTTCTTGATATAATCTCTACCTTTGTTCACCATTATCAAAAAAAAAATCTTCTCAACCACTCACCCTCACCCAATAGCAGGCCTTGGCTGAGTGTTGTGCAGTGGTGCCAAAAAAGCTCTCTTTCAAGTAAAAATCCAGCTATGAAGCCCCTCTATCTCTTGACAACCTTACTTAGGCTCTCTCTCAAATGAAGAATGATAAGGCCCCTGGGTTGGATGGATTCCCTTGTGAATTCTTCAAAGAATTTTGGGATTTCATTGGCCCAAACTTGCTTAAGGTCTATCAAGAAGCAATGATCACAGGTTCCTTGGGTTCTCTAATCAATAAAGGCAATATTTGATTCATACCCAAGGCTGGGGACCCTGAAATTATTACCAATTTGAGGTCAATCACTCTTTTGAATATCAGCTATAATATCATTTCCAAAGCTCTGGATTTAAAGTTCTACCCCATTCTATCTTTAATTATCAGGCCTGAACAAACTGGGTTTGTTCAAGGCCGATATATCTTGGATAATGTCCTGGCAATATGGGAAGGTATGGAATGGGATAGACAGTCTCAGTAGGATGCTATATTCATCAAAATTGATTTTGAAAAATCTTATGATAAAATTGAGTGGAATTTTATTCTTACCATGTTACAAGAACTTGGCTTTGGTCCGAACTTTGTTAAGTCTGTCAGTATGCTCTTATAGGATGCTTCAGCTATGCTCACTCTAAATAACACTCGGTCTTATGTCTTGGTCCTATTTCGTTCAGTGAGGCAAGGTTACCAGCTTGCTTCTCTATTTATCCTACCTGTAGAAGCCTTTGGATACCTCCTGGATGTCCAAGTGTCTTAGGGAAACATTTGGGGAATCGCTCTTCCCAATTCACCAACTTAGTTGGTTAATGGGCACTTTGCTGATGATTATTTCCTGACCATTAGGGAAGATCAGCAATATGTGTCCAATGCTTTGCATTTCCTTGATATATTTTGTGTAGCCTCAGGCTCTAGCATTCAGTGGCATAAGCCTACCTGCTTTTGACAGTTTGGTAATCCTTACCTAGATTGGATTTCTCAATATCCTTGGAAATGAATTCAATTTGGCAAAGTTTTTAAGTTTTTAGGCATTCCTTTTGCTTTTCATAGTACCTTTGCTCAACTCTAGAATCATGTGCTCCAGAGAGTTGAGAAGAAGATTTCTTATTGGATTACCAAGAAACTCTCCCTTGCACAAAATTCCAATTTTGCTCCAATATTTTGGCTACCACTAATGTGTATTTTTCTTCTTGCTAGACTCCATCCCGGGCCTATTACCAACATATAGAGAAGCTGTTGCGAGATTTTATTTGGGCTAGCTCTTCCAAGAATAATGGATTTCACAGATTAGTTTGGGAAATTTGTTGTCTTCTCAAGTCCTCTTGTGGGATGGGTCTATTTGACTATCAACGCTAGGGATTTTCTCTATGTGCAAAGTGGGTTGTTAGAGCTATTGATGACCCAAAAGCCTGGAAGGTCCTAATTCAGCACTATATTTCTATAGGCCTTCCTTTGGGTAAGAAATTTTGGAGGGTGATGTCTCTCCCCTCTATTGTTATAACCCCCGTGTTTATTAAAATTCAAGGCTCTTTTGTGATGCAGAGCATTTAGCGAGCTTGGGAGGCTCTTAAACCCTGGATCTATTGGTCTGGTGATGGGCAAAAAAAAAGGGGCTTCCATAGCCTCTCTTAATGTGTGGTGGTCGTCTGTCATTACTTATCAAGGATCCCCTTTGGCCTCATTTCAATGGATTCATGCTCAGCGATTTTTCAAGAAGTGAATTATTACCATTTTTTATTTCTTCTCTTCTCATACCAAAGATTGGATTCCTTGGGAGGTTTTTAGATGACTTCATAATTTAAAACCAGAAGATAATACCATGTATGATACTATGTTAGATAACATTCCCTTCTCTTTTTGGTCAAAAATTACCAAGCATTTCCAAAAACCTTGGTGGTCGACTGGACCTGGCCGAAGAACATCCCGTTAATTTAGTACAATGTTACACTCCAAACCTAGCCGTCGGCTAGGTATTCCAAGAGTTCATTTATTCATATATATATAGTAGTTAGAATTTGGATAATCATCATCGTGTTTTTAATTTTATATTCTCTGCATTTTTGGTTTTGCCTTCACGGCGGGGACGTGCCCTCCCTGAGTGGCGATCGATTTCCATTTGGTTTAATTCCTTCGGCTGTGTAGCTTATTATTGTCATTGAATATATTGTTCATGATTTCATTAACAAATGAAGGAAAATCCTTCCAAGTGGTATCAGGAGACCGGTTCGGTGACGGCGGTAGGGATTCCACGCCCATCCACGCTACTGGCGGCAGCAGGCGGAAATCCGTTGTATTCATTTTTTTTTTTTTTTCTTTCTTTCCTTTCGGTTCGCGTCCTTGAGAAATACCTGACGTCCCGGCAGCGCCACAGAGCAAAAAATGTTATAACCATCTGAAGCAACGGTACTTCCTCCACCTCAAGGAACACCTGGAAACAATAAAGAATTTTCGCTGAAGACGTACGTTGAGATCACGACCCAAATCACAGTCTAAATCACCTAGAACATCCGTCCGCGATAGCTGTGAAACGCAGGAGCCGTCAACCAATCAAATTGCGAGTTTAAAACATTAGACGCATAACGTAAGGTATTCATCGCGATTTTTATAAAAAATTTTTAGTTTTTGGGGATCAATATCCCACATTGCGTATGTTGGAGCGGTGGGGAAGTTAATAAGGACTAGCGAGCACATTTTGATTTGTGACTTCGGTCACATGCCCGTGGAGCTCCTAACGCAACCTTTCGGTTCTTTCGTTCGCGTGTCCGCTGTCTAAACGTCGTGTCTTTGGTTCGTCTTGTCGTTAGTCATCGTGTCTTCCGCTCGTGTCTTCGGCTCGTCTTGTCGTTAGTCGTCGTGTCTTCCGCTCGTGTCTTCGGCTCGTCTTGTCGTTCGTCGTCGTGTCTTCCGCTCGTGTCTTCGGCTCGTCTTGTCGTTAGTCGTCGTGTCTTCGGCTCGTCTTGTCGTTAGTCATCGTCGTGTCTTCGGCTCGTCTTGTCGTTAGTCGTCGTGTCTTCGGCTCGTCTTGTCGTTAATCGTCGTGTCTTCGGCTCGTCTTGTCTTGTCGTCCATTCGTCGTCCGATTGGCGTGTCTTTCGCGTCGTCCGTTCGTGTGACTCAAAATTATTCGTTGGTCATCCGTTTGACGTGTCTTCAGTTCGTAGTGTCATTTGGGTGCGTGCCGCGGTTTCGTTGGTCTGAGCGGTGTATTCAAAGCGGCTGAACGTGGGTTACGTGGTTCGAATCATTGTTGTCACTGAAAGGTTGAAGGTTGAAGGTTGAAGGTTGCGGGCAAGGAGGCCACCCAAACTCACATCCGCGTCACAGTTGGAGTGACAGTTCAAGCAGATCCCAATTTTTTGCTAAATTCAACCAAAATTAGCGGCAGTTGAAGCAGAATCCTAAGCAGGCTATGTTAACAAGTGCATGAGCAAAAAGTGGACCAAAGGTGCTGACGGTCGATTATCAAGCTCGAAAACGAGCAATAACAACGCAAGGCGACCTAATCGAAGCCCAGGTACAAAAAATTCTCCTTCTCCTTTTAAAATTGGTAGTTATAATCCACATCATCCACTAGTAGATCCTATGGCTACTAATCCTCCCCCAACTCACGAAAACATCACACAAGGAAACTCAAGTAACTCAGCCGTTTCCAACGATGATTCTCTTCATCTCTTACTAGAGGGTATGAACGAAATTGGTCTCCTCCTAAAAAACCTAGTAAAAGCACAAAACCAGCCTAATCCCAATACTAATTCTCAAAATCACTCCCATGCCCAAAGGAATGAAGAAAATATCGATCCTAATGATGATTGGGAACAACAACGAGGTGATTCGGATAATTACAGGGATCGCTATCAGAGACAGCGGTATAACCAAAATCAAGAAAGGGACACGGGTTATCAACAACCGAGAGGCCCTAATAATAATTTTCCACGAATTGATATGCCCACTTTTGAAGGTCATGATCCTCGTGGTTGGATAGCCAAAATGGAAGGCATTCTTGACTTATATCAAATTAAGGAAATTGATAAAGTTCCTTTCGCTGCATCAAAACTTGGCACTGAGGCCTACCAATGGTTTGTATGGCTTAAACGAGAGAAAGGAGCTACTATTAATTGGAGAAAATTCACTACCTCTTTTTTAGAAAGATTTGATGAAGGAGCTACATCATCATACACAGTAAGACTGTTATCTCTTAAACAAGAAGGGTCAGTTAGCGAATTCGTTTCGGAGTTTACCAGTTTACTACCATACACTTTAGACCTCAGTCCCGACACAGTGGTAGGAGCCTTTCGCAATGGTTTGAAAGAAAGTATTCGAGTAGAGGTAGACATGCACAATCCAACATTGCTGAACGATTGTATAAGAATAGCCAAGCTGGCCGAGAAGAGACATCAGTTGTCTGCACGGCGTGAAACTTATAGTCGTCCCTCATATCGCAACAATTCCTTTCATAGAAATGATCAACCATCAAGATATTTTTGCTATAAATGTCGCACTCATCACCCCAGGGAACAAGCATGTGCCCAAAAACAAAACTTTCATATTGAAGGTGATCAATGTGAAGGAGAAGAGGAAGAACCTTACCAATCGAAGAACCTATACCAGAAGACCTACCATGTACTATAGAAGAAAAGGAAGAGGATACAATGGCGATTTCCGTGCATGCTCTCATGGGTTTAACCGCCCACCATACCATCAAGGTACCAGGATTTCTCCGCTAAAAAAGGTGAATGTGCTAATTGATTCTGGTAGTACCCACAATTTTATCGACATCAAAACCGCAAAAGCTTTGAATTTATTCATTAACTCTTCCAACAAAGACAAATTCCAGGTTCTAGTGGCCAACGGGGTGAACGCACAATGTGTCGGTCGCACATCTCAAGTTTCCATAAAAATGGGAACTTATACCTGGTTTGGATCCCTTTTCGTCATGAATTTGGGGAACTCGGATGTCATTTTGGGAGTTGAATGGTTGGAAACATTAGACACGGTCAGCTTCAATTTCAAAAAATTATTTGTGGAATGGAAGGAAAACGGACGAGTCATTCGCTTACAAGGCATTACTACTCCTCCATCACAAATGGTGAGCTCTCATAGTATGGAGAAGATGTTAAAAAAGGGTGGATATGGGTTTATAGCTCAAATTAATTGTTTGGAAAAACAATCTCCAGCAACTTCGGATATTATTGCTCCAGAGTTACAAGACATCATAACACATTACGAAGAGGTTTTCCATGAACCTCAAGGATTACCACCTAAACGATCTCATGACCATGCCATCCATTTGATTCCAGGGAGTGTCCCTCCTAACAATCGTCCTTATCGCTATCCTCAACCACAAAAGACAGAAATCGAACAGATCGTTCAGGATTTGTTGGATCATGGAGTCATTCGTCACAACACTAGTCCTTATTCCTCACCTGTAGTTCTGACTAGACGAAAAGATAACTCTTGGCGTATGTGTCCTGACTTTTGTTCTCTCAATAAACTCACTATCAAGGACAAATTTCCTATCCCCGTCATAGATGACCTATTAGATGAGTTGCATGGTGCAAAATTTTTTACAAAATTAGACCTTCGCTCTGGCTTTCACCAAATCCGTGTTAGAGAAGAAGATATTCCCAAAACCGCCTTTCGTACTCATGAAGGTCATTACGAATTTTTGGTCATGCCTTTTGGTCTCACTAATGCACCATCCACATTCCAAAGTCTCATGAACCAAGTGTTTCGCCCACTCCTCCGTAAGTTTGTGTTAGTCTTTTTTGATGATATTCTCATATACAGCAAAACATGGACGGACCATTTATATCATGTGGATAAAGCCCTTCACATTTTACACAGAGAAAAGCTATTTGTCAAACGTTCCAAATGCTCCTTTGGTGTCCAAGAAGTGGAATATCTGGGTCATATAGTTTCACATGAGGGTGTCAAAGTTGATCCCAATAAGATTAAGGCAATTCAAGAATGGCCTTTACCTAAAACCATCAAGAAACTTCGTGGTTTTTTGGGTCTCACGGGCTACTATCGCAAGTTTGTACAAAATTATGGTAAGATTGCAGCACCTCTCACGGCACTCACAAAAAAGGATGCTTTTCGTTGGTCGGAAGAGGCTACTCTAGCTTTTGAAGCTCTTAAGAAGGCCATGTGTACAACTCCAGTATTAGCAACCCCCAATTTTCACAAACCATTTATTATCGAATGTGATGCATCAAGAACAGGAATTGGGGCTATATTAATGCAAGAAGGTCATCCATTGGCATTTGAAAGTAAACAACTCTCCGGGAAAAATTTGGGAAGATCGACATATGAAAAAGAAATGTTGGCTATTCTTCATGCAGTAGAAAAATGGAGACACTACCTAATCAGTAGTCGCTTCATTATCAAAACAGATCATAGTAGTCTCAAACATTTTCTTGAGCAGAGGTTTTCATATCCGAAACAAAATAAATGGTTAACCAAACTATTGGGTTATGATTTTGTTATCGAATACAAGAAGGGGAAGGAAAATATAGCTGTCGATGCGCTGTCCAGGAAATATGAAGATGAAGTAGTCATTAACGCTATTTCAGGTCCTTGCTCCCAATGGGTGAATCAATTACAAGAGGAATGGTTGTCCAATAGCGAAACTGCTCAGATACTTCAAGAATTATCTATAGGGTCCTCTAAACACCCTTTGTTCTCTTATGAAGATAAAATCCTCCGAAAGAAGAACCGCATTTACATTCCACACAATTTCGAACTCAAATCAAAGATCCTCGATGAATCACACGCTTCTCCATCAGCAGGACATTCAAGATTTTTGAAAACATATTTAAGGGTCAAACAATCATTTTGTTGGAAAGGATTAAAAGCAGAAGTCAAACAATGGGTAGCAGAATGTGAAGTTTGCCAGCGCAATAAAGGAGAAACAGTCAAATCACCAGGATTGTTACAACCATTATCCATCCCTGAACGACAGTGGGAACATATATCTATGGATTTTATTGAAGGTCTTCCAAAATCAGAAGGCAGGACAGTTATCTTCGTCGTCGTAGACCGGTTATCCAAATACGCTCATTTTCAGGCTTTACAACATCCATTTTCCGCAAGCAAGGTGGCAAAGGTATTTATGGATTCAATTTTCAAATTACATGGTATGCCAAAAAATATTGTAAGTGATAGAGACCCCATCTTCACTAGTAACTTTTGGCGAGAATTATTTCGACTTAGTGGTACCAAATTGAACATGTCCTCAGCTTACCATCCCCAAACAGATGGTCAAACAGAAGTAGTTAACAAATGTTTGGGTACATACTTACGATGTTTTGTTCAAGACAAACAATATCAATGGAGCCAATGGCTAGCAATGGCGGAATGGTGGTACAACACTTCTTACCATTATTCAATTAAGATGTCTCCCTTTGAAGCATTGTATGGAACCAAGCCTCCAATCGTAGCAGATTACGTCCCCGGTTCATCCAAAGTAGACAAAGTGGATGATTGGTTTCAACAAAGGCAGTCTACACTCACCATCCTCAAGGAGAATTTATTCCAAGCACAAAATCGCATGAAACAACAACAAGATTTGCACCGATCGAAAAGAACTTTTAATGTAGGTGACAAGGTTTTCCTAAGGTTGCAACCTTACAAACAAGCATCATTAAGGATAAAGACCAGTCAAAAGTTGGCACCACGATTCTATGGTCCTTACAAAATTGTGCGCCGCATTGGAGAAGTAGCCTATCAGTTAGAACTTCCTTCATCATCACGAATACACCCGGTATTTCATGTTTACTGTCTCAAAAAGGTAATTGGCCAAAAAGTGCAAGGTCAATTAGAATTACCAGTGCTCGATGAGGAAGGCCGCATACATCTCCAACCTGAAGATATATTACAACACAGAACACGAAGACTAAGATCACGCCGATTCAAGAATTTCTCATCAAATGGCAAGACCTACCAGAGGAAGATGCCACATGGGAACACGAAAGTATTTTCCAGACATTTCCAGCTTTGAGGACAAAGCTTTCCGAGGAGGGGAGTCATGTTACACTCCAAACCTAGCCGTCGGCTAGGTATTCCAAGAGTTCATTTATTCATATATATATAGTAGTTAGACTTTGGATAATCATCATCGTGTTTTTAATTTTATATTCTCTGCATTTTTGGTTTTGCCTTCACGGCGGGGACGTGCCCTCCCTGAGTGGCGATCGATTTCCATTTGGTTTAATTCCTTCGGCTGTGTAGCTTATTATTGTCATTGAATATATTGTTCATGATTTATTAACAAATGAAGAAATATCGTTTCATACAAGGCCCATTTGGGATATTCCTGGCTTTCTCCACACTTGCCCATGGTGGGTAAGTTGAATAAGCGTTGGAACTTGATCTCTAGGCCTTCACAATGGAAATTGTGTTTTAACATGGTCTAGACCTCTTATCTTGAGCCAAAGCTAGCTTTTCTTGCTTGGAGTATGCTTTTTCAAGGTTTACCTGTGGGGCAACGACTAAAATACTTGGGCATGGCTAATCCCAAATGTTATTTTTACAATGAACTTGAAGATTGCACTCATATTTTTTGGTCGTGTCGTAAAGCTCAAATGGCTTCGAAGTGGCTGGAATATTTCTTTCGACCTTATATGGCCACTTATTTTTCTTGGAATGATTCCAGGCGATGCTCCTAATTTTTCTATTCCTCTTGTGCCTGTTTGGAATATTTTAGAGTCAATATTATTTTTAACTTATGGAAGACCAGAAACAATATAGCTTTTTCCAAAGACAGCTTATGATTCCTTTTAATTAGATGATAAGAGTGTTGTATTTTTTGACTCTTGATTTCAGATATAGATTCAAGTGGAAAAAATTCATATTGACATTTAGTACCTGAGGACTCTCTTGGACCATTAGGCCAATGCACCGTGCACTATCAATCGAGTCCCCTCATATTCGACTTCACAACATCATGATAAATCTCATTCTTGATCTTGTCAGGGACGTAGGGCATTGCCGTAGGTGGGGAGAAACTGGTCTCAACCTCCGTCAGTGACTAAACATCGTTACTCTGATGGTGCTAGTAATTCATGGCTGGTGAGTGGATGGGATGTCTATCCAGAACCTTCACACCAGGCTGCAGACTAGGGAGATGTGGTCGTGGCGGTGCTAGTTAATGCTCTGGGTTGGCATGGTGATGGCCAAACCCCCCATCCCAAGGATATAAATGCACAAGAGGTTAATGACATTGTTGATATGGGTGGTACTAACATTGATGATAATGGCTGGGGTGCTCCTGTTGCCACCTCTCCCTGGCGCCATGATGACAATGTGGATAATTTTGTCCCCTTGATGTCTGGAAATGATTTTTGTTTTGCGGATGCATGCTTTTCTTTGATTTTTGGCTAAGAGGATGATTTTAATTCTCTATTTTTTGTGTTAGCCAACTAAATTCTTTGTATTTGCTATTTGGTTTCTCCTAACCGTATGTGGTTAGAGTGATTTTTGGGACCCTACTGGGGTGTGCTTATCCACCCACTTTTTATATGACTAAGTTGTATTTTTAATATAATATAGCTTATTTCATTTTAAAAAATTTCACACTTGAATCCCAGTTTTATCTACTTATTTATCATTCTACATCTATATCAAATTTAATATTTTTAATATTTTCATAGAAGATCAAAATAGGAGGTTCAAAGTTCAAATTTGATGAAAATAGGATTCTAGTTGGATAAGCACATATTGGATCAACAACATCCTTAGTGAGGATTGCCCCACATGACCTATGGCCTCATGAATGCTAAAAACTACTTTAATTTATTAACAAGTAAATTATGATCATAATGTTCATAGATGAGCCATAGCATAAGAATACAATTTATATAGGGACTTAAGCTATTGATTATTCTTGCAAGTCTACTTAACATATAAGGGGTAAGATATTGATTATTATTTTCATATAAGATCAAAATAAGAGGTTCAAAGTTCGAATTTGATGGAAATAGGATTCTAGTCGGATAAGCACATATTGATAAAACAACATCCATAGTAAGGATTGCCTCACATGACCTATGGCCTCATGAATACTAATAAACTACTTTAATTTATTAACAAGCAAATTATGATCATAATGTTCATAGATGAGCCATAGCATAAGAATACACTTTATATAGGGACTTAAGTTATTGATTATTCTTGCAAGTCTACTTAACATATAAGGGGTAATGCTTCTACTCATTGTAAAGAAGATATGTATGAGGTACTATGGCTGAATTAAAAGTTTAGTTAGTTTATGGATTGTTTAATAATTAAAAAACAAAATATGAAATTGAATATAAATATAATTGATCGATTGTCTTAACCTTCATTTTATCCATTATTTTCCATGTGCACTATCTAATATTATAGTAAATAAAAATACCTTAAACATACCCTTTCCAAAGAATATAGTTTTGAATCATATCAAATTTATGTGAGTGGATGTTTTTAGACAAGCTCTTAATTATTTGATTTCTCTACTTTCATTTTGGTAGAGGAGGCATTCTTATGTCTGGTTTCATTTCTACTTTTCTATTACTAAATACTAATTCTAATTCATAACAATTTTACTAATATTAATCAATTATTAGTTTAAATAATTATTTTGAATTAATTAATAGTTTGGTTGGCAAGTTTATTTGGGTGAGACCAATAGTGGAGCATATTAAAAGATGGGTTACCCAATATGGGAAATAAAGGGGCACATGGAATTTTTAGTGATGCCCAAGGGCTTCTTCTTAGCCACATTCACACAATAAAGGATTGGAACAAAGATTTACTAGGAGGTCCATGGTTTATGGGTCTTTCTAGTCTATTTTAAAAAATGAGAGTTTGGATTCAACCCTAAGACTAATTTGGATAAAAATTCTTGCCCTTCCCCTAGAGTTGTGGGAGGAAGACATCTTTGAAATGATAGGGAATAGCATTGGTAGATTCATGGCTATGGATTATGTTATTAAAAAAATAAAGAGGGTCTACTTTTCCAAAATGTGTATCTTAGTAGAGTCTAGCAAGACTTTACTAGATAAAATTAAATTGACGTTGAGTAAAGGAGTATGAACTCAAGATTTGGTATATGAAAATAATCCTTGTAGTTGTATATCTTGTAGAAAAATTTATTGTATTGTAAAGAACTGTATAGTTAGAAAAAAATTATGCTCAAATGAAAGAAAAACAAGACTTAAATATGAAGCAAACATGGAGAGTAAAGGAGAATAACAAGGACAAAGCTAGTAATAATCAAGAAGCCAAGCAAGAGCAAGGATCAAATACCCAAGTGCAGAGCCCAAGTGGGAAAGAAACAAAAAAAGTGAATGAAGACATGAGGGAAGACACTAGAATACAAGTTTTGCAAGAAACAAATTAGGCATTGAAAGATCCAATAAAGAGGATTGTCGAAAGTGGTGTGACATATGACCAATATATATACAGATGATCCCAATACCAATACTCAAGAAGTTTTTCTATCTACTTTTCCATATATCCCAATAGTATAGGATATGAAGTATGATGATTCAAGTCATTAGGTATGTCAACCTACATAGGTAGAAGTGGGGATGAGAGAAAGATATGAGGATGAGGTAGAAGTGCATCCCATGAAGGGGTGTGATACAATGGAAATATAAATTAGATATGAGAAGAAGGATACATCCAATAAGGTAAAATCAACACCTAATGTGTGGGTCACTAGAAGCTCCCAAAAAGTTTCTAACTTGGGAAGAGAAAAATCCGATAGAGTAGAAATATTGTCATTGAAAAAAATATGAACAAAGAAACATAGAAGAATAAAGGTTATGGGAAACAATAGACCCTAGAGGAAATATTTACAAGTAGTTATCAGAAGCTTGCAACATGAGGGAGATGAAATTACTACATTGGAATGTTAGTGGCATGAATGCCACTAAAAAGTATAGGGTGGTTAAAAATATAATTAAGAACAACCAACCAAATATTCTACTCTTGCAATAAATAAAACTTAATAAAACAAACTCGAGTAAGATACAAGAAATATGGAGGAGTGGAGAAGGTAGTCAAGAAGAAGCCCAAGGGGTATCAAGAGGAATAATTATTATGTGAAATTCTAAATACTATGAAATTGAAATCCTAGAACAGTTTATGAACCAATTAACAACTCTAACTATAACACAAATATCCAAGTTAGCTTTTGTGATCACCATTATCTATGCCTCTAACACAAATAAAATCCAAAAGTAATTATGGAGGGTTGTAGAAAAAATGAGACAACTTAGAGGATTGAAATGGATAGTGGTAGATGATTTTAACACCCCTCTTACTGTCATGACCCACCTTGGTAGGACTTTTTGCATAATAGACTATGTACTGATGAATGACTACTTGATGCCTAGCTTTAATGCATTTAGATGGTTATGCAATGATTATGTTGATTTATATTTAAAGAATATGGTACTGCTAATGTATTATTGATGTGCAAGACCAGGTACATCTATGGGTGGAAGAGGTAGAATCAACCACCGAGAATGGGGTACTTGAAAAGGGAAATGATGACTATGACAACTCAGGGTAACATGAATGACTACCCTCATATAGATGCATGCATTTGATTGCTCAATTTTTTTTGCATGTGTTGTGTGTAAAAGGATTGGGTAAAGAACACCTTTGAAAAGGACTAATGGATATAGAGGTTCCATTAATCCTTAGCCCATTTAAATACCATACTAATGTTTAATATTAGTATAGGTATTTTATTTAAATAAGGAATGATCAATGACCTTTATGGTTTGAATTAAATTGAATTCAATATTTTAAATATTAATGATTTAAAATATTCTATTTAATTCTCTCGTATTGTAGACACCTAAAAGTAACATAATAAATATTAATTAATTAGTCATAATTAATTAATGCATTTAATATTAATTAAATCCAATTAATATTAAATAAGCAATAAATCTCCTAAGTATTTATTTATTTATTAAATAATTAATTAATTATTGCTTAGGATTACACAACCTTGCACCCCTCTTTGCAAATGCATTGACCCTCACAAGCACCCCTCCACATCATCCATGGCATTGGCAGTTCCACCTCTCACCGTCCAAGCCGATCATGTGCACGAAAAAGGTCTTCCACAAGTAAACTCAAAGTTACTAGGAGTTAAACCTCTCAACCACAAAGGGGGGATAACCATGAAACTAGTTAACTGAATCAATTAACTCAGATAGGCACACTCAATCACATCATGCACTCAGTTAACTAAACATGCACACAATCAATAGAATTAGTTAAAAATATATGCATAGATATTTAAATTAAATAGATATATTTAATTTAAATATTATCAAATTAAACATGGGCATTGGATGAAAAATCCAAAGTGTGCACTCACCACAAATTTGCTTGCATGCTCCATAATTGGTCATAATTGTGAGACAATCTCACCCACATGCACCCCCAATGACAAATCCAATGCATGAATATAGCTTCCAGTTACAATCGTTAACTGGTTGAGACACCTCCCTATCCTTTCCCACCAAGGAAATTATAAATTGAGCCTCACCCTCTCTTTTGAGCTTGAGGATAGACATTGTAACGAAGCCCTGATGAATTCTCGAGTAGCCATAGCAATCCCAATCCTAAGATCTCAATATTATGTCATCCTTGTCTTGTATAGAACCCATTCACATCCTTTCATAGGTCCTGATCCACTCTTGAACATCCTTTAGATGCTATAGGTCAATACTGTCCTACCTTGGATGGTCTCAAACCATGATCGTTTGAACTCAGATATTCGACTCCCAATGTGCGTAGGAAGCCTCCCAACGCAAAATGATTTAGCTACGAATCAACAACATCCCACACACAATATGATGACACAAGAAACAACTACAACAGTCTATAGAAGGTAAGAAAAAAACTCATTTCACTTTATTTTTGCATATTTATCACTTTTATCAATACTTGCCTTGGTTTTTGCATTTGTTTTATTTCATTTGTAGTCAGGCCTCACTTAGGGAGGCCTAATATATATTACTGATTCTTTATAGGTTTGCATATGTGTAGGTCCCACAAGTGCAAACTAAGTCAAAAACAAAGTCAAATGGTAGCAGGAAGCCACCCAAACCCACAAATCCACCATTCCTTGATTGCATGAATACCTACAACACGACCATTCACCAACTAATGGTCTCCAACTAAGATCATTCACTCATAGATGATCACCATTTGTGATCATCTGCTTGTAGACGATAACCATTCAAAGAGCTATCAACTCCATATTTGGTCTATGTAGGTCCACACACTGATCTAGAGGTACTATGCATGGACTCAATCAACATCCAATGTGGCAACGGTTGCCAGAAAACCACATTACATTTGTTGTAGCACGATAGCACCGAAGCACCATTTTATTTTGCATAAGGGTATAAATTCCTTCATCATTGTAAAACCCCTATGCAGGTAAAATAATGTAATATAATAGAGAAAACATGACATTATCAAATTTTAATATCATATTCATTGATTTGTTTATTTCACATATATCACATGGTGCATAATATTATTTTATACAATATGGTGATCATGGTGGGACCCGCCCATCCCTTGAACTTTTGATTTATGCAATTTTTTGCATTGTTGTCATTTTATGCTTAATTTCAATATTCTACTATTTTATGACTTTTACTGCATTCGAGAAAACTGACAAGTTTCTATTTTCTATTTTTACATGGATTGTAGAACACACAGGAGCAATAAATTTCAACCCCAAACGACCGCAGAGCGCAATCGTTTGCACATAGATGATCTTAGATAGAAACTGTCCCACCTCAGATGGTCATAGTGCACAACGACCTCTACCTTTGGTCTTCGACACAATGTAGAACTACAGGTAGGGAACTATCATTATTTCTATTATGATTACATCTGCATACTTAGATTGCTTAAAGTAGAGTCACTTTTAGATAGTAATCATTTCCATTAAGTGAGCATTGCATAACATGTTAGATCATTTTGGTTTGAAATAATGTATATTGCATTTGTGTGAAGAAAGAGAAAATAACGTATTAGATTTCTTTCTTCGCACTGAAAGAGATTGCATTAGGTATCATAGTTAGAAAACAAAATAATAAAATAAACCTAAGCAAGATAAAATATACACCACACACTACACGGTTCATTGAAAATATCAACGAGTTGGATTTCATCACCAACCGTTGATCGAGACCAACGATGGTGGGCTTCATATCCATCTGTTGGCTTGCACCATAGCAAATATAGAATACTCCCACGAGTGGTTTCTTGGCCTTAATCACCAGGGAATCCCTCATTCTTCAGAGCATATCAGGTGGGTCAGGTTAGACACCCTTCTCCATGGGATTTAATAATTGGTGGTTTCATAGCTATCATTCTTATCCAAGCACGCTCAAGTGTGAAGATCACCCTCAGCTGGGCCAGTAGCAGGATTTAGATAGCACGAACTCTTTGAGGTTAATTTTTACATTTAGGATAACATCAGATAAATCATACTAGACAACCACATTTAGTCATTGTCACATCAATTTTTGTTAGAAAAGTAAGCTTTAACACACCCAGTGTAGCTTTCATTTCATTATTGCACTTGTAGTTCTAGGATTAGGCTACATAAAACTCACAAAAAACAAAAAAATAGCTCCAAATCATCTCACAAGTTCATCAGATCAAACATCAAATATTTAAAAATGAACAAAATAAAAATTGGTTGTTTTATTTATTTGCTTGTGTAGATAGAGTTAAAAAAATACAAAAATGGATTCACCACAATCCATCATCACAAACACACACTCACAATTACACCCCATTTATTTTCCTAGCTTATGGTCTCAACTCGAAGTCAAACTCAAGCTAAAACCATAGCCCAAGACACCATGGAATAGTCTGATCTAACCCATTATTATGTAGTTTCTCCTCCTACTTAGTAGAAGGTAGCCCCACAAACACCTTGGGAAGTTATGCCAGCTACATGCAACAACTTACTTCCCTGTTGACTGGGTCACAAGACCTAGCCACTACCTACAACCATGCTCTCACCACAGAACTAGAGTATACTAGTACTGGGGATCCAAAGTATTTAGACCATGTCCATTCATTGACATCAAGGTAGCCTTGGCCCTTTAGAGTAACTCTATCCTCACACCGGTATCATCACATCCATCCTTGCCACCACTCACCATTCCACACTGATCGGTTTCAACCACACCCAATAGATGGTCTACATCCATACCACTCATCCTACTTAACCAAATCCTTAGTATGGGATACTTGCATAATTATTTCCTCTTGGAGGGTCTAATTCCAAGTTCAATGTAGGTTCAATAGCGACAAACCAAAACCAACCTCCCTCAAATTAGGTTAATACAACATCACAATTGCTTTCATCTAATAAACCCACGTCAGCCCATTTGCTTTAGCTGTCGCCACAAGGACCCAAGCCCACATATGCACAAGATAATTTCTTTACACAGTTCCTAGCTTAGGCAACTAGTGTTAGCTTTTGATGAATGAGCACTGGGAGATAACAATCACAAGATGCAAAATAATATGAAAGAAAGTAAATCTTCTAGATGACTAAAATATGTTGTAAATAGAAATCATATAAAATATTACAATGTAGCTATGGAGGAAATGAACACTCCATTAATAAAGCTACTGAACTACATTGTACCCATCACCAATGGATGGTGAAGTACACATAATTGTACTATCCCCTAAGCTACACTATCTGACTATGTCCCCCAACTCTCTATATCTATCTAACAATGAGGCCTTTCTTATATAGGAACATAGGTTCCTTGGCCAACACTCTACCTAGTTGTGCAAGGGACAACTTGCACATATACAACTTGCACATTGACACTTGTGCATTTATTACATTGCATGAAGTAACTAGATAACTTGCACATAAAGTAATCTAAGTATGTATCTTGGAAGATACATTTACATAACCCAAATGATGGAATAGACTCTATTTCTAACACCCCCTGTATTACATTATTTGGGTATTGAAGACTTTAGTCTTCAATATGGATCTTCTTCATCATCTTCAACTTGATCTTCGTAGTCTTCCTCTGCATTCTTTGTAACCTATTCAAGCAAATAGTTAGTGTCTCTATAGTATGTTACATTTGTTGATAGAGCTTTCACTTCATAGTCCTCTATGGGTTCTTCCAGTTCTTCAATTTCTTCTATCCTCTGAACCAGGTGACCTTTCTGATTTCTCTTCTGATATTCTAGTTGAGGATAATTGGTAGGTCGCTAAAATTATTGCTAATGAGGGTTCCTTTGGTATTGTCGAGGCTGAAACTGATTCCCATGATTCATCTGATTTCCTTGGTTTTGGTTTCTAGGATTGTATCTGCAATAGTTGGTACTATGACCTTTCTTTCTGCATATCTAACAATACCATGTTTTCCATCCTCTTGCTAAAGAAGCAATATTTTCCTATGGATTATCTTTTGATGCCAATGCAGTGTTAGTCATCTCATCTTTCACAATATTTTCTACTTCATATTCTTGAAGTATATTGACTAAATCATCAAAAGAAGTATCTTTACTTAAGACCTGTAAAGATGTTACCAAATGCTTATAGTTGTCTGGAAGTGCTCTCATGGTTACTTGAGTAAGAAGTTCATCTTTAATTGTTTCTCCTAAGGTCAACAATTTCCCTTTAATATCTGCTACCTTCCTTAGGAACAGTTCTATGCTTTCTCCACTATTCATTTTTAATGAGTGAAGTTGAGTTTGGAGATGAAGAATAGTTACCTTATTCTTTCCTTCAAATATTTTCTCTAGGCTTATCCATGCATCTGAAGATGTTTTGGCTGAACTGATATATGGTTGAATCTCATCAGTGATAGCAAAAGTTATTATCATTAAAGCCTTTGAATCATTTTATTCAAACTTTAGGATTTCAGTTTCACTTGTGGTAGGTCTCTATGTTTTCCCTTTGACAACATCCCAAAGTTTTTCATATACTAAGATTGCTTTCACTTTATTTTTCCAAGAAAAATAATTAGGGCCCTTGAGAAGTTGAGATTATGCTAGGAAGAATTTGTTTGATGCCATTTTAAATCTTCCTAATATCAAACCTTAGATTTGTAGGCTTCCTTATGTCTCCCTAGTGATGAGAGTATGAACACCTAATTTTAGGTTTTGAAGAAAGCTTATATCTTCCCAACTTGATAATCTTAGACAAATATTATTATTATCAAGTTTTTTAGAATGCCTTATGACTCCCTAATGTTTTGGAGTATGATATAGTGCTTTTGTAAAAATATAGTTCAATTCTAGTTGATTTTGTACAAATTTTGTAAAGATCAAAAATCAACTTCTTAACACCTTATTACTCCTAATTGAACTAAGCACTTTTCAATTTTTGAAGAGGTTTTAATGTTGGAATTATTTTGTCCCTTTTTAGAAGGTTTGAGACAAGAAAAAATATAATTATCCAACCTTAGTAAAAACCCTAATAACCTCTTTTTATATCCCTTGGATTATTTCTAATTTCCAATAAATTAAATTTGATGTAGTAACCCTTGTGGCTCCCAAGTTTGGAAAATTAGAAAAATAATAATATTTGCAAAATGTTAAATAATTTAATCCAAGTAGAATTCCTTATTTCTCCTAGGTTAAATTACAAATATTAATTCAATGAGATAAGTTATCCCTTATAGCTTTTGCTTTCAAAATCTAAGTTTTAACCTTAGTTTATAACCCTTATATCTCCAACTATGAAAGCAATAATAAAATGGGATTAAACCTTACCTTTTTAGATGCTAAATCTCCTCACTGTTTGATGCTTTCTATGGTTGGATATAACAACAATATAAGTGTCACCTTTGGTACTAGAATCAATGGAGATACCTTGGAGTTGCTTGTCTTCAATGTTGGTATGTAGGTATTGAAGGTTTGACCTTCAATACTAGGAGCCTTTAATGCTCCTTCTTCCTTCCTTCCATGTTGTGCTTCGAACGTCTTTGATCATGCTTCACTCCCTATTGAACTTTGGACTTCGAATACCTTTTATGGATGAATAATCATGGACTTTGTGACATGTGTCACGTCCATTACAAGTGAGCGCTCCTTTCCTTCTGTAACATCCCAAATTCTTGTTCAATGCTCTTGAATCAATCTGTAATGTATGGGCACTCGTGTGAAGCTGGTGGAGGATACCAAGTGTCACCACTTCGTTGTAACTCCTACATGGGGTTTCTTGAGCGTTGAGAGAGGAATGATGTCTATTATGCCAAGTGGTATCTCTGCATGAAGTCCTTCCCTGTAACATCTTCGAAGATGGAGATTATAACTCCTCAAACCCTTTCGTATACCATTCCTTTGCTTTGCTACGTTGCTTGGGCAGCAAGCAAGCTATTCTTCTGCAGGTGGATTGATGATGTGCTATGGAGCTTTGAATGCCGATTTGGAGCTTCCTTTGGTGGATGGTCTTCTCCAAGTTAGAGACCTTGAATGTAACACCTTTGCTCCTTCTCTTTTATACCTCCAATCATGTTGAATCCTTTGTATATTTTTGATATCTTTTAGAAGTAGATGTGCACTCTTTTGTCTACGTAAATGTAGCTCGATGATAGTCTGATATGAGCTTTGATTCTGCAGGTTCGTACATCCAAGATGAGCCCTTTGAGTGGCTCCTTTTGCTTGGGAAGAAGAGTGTTGACGTTCGACCTTCCTTGGCTGATTTACCCTATAGTTAATGTGCCCTTTTGTGGCACTTTCAAATCTGCTCTTTTGCTGTAAAAACCATATTAGAGTAGTGCAATATAATGTATTATAAATTGTATATAAGGCTTCTTTTAATGTACCTTCTTTTGCACTCTATTTCTAGATCTGAAATTCTGGTTTTGTGGTAGATTTTTCCTGCAATACAAGGGTTTTGAGGTTGTCTTTTATGAGTAGACACACCTTTCCCTTTTTTCTTGGACACTTTGATAACAAATCCAAGCTTAAATAATAGTAGATAGAAGCTTTTCAATTGATGCAATTTTTTGCACTTTCTTTCCTTGCATCTAACCTTGTAATGCTTTGGATTTGAGACTCACCAAGTCTCAATATTTGAAGCTTCTATTTCTGTTTTTGGTTAGTTAAGTTCTTCTCCAAATTTTGGAGGATTCTAACCTTTTTGGGTGGCTTCTTTTGGCCACTATGAGTTGCAGATTTCTGTGCTTCAATAGTGTCTTTAGACACTTGATACAAATCAGATTTTGTGCCCTTCAAAAAACACAAAACTAATTTATTTTTGAGAGTAGTATAATAGTATAAGTATTTCACTTTTAATGCACTAATATTACACCTTATCACTCCAATCAACTCTCAAATTAATGCACTAATAATTTACTACAACTAATCAAGAATAATCTAAAATGAATCTTTAAGAGTTATTCTACAATTTCACTACAATTAATATTGTAGGACTTAGTATTCTTTTTATTTTTCCAAAGTAGATGATAGGTAGTTGATAGAAGCAATTTTTAAATCTAATAAACTCCTAATAAATGTGCAAATAAATCCTTAAAAATAACCTTTTTCCTTTTGCACTTTAGAAGATTGTAATATAATTTTCTTCTTGCAACTTTAATCCAAATTTAGGTGCTCTAATAAATCTGATAAGTAATCCAATTAATGAATCTACTTGCACCAAAATTTGCTTACCTTTTTCTGTAGCTCTTCTCCCACTTTTGTAGAGGATGTAGATCTTGGTGTCTAAAATCACCAAGTTGTTGCTTCAAGTAGGATGTCTTGAACAACTCCTTCTTCACCAAATGATGGTCTCGAACTTTCTTTCATGAGCCTAGGATTTGGTGGCTTGTTCTCCTCTTGTGTTCTCCTCCTTCTGTTGTAGATTTGGAGAAGTCTTTGTCTCTAAAGTGGTGCCTTCTTGTTGTGAGAGGTAATCTTCAAATCTCCAATATTTGGTGAGCTTCTTCTATCTTCAAGTCTTCTTGTCGAATTCTGACTTCAAGTAGGATCTTCTTCTAGGATTTGGCACTCCTTGCCAAATTCTCCATTAATTTGGCACTCCTTGCAAAATTCTCCTCTTGGGCTTGTTTTCGGATGGTGATAATTGTCCCAAGTCCTTCACTATCAGGGACTTCACCTTGGTAGTGGATTTCTCCAATGAGTTCTCCAAAGAACTCTCTTGATGATCTTCAACAAGGCTCTCCTAGCCTTTTTTTGGATGCTCAATGAGACCTTCTCAAGGTCTTTGATCTTGTAGCTTCTGATGGTCTTCCTTGAGACCTTCTCTTCAACCTTCTGCTCCTGGAAGTGTTGGTGGTGAGATCTTCTCTTGGATCTTATGATTTTGCTACTTCTAGCTTTGAGTAGGACTCTCCTAGTCCTTCTTCTTCTTCTTCCAATATTAGAAGTTCTTCAATGAGATCTTCTCTTGATCTCTTCACTTTTGCTTTAGGTCTGAGTTGATTCTAAAGAATATACTCTTCCTAAATTTCTTGTAGGAAGTTTCCCAACTCACTTAATATTCTTTCCCTACAACAAATATATTAGTACTAAAATATTTAGTCTACTTCTGAATCAGATATTCTCTTCTTCAGGATCAAGGCTTCTTTGGCTTTTTCAATATCAAGGCTTTTGTGGTCTTTTTCAATATCAAGGCTTCTGTGGCCTTTTTCAGTATCAAGGCTTTTATGGCCTTTTTCAATATCAAGGCTTCTGTGGCCTTTTTCAATATCAAGGCTTCTATGGCCTTTTCAGTATCAAGACTTTTGTGGCTTCTTCTTCAAGGCTTCTATGGTCTTTTTGTATCAAGGCTCCTATGGCCTATTCTTCAAGGCTACTATGGAGTTTTTGTATCAAGGCTCCTATGGCCTGTTCTTCAAGGCTACTATGGCCTTTTTGTATCAAGGCTCCTATGGCCTGTTCTTCAACTGTGGAGTTCTTCAATCTAGTAATGGAGATCTTCAATCTCCTATCTTCACCATGATCCTTCACTAGAAGTCTTCTTCCATAGTATTCTCCTCTTGCACAATGAACTAATATCTGCACTATGAGGGCACGCCGACCTTCAGGCAATGAAGTTGGAGTCTCCTAGATTTCTATCGTAGGAGGAGTCCCAATCCTCTAAGAATTAATTTTTTGCAACAAAAGAAACTTTAGGCACTAGTTAGTAAATTCTAGATAACCTGGATGATCTTCACTAGATGATTTGTCAATCTAGTGGATTGAATGTTGAGTCCTAGTCTTCACGAGTTTTCCTTACAACTCTGTGGAAAAGACTCTAGACAAAAATGATCTCAATATTTTTTGAAACTAAGATTTCTTTCAGTCCTAACTTTGTGACTCTCCCTAATTCTACCACCTAGATTCTTCTGAGATATTTTGATAGTGGTTGGTCCAGTAGTGCATCAATTTGACAAAACACTCAGGCTAAATGATAATGGTGGTTTCCCTATTGACCTACATAGACTAGATCTACCATGGCTCTGATACCACTATTAGATTTTGATGAATGAGCACTGGGAGATAACAATCACAAGATGTAGAATAATATGAAAGAAAGTAAATCTGCTAGATGACTAAAATATGTTGTAAATAGAAATCATATAAAATATTACAATGTAGCTATGGAGGAAATGAACACTCCATTAATAAAGCTACTGAACTACATTGTACCCATCACCAATGGATGGTGAAGTACACAGAACTATACTATCCCCTACACTATCTGACTATGTCCCCCGACTCTCTATATCTATATCTAACTATGAGGTCTTTCTTATATAGGAACATAGGTTCCTTGGCCAACACTCTACCTAGTTGTGCAAGGGACAACTTGCACATATACAACTTGCACATTGACACTTGTGCATTTATTACATTGCATGAAGTAACTAGATAACTTGCACATAAAGTAATCTAAGTATGTATCTTGGAAGATACATTTACATAACCCAAATGATGGAATAGACTCTATTTCTAACAACTAGACCATCTATTATTTAGGCACTAATGCCCTCTCAACCATAGGTGCTTACTACAGTTACTCCTAGCCACCACTTAACCAACCTCCACCCTTCACAGGATATTACCAAACCTCATCCATCGCTACCTAGCCACCACTTGAGGCCAAGGCTTATGACCAATAACCTCCATCCCAATAATACTACCAAAAACAACCACCCTATTACTATCAACAACACCCTCAACCTCTACCATAGTAACCTCAAAAATAACCTCCACCCCAATAGTACTACCAACCGTAATAACTACTGCAATAGTACTACCAATAGTAGCAACCTCTACCAACACCACATCCACAACAATATGCATAATAATAGTTTTAACAGCAACAAAAACCACTATAGTAGTACTATCAATAGCAACATCAACCACTCCAAGAACCTCAACATCACCCACAAAAATACACCCAACAAGTCACTCAACTACAGTAAACTATGAACTAACAATAGGTCACTCAACAACAACATCAACAACCACAATTTAAACAACAAAAACATCAAGAACCACCCATCAACTACCAATAATTCTTTAACCAAGGTCCACCACCCAGCATATACAACCAACAACTTGCCCCATATCAATAGTTCACACAATTTGGGTTTTAGGTTACCACATCTTAATGGTGTGTCAAATCCATTCCAATGGCTAGCTAATCAAGTCCACACTTTAAAAATGCAAGTTACACGGTGTACCAAAATACAACACTTAATCAGCTACAAAACTTCCCCATAAATCCCTCAATGCCTTCACCACCATACCCTCCATTGTTTGAAATGCTAAAATTTGATAAAATTAAAGGCAAGGAGGATTCCCAAGAGCATATGAGAAACTTCATCAATGCATGCTATCTAATTAATAACATTAATGCACTCATGTTGTGTACTTTCCCATTGTCTCTTGAGGAAGGAGCTTTAGACTGGTTCAATCATTTTCCAAGACATAGTCTATACAACTTTGAGCAAATGGCCAACCTCTTTCTAGAATGCTTCTCATTAAATGTGAAGAAGAAGATAACTATGATAGACGTCTTTAATCTTCGATAATTTGATGATGAGCTAGTTTTATATTATGGTACTAGGTGGTGATCTGTAATAATAGAATTACCATTCTCAATCCCTACCACTAAGCTTACAATAATGCTTACTAGGAGTTGTTCAAAACCAATATCATTATTGTTACAACTCCAATAATACCGTATACTAGAAGAAGCTCTAGCACAAGCTAAAACACTAGAGGACATAAATATCTAGGAGGGAGAATTAAATCTAAATAAGAAAGAGTGGAATGCTAAGAACTATAAGGGCACCTCCAACAATAAATCAAATCTAAACCAAGTTAATTAGTTGGTGTTGAGCACCCCAAGTGCTTCAAATAAAAAAAAACATCAAAAAAGCCCCCAAGCTCAATCCCAACAAAAATAGATCACATACCAAGCTATGTTGCCACCCCATAATTGCAAAACCAATAACAACAAGACAACCACAACAGGTTTCCTACCAGGCCTCCTCAAAATTACACTCCACTTTTAGAATCTTATTCATAGATAATTATATTACCGAAAGTGAAACCACAAGATCCAAATAATTCCAAACCAAGGTCCTACAAATAATACCATTACTATATTTATCACAGGTAAAAGAGCAATGGCATTAATGATTGCATTGCATTGAATAACATAGTCATAATCTTGTAGAGAAGGGGGCTATATCCATTGATAATACTTTGGCTTCATATAACCAAAACCTTGGTGTATAACAAGATCTGTTATCGACACACAATCAACAATACATCACACCACTTGTCTCAATGCTCCCTAACCAAGTAAACCACCTCAAAACTAGACCAAAACACAAAAAAATTATGGGGATGATACACATAGTTACTTGGAACCAACAATATCCTAAGCGACCAAAACTGTTGAGTACCTCCAAAAATATTCCTTCATACTCTACATTATCCCTGCTACTAGTGCAGGCCATGTCGTATTCTCTATGATCCATCATATATCTCATCAATTGCCTCACATAGAGCCTTAGAATGTTATTGTCCAAGATTTTAATATATGAGCTTATACAAGAGTCACCTCCAAATCATGAGGCATTAATGGATATTATGAAATCTATTGAAGTACAAACACAAGATCCTAACACCTTTGAAAATTTTATGGGTAACTTAAAAATGTGCAATGAGCCATCTATTGCCTTATGTGATTATGAAATCAAAACCTTACATGTAGAAGCACCAGTTCCACCTTTGCACATAATAGCTCATATAGAGTGAAATCCATTTAAATGAGTCTTGGTCAACACTAGATCATCAATCAACATCATTACATCTATGGCCCTTCAAAATTTGAACATCCCACCATCACACATAGTTTCCTCCCCATTCAACCTTAGGCCTTCAATGATGCAGTGTGCTCAATGCTAGGAATGGATGTTTTTCCTATTCAAGTAGGCATAAAGACCATCCATACATTATGCTACATCCTTGAAGGAGAGATGTAGTACAATGTCCTACTAGGATGACCATGGATTTGGGATATGTGATGCATTCCCTCAACACTAAATCATTACATCAAGTATGTACATGAGGATCTTCTGCATTGAATCCCAGTTTACGAGGAACCATTTAAGTATTGCAACATGGTGTCTAACATTCATGAGCTACCCTTACCATCCACCCACATATATATTACCCAAAATTCACCTATGCCAAACCCTATGCTAGTGGTACCTAATCCCAATATGCAGTATCCATCACCAGCCCCTACACTAGTGGCACTTAATCCCACTATGTAGTATCCATCAAAAACCTACACACTAGTGGCATCTAATCTCACTATGTTGCACCCATCGCCAAACCCCAACCCACTTGTGTATCAACATTTACCATCCATTTCACTCCATCCAACCCACTACACTACCCCAACTATTTCATATAGTCCCCAATACACATCCTCCATGACCATCCAACCTAGCCATGCTTGGCTAAATCCTCTACCTCCTAGCTAGTCCTTGTTGGGACAAGCTATCTCCTTTTACATTTAAACACCACCCATGCCTTCCAAAAACTCCCCACTCCATCCAATTGTACCTACCATTACACCATCCCCATATACAATGGCCCAAGTCACTGTTACACCTCCATCAGCCACAACTGCCAGATCTCCCCCATAGTGAGGCCTCTAAAATTTTTACCTTTCCCAGATATAACAACCACATAAAGTATTGGATAATCCACCAACTCCTCATCCATTACAACACCTCCATATGGTTCACCCTCCACATGGCCTGAACCACCACTTCCACAAAACCCAACCATCAAGCCTCCATCCATGTCAGGCATCACCCAAGTTTCACGAATGATAGTTCATCCATCAGTAGAAGATGTAACTATTTTCACATATGCTTTCCAAACTATGCAGGTTGCAATATGTATCACTAGTCTAGGAATATGTGAGTATCTAGTGTAGAATGTAACATTTACACCTTCCCTCATTGATTCAATTAGGAATTTTTGTCACCCATGCATTAACACCATTATTTCCATGGGTTCTGCATCCAACTCAATAAATTTCATGTATGTTGGAGTTGAGACTTCCTCCAATACACCTCTTGAGAAGCGGCCCATGTCACTATTTTTTGGTGATCTCGAATTTTTTTTTAATCCCTCCTTTGTGATAAAGAACTTCTAAAACTATCATTGGAGAGGATTTGACCTAGGTCATCATGAGCAAGGAATTTGATACCTCATCGAACCATATTAGCAGCAACCTAATGAAATTTTGGTTTAGAATATTACCATAATCAACCAGTGGACCTTCTTGAAGAAAGCTTTCATCATTTAAACCTTGTTCTTGAGGAGGACAGTGACAATGAGTATGAGGATCTTAGTGAAAATCCTTTCCAAGTCACAAATATCTAAGCCATAGAGCCTGACACCTTAGAAGAAGAAATATATGAGTTGCTGGAGACTCTCTCAATTGCATTTGATAGCTCTGAAGAAAACTCTTCCCCCACTGTACCACTCAAAAAACTAGTAGATGATGAGGATATTTACCAATGATTGTTCCACATACCACTCCCAATTTTTCCAATGCTCATTTCGATGGATCAGCCAAACACGCAAGCCCATCCGCAACTTCAACCAACTCTACCATCGGTAGTTTAGCTAAACCCGCATCCACCGATATTGGATCAACTTATGCCTATTGGAAATATGAGCAAGGTTTGTTGTCATTGATGTCAAAAATAGAGCAAAGTTTGTCATCATTGATGTCAAGAAAATGATGACCAAGTTTGATTGTCATCCATGCATTTTTGTCAAAAGGTTGATGTCCAAGTTTCGGTGTTATTAAGGTCATCCAATGGTTTTTCCAATAAGGCAAAGAAGAAGGTTTAATGGAAATAATTATATTATAATATACAATATTATAATATTTCCGATGATAGGTTGGGTTGAAGAAAAATGAAGGCCAAGGAGTTATAAATTTTTTATTCCTCCAAAAGACCCATGTGACAGTTTTTAAAGTCTTAGGTTTAAATTATTCAAATTTAAATATTTTATCCTAAGGTAAAATTTAAATTTAAATTAATTTGAGCACCAAAATAAAATTCAAATTAAATTAAAATTAAAGGTTCACCGAATTATTTAGAAATATGGCATTGTATATAAAAGGGAGTAAGTCCCACCTTAATAAATTATCCATGTGAATTGAATGCTAAGTGATTAAATTGTGCATGAAGATTAGAGAAAAGAAATTGCATGTGCTTTAAGGTTTAGGAGGTAGACGAGGAAACATATTCGAGTAGAGTTCCATTCATATCGCAAAGCACTAGGTAGCACTATTGGCAATGAGGGGCTGCGCTAAGTCGCTCATAGGTGATAGGTCATGGTTTCGATCCTAGAGATCACTGTTTTGATAAGGCATAAGAGAGTTTTATTTTGTGCCATCATTCAAAGGAGAAAAGGAAGGCGTGCACCTCAACCTTTACGTGAGGGCATATAGCCCACTTGGTGGGCATGTGTTGTGTGGAGGCACTTGAAAGAGGGATCGGGTGTTTGAATCCCATCAAGGTATTTTGGTGTGGTTTACAAAGGTATGCACTCACATTTGCTAAGGTTAAAGTTACATCCAAAATTTGTGAGGAGTGAAAATTAATTAATTTTTTTAATTTTCCAAAGTTTTATTAATTTGAAATTGCATATTGGAAAATTAAAAGGGTTTATGAGCTATAAGAGGGAGATAAAAGGGTAAGCAAATTTTTGATTTTGTGTTTAATTTTTTGGTGATTAATGTTTATGAAAAGGAGTAATAAGGTATGCCAAGAGTGTTAAATGTTAAATATTGAATATTTTTGAAGTGTGGAGACTATAAGGTGTAATTGAGATTTAATATTTTTGTATGGTGAAATATTGTGAAGGAAATATTTTTCAAGGAAAATATTGAGGAAATATTGTTGATATCTAACCATTGAGATTGGCAAAGAGGTTGATTGTGTTGAGAAAAGTTTTGAGGTTATTTCTCCATCAAGAAAAAGGTATGGGTATATCTTCCTTGTGAGTGAAATATTGTTGGGTTGAATGTTATGAATGCTAAGTTGGAGTGAAAAGGTTGTTTGATAAGCATTGTTGAGTAAGCTTTCATGTGCATGATTGGTGAATATTTGTGAGAACATTTGAGTGAGAAATTGAGAACTATATTAACCTAGAATTTGTGAAAATATCATGAGTATCATTGTTATGTGAGATTGTTTGATAAGCATTGTTGAAAATATTTGAGTAAACTTTCATATGCTTGACTAGGGTTTTGTAAAAAGAACATGAGTATCATTGTTATGTGAATGAGGAATCATCTTGAGTCAAGGATTGAGTTTCATAGTGTGAGTTGTTGAAATGGAGTGAAACACTTATTGAGTGTTTGTAAGAAAGTTGTGTTTCATTGAGTGATTGATTGAGTGAAGTTGGTTGAGCATAGTTGATTGAAAGTGTTGGAGTTATAGTTCAAGTTTTGTGAAACAAATTGTTTTTTATTCTTAATTGATTTGAAGAGAGTTTGGAAGTGATTGAGTGTTTTGTGAGAGTGAAATATATTGAGTCTCTAACCATTCTCAATATGTTTATGTGGTTAAATAAGATATTTTGAAAGTAATTAAGTATTGTTGTGATTGTGAAAACATATTGAGTCTCTATATGTTTTTACACTCTATATGCTTATGTGAGAATAAAACAATATTCTGTGTGAAACTTGTTTGTGTGATTGAAGAGGTTTTATGTGATAGATTAAGTTGAGTTAAATAAGCTTTTGTGAAAGTTTGTGAGCTGATTTTAGTAAGTAATAGAGTGTACTTAAGGACTAAGTTGAGTAAGATTTTGTGGAAGCTTACAATGCATATTTAAGGTAAGTTTTGGTGAAGACTTGTTGAGTATATTGAGCAATTTCTAGTGTGGACTTGTTGTCATGACCCTTCCTAGCTGACTTTAAGGTATAAGAAAACAATGTATTAACTGAATATGTGGTGATACTTAATTTGAAAAATTTAACCAGCTATGTGATGTTTAGTTGATTTATAAGGGCATGTTATTGCTAACATATTGCCAAGTGTGCAGGATTAGGTACACTCTTAGGTGGAACAAGCAGAGTTACCCACCAGAAACGAGGGTACCCAAGATCAGGGTAAATGATGATTAAGGTACTCAAAGGTAACATGGATAGATACCTTCATATAGGTATGCATTTATGAAAGGGATAATCATCAATAGTTGATCACCTGGAGCTTTAGTTGATAGCCTAGTAGCTATCGTAAAATCTCTAGCTAAGATGGGTGATTGAATTGATGGAAATACTCCCTCTTTGGTTAATTGTATATATGTGTTCATTTTCTACTGCATCATAACTTTAGTAGTTTGATGATTTAGCTCCTATATAAGAACCACTGCAAGATGATTATATATGCATAATATTAATTGGCATATTAAAAAAAAATGAAAACAAAGCATCCTTCTTGTGAAAGAAAACAAATTAAGTTATATACTGAATTTAGATGCTTTTGAATTAATTGATGAAGTTTAGGAAAATGATGATTGGCTCATTAGAGCTCATTTGTAAACTTTTTTTTTGGTAATTATTATAATATATTAACAGTGGGTTTTTATAGAGGATCCCAAAACCTTATGTACAAAATTAGCCAACTTTCTAATGATGCATCATACCTCTTGGCTGTAACAATAAACCTAAATGAAAATAAAACCATCCTAATGCTGCAAACTTGAAAATAGAAAAAAGGGCTTTTAGGCTTGGAGACCCAACAACAAAAAGAAAATAGGACAGACCCAAGAGAAACCCAAAGAGAGGCCGCAAACAAAGAGACAGACACCATGGACAGCTAATCACGATCCTCCTGTCCTTTCGAATTTGGGCGCTACTGGTTCTGCTTCAGGATAGAAATCATGGATTTGACAGAAGTAAGAATGGAAGCAGCCAGGTCCAGGCCTTCCAAAAATGCCACGCTGCCCTAAAACACGTTGGAATGGGCCTTCCAAAAACTGTGCAAGGAAAACATTAAGAAGGGATGTCTGCCCTAGCCAACCTTTCCACCTCAGATGGGAAGCGACACTACCATACAATTGGACACATGGTCTTGAGCCCTTTATTGGCCATGTGGTCAGCCACGCGATTTCCTTCTCTCAAAATATGATTTGCTTTCCATATACCGCGATAAGAGAGAAGAGATCTAGCCTTAAGGATGATGTTGTAGAATTTCCAAGACAAATTTTTGGTGCCAAGAAGGTAATTCACGATGTTGAGCGAGTCACCCTCAATGATAAGAGGCCGGGGATCCTCAAAGAGAATCTGAATACCATTCAGAGCGCCTCGGGCTTCAGCATAATGATTCGTTTGGGAGCCCAAATCTTCACAATAGGCCATCAAAATATTCCCGTCATGATCACGGACAACCCCACCAGCGCCAGTGGGCCCAAGATTCCCCTTAGCTGCTCCATCAAAGTTTAATTTAATCCACCCCATGGGGGGTTTGGTCCACACAACATTCCTTCGACAGGGCCCTTTAACAACCTCCAAAAATGGCCAGAGATTCATCATTTTGAGAATAGATTCTTCGCTGAGAAGATGGGGATGGGGACTGGGAACATCAATAGAATTTTCAATGGCATAAGATAATGCCCTTTGAGCAATAGAAGGGGGCCCTATAGGAGATCTGCCAAAGATTCTGGCATTCCTCTCTAACCAAATTTTCCAAATTAAATGGTGGAAGGAGGCCTCGAGGAGGAAGCAAAGCTTGGGATTCTTGAAAGGATTAGGCCATTGGTGAAAAGCATCTCTAAGGGATTGAGGAGAGCACCAGAGGATCTAGAAGGAGGATAGGACAATGCTTAGAATAGAGTGGGAAAACGGGCAATGCAAGAATAAATGATCCCTCATCTCACAATCTGCTAAACACAAGTAACACCTGTTGGGGAAGGCAAAACCTCTCTTGTGAAGGTTGTCAATAGTTAAGGCTTTATTGTGGAAAGCAATCCATGCAAAGAAGTTGATTTTAGGAACACTCCTTTCCTCCAAACAATATTCCACCTGTAGTCCATAGTAGTCTTGGTGGTGAGGAGCTCATAAGCTAATTTAACAGAGAAACACCCATCCTCCGTACCACTCCAGATGATCCTATCATTTCTCCTGGAAAAAGGAATTAAAACCAACTGAAGGATATTATCGAGGAAGTTAACCTCATTATTAAACCCCTCCACAACAGGAAGCTTCCATCGAGGGAAATGGGTGCTCCGATCTATGAAACCTACCACCCTGAGCTAGGCGTTAGGGTCGGTCAGGCTTCTCAACCCGATGAGGTCTGCCCTTGAACCAAGGGCTTCTTTAGTCACCCACCTATCCTTCCAAAAGGAAATGTAGTTGCCATCACCCAGAATCCAGCGGGCTCCTAGACTGATCAAATTTTAGGTTTGGAGCATAGATTTCCAAAAGATCGATGCCACAGAGGATGTTTCAGCATCCAAGAAGCGAGTGGGGCCAAGATACTTCATTTTAACCAGTGAAACCCACTCCACTAGGTTGTTAGACATAATCCTCCAAGCGTGCTTTGTGATCAGAGCCAAATTCATAAGTCTTGATCTTCTCAACCCTAGGCCACCTTGATCAATCCTTGAACACACCTTGTCCCAGGCTACAATGGGAAGTCTAGATTTCTCTTTGTTACCAGACCAAAGAAAGGTCATCTGAATCTTCTCAATATTGGAGTGAACTGCACTCGAAAGCATGAACACCGACATGAAGTAGGTCGGGATCCCATGAAGACAGGCTTTGGTAAGGGTGGCTTTCCTAGCTTACAATAGGAGTTTGTCCTTCCAAGTGCCAAGTTTCCTATGAAGGCGCTCAAGAATGGAGTTCCACATGTCCCCACTGGCCCACCCACTATAAGATAGAGGCAACCCCAGATAGCACGTAGGTAGGGAATCAATAGTGCACTCGAGAATTCTAGCAATCCGAATTTGTCTGTGTAGAGGAGTGTTAATAAAGTTAATTTTGCTCTTGATGTAATTGACCTTTTGCCCTACAGCTTGCTCATAACAAAATAGGATCCTCTTGAGTGACTTGGCTTGAGAAACAGATGCCCTAGTGGAGATGAGGGTGTCATCCACAAATTGCTGATGAATGACAGGATTAAATATAGAAGTCAAAAATATGCCATAAATCTTGTTCTGTCGAAGAGCCTATTTCATGGACCAACTCAGAACCTCCGCTAGAAGAATGAACAGGATGGGAGAAAGAGGATCACCCTGTCTGAGGCCTCTGGAACTTTGGAAATACCCAACTGGGGACCCATTGACCAAGATAGAAAAAAGGGAGTGGATATATAGCTGTAGACAAGGTCAATCTAGTGGGGATGAAAGCCGAACTTGAGGAGGACTGCACACAAAAAATTTTGGTCAACATAGTCGAAGGCTTTGTTCATGTCGAGCTTAAGAAAAAGAGTAGCATTCTTAGAGTGGTAAGCGGAATGAAGGGTCTCATGAACAGTGATAACACCATCAAGAATGTTTTTGCCTTTGACAGTGCTTCCCTGACAAGGATCAATCAGGAGGGGGAGGACTGTTTTGAGTCTATTGGCTATAGACTTGGTAAGGATCTTGTAAAAAACATTGCACAAGATAATGGGTCGATAGTCAGAGAAACTTTTGCAGGAAGGAGACTTAGGAATGATGGCAAGAAAGGTGGAATTGAGTTTCAGGTGGATAGATTTGGATGCTTGGATAACTTGAATAGCATCACACACATCTAGGCCCACGACTTCCCACATGACTTGGAAGAATCGAGGGGGAAACCATCGGGCCCAGGGGCCTTATCTGGTTGCATGGAGAACAATGCTTCCTTAATCTTAGACGAGGAAAAAGGTTCCAGAAGTTTCATGCTTACCTCATGGGGAACTTTAGTCGAAAAGTTGGCGAGCATAGATTTTTGGACCTGGAGGTTGCTATCCGGAGGAGTGCTAAGAAAATCCTAAAAGAAATTAATTGTTTCACTCCTGATTTCCTCAATATCCCTGGTAATGTTCCCATCCTTACAAGTCACTTCTCTGATCTTGTTGGCCCCCTTATGCCTCATAGTAGACGTGTGAAAAAATCTCATGTTGGAGTCTCCATTCTTCAACCACAGGTCACGAGATTTCTGGTGCCAGAACGTTTCCTCCCTAGTGAGAATAGAATGAAAGTCCACCAAAAGGCTTCGCTCTTCCTCCTTGAGACCCTCAGTGTAACCTTCGATAGCCATCCTTTCCTCCACAGCCTTCAGGTTCTCAGTGATGGATTTTTTGGACTCAAAAATGTTGTTGAACACCTTTTTGTTCCAAATATTTAGTTTTTCTTTGACCATTTTGAGCTTTAAAGCCACCCTCTTAGGAGCGCTTCCTTCCACCTTCGATTGCCACAATGCTGAAACCAATCCTTTGAAGTATTTATGGGAAATCCACATGGATTCGAATCTAAAAGAGGTCATAAAAATAGGCCCATCGTTCACCTCCAAGAAAATAGGGTTATGGTCAGACCCAATCCTTGGAAGAGCCGAAAGGATAGCCCCGCTAAGGATGGGAATGGATTCTAGGGAAACAAAGAATCTGTTAAGTTTGACTTGAATCAAACTGCCCCTAATCCTTCTGTTACTCCATGTGAAGGAAGCCCCTTTGAGTTCGATGTCAAGTAGGCCATTAGCAGAGACAAAATCTTTGAAATCTTCCAAGCTGCGGCTGGAGTGGTCAGAACCTCCTTTTTTCTCTGAAGGATGAAGGGGACAATTGAAGTCACCCCCTAAAACCAAAGGAAAGTTGCTAAAATTCTCCCTCATCAGAGAGATAGCTTTCCACATTTCAGCTCTCTATGGCAGAATTTGAAGCATAAATGTTGGACAAAATCTAGGAAAAATTGGATGTTTTGGATTGGAATAGTACATTGATGATTCTATTAGAAGTTGACAGTGAGTTGCCCTCAAACCTCGAAGGGTCCCATAGAACCATGAGTCCTCCCATTGTTCCCACTACAGGGCTGGACAGATAGTTTGCCTTGGCCCAAATGGCCTTCGCCACTTTGTCAGAGGAGATAGCATCAAGCTTGGTCTCTTGCAAAATAAGGATAGAAGGGTTAATCCTCCTATGGAGATCAGCCACTAACCTTTGCTTGGCTGCACCGTTCAGTCCTCTCACATTCCATGAGAGGACTTTCATCTGGACAGTTTGAAGTTTTTCTTGCCTCCCCTTCCTTATTGAGGGGGAGGTTTTGATGCATGTGCTTCGTCCGACTGTGAGTCACAGTCATCCAAAACTAGCAAATGTTGGGTTCCATTTGCAACATCAGTTGCAGTCTCTTTGTCTCACCTTTCCTTGTTATGAGGATGACCTTAATTCCTCTCACTACCAAAATCCACACTTTGCTTTCGGCTCCTTGTATTTCGGGGGCTAATGTGACTGGACTGTTCACCCCTCCTTCCTAAGAGGTAGTCTTCTAGCAACGTCTGTGACTGACTAAAATTGGGAAGACCCGTATCTTGGAGCAGAGGAACAACCTTAGGCAAAACTTGGGAAGGGGTCCGTTCCATCTCTTCCTGCGATACACTTTCCAAGTGGGAGTCTGCTCCTCGTTGGTTGTCAGCCTCAAGATGCTCGGGGTCTGATTGGAGAGAGGGATTCTATTCAGGCTGTGAGAGTCCACCACATTCTCTAGAGGGGCTTGGGGATCCATGGCCCTTCACGTCTGGAAGATTTGGTTGCTTTTCCTGGTCTTCCATTTGCTTCAGGGGGTTGCCATTTTCACGTTTCTATTTTCTCAAATTTTGAAGAGGACACTCGGACTAGAGGTGCCCTTGGGACCAACACTGGGTGCAAAAATCTGGTCTATTTTCATAGACAATAGCTTGTTTATGAAGAAAGGTACCTCCAGACCGAAGAGTGATGGAAGTTGGGATTTCAGCCTCCAAATCTTCCAGAACGCAAAATCAGGCCTGGATGAACCTTGTTCGAGCTCAGGTGGGAGGGTCGATGGTGACCAACTCTCCAATGGAACGTGCAATACCTCTTATGACATTTTCATGCTAGCAAAAGAGGGGAAGATTCGGGAGCCTAACCCATACTGGGGCAATGTTGATGTTTTGGGTCTCAGGACTGAAATCCATGTCCCACCTCCTAAGAAATAAACTTCTACGGCCCAAAAACCATGGCCCGCCAGCCAAAATTTTATAGTAATCCTCCTTATTGTTCAATCTAATGGCAAAAAAACCTTGGGATAGGGCCGCCAGCTCCAAATGTGAAGAACACAAGCTTATACTAAGAGGGGGGTGAACAGTATAAGACCTCTTTTTACTTTTTCCTTTATATTTCAAAATAGTAAAGCAATATACCTAAAGCAATATCAAAGCAATGCACAATATCATCCACAAAGTGACACCAATTTTAACATGGTTCATCCAAAATGGTTGGGCTACGTCCACAAAACTTTTCTCTAAAAGTTATCTCAAAGTTATTTGGGAATCCTTCCCAATTACAATGTTTATGAGCCTCGGCCCAAAGGAGATACCTTCCCCCAATATGAATTTATGAGCCTCTGCTCAAAGGAGATACCTTCCCCCAATCAAAATTTATGAGCCTCTACTCAAAGGAGATACCTTCCCCTCTGCTCTAGAAATGATCCCTCAGAATATCAACTGCCTCTACCTCTTGCCAGCACGTGGAACTCCTTTCCACCAAAGACCTCCTATCCTCAATGCTTATCCTAAGAGACCTTTGCCTTCTATGATCACGTCCACAGTAGCTTAGCAACCTGTACCAAACACAGTCAGTCGGTCTAGTACAAGTATTCCTCTATCTGTTAGATCTGTCCACCTTTGAACAAATCAATCCTCTACACACAAGCCTTCTCAAAGACTTGCCAAATTTGTCCTCAGGTTCTTCTCAAAGAACCAATGCACCTCTGTCCTCAAGTAGCAGCACTCCACATTCGTCTTTGCCCTTTGTGCTCTCTACGCCCTCTGCTCTCTTTGTGCAATCACAACCACACTTGGTCGAACTTCAACCTTTACACTCTCTACGCAATCACGACATCGTCTTTGCACACTCTACTTCCTTTGAGATCTTTCACACTTAGAATGATTGGACGAAATGCACTCTGCACACTACGATCGAATTTCACACTCTGATATTGGCGATCAAACTTCTTGTTCTATGCACTATCTGCGAACATCGCACCTCAACCACACATTCATTGACACTTCAACTCTCCAAACAACCCTCCTTTTATAACAAAATTTTCATGATGAAAACTTTAATCTTAGTTGGCTGTTATAACAAATGCAAACCCTAATCTTCATCAGCTAAAATTTGACTTTGTCGGCTTCACTGTCTCTATAACTCTTCTATAGCTTTTGTCATGAAAATACAACATGTCTCGATATTGCGACACTTTTTGCTTTCTTAACCTCTTCTCAGCTTGCACCCGCGAAAGCAGAACATGTCGCGAAATTGCGACACTTTCGCTTCCTTGCACTTTTATCCGCTTGCACTAGCAAAAATGGAACATGTCGTGAAATCGCGACACTTTCACTGCCTTGTGTTTTTCTCTGCCTTATGCCCGCGAAAATGAAACATGTCGCAAAATCACGACGCTTTCACCTTTGAGCTCTTCCTCCTTGAATTTGTCATGAAATCACGACACTTCTTCTTCCATGCTCTTTCATTTTTCTTTTTTCATGAAATCGTGACTCTTCTCCTGTTGAAGACCTGCTTTTTGTTTCTATCATGAAATCGTGACACTTTCTCCAACCGTATGCTGCCATATCAATCTGTCACGAAATCACGACACTTTCTGCATCTGTAAGATTTCTCTTCAACCTGTCACAAAATCGTGACACTTTCTGCATCCGTAAGCTTTCTCTTCAACATGTCATGAAAACATGACATTTCTTACTTTGAAACCTTTTCTTTGTTGCATGTCGTGAAATCGTGACAGTTCTTACTTGGAAAATTTTCATCTATAGCATGTCGCGAAATCGTGACACTTTTCGTGTTACTTTCTCTCTCTTCAAACTTGTCGCGAAATCATGAAAATTCGCACTATGGATTCTCTCTTCTGCATTATGTCATGAAATCGTGACACTCTTTCTTTCGGACTCTCTCTCCTGCAAAATGTCATGAAATTGCAACACTTTTTCGTCCGTACAACCTTCCTTGCAATATATCACAAAATCACGACATTTATGAATCCGTACATTCTCTCTCCTCTTTGAGTCGCGAAACTGTGACATGCTGTGATATTGCGACACTTTTCTAACTTGCTTTCTCTCTCCTGCTTAAGTCATGAAAATGCAACATGTCGCGATATCGTGACACTTTTCTAAAATGCTTTCTCTCTCCTGCTTAAGTCACGAAAATGCGACATGTGATATCGCGACACTTTTCTAAAATGCTTTCTCTCTCCTGCTTAAGTCGTGAAAATGCGACATGTTGCGATATCGTGACACTTTTCTAAAATGCTTTCTCTCTCCTGCTTAAGTTGCGAAAATGCGACATGTCGTGATATCGCGACACTTTTCCAACTTACTTTCTTTCGAACCTATCAGCTTGGGGTTTGCAAAAGACCTTTGAAACTGTCATGCTGTAACCTTCATCAAAACAAATTATTTGACATCAAATAAAATTCCTTCAAAAGCTTCTTGACATCAATGACAACTTATATACTTGAGCAAAGGCAATGTACCCAAAATACCCAAAATTTCCAACAATCTCCCCCTTTGTCATTGATGGCAAACCTTTACTGAAAACGCTTCTCAAGAGCCAAAACTGAAACCAACTGTGCTAACAACTGACCAACTGTGCCCACAACTGAGAATCTTCCTTTGAAGTTTTGCTCCCCTTAACTTGAAGCTTTCCTCTTCACTTTGAAGCTCTCCCCCTTACTCATATCTCTCCCCCTTTGTCATCAATGGAAAAGGATCACCTTTGGGGCTCGAGACTAAGAATGAGCCTCTTAGCTCAGTCCCTCCCCCACCTCCTAATGAGGTGATTAATTTTGGGGTGGGAGTAAAACTCCCATTAGGCACTGATCATCATCAACGTCTATAACTTCCTTGTCGGGCCTTCTCTTGAACTCTTTGTCCATATTCCTATTCTTGTCACTATTTTTGTTCTTGTTCTCATCCCTATTCTTGTTTATGCCTTGATCCTTGGACCTGATCATGCCACTGTTCTTGTACCTGTATTCTAGAATTTTAGCTCTACACTATCTGATTATATGACCTTCATTGTTGCACTTGAAACACTTGATGATGTTGTTTCTCTGAGGTAAACCCGATCTTTGAATCCACCAGTTTTGCCCAAACCTATTCTGACCAAACCTGTTCTAGCCGAACCTATTTTGATCAAACCTATTCCTGTTATTTACCTCGCAATAGACTACCTTGTGCCCAAACTATTGACAAGAGTAGCAATACCCTTGAAAGAAACTAGAACTTCTAAAATTGTCATTTACCTTCTTCACTTGAGCCATGCAATGTGAAGCCATGTGACCAAACCTATGACACGCAAAACTTCTGCCTTGAAATTTTCCTTTATTTGACCTCTTAGGTCTTGAAAAATTCTTCTTCTCATTCTGAATTCCATTTTCTATTTCTATGCATCTATCATTCAAGGACTCGTGATCTGAAATACTTTCCTCATCAGAACTCTCTTCCTTTTGGAGTCTCTTACTAGACTCTCCAACTTGTTCCTTGTGTGGCTTAACAAAACCAAGGTTTGTTTTATCTGTTGTTTTTCTTTGACCTTTGATGAGTGACTTAACCCTTTTGGAGCTATCTTGAAACCTATAAAGCTTATCCTTGTACTCTTTAGTTTCCTCTTTCAAAGAAGCCATTTTCTGTTCCAACTCACTATACTCAAGAACCTTAGACTCTAAATCATCCTTGAGTTCTTGTGTCTTAGCTATAGAGAAATCAATATTTTCTATAAGATCATCTCTCTCCATACAACATTCATCTAACTTATCCTTGAGTCTAGCATTCTTCTTTCTTTCCTTTTTCAAAGCACTAAGAGCACTAATAAGTTCACTTTCAAGATCCTTTATTTGTTTGCTCTCGAATCATCAAAGCCTTTTTCAGATTTCTTATCACTAGAGGTGCTACCTTTTTCAAAAACCATACATGCATCTTCCTTATAGTTTTTTGAAGCATCCTCATACATACTGGAAACCAAATCATTATTTGTACAATCATCCTCAAGGTGACCAAAATTTCCACATCTAAGACATTTCATGATAATGAATCTATGTTTTGGTTCTTCCTCTTTTTCTAATATGAACAACATCTCATTTTCATCATCACTTGAAGAGCTTTCACTATCACTACTAGAACACTTACTTTGTCTAGGTAGAAAATCTTCTTGTGCTTGTGAGAATACCTCTTTCCTTAATTGTTGTGCTCATATTTGTTCTTTCTGTGATGCTTGTGCTTTTCAAAATCCTTGCTCTTGGAATCCTGTTTGTCTTCATCACTTTCATTCTTGGGAACAGTACAGTCAGTAGCATAATGACCAAACTTTCCACAATTGAAACATCTTATATTTTTCACGCTTTTGTGCTTTCTATAGAACATGCCTTTCTTACTGTAATATGCCTCTTCATCACTAGAAGACTCATCACTCTCTTGAAGCTATTTGCCCTTGGATTTCTTGGTAGCCTTGAAAGCTGCCTCTTTCTTGACATCAACCTTCACTTGAGTTCTCAACTCAAACGCTGCAAGTATACTATGGAGCTCATCATTTTTCAACTTATCCAAATCTTTAGCTTCCTCAATAGCAAAAATATTTCACTAAATCTATTAGGAAGAGATCTTAAAATCTTATCACAAACATCATTTTTAGTAAGCTCAAGACCTAAGTCTTTCATGGAGTTAACAACCTCATCCATACGAAGCATGTAGTCACTAATCTTTTCATCATCATTCATCTTGAGTTGTTCAAACATACCTTTGAAGTGTCTCAACTTGGCCTTTCTGACATTTGTATCACCTGTATGAACCACCTAAAACTGTTTCCACATTCCACTAGTTATCTTGCAGTGAATCACTTTGGTGAGATCTGCTTTCTGTAAGCCTTTCAAGATTGCATTCATTGCTTTTGAATTGCTGTGATGTAGGAGCCTTTCTTCTTTAGTATTTGGACCATGTACAGGAATAGTGTACTCATCTTCAATTACTTCACATACCTCATTACCAAGTGCCATTAGATGAACCTTCATCCTTGCACTCCAAAGACCAAATTATGACCCATCAAGAATAGGTGCTGCATTGCCACTTGAATAATCCATTGTGTTCTTTACTAGCTTTTCCTTCAAGCTGTTAAACTTTTCGAAGGCACCTGCTCTGATACCAATTGAAGAACACAAGCTTATACTGAGAGGGGGGGTGAACAATATAAGACCTCTTTTTACTTTTTTCCTTTATATTTCAAAATAGTAAAGCAATATACCTAAAGCAATATCAAAGCAATGCACAATACCATCCACAAAGTGACACCAATTTTAACGTGGTTCACCCAGAATGGTTGGGCTACGTCCACAAATTTTTTTTCTAAAAGTTATCTCAAAGTTCTTTGGGAATCCTTCCCAATTACAATGTTTATGAGCCTCGGCCCAAAGGAGATACCTTCCCCCAATATGAATTTATGAGCCTCTGCTCAAAGGAGATACCTTCCCCCAATCATAATTTATGAGCCTCTCGCTCAAAGGAGATACCTTCCCTCTGCTCTCGGAAATGATCCCTCGGAAGATCAACTGCCTCTACCTCTTGCCAGCATGTGGAAATCCTTTCCATAGAAGACCTCCTATCCTCAATGCTTAGCCTAAGAGACCTCTTCCTTCTATGATCACATCCACAACATCTCAGCAACCTGTACCAAACACAGTCAGTCGGTCTAGTACAAGTCTTCCTCTGTCTATTAGATCTATCCATCTTTGAACAAATTAATCCTCTACACACAAGCCTTCTCAAAGACTTGCCAAATATATCCTCAGGTTCTTCTCAAAGAACCAATGCACCTCTGTCCTCAAGTAGCAGCACTCCGCATTCGTCTTTGCCCTTTGTGCTCTCTATGACCTCTGCTCTCTTTGCGCAATCACAGCCGCACCTGGTCAAAATTCAACCTTTGCAATCTCTGTGCAATCACAGTGGCACCGTCTTCGCACACTCTACTTCCTTTATGATCTTTCAAACTTAGAATGATTCAACAAAATGCACTCTGCACACTATGATCGAATTTTGCACTCTGCTCTCGACGATCGAAATTCTTTTTCTGTGCACTATCTACGAACATCACACCTCAACCACACATTCATAGACACTTCAACTCTCCAAATAACCCTCTTTTTATAACAAAATTTTCATGATGAAAAATTTAATCTTAGTCGGCTGTTATAACAAATGCAAACCCTAACTTTGTTGTCTAAAATTTGACTTTGTCGGCTTCACTGTCTCTATAACTCTTCTATAGCTTCTGCCACAAAAATACATGTCATGATATCACAACACTTTTCGCTTTCTTAACCTCTTCTCGGCTTGCACTCGTGAAAGCATAACATGTCACAAAATTTTGACACTTTTGCTTCCTTGCACTTTTCTCTGCTTGCACTAGTGAAAATGAAACATGTCATGAAATCATGACACTTTCGTTGCCTTGTGCTTTTCTCTGCCTTACGCCCGCGAAAATGGAACATGTCGTGAAATCGTGACGCTTTCTCCTTTGAGCTCTTCCTTCTTGAATTTGTCACAAAATCATGATGCTTCTTCTTCCATGCTCTTTTGTTTTGCATCTGTCATGAAATAGCGACTCTTCTCCTGTTGAAGACCTGCTTTCTATTTTTGTTATGAAATCATTTCACTTTCTCCAATCGTATGCTATCATCTCAATCTGTCGTGAAATCATGACACTTTCTGCATCTGTAAGCTTTCTCTTCAACCTGTCGTGAAATCACGACACTTTCTACATCCGTACGCTTTCTCTTCAACATGTCGCAAAAACGTGACAATTCTTAGTTCGAAACCTTTCCTTTGCTGCATGTCGTGAAATCGCGACAATTCTTACTTGGAACATTTTCATCTGCAGCATGTCGTGAAATCATGACACTTTTTGTGTTACTTTCTCTCTCTTTGAACTTGTCACGAAATCGCGACAATTCACACTACGGACTCTCTCTTCTGCATTATGTCACGAAATCATGACACTTTTTCTTTTGGACTCTCTCTCCTGCAACATGTCATGAAATCGCGACACTTTTTCATTCGTACAACCTTCCTTGCAATATGTTGCGAAATCGCAACATTTTTGACTCCGTACATTCTCTCTCCTCTTTGAGTCGCGAAACTATGACATGTCGCGATATCGCGACACTTTTCTAACTTGCTTTCTCTCTCCTGCTTAAGTCGTGAAAATGCGACATGTCGCGATATCGTGACACTTTTCTAAAATGCTTTCTCTCCTACTTAAGTCACAAAAATGCGACATGTCGCGATATCGCGACAATTTTCTAAAATTCTTTCTCTCTCCTGCTTAAGTCGTGAAAATGCAACATGTCGCGATATCACGACACTTTTCTAAAATGCTTTCTCTCTCCTGCTTAAGTCGCGAAAATGCGACATGTCGCGATATCGCGACACTTTTCCAACTTACTTTCTTTCAAACCTATCAGCTTGGGGTTTGCAAAAGACCTTTGAAACTGTCATGTCGTAACCTTCATCAAAACAAATTATTTGACATCAAATAAAATTCCTTCAAAAGCTTCTTGACATCAATGACAACTTATATACTTGAGCAAAGGCAATGTACCCAAAATACCCAAAATTTCCAAAAAAATGGCCAAAAGTCCTCCATTTGCTTTGCTGCCCATTTTCGGATAGTTTCCATGTCGGGACGACCTCCAATGAATTTACCTATTAGGGTAAATTTCTCAAACTCCATGAAGCTTGAAAGAACTTTCGTCGGGATGTCCAGCTCATCCCCAATTGGAAACAATTCTTTGGAAAAACACTCGTTTAGGGTTTCTAAGGCCACTGCCTGGGTATAAGACTTTTGAGCCCCACCACCCCCTTTGTCTGGTGGGTCCTTACCTCAACCAATACCGTTGCCAGCCTGGTCATCTTCAATGGGCCCAAGCGTTTTCGCTCCACCGTAATCTTGATGCCCTCCGATTGTTCCGCTATGTCCAAGGACTGAACCACCGCCGCTCCCGATCTCCCCTGCAGACTTCCCACCCATCGACATCCTCCTCCAGTATTTTTTAGAAATTTACTGCTCGAGCTCATTTGTAAACTTCATTTGCAAGTAATTACGGAGTTTTCATTTTTAATTAATTAAAAATAGATATTTTAATTAATAGTGGTTATAATTCATTTGAGATTAATTAAAAGTGATTATTTTAATGATAAGAGAAAATTCATTAAAAAGTTTTAATTAATTAAGAATAAATTGAAAGAGGACCTTTCTTTTAAATGAAAGAATAATAGATATATTATAAAAGTATATTATAAATATCTTATATTATAATATATTATAAATATCTTTATTATTTTAAAATATATGTCATGATCCCACATCCCTACATGGTGCAACCTAAGGTAAGGCCTACGATGCTTAAACTTGCCAAATAAGGAAAACATGGGAGAAATGCACAAGGGATAGGGGATGGGCATTGAAGGGAAGGTGGTGGCACAAGCTTAGAGAAGGCGGTGGACGGACCACCAAGGTGAGGGGGCACATAAGGAGGAGCAAAACAAGAGGAAGAGGAGAATGAAAAGGTGGAGAGAAACAAAAGGGAGAAATAGAGGGAGGCGAAGGCAAAGGACAATAAGTGCACCAGAAGCCAAAAGGGAGGAAATAGACCTCATAGGACATACATATCAGTAGGTTGGGTTATTCTAAGCTATGCTTGGTGTTATTTAAATATGTTTTAGAGAAGCCATCCTTTGCTTGGAAGCACTGTGCACTGTATTTTGTTTTGAACCACCATGAGTGGGGAAAATGATACATTTTGTTGAAGCCATCCTTTTTTTGAAAGCATTGTGCATTGTATGTTATTTGGAACCATCATGAGTGGGGAAAACGATACATTTTATTGAAGCCATCCTTTTTTTGGAAGCACTATGTACCATATTTTATTTGGAACCACCATGAGTGGGAAAAATGATACATTTTGTTGAAGCCATACTTTGTCTAGAAGTACTATGCGTTGTACTTTTTGGAACCACCGTGAGTGGGAAATGATATGTTTTGTTGAAGCCATCCTTTTTTGGAAGTGTTGTGCATTGTATTTTTTTTGGAACCACCATGAGTGGAGAAAACGATACATTTTATTGAAAGCCATCCTTTGTTTGGAAGCATTATGTGCTGTATTTTTTTTGGAACCACCGTGAGTGGGGAAGACTTAGTGTTATTTAAGATGCCATCCTTTTCTTGGAAGCATTGTGTGTTGTATTTTTTTTGGAACCTCCGTGATAGGGGAAGACTATACGTTTTAATGAAGTTATCTTGGCTCGAAAGTGCTATGTGTTGTAACTTTGTATGGAGCCACCATGAGTGGGAAAAATGACTGATTTAGAGGTGCTATCCTTTGCTTGGAAATGTTGTGCACTATACCCACATTGGAAACTTCAAAATCAGTGGGAGAGGTGTGTCATTGATGAGGCCACTCTACACTGTGTTTGAGTCAGAACCCCTAGCACCGCTAGAGAGAACCATATTTAATCAATGTTGCATAGAGTGGCATCAATGCTCAGCTTACCTTGGAACAACTCGATAAGTATAACATAGTGTTCGATAGAAGGACACCCCTAGGTTAGGAAATGCAAGTTGAGAAAACCAGGTTCACCATGGATGTTTACCCTAACTATAGATGTGCTACGTAAAAGAGCCATAGTCTATGAAAGGTTTTAAATTATAGTTTTAAATTAAGATAAGGACCTTTGATTAATATATATAACATATATTAGGTTAATTAAATGGACCTTTGATTATATGTGAGATATATGTATTAGGACCTTTGATTTATATGGATTTAATTAAATGGACCTTTGATTATATGTGAAACATATATTATGATTTAATTAAATGGACCTTTGATTTATATGTGAAACATATATTAGGATTTAATTAAATGGACCTTTGATTTATATGAGAGACATATATTAGGACCTTTGATTTATATGGATTTAATTAAATGGACCTTTGATTATATGTGAAACATATATTAGGATTTAATTAAATGGACCTTTGATTTATATGAGAGGCATATATTAGGACCTTTGATTTATATGTGTGAAACATATAGTAGGTTTTAATTAAATGGACCTTTGATTTACATGAGATATATAATGGGTTTGATTGAAAAGGAACCTTTGATTTATATGGGATATGTAAATGTTAGGTTTTGATTGAAAAGGAACCTTGAATCTTAGGGAAAGATGTGAAAGGTTTATTTAAGGAGAACCCTTGGATTAATGTTGATTATCTTAGGAGTTTTTTTTTTTTAAATGGAATGAGATGTGGATTTGTTCTTTAAGCTAAATTTATGGGGCTTTGGTTTAGGGAATGAAGAGTGATTGTTCTAAAGGTTAAGGATATGGTACTTTAATGCTTTAGGAGATGAATTAAATGAAATTAAGTTAGACCTTAATCTAAGTAATAGCATGTTTGGATGACTCTCCAAGGGGATTTGGGAGAGGTAAAAATAAAAGTAAGGTTTCTTTTATGATGTACATTATGCATTAGATGGTTAGAGATATAATGGATTATTGTATAGTTGCAATTTGACATAGTAGATGAATAGATGCATTTAAAGGCATGTCTATACTGAACCATGAGTATCCTGATCCCCTAATACCCTCAAAGAACCAAAGGAAAGCAAGGAGAAGCAAGGAATCGAATGGAAACAAAGAATAGGTATGACATCTTACGTTGATTTACTTATGTTCCATATATTAGAATTATGGGGAGATATCCCCAATGAAGTTAATGTGATACATTTGAGTAGGAAAGGTTTATTATGCAAGTAAATTTGAGGTATTATTTATTGGGTTGTTGAAAGTAATTTTACTATATTTATGTATTTGATTATGCCATGTATTAGATTTTATTTTAGAGTTAATCTTGCTTAATTTTCTCTATTATTGTTTGATTTTTTTATGAGGTGGTAGAATAGATGTATTATCGTGTGATTGCTTGATGTTAGAGAATCTAGTGTAGAGTTATGTTGAGAAGCAACACACCCCCACTGAAAAATGCATTCCAATCCTCTTGAAAACTCTGAAATTCCATTTTTGCAGCAGGGACCCTCTTGGTCATTTCCAGTGTTAATCCCAGATTTTGCTTGCCTCCTTGTTAAGTTGTGCCTTTTTTCAAGTCATTCTAGCATTGTTATTCCAAGCTTAACTTTTTACATGCTAGAATCATTCATGCACAAATAAAATCTCGCACCGGTATCGAGAAAAATCCGAAAACAGTTGCATAAATTCACTGAAAGCCAAAACTTTCCATTTTTGGTAGTGTCGCGATATCGCGACACTTCCATTTTCGTAAATGTCGCGATATCGTGACAAATTTTGGAAAAAGCAGCTAAGTCGGAAAAGTGTAGCGAAATCGCGACACTTTCCATTTTTGGAAGTGTCGCGATATCGCGACGTTTCCATTTTTGGAAACCGTCGCAAAATTGCTACCGGCCAGAGGAGAGAGAAGAAAGTTGTACGAAAGGGCGCAATTTTGCGACATGTCATGAAATTGTGACATGTCGCATTTTCACGGTAGGAGAGAGAAAGTGGGCTGCAGAATGAAAATCGGCTAAGTCGCAAATGTGTCGCAAAATCGCGATCAACGCGGTCAACGCATGCAGCTACGGGAACTGTCGCGATATCGCGACGTGTTCTATTTTTGTGGGTTGTTGATTGAAAAATGCTTAAGTACAAAAGGTGCAGCGCGTCGCTAACATGTCTCAAAATCATGACATGCTTGAAAAAGTTGTGCGACAGCTGGCAGGAGGCACGATTTTGCGACATGTCGCGAAATCGTGACATGTCACGTTTTCGCGGCCGACGGGGGAAGAAGTTGCATGGCGCTGGGGATGTCGCGATTTCGTGACATGTCACGAAATCGCGACATGTCTCAGAATCACGACAGGAGAGAGAAAGTTGCCCAAAGGACCTGAAAGTGCATTCCAACTGTAACAGAAGGCGTCCTGGGATAGTGACACGTGTCAAAGAGCGTATCAGATAAAACAGAGGCCGACATGCAAGTTTAAATTCAAGATTTTAATCTGTTTTATCCTTTAAGCTTTGATTTTATGTTTTATTAAAGAGCTAATTAATCTTTTGTCTTTCATGCAGGAATCCATCTGGCACTTACGAGACAACTGGAAAAAGGTCGTAAAGACAAAGTTAAAGTGCGGATTTAGTCAAGGACCGCCATGCTAGAAGAGAAGATGCCGGTGAAGGCATTCAATGACAAATTTATGGCAGAATTGATAGCATGAAGACCATTTCAACTCAGATAATGGATCTGCGGAGACCAATTGCTTGGAGAAGTGGTGACTCACCCGGCTCACCAGTAGAAATTAATGAAAGCATTTATTTGCAGTTGCGGATGAATGCAAGTGGCATTCAACTCTATCTTCTCCATTTACGGTAGCTGACTGCACAGATTTGCAGAATGGTTAAGTTCTATCCAGAACTTGATTTTAAAGGACTTTATATTGTAAAACCCGGGTCCTAGGGTTTAGAAAGATAAGATTTGCAGTTAAAGAAGAAGATATTTTTGAAAATATCAGGGTCTGTCCTGAGTCTATAAATACTTCTTCTCAATGTAATTGCAGGAGGCGAAGAATTAGAAATAAAAAGCTTATAAGCAATTTCTTGCAAATCTTGTGAAATCCTTTGTTTCTGGACTTGGAGTTGATGTGCTTTAGCTTTTCTGTGATAGCATGGCCAGGAGCCTAATCTTTTGCAGAGTGTGATAAGTGTATCTTCTTTTGTTATCCGTTCCATTTAAGTTTGTTAGATATATGTTGTAAATCTACCATTATCAAGTTTAAATATGTTGTTAGGCTTCAGTTGTTCTATTGTCTGCTAGGGGAAATTAAAGATTTGAGGTTAAGTTTGTTCTAATTGCTCTGTCTTCACTGTGTGAGCTAGGCTGTCGGTGAAAGATACCAGTTTTAACCAGCTGCCCTTGGAATTCTAATTTTTTGCTAGATCTGTTTCACTCTGCCTTGTTCTCTTAGTTGAAAGTGATCTTAGACTGACTGGACACTTTCTTCTTTGATTTGTTCTATTGTGAAGCTGATAGCATAGATAAAATTGACAGTTTAAGTTTTACAGTTTAAAGTCTGATAAACTTCTCTTTCTGCCCTACCCTACCCTCTCTTTGTTTTCGATGAAATGATCCATTTTTATTTTCTTTGTTTGTCTTTTATTTAAATCTGCTGACCCATGAGAGCTAGATCAAGAATTCAAGTTAAATCTGATAAACAAGTGACAACTACTGAACAAGTTCAGGAACCCCCTGTAAGGTAACAGAACAGTCCATATTGAAATCTATTCCAGAAGCGGAAAAGAGTGAATAGCCATTCGACCCAACTCTGTAACTCGCACCTTGGATAACCAGCTAGATCCTAAAGTGAGTGGGATTCATCCCATGGGTGTCTCTGGAGCTTCTTGCTCATCCTTCGTGGGGTGTGCATGAAAGTCGGACCAACACCTAATTGGCGCTAGAAGGAGGGCCGAGAACATCTCAGTTCAAGTTCAGTAGTCTGTTAAGAACTGTAAAGTTGTATGTGCTGAGTCTGGTATTTTATCTTTTGAATCCTTTTCCCTCCTCCTCAGCTCTTTTAAATTTTGTTGTTAGAGTTTTTTCCTGAACAGCGGGACTTAACACCAACACCTAATTGGCGCTAGAAGGAGGGCCTGTTGAACTCAGTTCAAGTATTGTAAGTTTGTGAGTGCTGATTTAAAATTCTATGGTTAGAGTTTTTGCCTGAACAGCGGGACTTAACACCAACATTTTAAAACTGGCCCAATGAAATCCGGGCAGATTGTAAGTTGTCGCATGCAGTTTTTAAAATTGCCAGAGAAGACCTCAAGTTAAGAATAGTTTTATCTCCACTGGCAGTTATCCAATTACAACTCAGAATATCACTGTCAGCCAAGTAATAATGGCAAATTGGTTGGGCTCCACAGCTTTGAACATTTCGGGTATAGCCCATGACTTGCCCAGAAATCCAGAAAGATACCTCCCTAGGTATAAACATGATGGGACAAGAACTGCAGAAGAACATCTGCTAGCTTTCAAAAATGCTTTAAAATTATTGAATATACAGCATGAAGATGTTGCCTGCAGATTGTTCCCGTTCACTCTCCAGGAGGGAGCTTATGACTGGTTTTTAAATCTCACCAGCAATTCCATTACTAGCTGGGATGACCTAGAGAAATATTTTATATCACAATTTGGGGAAGTGATAGACCCCAGTGTGTTATACCAAAAATTTTCCAGCATCAAGAGAGAGTCGGGAGAAACTGTCAGGTCTTTCAATATGAGGTTCCAAAGAGCTTACGGTAGAATGACTAGCCATTACATCCCAAATGCAAATCTGGCCTTAGAAATCTACAAGAATGCATTGGATTCGGTGACCTCTATTTTTCTCAAGAGAGACATTAATATCACAACCCTGGCAGAGGCTTATAAAGAAGCCTTAATTCTTGAAAGACAGCTAGGACCTCAAATTCTGAGTAGTCCTTTGATATCCTATGTTACACAGAACATGCCTATTTCAGACCCTATTCCACATCATGAGTTAGTGCCAACATGTCATGCTCTACCCAAGGAGACTCCGTTAACTGTGACATCCACTCAGCATGTGCAAAATATACAGAAAAGTTCTGACAAATTCAAAGTGCAGGTGCTTGAACTAAATAGTTGTGATCTAGCATTACCCAAATCTGAAGTTTTTCCTGGTGAGTTAAATTTTCCTAGAGATCAAAAAAATATTGATATTTCTAGTTCACCCAAAAACAGTACAACTAGGGTTTCAGATTCTTTCACTTTTCCTGAAGAGACACAAAGTCTTGTACAGACTCCTATGGATGAAATGCAAGATTTTCAATAGTTCAAAATGAATAGTTATAATTTGAGATGTCAGAGTCGAGAACCTAACAATGATCCTTCCTCATCAGAGGATGATGAAAGTGAGATTCAATGTCACTATGCAGAAGTAACTGAGGAGGATAACATCATTGAGGATATGAGGGAACTTAAAGCTGACATCACCCTCTATGAACTGCCTCAGATTGTTAAACAAAAGGTTAACTTGATGGAGGCTTACTCTGGACCACCTGTTGGATTTCAAGAAAAGAAGGAAAAGATAGTAAATATGAATGTGGTCAGCCAACTTGGAATTGATGAACTGTCTCAACATAAGCCTGCAACTTCTGAACATAATGTCAAAGAGAAGGCTATAAAATGTGTTGATGCAGATATTGGATCTTATAATTTGGCAACTGAAAAGGTGGGAACGGTTACAGCTCTAATCCATCACAACAATGATGTTTGGACATTGCACATTGATGAGGTTAAATCTAAGCAAGGCTCAGGTGAAAAGGAAAATTGTAAACATTCTGCTAGAAGGATAAAAATTGAAGTCCTGGATATTGAAGCAGTACAGCAACCACAAAATGTTCAAGTTGTTAAGAACCAGGGCATACAGATAAAACATGATTTCTTTCAGTTGTCACATAATTTTGAAGATGTGGTGGTCTGGGTCTGTCAAGATTTTAAGGTATTTGATCCTGGGGGTTTTTTACATTCAGTCATTTTGAAAGAATTCTGCAAACCCTTCAAGTAGAAGTATAAACATGTTATCATATGATTTGTTATTATATGATTTGTTTAATTTGAAGGAGTTGCAGATTTGTTTTTCAAATGGGACAGGGAAGACAGTAAACACAAGTCTTTCCCAGATAGCAAATTTTTGAAGCACAGTCTGGAGTGCATTTCGTCAACAGGACCTGAAAGGTAATTTTTCTAAATTACTTGTGCATGGTCAAAAAAAATTTAAGGCACCATTTCTCTGCTTTCCCAACTGCTGTATTTTTTGAGTATGAAGGGAAGTTGTAACATATGTATACATTGTAAGTAAGCTTTGAAGTTTTTCAGTTTTATTTCTTTGTTAGTGCAGTTTATTTTTAAATGTCTGTACAGTTTTAATCTGTTTCAGTTTAATTTTAATGCTCTACAGTTCTTTTAGTTGCTTCATCTTTTTTTATTTTCTTTAATTGTCTGTACAGTTTTAGCTTGTGCAGTTTATTTCTTTTGTCAGTGCTTTTTATTTCCTTTCTTTGTCTTTTTATGTCAGCTTGCTGTTTAAGTCTGTACAGTCTTTTGTTTCAGTTTTAGTTGCTTTGCTTCTTTTTCTTTGCTGCCTGTACAGTTCAGTGTTTTAAAAGTCTATGCAGTTTTATTTTTGTTTTGCTTTAGAGGCCTATGTCTGTCCTTGGAGGTCTGTCCAAAGTTCTTCAACTTTTGAAATCTGTCCTTTAACCTCTGCCTGAGCAATCAATGAAAAGTCAGCCTGCTGAAAATTGTTTTATTCTGAGCTGATCAACCCATGTCTCCACCCGGTGTTCATTATTAAAATTGAGATAGTCTGCTTAAATTGAACAGTGGAACTATTTTGTTAGTCAGAACAAAGGTAGAGAGATGATTGGATTTTGTGTCTTACTTGCCACAGTTTTTTTAATGATAGAAAAACTGCTATGCTGTTTGGTTGGAGGAACTTCCGGGAAATCCAAGAAAAGCTGGTTATAAGAGGGGACTATGGTTCATGCAATTATTTGGGTATCCATAGAGGCTATCAATGCTTAGACTGAAACAGTTCCAGATTGATCAAATGATAAAAAAAAATTGTAATTTCTCTAATGCCTTTCAGGTGTTGATATATAAAAAAAAAAAAAAAAAAAAAAAGAGTTATATGAGAGAGAGGCAGCCAGCTTCCAAAGCTATTTTTCTTTTACCAAGTTGAAGATCCTTCCTTACAGTTGTAAATTTGGGTCGTGTAAATCTAAAGGGTAACTCTGTCTAGGCTGTAAAAGGCTAAACTAGTAAACAGAGCTCTACTCGGTTTCCCCTTTTATAATCTAGAAAAGTTGATCAGTCCAAAGTTCATCAATCAATCCAGTCATCTTTGGAAAAAGTTTTATACCCTTGTAATTGCACATCAGAAATCTTCTTTGAAGTAGTCCAGCCCAGTATGTCCTTGGGAAATTTTAATAGCTGGCAGTTAGCAGTCAATTTATTGTGAAGAATGTTTGTGGCAAGGCATGATGCATGGTCTTTTTGTTTTGAAGCCAGAGTCCTGGGTTCTAAAATAGTGCTACTATTTTACCCGTAGATATCGCCATTTGTTGAGAAGCAACACACCCCCACTGAAAAATGCATTCCAATCCTCTTGAAAACTCTGAAATTCCATTTTTGCAGCAGGGACCCTCTTGGTCATTTCCAGGTGTTAATCCCAGATTTTGCTTGCCTCCTTGTTAAGTTGTGCCTTTTTTCAAGTCATTCTAGCATTGTTATTCCAAGCTTAACTTTTTACATGCTAGAATCATTCATGCACAAATAAAATCTCGCACCGGTACCGAGAAAAATCCAGAAAACAGTTGCATAAATTCACTAAAAACCAAAACTTTCCATTTTTGGTAGTGTCGCGATATCGCGACACTTCCATTTTCAAAAATGTCGCGATATCGCGACGAATTTTGGCAAAAGCAGCTAAGTCGGAAAAGTGTAGCGAAATCGTGACACTTTCCATTTTTGGAAGTGTCGCGATATCACGACGTTTCCATTTTTGGAAACCGTCGCGAAATCGCTACCGGCCGGAGGAGAGAGAAGAAAGTTGTACGGAAGGGCACGATTTTGTGACATGTCACGAAATCGTGACATGTCACATTTTCACGGTAGGAGAGAGAAAGTGGGCTGCAGAATGAAAATCGGCTAAGTCACAAATGTGTCACAAAATCACGGTCAACGCGGTCAACGCATGCAGCTACGGGAACTGTCGCGATATCATGACGTGTTCTATTTTTGCGGGTTGTTGATTGAAAAACGCTTAAGTACAAAAGGTGCAGCGCGTCGCTAACATGTCTCAAAATCGCAACATGCTTGAAAAAGTTGTGCGACAGCTTGCAGGAGGCACGATTTCGCGACATGTCACGAAATCGCGACATGTCGCGTTTTCGCGGTCGACGGGGGAAGAAGTTGCATGGCGCTGGGGATGTCACGATTTCGCGACATGTCGCGAAATCACGACATGTCTCAGAATCATGGCAGGAGAGAGAAAGTTTCCCAAATGACCTGAAAGTGCATTCCAGCTGTAACAGAAAGCGTCCTGGGATAGTGACACGTGTCAAAGAGCGTATCAGATAAAACAGAGGCCGACATGCAATTTTAAATTCAAGATTTTAATCTGTTTTATCCTTTAAGCTTTGATTTTATGTTTTATTAAAGAGCTAATTAATCTTTTGTCTTTCATGCAGGATTCCATCTGGCACTTACGGGACAACCGGGAAAGGCCATAAAGACAAAGTTAAAGTGCGGATTTAATCAAGGACCACCATGCTAGAAGAGAAGATGCCGGTGAGAGCATTCAATGACAAATTTATTGTAGACTTGATAGCATGAAGACCATTTCAACTCAGATAATGGATCTGCGGAGACCAATTGCTTGGAGAAGTGGTGACTCACCCGGCTTACCAACAGGAATTAATGAAAGCATTTATTTGCAGTTGCGGATGAATGCAAGTGGCATTCAACTCTATCTTCTCCATTTACGATAGCTGACTACACAAATTTGCAGAATGGTTAAGTTCTATCCAGAACTTGATTTTAAAGGACTTTATATTGTAAAACCTGGGTCCTAGGGTTTAGAAAGATAAGATTTGCAGTTAAAGAAGAAGATATTTCTAAAAAGATCAGGGTCTGTCCTGAGTCTATAAATACTTCTTCTCAATGTAATTGCGGGAGGTGGAGACTTAGAAATAAAAGGCTTATAAGCAATTTCTTGCAAATCTTGTGAAATCCTTTGTTTCTGGACTTGGAGTTGATATGCTTTAGCTTTTCTGTGATAGCATGGCCAGGAGCCTAATCTTTTGCAGAGTGTGATAAGTGTATCTTATTTTGTTATTTGTTCCATTTAAGTTTGTTAGATATATACTGTAAATCTACCATTATCAAGTTTAAATATGCTGTTAGGCTTCAGTTGTTCTATTGTCTGCTAGGGGAAATTAAAGATTTGAGGTTAAGTTTGTTCTAATTGCTCTGTCTTCATTGTGTGAGCTAGGCTACCGGTGAAAGATACCAGTTTTAACCAGCTGCCCTTGGACTTCTAATTTTCTAATAGATCTATTTCACTCTGCCTTGTGCTCTTAGTTGAAAGTGATCTTAGACTGACTGGACACTTTCTTCTTTGATTTGTTCTGTTGTGAAGCTGATAGTATAGATAAAATTGACAGTTTAAGTTTTACAGTTTAAAGTCTGATAAACTTCTCTTTCTGCCCTACCCTACCCTCTCTTTGTTTTCGATGAAATGATCCATTTTTATTTTCTTTGTTTGTATTTTATTTAAATTTGCTGACCCATGAGAGCTAGATCAAGAATTCAAGTTAAATCTGATAAACAAGTGACAACTACTGAACAAGTTCGAGAACCCCCTGTAAGGTAACAAAACAGTCCATATTGAAATCTATTCTAGAAGCGAAAAAGAGTGAATAGCCATTCGACCCAACTCTATAACTCGCACCTTGGATAACCAGCTAGATCCTAAAGTGAGTGGGATTCGTCCCATGGGTGTCTCCGGAGCTTCCTGCTCATCCTTCGCAAGGTGTGTATGAAAGCCGGACCAAAAAGTTCTAGGGTGAAATCAGAGGTAACCTAAGGGATTTGAGACCCCCTTAGGGTGAATATAGGAGGACTTAAGGGAATTGAGACCCCTTAGGGAGATAGAGGACTGGGTAGGAAGATATTACATCTGAGTTAAGATAGCTCATCATGGAGACGATATGGATAGCTTAATTCATGGTACTCATAGCATACCTACATATAAGGAGTTGTGTATGGTGTGGAGATGTGTGTACACCTTTTATGAATAGAGGGTGATAAGTCTAGTTCATAGAGGATGATGAAATAGATGGACTTATCCATAGTAACACATTATACGCCTATACATATGGATTTGTGCTAGGGTAATTTGTGAGATGTAACTTCCAAGGAAACTTAGGAGAATGAAAATTTAGGTTTTTCTAGTGTATTAGGGGTTCATGTACCTCTCTCCTTAGTGAATTTTTTTTTTCTATTTTTGTATTTTTCTGTTTGTGTGTTTTTGGGCCATTACACTTGTTGAACAGATTTGAGGTAAGCCTTGGTGAAGACATGGTGGGCATATTGAGCAAGTTCTAGTGTGCACTTGTTGAGAAGATTTGAGATAAGTCTTGGTGAAGACTTGTTGAGCATATTGAGCAAGTTCTAGTGTGAACTTGTTGAGTAGATTTGAGGTAAGTCTTTGTGAAGACTTGAGAGCATTGATTGATTAATTTGTTCAAGCTTTGTGTTAAGGCTTGGAGAAGATCTAGCAGATTTGATTTGTGATTGGATCAAGCTCTATGTTAAGGCTTGAGGATAGATTTGAGGAGATATTTGAGGATAGATTTTGGTGTAGATTTGAGGACAGGTTTGTGTCAAACTAGATATTGAGAAGATTTGTGCGAGATCGAAGGACTAGGTTTAGTGCAGATTAAAGATAGAGATTGAGCATATTTGTGTTAGACCAAAGGACAAAGGTCTTCTGAGTGAGGACAAGATTCTTCAATGGAGAGAGGTCCACAATCCAAATTAGTGGAGGTAGTAGTCTTCTAGAGGATTACTATCCAGATTAGAGGAGGAGTTCTCCTATGGATAGAGATCCACAAATCAACCAAGGGGATTGGTGTCTCATGTGGATAGATATCCATGAAATTTATTAGGATATTGGTGTCTCCTTTGGACAGAGGTCCATAAACATTGTAATAGGTAAGAATTCCCAATATATTTGTTGAAAAAATATTAGTGAAATATTTTCTTCGTGGAGTAGCCCACATTGGGTGAACCACATTAAATTGGTATCTCTAGTGTGTGTGATGATTTATGCATTACTTTAGTTACTTCTATTGATATTTCCATTGATTGTATTGGATAATATTGTTTGGGAAAGAAAAGTAAAAAATGGTCTTATACTATTCACCCTCCTCTCAGTATAATCTTGTATTCTTCAATTGGTATCAGAGCGAGTTCCTTAAAAAAGGGTCTAACTGGTTGAAGGAAGATCTTACAAGAACACACATGGCAAAAAAAAGAAAAAGCAAAACCATGAAACATAAAAGGAAAAGAATACACATGGTCATGAAAGAAAATGAAGATGAATTTTATTTTATTTTCTAAGAGGAGAAGTGGAAATAGATTCAAGAGATGAATAAAGCAGTGGACAAGAGGCCATATTGACAAAATTTTATATCAGATGTAGGAAGATAGGTCACCATTTAGCTTATTATGTGGTCAACTCGGTCATGATGTAGGTTATTACAATGGGTTTAGTAGCAGTGAAGATGAAATGGATGACGAGGCCAAGGAATTTCCTCATTCATAAATCATTTTTGGATATTTGATAAACTATTTAAACCTTATGTTATGTTTTGATGCTGATTATGGTGATAGAATTTATTATATACTGGAATTTACATGTTTTAAATGTTGAAGAGCATATATTCTATTTTGGCTATTTTCCAATATTGTTTGACCTATTTTAGCTGAATTCTCTAAGAAAATTAGAATTTATTTGAAATTGTAATAATAGGTGTTGATATGCATTTAGTGCTGAAATCATTCCATTTTCTTTCCCCACCGTATAACTATTTCAAATGACCAAAAAGGTGCCAAAACTTGTTAAAACAGTTTGACTATGCAGAAACAAGAAATTGTCCATTCAAATTCTAGCCAACTGTGCATATACAACATGGCTTGAAATTGGTCCACTGTAGCTCATGTAAAATATGAAATAAGTCTCTTGGTAAATCATGGAGACTATTCATGCCGTAAACTATTTTCTTACACCTTTGGTGCATGAGTTAACACAAACTATGTTATCTTGCCTGATATTCCATAGTATCTCTGGAATGAGCGCAGTAAGAATAGGTTTGGTCAAACAACGCCTATAACAACAATAGAAGGATGGTAAACGATGGATGCAATTTTTTAAGGGATACCCTTGTTATTTAAAACACCTGTACCTCAATGCATGAATCCTAGTAGAAGAAATGGATAAGAAATAATAGAATAAATCCTTGCATTCTGAGAAACAATTCTGCAACAGTTGTAGCAAACCTACATAGTAGCACAAAATCCTATAAACATTGTAATCCATTATTATAAGTAAGATAGCTCCAATTTGGTTGAGCATATAGATATAGAGGATATAGAATTGCATAATTTCATATAGATAAGCTTTCCTTGTAATTGTAGTAGGACAGTATTTTGCAGGTCTTTTCCCTGCAATCCTATAATGCTGCTATAGAATTAATAAAAGGTACAATATTTCTGTTTCATTTGTAGTATGAATGAGTGTGTGTGAGATCTAGATAGTTTAAAATAGTTATTTTCACCTTCTTCTGGGTTAGGGATCAAGGGCTCACTTCTAGGGCTAGGAAAAGAAGCAACTTTTATAGGTTTTTTGCTTATTTCTTGTTGCAACAAATTTGCAGGAATCTGTCAAGTTTATACTTCATAATTTTAGTTGTACTCTTTTAGATTGCATGTAATAAATTGTAATGATTATAGGAGTATGTGCATGTCGACTGACCACTTAGCATAAATTATTGCATCTTACAACATTTTTTGTTATTTTATGTTTTAGCAGTTTTTAGAATCTGGCATTTCTAGTTTGCATTAGAGAATTTCTTAATGTTTCAGTTCTGCAACATTTGATTACTATTATTTGAATTCTAATATTGTAATTAGGTTTTTCTTGATACAAGGTGTGATTTTCAATTCTGCAAGTTTTATTTTTGCCATTTCAACTTCTGCATCATTTCATTTCTGTTAGTTTAAATTATACAATAGTAGTTAAGTTTTCCTTTTTCTACAAAGTTTCAATTCCTGCAATTTCATTTCTAAAAAGGGTAAATAAGAGTCAATTTCAGTTTATAAAGTTTAGATGTGACATAAAACCCCCAAAAAATAACTGTTTCACCAATAAAACCATCCCCTAAATGAACTGATACTTAAACAACTTACCTTTCCTATCATATACAGCCATTGGACACCACCCTGGATTGACAATAATAATGATTAAATGATGAATAATTGATGACACTCATCATTTTTGGTGTTGTTGCTAGGGAAAACTTTAGGTGTTGTTAGGAAAAGCATAGTAGTCCAGGAAATGTCCTGTTATAAGTAACAGTTCTTGAAAACTAAATTCTAGTTCATTTAGTGGATGAGCATGGATAAATAGGCCAAGAGACGAAAGAGAAAGATTTATCAGAACTAGATATTTTCCACCAAGGCGTTCTTCATGATCAGGTGAAGATCTTCCTGTGTATGAATTTCTTGAAAGAATTAAAAGAGAATCATCTTCTTCATCAACTAAAATTTTAGGATCTTTGCAAGAAGTGCTCTTTGAGGCACTTGCTTCTATACATACCCATAGGGTTGATCCATATGAACTAGTTGAACAAGTCAAAACTGAGGAAGCACCTATGGCAGAACAAGTAGAACGTCATAGGGAAATTGTTGGTCATGATTCTAACAATCTTGTTGGAACTTTTGAATACCCTATTCATTCGATTCCTACTCAGAATGCTTCTATGAAAACACATTCACCCTCGGTATTGCAAATATTTAGGGGAATTATTTTTGAAGATCCTAATAAGTTCTTGTTTGAATTCAAAGTTCTCTGTCAGACTTATGACTATGTCAACGACAACCAGAAACTAAATTTATTTCCCTCTACACTCAAATATGTAGCCTTACAATGGTTTATGAGCCTTGAACCGGATTCAATCCACACTTGGTATCAAATGGAAACTACATTTTTGGATAAGTATCAGGAGTATTATAGAGTGAGAAATAGGAAGAATGAGTTAATCTGGATTAGACAAGAAGAGAATGAAAATTTAGAGTATTATCTTGATAGATTTGCCTTTATTCAAAAGAGATGTGGTCCTATGGAAACAGAATTATTAAAAGCTATATTTCTGAGAGATTTGTAGGATGATTCCATAGAAGTATTGGATTTAATGGGAAAAGGAGATATAAACTAGCTTGAGATTAATGATATTGTAGATTTATGTAGAAATTATTCCTGCACTAGGCAAAGAAGAAGGAAGAGGAATCTTGGTAATACTGATATAAAATATTTGATGGAAGAAATGGCTAACATGAAAACTGATATTATTGTTTAATTAAATACCGTATTAGGGGAAAGGAATGCAAAATCTAATATGCCCTGGGGATATTCAGAACCACCTCCACATACCTGGAATCAATCTTGGTCAGCCCCTCAAGACTGGTCACATTCTGGTTGGAATCAACCATGGAATCCTGTTAATCCACCTTGGACACATAATCAACCATCTGGGCAAATATGGGGGCTACAATACCCATCATATCAAGGGCAACAGAGGTATCAAGGATAGACTCAAAACCTACTACTAGCTCCTAATCAAAACTTTCAAGGAATAATACAACCTTAACAAGCATAGCCAGTTAAGCAACCCCCACTTCGAGCTTAGCCTGTTGCTAACCCAAATAATACCAAACACGCAACCCATGTTTATGGAGCTGAGTTTGAAGATTTTGCTGTAGTTCATGTGCTTGATTGTAGTAATATCTAGTTAGGTTTAGGGAAATTTCTACCTAACCTTGCTCCACCCATAATTGAATAGATTGATGGAAAGAAATAATCTCCACATTTAGAACCAGTGCAAACAAAAGAAAAAGAAGAAAAATAAAAAAATGAGCAAGAAAAACAAGAATTCCCTACAGGAGAAGTACCATACCCTAAAATATTTAGAAATATTGCAACTATTCTTGAATTAGAATTAGTTACAGAACTTAATAAAATGACAATTTCTCTTCCTTTGTTGCAAAAAATAAAGGATGTGCCCTTAATCAAGAAAACCATTTAGGATTTATGTATCAAGAAACTTGGTATAAAGAAGAAAGCCATTCCTAAAACTATGCAAGTAGAAGGGAAGTTGGCTGACCTACTCTTTGGAAAACTAGTGCCTCCCAAATATATTGATTTAGGAAGTCCAGTAGTCACAATTACTATTGGTTTAGTATAAATTCTAAATGTACTATTTGACCTTGGAACTGCAATCAATGTAATTACTAAGGAAACAATGCAACAACTGCATCTCAATAATCTCAATCCTACCACTATAGTTTTGGAAATTACAGATAGGTCAATTGCCAAGCCAGAAGGAATCCTAGAATATATTGCCATTGAAGTTTCTTCCTGGGAGTATCCTATAGATTTCTTGGTATTGCAGCATAGAAATTTAGTTAGTGGTTATCCCATCATTCTAGGGTGACCTTGGCTTGTTATTGCAACTACTTTTATAGACTACAGGTAAGGAGAAATGACTATTTCAAATGGAATTGACCTTAAGAAGATTTCCCTATATCCACCAGCCCAACCTTCAACCGAATTTTCTAGAAAAATATGGTATCTCGAGTCTGATGAAGAACAAGAAACTATTACCACTTTGGCTACAGTAGTAGTGAAGGAACACATTGAGGAATTCAATTCACCAGAAAGGAATTTTTTTGAATATGAAACTATCCTAGTTGCAACATTACAAGGACTTAAAGATGATCAAATTCTTGTTCATCGCCTGCTATGGAAGGATGAAGAACAAACTTTAGAACATCTGTCACCTATTCCCATATAGGAAATCTCTTTCACACGACCACATGAATGGCATCATCATCTTCTTACCTCTTTTACATGTCCTATGCAGGGAATGATTCCATCCGGAATCACTTATGAAATAGAATCTAGAGTATTTCATACTCTGCAGCCACATCACTGTCCATTAAATTCTTTAATCAGTAGGTATGAAGTAGTCAATTTTTTTTATCTAGGGATTAAACAAATTGAAATATAGCCAGTGAAATTTATAAATATTAATAGATGGTTGACTAATGAACATGAAGACAAACTATTTGCTGTCCTACAAAAACATGTTTAGGATTTTGCTTGGAATTATAAGGACATGATTGGTATTCATCTTGATGTGTGTACACATAGGATATAAACTGAATATGTCAAACCAGTAAGACAACCTCAAAGGCACCTGAATCCTACTCTGAAACATATTGTTAAAGAAGAAATTGAAAAACTTTTAGATATAGGATTTATTTACCCAATTTCAGATAGTAAGTGGGTTTCCCCATTAGTCATTGTTCCAAAGAAAAATGGGAAAATGAGAGTGTGTGTGGATTATAGAGAGTTAAACAAGGTAACACATAAGGACCATTTCCCATTACCTTTCATATACCAAGTATTAGATACCCTTGTTGGCAAGAAATTTTTCTGTTTTCTTGATGGATTCAGTGATTATAATCAGATACAAGTTGCACCTAAAGACCAAGAGAAAACTACTTTCACATGTTCTTGGGGAACCTTTGCTTATAGGGTTCTACCTTTTGTTTTATGTAATTCTCCAGCAACATTTCAAAGAGCTGTTTTGACCATATTATTTGATTTGACAAATGAGAGTGTAGAAATTTACATGGATGATTTCATAGTATTTGGAGATAGTTTTGAGTATACTTTAGAACAACTTGAAAAAGTTTTAATATGTTGTGAAACATACCATTTGTCTCTTAATATTGAGAAACGCTTCTTAATTATGGAGGAAGGGATTGTCCTTGGTCATCATATATCCTCTTATGGGATCAAGGTTGATCCTAAAATGGTGGAAGTTATCAAAAACATTCCTCCAAAAATTCAAACTTATGTGAGGAGTTTCTTGGAACACATTGGTTTCTACTGTAGATTTATTGTCAATTTTAGTACCATAGCCAATCCAATGTTTGCATTACTAATGAAAGATTATGAATTTTCTTGGTCTACTGAGTGTCAAAAGTTTTTTGATGAATTGGAAGAAAAATTAACCACTCCCCCTATATTGAGAGGACCTAATTGGGAATTGTCCTTCCATATTCAAACTTATGCTTCAAATACTGCTATTGGAGCTGCATTAGAACAAATTGATAATGGGGAGCATTATGCCATTTAATATATCAGTAAAAACTTGATAGGAGTTGAAAAGAACTACACTACTACTGAGAAGGAATTCTTAGCTGTAGTATATGCTATCAATAAGTTCTGACACTATATCATAGGATACCAGGTATTTATTCATACATATCATGCTGCTATTAAATACCTAATGAATAAACCTCTAGTTAGTGTAAGAATTATTCATTGGTTAATACTGTTGTAGGAATTTGATATCACTATAGTTAATAAACTAGGGAAAGCTAATGTAGTTGCAAATTTTTTGTTAAGATTGCAAAATGCAGCTATAGGAGAGTTGGTTGAAGATTCATTTCTTGATGAGAAACTATTTGCTATTTCTATGCAGTCTCCATGGTTTACAGATATAGCTAATTATTTTGCTACAAGAAAAAATCCTCTTCACTTTACTCCTAAACAAAAGAAATAGTTAATCAAGCAAAGTTATTCTTTCAAATGGATAAGAGGTTTACTTTTTAAATGTAGTCCTAACCATGTTTTGCATAGGTGTATCCACAAATATGAAGTATATGATATCCTAAGAGCATGTCATGATGAACCATCAGGAGGACATTATTCCATAAAGAGCACCATTCAAAATATTTTGGGTACTAGTTATTACTGGCCATATTTACATAAAGATGTGAAAAGGTATGTTGGACATTGTGATGCATTCCAAAGGATGAGAAAACTTACCTTCACTAGTGAAATGCCATTACAACCTCAAATAGGAATAGAACCATTTGAGAGATGGGAGTTAGATTTTGTAGGATCCATTGACCCTCCTTCCTAATGGAAAGTGCATATCTTGGTATGTACTAACTATGTAACCAAATGGGTAGAAGCCCATGATTTTAAGCATGCTCGAGAAGATAAAGTTTTTGATTTCTTGTATTCACAAATTTTCCTGTGTTTTGGGGCCCCACAATCCATCACCACAGATTAAGGACCTCAGTTTACTTCAAGAGTTGTTGAAGCCTTCACTCAATTATATGAAATCAAGCACATGAAATCCTCACATTATCATCCAAAAGCCAATGGTCAGGTTGAAGTAACAAATAGAGAACTAGAGAGAATCTTAACCAAAACTATAGCTTCCCAAAGGAGGAATTGGATGGAAAAACTACCTGAAGAAATTTGGACTTACAATAGTACTTGGAAATCCACTACTGGATTCACACCATATGAATTAGTTTATGGTAAAAAGCCTTTTTTGCCTATTGAATTTGAGTTATTGACTCTTCGAACTTCTTTGGATGTAGGTATTGATTTGTCATAGGCACAAACAGACCAAATTCTATAGCTCAATGCATTGGATGAGCTACAAAGGGATGCATTGCACCAGACTGAGATGATCCAAGCACAACAAAAATTATGGCATGATAGTCACATGCAGCAGAGGAAGTTTCAGCAAGGTGACTGGGCTTTGTTGTTTGACTCCCGTTATGAAGACTATCATGGAAAGTTGTAGACTAGGTGGCTTAGACCATATCATATTGGGGAAGTATTTGAAAATGGAGTTGTTTGCCTTTCACCCATTGATGATTCACGATGAAAATTGGTGGTTAATGGACATCGCCATCGGATATATCATAAACCACTATCGAAGGAGGAGTTTCTCAAGAAAGTGGAGAACTTGGATGTACATATGTTGGAAGAAAACACTTCTTCCACACCAGACTCAGTAGAGTAACATGAAAGAAATTTAAAAAAACTAAAAATATATAAATAAGAGAAAAAAATGAAAAAAATGAATAAATTCAGAAAGTGAAAATCTCTTTGAGGCACCTCTGAATTAGGCTTGCATGAAAACTGGTCTTTCGGCATGTTTGCCTTAGTGACTCACCATTTGTACCCACCATCATTGTTCCATATTTTCTCACAATCATTGTTTCACCTATTTTTAGATTGCACCTATCTTAGTTCATAGAACAGCCAGGTAAGAATCAACAAAAATGGCCACTGTACAATTGTGGATAAATGGTTATATCAGGTATGTGCCTTTTTCATTTTGAAATATTGTTAATGTCTAGTATGTAGTGTATAATGTCCCTAGTTAGTATCCAAGGCATTCATAAGGTTTGATCCAAAATATATCCATTTGGTCAATAAAAGATCAGAAAATTATGGGCTATTTTGAGGTCCTCTAAAAAAGAAGCTTCCTCTTCACCACAAGGACCTCCATCCTCTAGGACTAGGAAAAAAAGGGAGAAATAGTCAAAATCTGGTTCTGTGGGTAAAGAAAGAAAGTTACATTTTTGAGAATGTAACTATTTTTCCAACCCAACCTATTGAGCAGCCTGGTAGTTCTAGCAAGGAAGGGTAGCTTGGGAAAGAAACGCCTAAAGCAAGTTTTGCTCCAAAATCATCAGAATTTGTTTTGAAGTTACCTAAAAAGGTTAAAAAAACTCCTGTGGGGTTACGAAGGTCTTCTAGACTTCAAAAATAAAAAGTAACAAATGTAGAAGCAACATCATTGTTTCAGCAGATAAATATAGAGCAGGGGCAAGAAGTACTTGTAGAGAAATTCATAGAAGGAAGCTCAAAAGGGATATATTTGAACATAAAATAATTGGAGGTAGAGACAACAGTCACAGATACAAAAATATCTACAGTCTCACTTGTTGATTATTCAGACTCTAAAGATTCTAATTCAGGAAAAGAATCAATAAGAGAAGAGGAAGAGCCTGATATGAAAACCCAGTTACATGCTGCTAGAAGTGTCATTAAGACACAAATGGATTGGATTGAACAACATGAAGCCTCTCACATAGAGAAAGATAATCTTATTGCTAATTTGCAGAAAGAGGTGAACAAAATAAGGGCTCGGTTGTCCACTCTAGAGCAACAGGCTACAAAAATTGATTTTGAGGATGAATTGGCCAAAATTATGTTAGAATTGATAGAAGATCATAGGGAGTTGGCCTTACCTGAGGAAGAATCACCCATAAGAGAAGTGGAAATAGAAGAAACATCAAACCAAATTTTCTAGTGGGATGTCAGCATGAAAGATTTAGAAGCCTCTACAGAACATTTTGAAAATTCACAATAGGAGGTACAAACAATACAAGCAACTAAGGAGGCCAATGAACAGGAGGAAGTGCAAGAATAGGTAAATATACATTCTCCTCAAATATCTATTGAATTAATTACAGCTAAATCACCTCAAGTTGAAACAACATAAATTAGAGTGCAAGTAGATTTATTCACTGTTAACACATCAGAAGTTGGTATACAAGTGGACTTGCCTCCAAAAATACAATCAGTCCTAAGGTCCCCACAAACAGTTACAATAACCAAATATAATGAGGACATAGCACATTGGATGCTTAAATGTCAGCAGATGGAGGTGCAAATTTCATCCTTAAAATCGTTAAAGCAAACAATAGAAGCCCAAACTGCAGAGATAACTAAGTTACAGGAACAAATATAGGATATATGCCAAATTGCAGGATACTTGGTTCAATGCAAAAGGCCTGCAAGATTTTATACTCTAATATTAAAGGAAAAATACCTCTACTATTAATTAATGAGAATTATTTCCAAACTTCCATATAAACTGGACACTACTGAATAATTTGTGGAAACATATTTGCATAGTCCAGAGGAACATAGGAATCTGCTTTGTGAACTATTTTTGCATAACTTCTTCTTACCTAAAAATGGAACCTTCGTGCCACACATCTTTATAGGAAATATTAAGTTGAGAGCCTTTATATATTTAGTGCAAAATTAGATTTATTGGGAGGAGGAGAAGAAGGCAAGTAAGGAAATGGAGTTGACAACTGAGTTACTGATTAGACAGAACCATACTAATTATAGGGAGTCCATCAACCAACATTTCACTATGATGAGGGAACAAAAAATTAGAGAAGTATATAAGAGCAATCTTACTGATTGTATCAGGAGTTTTCAGGTCCTCTGTAACCAACATTTTAATAATGCTCTATCAGCTTGTAAAAGTTGGTGGGAAGAATTGCCAATATCACTTCAGAAGTGGGAACCCATCTCACCCAACAATCTATTATGGTCCAGAAGGAGAGAATAAGGCATAGTGCAGGTCATCCACAAGTTGTAGGATCATTGGGTAGGTTTGAGGTATAGGCTACCAAATGTGATAACTCTAGTCCCTTATTTCTTTGATAGTGATCCCCAATCAGATGAGTAGTTCTAGGAATGGCTCAAACAAATACAAGCAATCAGAGGATATTATAAGGTTCCAGGACCAAAGTTGAGTTATGAAGAACAAAATCTAGACATAGATCTATGTGTTGTTGTAGCTTCACAAAATGCATGAGGACATGCATTATAATAGGCTGGGAGAAAATGATGAGGCCAGGAAATTGCCTCATTCATAAACCATTTTTGGATATTTGATAAACTATTTAAACCTTATGTTATGTTTTGATGCTGATTATGGTGATAGAATGCATTATATATTAGCATTTACATGTTTTAAATGTTGAAGAGCATATATTTTATTTTGACTATTTTTCTGCATTTTTTGACCTATTTTAGCTGAATTCTCTAAGCAAATTAGAATTTATTTGAAATTGTAATAATAGGTGTTGATATGCATTTAGTGCTGAAATCATTCCATTTGCTTTCCCCACCATATAACTATTTCAAATGACCAAAAATATGCCAAAACTTGTTAAAATAGTTTGATTGTGTAGAAACAAGAAATTGTCCATTCAAATTTCAGCCAACTGTGCATATACAACATGGATTGGAATTGGTCCACTCCAGCTTGTACAAAGGATGGAATAAGTCTCCTAGGAAATCATGGAGACTATTCACACTATCACAACTATTTTCTTGCACCTTTTGTGCATGAGTTAACACAAAATCTATTATCCTGCCTGATATTTCGGAGCAGCTTTAGAATGAGCATAGTAAGAACATGTTTGATCAAACAATGCTTATAACAACAATAGAAGGATGGTAAATGGTGGCTATAAATATTTAAGGGATACCATTGTTCTTTCCAACACCTATACCTCAATGAATGAAGCCCAGTAGAAGGAATGGATAAGAAATAACAGAACAAATCCCTGCATTCTGGGAAATAGTTCTGCAATAGTTGTAGCAGACCTACATAGCAGCACAAAATCCTATCAACATTGTAACCCATTAGTATAAATAAGATAGCTCCCATTTGGTTGAGCATATAGATATAGAGGATATAGAATTGCATAATTTCATATAGATAAGCTTTCCTTGTAATCACAGTAGGATAGTATTTTGCAGGTCTTTTCCTTGCAATACTATAATGCTACTGCAGAATCAATAAAAGGTGCAATATTTCTATTTTATTGGTAGTCTAAATATGTGTGTGTGAGATATATATAGTTTAAAATAGTTATTTTCACCTTCTTCCAGGTCAGGGAGCAAGGGCCCACTTCTAGGGCCAGGAGGAGTAACTTTTACAGGTTTTCTGCTCATTTCTTGCTGTAGCAAATTTGTAGGAATATATCAAGTTTATACTTCATAATTTTAGTTGTACTCTTTTATATTGCATGTAATAAATTGTAATTATTATAGGAGTATGTGCATGTCGGCTGGCCACTTGGCATAAATTCTTGCATCTTACATCATTTTTTGTTATTTTTTGTTTTGGCAGTTTTCAGAATCTGGCATTTCCAGTTTTCATTAGAGAATTTCTTAATGTTTCAGTTCTGCAATATTTGATTACTATTATTTGAATTCTAATATTGTAAATAGGTTTTTCTTGATACAAGGTGTGATTTTCAATTTTGCAAGTTTTATTTTTGCCATTTCAACTTCTGCATCATTTCATTTATGTCAGTTTAAATTTTGTAACAATAGTTAAGCTTTCATTTTTCTACAAAGTTCTAATTCCTACAATTTAATTTCAAAAAAGGGTAAATAGGAGTTAATTTTAGTTTATAAGGTTTATAGGTGACATCAAACCCCCAAACACTAAATGTTTCACCAATAAAACCATCCCCTAAATGAACTGATCCTTAAAATGCTTACCTTTCCTATCGTATACAACCATTGGACACCACCCTAGATTGATAAGAATAATGATTAAATCATGAATAATTGATGACACTCATTAATGGCACTCAAGGAGAACAAGCACAATAAAAATGGGTATGAATAAGAAACTCCACTTTCAACAATAGAAGAAAATATTCCTATTGAAGATCAAAAAAAAGAGGAAAACTCAAAGAAAGAAAAGGAGGAAGCCACTCTTAAGGAACTTGTTGAGTTGAAAAGGGAGAACTTAAAATTAAAGGCTCAAATACAAGAGGATGCAAAATTTAAGATAAAACTTCTACAAGATCTCTTTGAGTTGAAATATAAGGTGTAAAAGGCAAGGAGAGTTGAAAAGGTATGATTGAACAATCAAAGGTAAAAGATCTAGAATGTGAAAGAATCAATATTGATCTTGAAGAATTAAAAAGTGAGAACTCAAGATTAAGGGTTCAAGCTCAAGAATATGAGAAAGCAAAAGAAAAGTTTATACAAGAGCTCACTAACTTGAAAATTAAGGTTGAATAAGCAAGGAAAATTGAAGAAGGTATGGCTAAAAAATTAAAGACAAAAGATCTAGAGTGTGAAATATTAGAACATGAGATAGTTTCACTAAGGATGGAAGTGAAAGACTGTAAGGAAAAGCTACACAAGTTTGGAAAAAATTCAAAGTCTTTGGACATGATTATGAATGTACAAAGACAATCAATCACCAAAATAGGACTTAGTTTTGAATAAGAACAAGGGAAAAAGGAAGTAGAAAAAGGAGAGTCAAACTCAAGCACCAAAGAAGAAGCTTCAAAAGAAGAGAGTAAAAGAGAGAGTGAGACTTCTAAGGATAAGTTGGACAATAGAAAGTTCAACAAGGAAAGGAACAATGCACAAATAAGGAACAAATGAAACAGGAAACAACATAGGGAAGAAGATACTAAAAGACCAATGGGGTCAAGGCAAGGTTTCTTCAATGGATGATGCTTCTCTAAAGAACACAAGCTTATAATGAGAGGGGGGGTGAACAGTATAAGACCTCTTTTTACTTTTTCCTTTATACTTCAAAACAGGAAAGCAATATATCCAAAGCAATATCAAAGCAATGCACAAAACCATCCACAAAGTGACACAACAATTTACATGGTTCATCCACAAAAATTTTCTCTAAAAGTTATCTCAAAGTTCTTTGGGAAACCTTCCCAATTACAATGTTTATGAGCCTCGACTCAAAGGAGAAACCTTCCCCAATCTAAATTTATGAGCCTCTACTCAAAGGAGATACCTTCCCCTACCTTTGCTCTGGCTGGTGATCCTCTAGAAGACCTCTGCCTCCGCTGCCCTTAGCAAATGGAACTCTATCCACAGAAGACACCTGTCTTCCCTACTATGGCTGGAGACCTCTGTCCTCAACTCTATCACCTCAAATCTAGTCCTCGAATTTGCACTAAACATGGTCCTTCGGTCTAGCACAAATGTCCTTATCCTCTGTCTTTGATTAGCACCAAACATAGTCCATCGGTCTGGCACAAATCTGTCCTCAAGTTCTTCTCATAGAACCAATGTACCTCTGTCCTAAAGTTCTCATATAGAACCAATGCACCTCTGTCCTAAACCTGCTCACAAGTTCATCAAGTAAAGCTTGCTTGGCATGAACCCATAGAGAGAATTGTTAGAGACCCAATGTGATTCATCAACCTCATAGAAGCATAAAGAGAATTGTTAGAGACTCAATATGTTCTATACTTAACTCCCAATCTCAATCTCAAATCTCAAAAGAATAAGATAGATGAAGTATGCTTTTCTCAAGAACATGAAACACAACCCAACAATTGCCAACCAAGCAATATGTCATATAACAATGATACTCATGTTCTTTCCAACAACCAATATCTTTTCTCAATCAATTAGGGCTTCAAAAACAATGCTCAAAGACAAGGTTTAACCAACATCATTCAACTCAACATTAACCTTGAAGCATTCTACCAATCATCACAAGAAAAGGAAACAAGTAGAAATCCTTTTCCCTCCAAAGATATTTGAACAAAACATCCACCCACACAATATCACCAAATGCAAAGAATAACTTGTTCAAATCAACTCAATGGAGTAAGCCCAATTTCATGAATCAAGTAAAAGCAATAACTTGATCTAACAACCTCTATGAAAGCAATTCAACCATCAACATCAACACAGCCATCCAAGGGTTTCACCAACTCAAAGCAAGTATCAAGACTCACAAACATAAACCCTAGTGCATAATGCTTCCACTACATCAAACCAGAATTATGCATTCACCAAAACTCTCATCAATGATAACAATGCATAAGTAGTCTTCAACAAACCAGAAAATAGGATTTACACTCTACCAAAGGAAACCTTGTTGAAAACCTTTTCACTCCAATATTATTTCAAGAATAACATACACCACTCATGCTCATAAGAATAATGTGCCCATACCTTATTTAAGTGAAGGAAACCCTTTGGAAATCTGCCACCATCACAACATTCTTTTGCCAATATTCACAAGGGTTAGTAGATTACAAAATAATCAACATTATTCCACCTTTCAATAATAATCACCAAGGCCTTTAATTGCACAACTTCCTTATCTCTCCTAAAACCACTTGTACCATAAAATAAAATATATCAAAACATTGCATAACATTTTCACTCCCAAAACCACTTATACCATAAAATAAAATAAATCACAATAATGCATACCTTGTCACCTCATGAAAAAATTAATCCTCTTGAAAAAGAACAAGGCAAACTTCACTTTTGGAACCCCTTTGCAAAATCAGAAATACCTCTTTATACACACGTTGATTCTCCTTCTAAATGAGTTAGTCAAATAGCCCTTGAAATAAGCTTTTCGACGATATATAATATGCCCACTTTTCAAAATAAATTGAAACCTTTACATGTATATATATGCCAACTTCCATTAATTGCACATAGGTCGGCCCTCCATTAATTTAAACTTAACTTTAAACTTTAATATCTTCATCATCGGAGGTCATTTCTCGATGAAACAAAATTCCACCTTGGTTTTTAAGAAAAGACCTTTCCACATAAGCACACCATGGTTTTAAATAAAACCTTTTATTTTGTCTTCCTGGGTTTTCACAAAAACCCTTCCGCTTCTTGACATCAATGACAACATCAACACTTGAGCAAAGGCAATGTACCCAATGTACCCAAAATTGGCAACAATCTCCCCCTTTGTCATTGATGGCAAACCTTTATTGAAAAACACTTCTTAAGAGCCAAAACTAAAACCCACAACTAAGAATCTACCTTTGAAGTTTTGCTCCCCCTGACTTGAAGCTTTCCTCTTCACTTGAAGCTCTCCCCCTTACTCATATCTCTCCCCCTTTGTCATCAATGGCAAAGGGCCACATTTGGGGCTCGAGACTAAGAATGAGCCTCTTAGCTTAGTCCCTCCCCCACCTCCTGATGAGGTGATTAATTATGGGGTGGGAGTAAAACTCCCATTAGGCACTGATCATCATCAGCATCTATAACTTCCTTGTCGGGCCTTCTCTTGAACTCTTTGTCCATATTCTTGTTCCTATCATTGTCACTGTTCTTGTTCTTAGCCATGCCTTGATCCTTGGACCTGATCATGCCACTGTTCCTATTCCTGTATCCTAGAATTTTAGCTCTACATTGTCTAGCTATGTGACCTTCATTGTTGCACTTATAGTAAGTAACAATGTTATTTCTTTGAGGCATACCTGTTCTTTGAATCCACCTATTCTAACTAACCCTATTTTGACCAAACCTATTCTGACCAAACCTGTTTCTGATATTTTCCTTACAAAAAATTGCTTTATGCCCAAACTGATTGCAAGAGTAGCAATACCCATGAAAGAAATTACCACTTCTGAAACTGTCATTTACCTTCTTCACTTGAGCCATGCAATGTACAGCCATGTGACCAAATCTGTGACAAGCAAAACATCTGCCTTAAAACTTCCCTTTATTTAACTTCTTAGCTCCTGAAAACTTCTCCTTCTTCTCATTTCGAAATTTTTTTTCTGTTTCTATGCATCTATCATTCAAGGACTCATGATCTGAAATACTTTCCTCATTAGAACTCTCTTCCTTTTGGAATTTCTTACTAGACTCTCCAACTTGTTTCTTGTGAGGCTTAACAAAACCAAGACCTATTTTATCTGTTGGATTTCTTTGACTTTGGATGAGAAACTTAACCTTTTTAGATCTTTCTTGAAACCTGTACAGCTTATCCTTGTACTCTTTATTTTCCTCTTCCAACGAAGCCATTTTATGTTCTAATTCACTATACTCAAGCACCTTAGATTCTAACTCATTCTTGAGTTTTTGTGCCTTAGCCATAGAGACATCAAGACTTTCTATAAGTTCATCTCTCTCCATAAAACATTCATCTAACTTATCCTTGAGTCTAGCATTCTTCTTTCTTTCCTTTTTCAAAGCACTAAGAGCACTGATAAGTTCACCTTTAAGATCTACTTCACTTTCCTCTATATGTTTGCTTTTTGAATCATCAAGACCTTTTTTAGATTTCTTATCACTAGAGGTGCTACCCTTTTCAAAAACCATACATGCATCTTCATTATCATTTTATGAAGGATCCTCATACATACTAACAACCAATTCATTATTTGTGCAATCATCCTCAAGGTGACCAAAATTTCCACATCTAAGACATTTCATAATAATGAATCTATGTTTTGGTTCTTCCTCTTTTTTTGATATGAACAACATCTCATTTTCATTATCACTTGAAGAACTTTCACTATCACTACTAGAACACTTACTTGCATTGTCTAGGTAGAAGCTCTTCTTGTGTTTGTGAGAATACCTCTTTCCTTGATTTTTGTGCTCATATTTGTTTTTCCTATGATGCTTGTGCTTTTCAGAATCCTTGCTCTTACAATCCTGTTTATCTTTATCACTTTCATCCTTGGCAACAGTACAGTTAGTAGCATAATGACCAAACTTTCCACAATTGAAACATCTCACGTTTTTCATATTTTTGTGCTTTCTAAAGAACTTGCCTTTCTTGCTGTAATATGCCTCTTCATCACCAGAAGACTCATCACTCTCTTGAAGCTATTTACCTTTGGAATTCTTGGTAGTCTTGAAAGCTGCCTCCTTCTTGACATCAACCTTCACTTGAGTTCTTAACTCAAATGCTGCAAGTATACTATGGAGCTCATCTTTTTTCAACTTATCCAAATCTTTAGCTTCCTCAATAGCAGAAGTCTTTTCACTAAATCTATTAGGAAGAGATCTTAAAATCTTATCACAAACATCATTTTTAGCAAGCTCAAGACCTAAGTCTTTCATGGAGTTAACAAATTCATCCATACGAAACATGTAGTCACTAATCTTTTCATCATCATTCATTTTGAGTTGTTCAAACATACCTTTGAAGTGTCTCAACTTGGCCTTTTTGATATTTGTATCACCTGTATGAACCACCTTCAACTGATTCCACATTTCACTAGCTGTCTTGCAGTGAATCACTTTGGTGAGATCTACTTTTTGTAAGCCTTTCAGGATTGCATTCATTGCTTTTGAATTGCTTGTGATGTAGGAGCCTTTCTTCTTTAGTATTAGGACCATGTTCAAGAATAGTGTACTCATCTTCAATCACTTCCCAAACCTCATTCCCAAGTGCCATTAGATGAACCTTCATCCTTGCACTCCAAAGACCAAAATCTAACCCATCAAGAATAGGTGTTGCATTGCCACTTGAATGACCCATTGTGTTCTTTAATAGCTTTTACTTCAAGCTGTTAAACTTTCTGAAGGAACCTGCTCTGATACCAATTGAAGAACACAAGCTTATACTGAGAGGGTCGGAGGTGAACAGTATAAGACCTCTTTTTACTTTTTCCTTTATACTTCAAAATAGTAAAGCAATATATCCAAAGCAATATCAAAGCAATGCACAAAACCATCCACAAAGTGACACAACAATTTACATGGTTCATCCACAAAACTTTTCTCTAAAAGTTATCTCAAAGTTCTTTGGGAAACCTTCCCAATTACAATGTTTATGAGCCTCGGCTCAAAGGAGAAACCTTCTCCAATCTAAATTTATGATCCTCTGCTCAAAGGAGATACCTTCCCCTACCTCTGCTCTGGCTGGTGATCCTATAGAAGACCTCTACATCCACTACCCTTAGCAAATGGAACTCTATCCATAGAAGACACCTGTCTTCCCTACTCTGGCTGGAGACCTCTGTCCTCAACTCTATCACCTCAAAGCTGGTCCTTGAATTTTCACTAAACATGGTCCTTTGGTCTAGCACAAATGTCCTCATCCTCTTTCTTTGATCAGCACCAAACACAGTCCATAGGTCTGGCACAAATCTGTCCTCAAGTTCTTCTCATAGAACCAATGTACCTCTGTCCTCAAGTTCTCTGATAGAACCAATGCACCTCTGTCCTAAACCTGCTCACAAGTTCATCAAGTAAAGCTTGCTTGGCATGAACCCACAGAGAGAATTGTTAGAGACCCAATGTGATTCATCAACCTCATAGAAGCATAAAGAGAATTGTTAGAGACTCAATATGTTCTATACTTAACTCCCAATCTCAATCTCAAATCTCAAAAGAATAAGATAGATGAAGTATGCTTTTCTCAAGAACATGAAACACAACCCAACAATTGCCAACCAAGCAATATGTCATATAACAATGATACTCATGTTCTTTCCAACAACCAATATCTTTTCTCAATCAATTAGGGCTTCAACAACAATGCTCAAAGACAAGGTTTAACCAACATCATTCAACTCAACATTAACCTTGAAGCATTCTACCAATCATCACAAGAAAAGGAAACAAGTAGAAATATTTTCCCTCCAAAGATATTTGAACAAAACATCCACCCACACAATATCACCAAATGCAAAGAATAACTTGTTCAAATCAACTCAATGGAGTAAGCCCAATTTCATGAATAAAGTAAAAGCAATAACTTGATCTAACAACCTCTATGAAATCAATTCAACCATCAACATCAACACAGCCATCCAAGGGTTTCACCAACTCAAAGCAAGTATCAAGACTCACAAACATAAACCCTAGTGCATAATGCTTCCACTACCTCAAACCAGAATTATGCATTCACCAAAACTCTCATCAATGATAACAATGCATAAGTAGTCTTCAACAAACCAGAAAATAGGATTTACACTCTACCAAAGGAAACCTTGTTGAAAACCTTTTCACTCCAATATTATTTCAGGAATAACATACACCACTCATGCTCATAAGAAGAATGTGCCCATACCTTATTTAAGTGAAGGAACCCCTTTGGAAATCTGCCACCATCATAACATTCTTTTGCCAATCTTCACAAGGGTTAGTAGATTACAAAATAATCAAAATTATTCCACCTTTCAATAATCATCACCAAGGCCTTTAATTGCACAACTTCCTTATCTCTCCTAAAACCACTTGTACCATAAAATAAAATAAATCAAAACATTGCATAACATTTTCACTCCCAAAACCACTTATACCATAAAATAAAATAAATCACAATAATGCATACCTTGTCACCTCATGAAAAAATTAATCCTCTTGAAAAAGAACAAGGCAAACTTCACTTTTGGAACCCCTTTGCAAAATCAGAAATACCTCTTTATACACACGTTGATTCTCCTTCTAAATGAGTTAGTCAAATAGCCCTTGAAATAAGATTTTCGACGATATATAATATGCCCAATTTTCAAAATCAATTGAAACCTTTACATGTATATATATGCCAACTTCCATTAATTGCACATAGGTCGGCCCTCCATTAATTTAAACTTAACTTTAAACTTTAATATCTTCATCATCAAAGGTCCTTTTTCGATGAAACAAAATTCCACCTTGGTTTTTAAGAAAAGCCCTTTCCACATAAGCACACAATGGTTTTAAATAAAACCTTTTATTTTGTCTGCCTGGGTTTTCACAAAAACCCTTCTGCTTCTTGACATCAATGACAACATCAACACTTGAGGAAAGGCAATGTACCCAATGTACCCAAAATTACCAACAGATGCTTCTCATGTCACAGGTTTGGGCACAAGGCTACACAGTGTAGGACACATGAAAGACAGTAATATGGAAATTTTAGAAACACGCACCTCTTTCAAGGGTATTTCTACTCTTGTAATCAATTTGGTCACAAGGTAGTTAATTAGAGGGTTCATGACAGGAATGGATATGGCCTCACTAGGAGGAACTACAAGACATTTGAACCTTCAAGGAATAACAACATTAAGTGTTATAAGTGCAATAATTATGGGTATACAAAAAAGTGGTGTAGAGAAGAAATTCTAGAGACAAGCAAGAATAGGAATATTCATAGGAATCAAAAGGATCAGTTGAGGAAGAAAGTGGACAAAGGTAAATATCAGTGCATGCTAAGAGTAGTGATACTTCCACCCCAAAATTAACCACATCAAGAGAAGGTGGGAGATGGGCTAATCTAAGAGTCTCATTCTTAGCCCCAAGCCCCAAAGGTGACCCTTTGCCATTGATGTCAAAGGGGGAGAGATTTGAGTTAGGGGGAGAGCATTCAGTTAGGGGGAGCAGTTTCTCAAGGGGAGCAAAATTGAAAAAGGTAAAGGAAATGGAAAAAGGAAAATGGGTTGCCATCAATGAAAAGGGGAATATTGTTGGAAATATGAGCAAGGTTTGTTTTCATTTATGTCAAGAAGAGAGTAAGGTTTGTCTTCATTGATATCAAGAAGATGATGACCAAGTTTCATTGTCATCCATGCATTTTTATCAAAAATATTGATGTCCATGTTTCGGTGTTATTAAGGTCATCCAGTGGTTTTTCCAACGAGGCAAAGAAGCAGGTTTAATGGAAATAATAATATTATATTATATAATATTATAATATTTCTGGTGATAGGTTGGTTTGAAGAAAAATTAAGGCCAAGGAGTTATAATTTTTTTATTCCTCAAAAAGATCCATGTGACAATTTTTAAAGTCTTAGGTTTAAATTATTTAAATTTAAACAATTTACATTAAGGTAAAATTTAAATTTAAATTAATTTAAGCCCTAAAATAAAATTCGAATTAAATTTGAATTAAAGGTTCACCGACATATTCGGAAATATGGCATTGCATATAAAAGGGGGTAAGTTTCACCTTAAGAAATTATCCATGTGAATCGAATTCTAAGTGATTAAATTATGTGCGGAGATTGGAGAAAAGAAATTGCATGTGCTTTAAGCTTTAGGAGGTAGACGAGGAAATGTATCCAAGTGGAGTACCATTCATATCACAAAGTATTGGGTAGCACGATTGGTAGCCAGGGGATGTGCTAAGTCTCTTGCAGGCAATAGGTCATGGTTTCAATCTGCGAGATCGTTATTTTGGAAAGGCAAAAGAGAGTTTTATTTTGTGTCGTTAGTCGAAGGAGAAAAGGGAGGCATGCACGTCAACCTTTTTGTGAGAGCACGTAGCCCACTTGGTGGGCACATGTTTTGTGAAGGCACTTGGAAGAGAGGTATTGGGTGTTCGAATACCGCAAAGGCCTTTTGGTGTGGTTTACACAGGTATGCGCTCACATTTGATAAGGTTAAAGTTGCATCCAAAATTTGTGAGGAGTGGAATTTTTTTTTTTTTTAATTTCCCAAAGTTTTATTAATTTGAAGTTTCATACGAGAAAATTAAAAGGGTTTATGAGCTATATAAGAGGGAGATAAAAGGGTAAGCAAAGTTTTAATTTTGTGTTTAAATTTTTGGTGATTAAACTTTATGAAAATGAGTAATAAGGTATGCCAAGAGTGTTATATGTTATATGCTGATTATTTTTTATGTGTGGAGATTATAAGGTGTAATTGAGATTTAATATTTTTGTATGGTGAAATATTGTGAAGAAAATATTTTTCAAAGAAAATATTGAGGATAGATTTTTGATATCTAACCATTGAGATTGGCAAAGAGGTTGATTGTGTTGAGACATGTTTTGAGGTTATTTCTCCATCAAGAAAAAGGTATGGGCATATCTTCCTTGTGAGTGAAATATTGTTGGGTTGAATGTTATGAATGCTAAGTTGGAGTGAAAAGGTTGTTTTATAAGCATTTTTGAGTAATCTTTTGTGCATGATTGGTGAATGTTTGTGAGAATATTTGAGTGAGAAATTGAGAACTATCTTGAACTAGAATTTGTGAAAAGATCATGAGTATCATTTTTATGTGAGATTGTTTGATAAGCATTGTTGGAAATATTTGAGATAGCTTTCATATGCTTGACTAGGGTTTTGTAAAAATAACATGAGTATCATTGTTATGTAAATGAGGATTGATCTTGAGTCAAGGATTGTGTTTCATAGTGTGAGTTTTTTAAAGTGGAGTGAAACACTTGTTGAGGGTTTGTAAGCAAGTTGTGTTTCATTGAGTGATTTATTGAGTGAAGTTGGTTGAGCATAGTTTATTGAAAGTGTTGGAGTGATACTTCAATTTTTTTGAAACAAATTGCTTTTTATTCTTAATTGATTTGAAGAGAGTTTGGAAGTGATGAGTGTTGTGTGAGACTGAAACATATTGAGTCTCTAACCATTCTCCATATATTTCTATGGTTAAAAAAGAGAGTTTGAAAGTGATTAAGTATTATTGTGAGTGTGAAAACATATTGAGTCTCTAACCATTCTCTATATGTTTTTGTGAGATTAAAACAAGATTCTGTGTGAAACTTGTTTGTGTGATTGAAGAAGTTTTCTGTGATAGATTGATTTGAGTTGAATAAGCTTTTGTGAAAGCTTGTGAGCTAATTTGAGTAAGTCCTAGAGTGGAATTAAGGACTGAGTTGAGTAAGATTTTGTGGAAGATTACAATGCATATTTGAGGTATGTCTTAGTGAATACTTGTTGAGCAGATTGAGCAAGTTCTAGTGTGGACTTATTGAGCATATTTGAGGTAAGTCTTGGTGAAGACTTGGTGGGTAGATTGAGCAAGTTCTAGTGTGGACTTGTTGAGCAGATTTGAGGGAAGTCTTGGTGAAGAATTGTTGAGCATATTGAGTAAGTTCTAGTATAGACTTATTGAGTAGATTTGAGGTAAGTCTTTGTGAAGACTTGAGAGTAGAGTTGATTGATTGATTTGTTCAAGCTTTGTGTTAAGGCTTGGGGCAAATCTAGTAGAGTTGATTTATGATTGGATCAAGCTTTGTGTTAAGGCTTGAGGATAGATTTTGGTGCAAATTTGAGGATAGGTTTGTGCCAGACCAAAGATAGATATTGAGTAGATTTGTGCTAGACCGAAGAACTGGATTTAGTGTATATCAAAGACAAATATTGAGAATATTTGTGATAGACTAAAGGATTGTGTTTAGTGTAGATCAGAGACAAATATTGAGAAGATTTGTGCTAAACCAAAGGATTGTGTTTAGTTTATATTTGAGATAGAGCTGAGAGTAAGCTTTGGAGGTGATAAAGCAGAGGATAGTAGTCTCTAGTGGATAAATATCCATTAGCTAGGGTAGTGAGGATAAAAGTATTTTGAGTGAGGATAGGAGTCTTCAGTGGAGAGAGATCCATAAGCCATAGTAGTGGAGGTAGTAGTATTCTAGAGTATCACCAACCAGAGTAGAGTAGAAGGAGTTATCCTGTGGATAGAGATCCATGAACCAGCTAAGGGGATTGTTGTTTCCTGTGGATAGAGATCCATGAAATTGATTAGGGGATTGATGTCTCATTTGGATAGAGGTCCATAAATATTTTAATAGGGAAGGATTACCAAGATATTTTTTAAGAAAATATTAGTAAAATATTTTCTCCGTGGAGTAGCCCACATTGGGTGAACCACGTTAAATTGGTATTTCTAGTGTGTGTGATGATTTTTTCATTGATTTGGTTACTACTATTGATATTGCCATTGATTGTATTGGATAATATTGTTTGGGAAAGAAAAGTAAAAAGTGATCTTATATTGTTCACCCCCTCTTAGTATAAGCTTGTGTTCTTTAGTTGGTATCAGAGTGGGTTCCTTCGAAACAGGTCTAACAACTTGAAGGAAGATCTTACAAGAACACACATGGCAAATAAAGAAAAAAGTAGAACCATGAGACCTAAAAGGAAAATAACACACATGGTCATGAAAGAAAAGGAAGATGAATTTGATTTTGTTTTTCTAAGAGGAGAAGTGGAAATAGATTCAAGATATGAATCAAGTAGTGGAGAAGAGGTCATATTGACAAAATTTTGTACCATATGTAGGAAGATAGGTCACCATTCAGCTTATTGTCCACAATATGACAAAAAATATTTGTTTTATGGTCAAATCGATCATGATGTAGGTTATTGTAATGGGTTTAGTAGTAGTGAAGATGAAATGGAACTCAAGGAAAACAAGCACAATCAAAATAGGTATGAAGAAGAAACTCTACTTTCAACAATAGAAGAAAATGCTCCTATTGAAGACCAAAGAAAAGAGGAAAACCATAGAAAGAAAAATAGGAAGCTACTCTTAAGGAAATTGTTGAGTTGTAAGGGAGAACTTAGAATTAAAGGCTCAAATACAAGAGGATGAGAAATGTAAGAAAAATATTCTACAAGATCTCTTTGAGTTGAAATATAAGGTTGAACAGGCAAGGAGAGTTGAAAAAGGTATGATTGAACAATCAAAGGTAAAAGAGCTAGAATGTGAAAGAATCATTGTTGATCTTGAAGAATTAAAAAGGTAGAACTCAGGATTAAGGGTTCAAGGTCAATAATATGAGAAAGCAAAAGCAAAGTTTCTAAAAGATCTCACTAGCTTAAAAATTAAGGTTGAAGAAGCAAGGAAAAATGAAGAAGGTATGGCTAAAAAATTAAAGATAAAAGATCTAGAGTGTGAAAGATTAGAACATGAGATAGTTTCACTAAGGATGGAAGTCAAAGACTCTAAGGACAAGCTACACAAGTTTGGAAAAAATTCAAAGTCCTTGGAAAGGATTATGAATGCACAAAGATCACCAGTCACCAAAATAGGAATTAGTTTTGAAGAAGAACAAGGGAAACTGGAAGAAGAAAAAGGAGAGTCAAGGTCAAGTACCAAAGAAGAAGAAGATTCAAAAGAAGAGAGTAAAAGAGAGAGTAAGACTTCTGAGAATAAGTTGGATAATACAAAGTTCAACAAGGAAAGGAACAATGCAAAAATAAGGAACATATGGAACAAGAAACAACACATAGAAGAAGAGACTAAAAGACCAGTGGGGTCAAGGCAAGGTTTATTCAATGGATGATGCTTCTCATGTCATAGTTTTTGGAACAAGGCTACAAAGTGAAGGACACATGAAAGACAAGATTATAAAAATTTTAGAAATAGATATATCTTTCAAGGGTATTCCTACTCTTGTAATCAATTTGGTCACAAGGTAGTTAATTGCAGGGTTTATGATAGGAATGGATATGGCTTCACCAGGAGAAACTACAAGATATTTGCACCTTCAAGGAATAACAAAATTAAGTGTTATAAGTGCAATAATGATGGGCATACAACAAAGTGGTGTAGAGAAAAAATTCTAGAGACAAGCAGGAATAGGAATATTCATAGGAATCAAAATTATCGGTTGAGGAAGAAAGTGGACAAAGGTAAATATCAGTACATGCTGGGAGTAGAGATACTCCCACCCTAGAATTAACCACCTCAAGAGGATGTGGAGGAGGGGCTAAGCTAAGAGTATCATTATTAGTCCTAAGCCCCAAAGGTGACCCTTTGCCATTGATGTCAAAGGGGGAGAGCATTCAGTTAGGGGGAGCAGTTTCTCAAGGGGAGCAGAACTAAAAAAGGTAAAGGAAATGGTAAAAGGAAAATGGGTTACCATCAATGATAAAGAGGGAGATTGTTGGAAATATGAGCAAGGTTTGTTGTCATTGATGTCAAGAAGAGAGCAAGGTTTGTCATCATTGATGTCAAGAATATGATGACCAAGTTTCATTGTCATCAATGCATTTTTTTCAAAAAGTTGATGTCCAAGTTTTGGTGTTATTAAGGTCATCCGGTGTTTTTTCCAACAAGAAAAAGAAGCAGGTTTAATGGAAATAATAATATTATAATATTTTTGGTGATAGGTTGTGTTGAATAAAAATGAAGGCCAAGGAGTTATAAATTTTTATTCCTCCAAAATACCCATCTGAAAATTTTTAAAGTCTTAGGTTTAAATTATTTAAATTTAAATATTTTACACTAAGGTAAAATTTAAATTTAAATTAATTTAAGCGCCAAAATAAAATTCGAATTAAAGGTTCACCGACTTGTTTGGAAATATGACATTGCATATAAAATGGGGTAAGCTCCACCTTAAGAAATTATCCATGCGAATCGAATTCTAAGTGATTAAATTGTGTACGAAGATTGGAGAAAATAAATCACATGTGCTTTAAGGTTTAGGAAGTAGACGAGGAAACATATCTGAGTGGAGCACCATTCATATCGCTAAGCACTAGGTATCACGATTGGTAGCCAGAGGTTGTACTAAGTCACTCATAGGTGATAGATCATGGTTTCGATCTATGAGATCGTTGTTTTGGCAAGGCAAAAGAGAGTTTTATTTTGAATCGTCAGTCAAAGAAGAAAAGGGAGGCATGCACCTCAACCTTTGCATGAGGGCACGTAGCCCACTTGGTGGGCACACATTGTATGGAAGCACTTGGAATAGAGGGATCAGGTGTTCGAATCCTACCAAGGTCTTTTGGTGTGGTTTACAAAGGTATGCACTCACTTGTTAAGTTTAAAGTTGCATACAATATTTGTGAGTGGAAAGTATTATTATTTTTAATTTTCCAACGTTTTATTAATTTGAAATTGCATATTAGAAAATTAAAAGGGTTTATGAGCTATAAGAGGGAGATAAAAGGGTAAGCAAAGTTTTAATTTTGTGTTTAAATTTTTGGTGATTAAAGTTTATGAAATGGTGTAATAAGGTATGCCAAGAGTGTTATATGTTATATGCTGAATATTTGTGAAGTGTGGAGAATATAAGGTGTAATTGAGATTTAATATTTTTGTATGGTGAAATATTGTGAAGGAAATATTTTTCAAGGAAAATATTGAGGATAGATTGTTGATATCTAACCGTTGAGATTGGAAAAGAGGTTGATTGGGTTGAGATAGGTTTTGAGGTTATTTCTCCATCAAGAAAAAGGTATGGGTATATCTTCCTTGTCAGTGAAATATTGTTGGGTTGAATGTTATAAATGCTAAGTTGGAGTGAAAAGGTTGTTTGATAAGCATTGTTGAGTAAGCTTTTGTGCATGATTGGTGAAAGTTTGTGAGAACATTTAAGTGAGAAATTGAGAACTATATATATATATTTTTTAACATGGTGGAATCGGTAGCCACCACGAATCTGGGTAGGCTGTCCAAATTTTATGGCCGCCATAGTATTCTATGTTGTCCGCCTCGAAAGCCGCCACATAGATCTTCGTGCAGTATGCCCCTATAACTACCATGCCACAATCATTTTAAACCTTTTAAACCATTGAAAGCACCAGGAAAGGGACAAGGGTTCTATCCAATGAGGCTCGATATTTGAACCTTGGACCTTCGCCCCCCTTAAATTGAGAACTATATTGAACTGGGATTTGTGAAAAAATCATGAGTATCATTGTTATGTGAGATTTTTTGATAAGCATTGTTGGAAATATTTGAGTAAACTTTCATATGCTTGACTAGGGTTTTGTAAAAAGAACATGAGTATCATTGTTATGTGAATGAGGAATCATATTGAGTCAAGGATTGAGTTTCATAGTGTGAGTTGTTGAAAGTGGAGTGAAAAACTTGTTGAGGGTTTGTAAGCAAGTTGTGTTTCATTAAGTGATTGATTGAGTGAAGTTGGTTGAGCATAGTTTATTGAAATTTTTGGAGTCATAGTTCAAGTCCTGTGAAACAAATTGTTTTTTATTCTTAATTGATTTGAAGAGAGTTTGGAAGTGATGAGTGTTGTGTGAGACTGAAACATATTGAGTCTCTAACCATTATCCATATATTTCTATGGTTAAAAAAGAGAGTTTGAAAGTGATTAAGTATTATTGTGAGTGTGAAAACATATTGAGTCTCTAACCATTCTCTATATGTTTCTGTGAGATTAAAACAAGATTATGTGTGAAACTTGTTTGTGTGATTGAAGAAGTTTTCTGTGATAGATTGAGTTGAGTTGAATAAGCTTTTGTGAAAGTTTGTGAGCTGATTTGAGTAAGTCCTAGAGTGAACTTAAGGACTGAGTTGAGTAAGCTTTTGTGGAAGATTACAATGCATATTTGAGGTACGTCTTGGTGAAGACTTGTTGAGAATATTGAACAAGTTCTAGTGTGGACTTATTGAGCATATTTGAGGTAAGTCTTGGTGAAGAATTGGTGGGTATATTGAGCAAGTTCTAGTGTGGACTTTTTGAGCAGATTTGAGGTAAGTCTTGGTGAAGACTTGTTGAGCATATTGAGTAAGTTCTAGTATAGACTTATTGAGCAGATTTGAGGTAATTCTTTGTGAATACTTGAGAGTAGAGTTGATTGATTGATTTGTTCAAGATTTGTGTAAGTCCTAGAGTGGAATTAAGGACTGAGTTGAGTAAGATTTTGTGGAAGCTTACAATGCATATTTGAGGTAAATCTTGGTGAAGACTTGTTGAACAGATTGATCAAGTTCTAATGTGGACTTGTTGAGAATATTTGAGGTAAGTCTTGGTGAATACTTGGTGGGCATATTGATAAAGTTCTAGTGTGGAATTGTTGAGCAAATTTGAGGTAACTCTTGGTGAAGAATTTTTGAGTGGATTGAGCAAGTTCTAGTGTGGAATTTTTGAGCAAATTTTAGGTAAGTCTTTTTGAAGACTTGAGAGAAGAGTTGATTGATTGATTTGTTCAAGCTTTGTGTTAAGGCTTGGAGTAGATCTAGCAGAGTTGATTTGTGATTGTATGAAGCTTTGTGTTAAGGCTTGAGGATAGATTTGAGAATAGAGTTTGGTGTAGATTTGAGAACAGGTTTATGCTAGACCAAAGACAGAGATTGAGCAGATTTGTGCTATACCAAAGGACTAGTTTTAGTGCAGATCAGAGATAGATATTGAGTAGATTTGTGCTATATTTAAGGACTATGTTTAGTGCAGATCAGAGATATATATTGAGTAGATTTGTGCTAGATCGAAGAACTATGTTTAGTGCAGATTTGAAATAGAGATGAGAGCAAGCTTTGGAGGTGACAAGGCAAAGGATAATAGTCTCCGATGGATAGAGATCCATTAGATAGGGTAGTGAGGATAGAGGTATTCTGAGTGAGAATAAGAGTCTTTAGTGGAGAGGTATCCAAAATCTAAAGCAATGGAGGTAGTAGTCTTCTAGAGGATCGCTAGCTAGAGTAGAGAAGAAGGAGTTCTCCTATGGATAGAGATCCATGAACCAGCTAAGCGAATTGGTGTCTCCCATAGATAGAGATCCATGAACTTTATTAGGGAATTGGTGTCTCCTTTGGATAGAGGTCCATAAACATTGTAATAGGGAAGTATTCCAAAGATATTTTTTGAGAAAATATTAGTGAAAGATGTTCTCCATGGAGTAGCCCACATTGGGTGAACCACGTTAAATTGGTGTCTCTAGTGTGTATGATGATTTATGCATTTATTTGGTTACTACTATTGATATTACCATTGATTGTATTGGATAATATTATTTGGAAAAGAAAAGTAAAAAGTGGTCTTATTCTGTTCTTCACTACCAAGTGAACAACAAAACCACTCTAGCCCATAGATAAACATGACCACATTTGACCTATTTGTACCCCTCCACAATTCGAGTGATCCATCGAACCCCATTCACATAAATCCACATCTCATATATTTTGAGAGTGTTTCTACCATACCATCACTCGAAGACTTTATGCCATCAAGGCAATTACTTCATGAAGCAAATGTCTATATCTCCTTGACCCAATTGGTTGAGTCATCTACGGTTCACAATGTTGATACAAGTGAAACTAAGTCACCTATTTTTGAAAATGTAGGAAATAACATCCACCTCATTCCTACTCCTCATAAATCAAAAGGGGTTGCACATGATCATCAAGGAAACCAACAATGTTGATATTAGCACAAATTTTGATAACTTGTAAGTCATCAACCTTACGAAGAGCCTCGATTCCATAGAACTCAAAGAGATGGTCACTTTTCTCATAAAAAATAAGTATACTTTTGCATGGTCATACAAGGACATACCATGATTGGACCCAAATTTAGTGGTTCATAACCTCATATTGGGACCTTACGTGAAACCTGTAAATCAAAAGCTTCAAAAGCTTCATCCTACCATAGATATAATGGTCAAATAAGAGCTACAAAAAGTTACTAGATGTGGGTTTCATTCAACCCATGATTATCCTGAGTGGGTTTCAAACATGGTACCCATTAGAAAACCTAATGAGGGGATACACATTTGCACAAATTTCCATAACTTGAAAAAAGTGTGTCACTTCCATCTACTGAACATCGATATGCTCATTGATTCTACTATAGGCCGTGAAATGCTCTCCATCATGGATGATTTTTTAGGATACAATCAAATTTGAATTAATCCTAATGACCAACACAAAATGGATTTTACAACACCCTAGGGGACATTTTGCTATAGAGTCATGCCATTCGGGCTTAAGAATGAAAGTGCTAAACACCAGCATGCTATGACTTACATCTTCCATGATCAAATGCACAAAAAAATTCAAGACTATGTGGATGATTTGTTGGCCAAATTAAAATTTTATGGAAAATATATAAGTTTTCTACGTTAGGTTTTCATACGATTACTTGAGCATAATGTGAGACTTAACCCGAAGAAGTGTGTCTATGGTGTCTAATCAGGAAAATTTTTAGGGTTCATAGTCTATAAATTGGGTATTGAAGTTGACCCAAACAAAGTTAAGGCAATCCTTTAGATACCCCCCCCTAAAAACCTAAAATAGTTACAAAGCTTGCAAGGTAAGATACAATTGATCTATTTATAGCATAATTATCAGATAAATGCAAACCTTTCAATAACCTACTAAAAAAGGGGGTTAATTTTGAATGGAATCAAGACCACAAAGAAACATTTGATGCCATAAAAGAATATTTAGCATCACCACCTATGTTTATGTCACCTTGACTAGGTAAAACATTCCATCTATATATTTGTAATAGATTTTGTGTTAGGAACTATGCTAGCACAAAAAAAATGAAGAAAATAAAGAACAAGCTATATAATATATCAACCATATATTCGTGAGCTATGAATTCAAGTACGCATATGTTGAAAATATATGCTTACCAGTAGTCTTCACAACTAAGAAACTGCATCACTACATGATAATTAAAACTACATATGTCATTGCCAAAGATAATCCTTTGCACTATATGATGAGTTGCACCTACGTAAATAGTAGGATGATAAAATGAATAATGATTTTAACAAAATTCGACCTAGAATTCATAAGTAAAAAATCCATCAAATATTAGGTAATCATGGATCAAATCATCAAATCTCTGCTACCGATAGATGCACCACTCATAATTGAATCACCTGACGATTCCATATTCAACATAATTGAGAAGGAAAAATTGGTCGAACTAGAAGAGGATGATGATATGATACTTTTATTTTATTGTTCTACATGTGAGCAAGGAAATGGTGTTGGCATGGTGTTTATCACACCTTAAAAGTAACCTATACCCCTCTCATTTAAACTTGAATTCCCTTGCATAAACAATAATGTAGAATATGAAGCCCTTATCTTAGGACTTTAGACTTCTATCACATTTGACATTAAGCGAATTAGCATTTATAGTGATTCTAAACTCATCGTTAAATAATTTAAGTGAATTTATCAATGCAAGGACCCCATTTTGTAGCAATACAAGTCGATTATCAATAAATTGCTCACACATTTTGACTGGTACAATATTGATAATGTCCCTCAATCATCCAATCAATTTGTTGACACAATAGCCTCTCTTGGATCTCTAATTCTATAGAATCCTTTTGATAGAAAAAATTTGTGAAAGTTGTGATGCTTATGCAGTATGCTATTCAACAAAATTCATCTCAAATAGTAGAAAACATGAACATAGTGCAGACCAATCCTTATGATGAAAGCTTTTCATAGATTAAGGATTTCATTAAGCTGGGTACGCTCCCTATGGATTTGTCTTTGATTGCAAAGTGAATATTTAATCAAAAAATATCTTGCTATGATTATTGTAGCTATGATGGTATCCTCCTTCGCTACCTCAAATCTCAAAAGGAATAATGGGTTATCTATCAAGTCCACGATGGTACTTGTGGTGGTCTTTTTAGTGGAATGGCCATCGCAAAGTGCATTCTATGTATGGGTTACTATTGGTCCACCATGGAATGTGATTGTTGTGTATACATCACGAAGTGTCCAAAATGCCAATATCATACCAATTTAACTCATATCCCATCGCAAGAATTATAGTCGATTCAAGTATTATGGCCTTTTTCACAATGGGGTCTTGATTCAATAGGAAAGATATATCTTCCTTCTTTGAGACACCATACATTCATCATAATGACCATAGAGGTTGAAGAAATTCCTATGATAAGTATGATAGGACCTCAGATTGTAAACTGTATACTCCACCATATCATTTGTTATTTTGGCATACCATCAAATATCATATCTAAAAATAGCCCTTAGGTCAAAAATAAGGATGTTCGTGCACAAAGTATAACATTAAAAAATAGTTTCTCGACTCCTTAATATCCAGAGTAATGTAGGAAGGAGAAACCACCATCAATAATGAAACACAAAGACAAAGAGAGATATCAATGCATATAATAAATTTTATCACAAAATATGCATGATATTTTACAATACAAAATCTAACTTTTTGTCTTTTACAATTAGAAATTAACCCAAGAGGGATTTTACAACAAGGATGGTGTTTGTGTTTTTCTCCCACAATCGAATGTGATCAAGCGATATCAAGGTGTGAATGCTTACGAGTGAATAATTCTAAGGGCTACTAAATATGGAGTGAAACACCTACACACAACCAACAAAGAAGATGTTAGAAGGTAGATGGGCCCACCTAAGTTGGACCTTAGTTCAAGCAAGATATAAACCATAGTAAATAACAAAATAACTACTGTTAAATGAAACCAAAGTGTATAAAACATAGAAAATATACCTATTAAGTGCTCAAATATCATAGAGGACCCTATTGTATAAGATGTTCCCTATCAGAGACAAGTCCATATCTGGGGAGGCAGTAAGTAGTAGGTAGGACTGTCTCAGTGGAGGCAGTCTCGATACTATTGTTGTAGGCCATAAACTGTCAAATTAGCATGTGAAATGGGATTGAAGGGGTTTTGAGAGAATACTAGCACCTACAAGTAGGTGTGAAATTGGCTAAGGCAAGTGTGTGGAAGGATTTTGGCAGCATAATATTAGCTCAAAATGGGCTCCCCTCCCTTGGCCATGGCCAAGGGTATTTATAGGAATTTTAGGGCTAGATGAGTGGGATGCCACATAGGCTCCACTTGGTCTCCACATGGGTAGGGTAGGTGAGGGAAAATTCTAGAAGGGGATGAGGTGGAGGGGTTCATTTAAGTGCTTTGGGAAGGGGGAGTCTAGGGGAAGGGAAACTAATTTTAAATTAGTTTTCCAAGGCACATGGGGGAGTGTGGAGGTATTTTAAAATATCTAAAAATGATGAGGTGTAAGAGAGAGGAATTGACATATTAAATTGACTTGGAGGAGGTTCCCTAGGAGGGAGGGGAAGCTAATTTAAAATTAGTTTTCCAAGGCCATGGGGGAATGGGAAAATATTAAAAAATTGCCAAGAGTAATGAAGTGGTTGTCTTTGGGCCAAGTGGCATTAATGCAAATTTTGACTTATGGTTATTTTTAAATTTTAAATTTATTTTTATGGCATGGGGGGTACATTTGAGGTGGCATATTAATGTGGTGGATATTTAAATATTAAATAATTTTCATTAAATACTTTACCTTGAACATTGTTAAATCATGGTTAATGGGCTCTAATGATGTATTTAATTAAAGTTAATTAGGATTATCATTATTTTATTGATTTTGTTATTTTCAATGTAGGAGAGGTCATGATGGTGGAGTTAATTTTATTTAATTAGCCTAATCTAGGTTTAATTAATTATTAATGGTGTAGGAAAATGGGTAGGGATTTATTATTTTATTTTATTTATATTTTTATTATTTTTGCAGATGTAGGGGATGTTTTCAAATTTTGATTTATTATTATTTTTTTCTTTTTAATACTTGTGGGGTGTTGCTAAGGTTTTATTAGGCATTATTAGGGAATTTAGATTAATTGTAATTTTGTAAGGCTTATTTAGGTATTTTTATTTTTAATTTATTATATTATCAAAATTGTTAATTTTTTATGTCTATAGATGCCCCTTTTTGCAATGTGTTGTTTATAAAAACAACATAGTGCAAAAACTTGTGTCAAAATTTTATTGTGTTTCCCCAATGAGATGGTTATCCCCATGGGAGTATGTTTGGTAACCCCCTCAAGTGGTGAGTGTGTAGGTGAGGTCACGAAGCCAAGGACGAGCCACTTGAAAAAATGAGAGTATGGTAAGGGGAGGTGGTGAGCAAGGGTGATTAATGAGGAAGGGTGGGGTAGGAAAAGTAAAGGTTAAGGGTATCAATGGGAGACTATCTGCCTATAGGTGGTCTATCAGGAGATTGCCTTCTCGGAGGCGGTGAGGTAGGAGGTAATAGGGGGGAGGTTGTTAAAGGGGGTTTGATATGGTGGGGGGTAAGGGAGTGAGGTCTAGAATCCTAGGGAGAAGGATGAGGGTAGAAAGATGTTTTCAAGGGGATGCAAGGGAGTATAATGCAACCATGGAAAAAGAGTAGACCCATATAGGGAGGGACAACAATTGCACTGTAAAAAAGTAAAAAAGTGTGTAGCCTAAGGAGGATAGTGAAAAGTGCATAGCCCAAGGAGGCGAGTGTAAAATAGATACCTAAGGGGTGATGTGAAAAAGTATTCCCAAGGGGGCAAGTGTAAAAGGGGTGCCCAAGGGAGCAATGTGAAAAAGGGTTCCCAAGGAGGCAAGTGAAAAAGGGTGCCCAAGGGGGAAATGTGTAAAAGGGGTGCCCAAGGAGGCAATAAAAGAGAGAAAATAGTGTAATGTAGAGGTACCACCAAGTCTAAAAAGTATCATGGTGCATCGAATGTGGGATAGTTGATGGAATGGAGGTTAATTAGATGGGTCATGGGTGAGGCAATGTACCAAGAGATCATCTCGATATCAGAGTAGGAGTGTGGTTTTAGGAGCACCTTCTATCACTGAAATTGTGCTCCTCTTTCACAAGGGGGTAGGGTCACAGTCCATTGGTAGGGATAGGAGTAATCGAGAGATGAGGACCTCAAACGAGCAGATGCAAATATGGAGTAAATAATTAATGGATGATATGTAAGTATGTGATGGATAACAATGATGATAAAAGGATAATATATAATAAGGAAAATGGATCAATGATGGATAAGGGATATGATCATAGGAGTAAATGGATAATGGATGATGATGATCATGAGGGTAATGAAAACACTTACCTCATTAATAAAAAATCTTTTTTTGAATACACAAGAGTATATAATATTCATGAGGAAAAGGGAGAGACGAATGGAAGAAGAAGGAATAGAAGAAAAGGAGGGAGGATAAAATTCGAAGGAGATTTCACAAGGCTCAAACACCCTAGTGATCCTCTCAAGTAGAGAAGTACCCATACAAGGGCATTAGGATTAAATATCCCTTGAGACAGATCAAAACATCCTAGAATCGATGTGTGTGCAATGGGTTCATTAACCAGATTTTGAATAGGTTTGGACTTAACCAATCATAGTCCTAATGAGAAAGAGTAAGCTCATTGTGAAGGCATACTCCACTACCATTCATGCATCTATAAACCTGGTGGAGATAGCACACTGTCCATAAATGTTGCTCCACTACTGACCAAGCATCTATAGCCCTGATGGAGTCATCTAATACGCCTAAGGACTTAGGCTATATTATTATCATCATTTTTTATTTCATTTCATTTTTTTCAAAGAGTGTGAAAACTTGGATTTTGGATTGTTGAAGGAGATATGATGAGCCAAGATAGACATTAACATTAATCATGATGTTTTCCTTTCCTAATAAAAATGATATTAATTATGTGTGTAATGTGTGGATTCTAGGATGTCTCAATAGGTCATGAAGGGAGACTCCAAATCATCATGGCTTTGAATGGGATATATGTGCACTTGAGGAGGATACTAGGTATGGCTGAGTGATGGAAAGGTCCTTGGGATATGAAGAAAGGGATAAGAAGAAGAAAGGGGTGCAAGAAGATTTTTATTTTGAAGGACACAAATTTACCCTTACATATGAAAGGAAAGGTGAATGGTTAAGGAGGTAAGCACCTTCCATGATAAACAAAAGGTGATGGTGTAGAAAGGGAAATGTAGAGAATATAGCTAAAGATAAAGGTTGAACAAAAGTTACAAACATATATTTATAAATAGTAGATAGAAGGAAAGTGTATATACAAGGATTGTAGTGGATATGTACACAAATATATATATATATATATATATATATATATATATATATATATATATTATGTATATAAGACCCGTAAGAATGGATGAGGATGTGGAGACGAACGAGGGTCAGGAGAGATGGAAATTTGTTCAAATTTTACTTCGAATTTGTCCCTTGAGGTATCAAATGGGCTAGTATGAATGGTGGTGGTTTGGACAAAGTCATCGGGCCAAAGCGATACCCATTCAAGTTCTATGTATTCATCATATTCATCCTCCTCCTCAAGGTCTAGAGTGAGGGACTCAAAATTAATGGAACTATCAAGTCCTCTAGACATAAAATTGGTATGGGTAGATATAGGACCCAAAGGAACAATGACATCAATGGTTAAAGGGAAGTCATGTGGCTAACCAAAATCATGGGATAATTTGGATTAGGAAGAGGGTGACAAAGAGTTGATAATATTATACAAACATGTTAACATGGAGTGCTTTATAATGGGAGGTAGTGGTAAAGGCGAGGTATTGGAGTGGTCTATCTCCTCCTCATTCTCTTTACATATGGTAAGATATTTGGTTAAGGAGGCAAGGGAAGGTGTGAGTAAAAGGATGTGGTGGAGGAAAAGGGATATAATGCAACCATGGAAAAAGAGCATACCTAGATAGGATGAGACTACATGTGCATTGTATAAAAAAAGATAAAAAGAGAAACAAAATGTGTGTAGCCTAAGGAGGCTAGTGAAAAGTGCATAGCCCAAGGGGTGAGTGTAAAAAGGGTGCCCAAGGAGGCAATGTGAAAAAGGAAATGCCTAAGGAGGCAATGTGAAAAAGGAAATGCCTAAGGAGGCAATGTGAAAAAGGAAACACCCTAGGAGGCGACGAAAGTGGGGTGGCAGCCAAGAATAAAAGGTATCATGGTGCATTGAGTCAAATCACAAGAGGAAGGATAGTTGGATGGGGTGTTGGGTGACGTCAATGGTGCAGGAGACCAACTTGATATACCTAGGCTTGCTCGGGTGTTGGGTAATTGAAATGGAAGTTCTATAGGGGTGTGGATGCCTTGCTCATAACATCCTAAGCCAAAATACTACCAATGGAATTTCTAAGAATAGTGCATGATAAAATATGGACTAGATAGGTAATTAATGTCAACACAAAAATGACCTTGGAAGGAAATAGGGATGGATGAAAATGTAGGTGTATCAAGTCCTCTGTAAAAAAAAATTGTCTGGTTAGGTGATGATCCTAAGGGTACAATAATGCCTATAGCTAAAGGTATATCTTGGGGTTTACCAAAATATTTGGTAGACTCTACTTGCAGTAGGTTTTTAACAGTTACATTGTGTATAAAGTATTCGTCTATAGCAGGATTCATCGTATGTAAATTAACATGGAGGATTGTGGTGGAAGGTGAGGAAGGAATTATGGAGGTGATAGGGGTGTCTATCATGAACCTCCTATATGGACCTTTCAAAATGAAAAACAATGTATTAATTAATGGTGCTATAATACTTGGATTTTGTGCAGTTAAGCAACTATGCAATGTTAGTAGATACTGAAGATTATGATACTACTAACAAATTTCCAATGTGTAGGATCAGGTACACTCATAAGTGAAATAATTTGAGTCATCCATCGAACTTGAGGGTACTTGAGGTTGGGGAAGTTATGATAAGGTAAACTAAAAGGTAATAAGGATGGATGCCTTCATATAGGCATGCATTCAGTTAGGGATAATCATCAATGGTTAGCCACCTTGAGCCCCAAAATTATGGTCTTGTAGCTATAATAACTTCTAGAGGCTGAGACATGTGATTAAATTTATGGAAAGATCTCCCTCTTTGTCTATTGCACATGCTTTATTATCTTTTACTTCAACACTATTGCCTCAATAATTTGAGAACTATGAATGAATAGGTTATTTTCATAGCTCCTTGTGTGCTATGGTAATTGGGATGATATATAGATTTTATTTTAAATAGATGGTTGATTTATTTTAGAATGATAAGTAGATTTTATTTTAAATAAATGATTGATTTATTTTAATAGATTTAATTTTAAATAAATGGTTGATTTATTTTAGAATGATGAAGGGATTTTATTTTAAACAAAATTTGATTTATTTTAGAAACCTCTTTTAAATAAGAAATAAGTAGTTTTTTCATATTAAGAAATAAAAGGATTTCTATGATAAATGATGGTTGCTCCATTCATAGTAAAAGGAAATTCATTTAACTCATTAATAAAGTTGTTGTTGTATTAATTATATGAGGATTTTGTTAATAAAATAATAATCTACTAATTAGATTTTAAAATAATATTAATTAAGTATAGAACCTAACTTCAGAATCAGATTGGCCAACCAGGCAAAGTTTCCAACTGACATGAAGGGATGGCTTCATTAACATGAAGGTATGGCTTCATCGACTTTGAGGAATGAATTCAATTATGGCAGTGCCTAGGGTAGGTAAAAAAAAAAAATATCCCCTCTACCACCTGACGGGCAGATGGTAAGTTATGACGGATAGGTGATGGATGGAAGCCAAGGGAAGAGATAGGCACTAAGGAAAGGGAAGGGGAATGTTATACGCTAGGTTATAGGAGACAAGCATGAAAGGATAGAGCAGTTAGCATTGAGAGGAGGATGGACAAAAAGCACCACAAAACATAAGGTGAGGTACCATGTGAAGAGGAGGAAAAAGGAGACGGATGTTCATTAGCGCAATCGAGAAAGCTAGCCAATACGTAAATAACCAGGTTGGATTCATGGAATTCTTTAAATAGTTGTGTTTAAGGTTTTCTACCACTAGTTTTTAGTTTGATGTTGGACTATAGGTTTCATTGTATACATCCTCCCATTGAACAAGGTAGACCTCCTCCTTTATGGAATTTTAGTGTTGAGCCATAAGAATGATTCGTGGGTCATCATCGTTGTAGCTACGACTTGTGGACCCTTCATTATGTTGTGGTTGTGTTAAGCCTTTGTGACCAGAATATTGTTTTATCTAGGTATGTGAGTATGCCATAGCCCTTCAAACTCAATAACGCTTTACATAGAGGACCCTTTGAATATAGGCCTTTGCTGTTGGATCAATTGACTCGTGTCATTCCTTGTCTCCCTACTGTAGATGTTTGCATCTGTGTTAGGCTATGTTGGGTAGAAGGTAGACAAAATTAGAGCTAGGTGCCTATGAGGAGTCATAAGTGTTGGGTTCCTAGGTATGTCCTTTCCCTTGGGTGTTTTATGCTTGTATAAGTACACATCGTGGACTATAGGTTGAGCAAACCGATGACAAACCAACAACCATGTCTTGGTTACCATATAGTAGCGACCACGACACCTAAGCACTTTGCCTTCACTGTAGTTGGTTGTGTGTTGCGTATTACCTCATGTCGCACCCTGGTTGCTTCTATGGTTTGTACTCTATTATGTTTCATCCCTTGTTTCCCAGATTTAGCAGCGGGTTTGCTGAAAGGGGAGGTCATAGAATATCTGAGTAGGAAACCATTATATAGTTTCATTAATTAATAAATATATTTTAAATTAGTGGAAATGAAAGACTTCTTTTATATAAATTTCATTATTTAAAATAGTAGATTTAGATTAATGAAAAGGAAGGCTCTTGATAGAGTTCATTATTTAAAATGGTGAATTTTAGCTGGTGGAAAATAAACCTTACATGTTTTCATTAGTTAGGATCTATGGGTCTTTAATTTATGAAATGAAGAAGACAATTATTTATCGATTAAAGTAGTTGGCTTTAATGGAATAAATAAATATGAATAGGGTTTGTTTTGTAAATTAAGGGTATGGGTATTTAATTTATGAAATGAAGAAAAATGTTTATTTATGGATTAAAGTAGTTGGCTTTAATGGAATAAATAAATATGAATAGGGTTTGTTTTGTAAATTAAGGGTATGGGTTTTTAATTTATCAAATGAAGAAAAAGGTTTAATGGATTAGATTAGTTGGCTTTGATTTATTAAATAAATATGAATAAGGTTTGTTTTGTAAATTAAGGGTATGGGTCTTTAATTTATGAAATGAAGAAAAAGGTTTATTTATGGATTAAAGTAGTTGGCTTTAATGGAATAAATAAATATGAATAGGGTTTGTTTTGTAAATTAAGGGTATGGGTCTTTAATTTATGAAATGAAGAAAATGGTTTATTTATGGATTAAAGTAGTTGGATTTAAAGGAATAAATAAATATAAATAGGGTTTGTTTTGTATATTAAGGGTATGGGTCTTTAATTTATGAAATGAAGAAAAAGGTTATTTATGGATTAAAGTAGTTGAATTTAATGGAATAAATAAATATGAATATAGTTTTTTTGTAAATTAAGGGTATGGGACTTTAATTTATGAAATGAAAAGAAGAAAATTATTTGTGGATTAAAGTAGTTGGCTTTAATTTAGTAAATAATTGTGAAGCTAGATTATTTGGAAATTAAAGGTATGGGACTTTGATTATTGAATAAAGGTTGAGTCATTTATTACAAGCTAGCATATGATCTTGATGCATTTTTGAATAAATCTCATAGGGATATGAGAGGGGAAATAGAAATAGTAGTTTCTATGATATCAACTATGCTTTGGAAATTTGAATTGCTTGGGTTGTTTGTATAGTTGCAATTTGGTAATTAAATGATTAAATGCATTTAGAAGCATGTCTATCATGAACTATGAGTGTCTTGATCCCCTATTATCCTAACTTGATTCATGGAATAGCGGGAGGACCAAAGTTATAGATGAAATAGTGCACAAGTTTGCTCTCTATCTTACATCTTGACTATTTATTCAAATAGATTAGAATGTGGGGATATTTCCCTAATGAAATTGATGTAATGTATTGTTTAAAGGTATGGAGGTTTTACCATACATGCTTATGTAATAAATGAACAATATAGTTGATGTACCTTTGTATTCTATCAATTGAATGTGATTGTATTTAAATCCTTTCTTATGCATGTTTATTCTTTAATTATTGCTTCATGTTTCTAGCTATTCTTTGCTTGTTTAATGAATTATGTTTTGTTAGATTTAGTATCTAGATTTATTATTTCCTTCCTTGTTTGAATAAATTTTATGAGAAAATAGTAGTAATTTCTAGGGTGAACTTAGAGGGTAACCTAAGGGCTTGAGACCTCCACTTAGGGAGATTGGTAACTAGGTTTAGAAGATCATACATGAGTTAAGATAGCTTGTTAGAGGATAAGATTGATAACTTAACTTGCAGTACACATAGCATACCCATGCATAATGGCTTACGTGTAATATAGAGATGCATGTACACCTTATAACGATTGAAGGTGGTAAATCTAGCTCATCAAGGTTGATGAGATGGATGAACTTATGTGCATGACATGAGATATGCCTATGTAGAAGTGACTTGCATGAGGGGAATCTTGTGTGGTATAGTTCTTAATAAAATTAGGGGTTGTAAACATTAAGTTAATCTAAGGTTGGTTAGGGATTTATGAATCCCTCTCCTTAGTCAAAAAAATATTCTTTCTATCTTTGTGTGTTTTCTTGTTCTTAATTTTTGGGTCATTAAATTTGGTATCGGAGCTCTAGGTACAAGGGTATAGAGCTTATTATGTGTTGAAAGATATTTGGAAGTCTCCAATGAAGGCTTGATTAAGTTTAAGATCAAATATGGGATGATATAGAGTCTTTGCTTATTAGGATATAATGGAGTTGATCCCAAAGGAAGATGAATGTTACGATACCTCAGTATGACACTTGGTATTAATGATACATCATAATATTAAAATATTATCCTAGTTAGATTTATAATTATTTTGTATGAAGAACTCTATAATGTGATTTGAGTTAGTGATTTAGTTTAGGTTGAAGCTATAATCTAACTTTTCTTGGTTGAAATCAGATCAAGATTCCACCTAAGGCCAAGAAAGAAGGGCCTACACGTAGATAGAATTGACAAATTAATGTCGAAGAAGGGATCCAAATGAAGGTCCAAAAACTCCCAATATGTGAATGAAATATCTCACTACCACATTTTTTGCATTGCAATATTAGTTAAGACAATTGTTAGAAATGATTATGAACCAAAATATGCACGTTAAAGATTCTAAAGTTAACCAAGCTTAGGCGCTAACTGCGGAGCAGATACAAGCAAGAACCCTCTTGGAGAAGGAAACGGTAAGATATCTAAAGAATGTTTGTATCTCAAAGTTCAATGGAGAAGGAGAGGGAGATGTAGCTGAGGCTTAATTTAAGGGAACTATAGGTTTTCTTCATGGTATTATTTAGGAACCCAAACTATTTGGGCTACTATTTATCTTGAAGGAGCTTCCCTAGACTGGTGGGAAAATTATTATGAGGAAACTAAGATTGAACCAATAGATATTCCATGGAAGGAATTTATAGTCATATTCAACAAAAAGTTCCTCACAAAACATTTCTATGCTCTAAAATTTGAGGAGTTTTCCAATTTAAGGCAAGGAACCAACTTAGTAGATATATACTACAATAAGTTGGTAAAATTGTTGAAGTATGTACCCACCTATAATGAGAAAATGCAAATTTATAAGTTTACTCACATATTGCAATCTAGGATAAATCATGATGTAAAGATGCAGGAACCTAAGTCATTGTAAAAGGTATATGACCTATCCAAGAAAGTAAAGTTGCATTTCCATTATAAATATGAAACCTTGCCTGAGCAAGATCGATAGTATCTAAAGAAAATGAATAGAAATGGGCTTGTAAAATAGGAGGTTGAACAAGATCAGAAGGTTAATAACCCTCAAAATATAGAGAAGAAATTCAATGGAATTCAGAATAAGTTCAAGAAGAAATTTTATAAGAAAGACAACAAACCCAATAGTGCTAAGCCTCAACCACAAAAACCATAAATATAAGTTCCAATAATCAAGGGTGAGAAGCAAAAATCAAAAAAGTGAAAAGGGTCCAAGGATGGGTGTTACCATTGTAGAGGGCCACATTTTTCTAACCAGTGCCCACACCGACTAGGGCCTAGTACATCCAAAATTAAAGGAAAGTAACCTATGCACCAAATCTACGTTGCAACTAGGAGTCAAAAGCTGGAGGAGCAAACCACCCCATTGATTTTAAGGGGTAATATTTTTGATAAGCAAGTGAATATCTTAATTGATAGTGGATCCACTGATAGCTTTATTTATTGTAAATTAGAAAAATATATGCTATAAATGCCAGGGTATTTGGCTCATGGGTGGAAGGTTGAGTATGGTTATGGATAGACATACTTCATAAACCAATGTTTTTTTATGATGGAAATTACTGTAGCTAGTGGAATCACGAAAGGTTACTTATATGGAGCTCCACTTCATGCCCTAATTGTGATCCTAGGAATGGATTGGTTACAAACCCACAAATATGTAATCAATTTTCATGATAGATGGATAAAATATTCTGAAGGAGGCAAGGAAAGTGTATCGCCTAAATTTTTCGCACCCTTACCTTCAGGCTAAAGGATCCATACCCGGAAGGGGGGTGAGAAAAGTATGGAACAATACTTCGGATGGAGAGGCCCTTTGAAGGTCGCACCTCTTGGGGGAGGGGTATAAAGGTGAATTTTCGACGGATGGTGGGGTTCACTAGGAAACTTTGAGTGGCAGTTTCCACGCCTAGGTTTGAAAGGGGGTTTGATTTGTTCGTTTTATGTTCAATCATTCAGATTCCTAGGTTGGCCAAAATGAAGCTAAGCTATTCTATATGAAGATTCTGATTTACATGAAAATAGAAGACATAAATGAATCCTAATGTGATTGAATACAAAGAATATATAAAATGGAGAAGAGTACACCTGATTTTTTATGTCTGATGAAGATTTTGAAGCTTGTAGGAGTCCAGATCGTCCTAGATATGATAGGATCATCTATAATTGTACAAAATCATCCCAAATCATAGGAGATCATCCGAGATCACCCAAGATCATCAACGACCTGATGAATTCATCAAGCAAATTTGTCAGAAACCTGCAATCAAGGAAACATACACCAAAAACCAAAAATACACTTGCAAGAATGATGCAAAATGATAGAAATATGAGTATAGATGTTTTGAATGATAAATCCAGATATCAAATTAAATGAGATGCACTGTTTTGGAAACTTATTTTGAATTTTATCATGCAATTATGCTAAATGAGATGAACTCCAAGATGCAAAATAGAAGTAAATTAATCTAATGCACCAATAAATAAGGAAAATGAGATAGAGAATGCAAACTCAGGTCTCTGATTGCCCCCAACCTGAATTGTAGACCAGATCATCTGTAATCGTACAAGATCATCATCGATCTTGATAGGATCATCTCAAATTGTAGTTGAATCGCTTGCAGCGATCCGAGCTACCTCTGACTGAAACACAATGAAATCCTACAACAAAACTTGAAAACACAAGTGTGAATGATGGGAGATCAGGGAGGGAGTCAGGGAGTCAGGGGGATAAACTGGAAAAATTCCAATTTATATAGGATTAGGGGGAGGTTAGGAGGTTGGGGATCATCCCAATCTAGGAGATCCTCAACGTGGGAATATCCAACCGCGCAGACACGCTTCTTCCCAAGTTAGAGAGGTCGTTGGAACATAAGCTAATTGTGAAATTTTGATTTTGGGACGAAATCATCTGGACGTTCTATTCTAGATGAATTTGTCAAATCGACGACGATATCGTCCAACGGTCACAACAACCTCTAAAAATGGCATTAAAAATGATGTAAACGGTTAACGGGCGGTTTCGGGGTTAAAATTCAAATTTCTACTTTTACTAATGGTTTAACTATGACAATTTTAGAGTGCTACATTTTGTCCCCTCTTTAGCGAATTTTCCAAAAAAATTGCGTTAAAGACGAGTTCTTCACACTTTACGAGAAAGCAAAAATTTATTCCATTTTTTATATGACGATTCTAGGTCGAATCGTACGACTGTTTACTATGGTGCCCCCTTCGAGGTTTTACCCAAATCGAACGTTTAAGGTAAAAGCGCAAAAAAGCAAAAATTAAAAAAAAAATGTCATTTTTTTCAATAAAAATAAGAAAAATAGGGTAAAACCCTAATTCATTTTTACTATTCACTTTCACTGTTTCAGAGCTCTGCAGGAGAAATGGTGGAAACGACACACAGATCGATAGAGATCCGACGCGGGTTGCGGGTAAGGATCTAAACCTAGTTTTACTATGTTTTTAACTTGATTTACTTAATTTTTGAATTGAATTTTAATTTTTTTGGGCGTCACGGACGTTTTTAGGCCGGTGACGAAATCGTCTCTATATTGTCGATTTCGTCTAGGGATGAAATCGATGAAATAGGGGCGATCCCATCCAATAAGGGGCGATCCCCAAATTGAAGAAGTGAGACGATTTCATCCCTTATTGGGCGATCCTGTCCAATAAGGGGTGATCCTATTAAGGACGATTTATCTCAATTTGGTACGATATCGTCCAATAATGGGCAATATCAACTTTGATTTTAATTGATTTTTTTTTAATGATTATGTACTAATGATTTTTGTTGTTTTATTGCTTATTTTGTAGAGGGGATTGCTAAAGAGTCAGGAGTGGAAATACGATGATCTAAGAGATGATTTGGCTGTACTCAATTAGGCCAAGCGAGATAGATTGGCAGAGGTAGGGCTGCAGCATGTGGTAGAGATGCCACAAATTCTTATAGACATGGGGCTACTGACAGCCCTAGCAGAGAGATGGTATTTAGAGTCATCTTGTTTCTGGATACCGACAAGGGAGATGACTCCCACTCTAGAGGATGTATGGAGGATATTGAGGATCCCCATACATGGTCGATTCATGACACCTTCGACCAATCAGGGCCATGCCATGATGAGATTATGCATGGACTTGAGCTTCACCCTAGAGAAGGGCAAAGTGAACATCGAGGCATTGAGGCAGATACCTGGGGCATCTCGGTTGACCCAGGTTTTGGCAAGGGTGGTGGGTGGCCTGCTTCTATGCCACTAGAGTGGATGCAGATTACTGTGGCTACTATCAGATGTGGTTTGTGACATGAGAGACCACGGATACAGGTTTTCTTGGGGTAGATTTGTACTATGCCACTTGTATAGGATCCTTTACGGGGTTGTATACAAGGGGGGTTGATTTCTGGTGCTAACATCACTTCTACAAGTTTGGTGTTGGGAGCACATTGCGGTGTAAAGGATGATAGGGCTTCCAATGACAGGAGTTGACCGGTAGAGACCCCAGGTTTTCTACTAGTGGCTCTAGAGAGGGTCACAACAACGGATAGATCTGTCGATGTCCTAAAGGTTGCTGGATGACATCACCCTAGATCAGATCACTAGTGACCATTGAGAGAGCATCTAGGGTTGGTAGAGGATGGATAGGAGTTGGATCACATCAAGAAAGTCATATGATTGAGGACAGAGTGGGGAGAGGTAGAGCTCCACCACTACAATCGAGTTTTGAGGTATTTTGATCTATAACAGGGGATCCCTAGTCTTAAGGATTATGAGTACTCTCAGACTGTGTAGGATAGTACCACATTGAGTGGAGCTCCAGACATATAGATGTTCTGGAGTCAAGATGCTGATGATGCCCCCATTCAACCAATGGATGGGGATGACGCAGGGGTAGCAGATAGATATGATGCCTGGTATGCAGGCATCCGCCCTCCTTGAATGACAAGGGCATAGGTTCTGATGCACACTATAGTGCAATGGATGGAGAGGTGGTGCCAGGATGCCATTGATGTAGCAAGGGGTCACAGAGGGAGGGATCAGTGATGGCCTCCTTAGGAGAGATGCCGAAGAGCACCACAAGATTCAAAGAGATAGTAGTAGCCAAAGAGGAGAGAGGAGAGGAGAGAAAGATTCCATCCTCAACAGAGGGATAGGCCACCATATCCTGATAGGGGTAAGGGTGTCAAGGTGGGGGAGAGTAGGGAGATGGGAGCTCTCCAGGCGAGGAATGCCTGCCTACGAGTTCAGGTGCAAACTCTACAGGATGAGGCTACATGGCTCAGGGCTCAGAGCAAAGGGGTGAGCATTCTGGAGCTGGCATGGTCGGTTGCTCATATCATGTTCTATCAGGGAGTGTACTACCAACTGGTTCTAGAGGGCTAAAGGATACAGTTTCCAGCCAGCATTAAAAAGATGATCAGGATAGGGTCATCGAGGACATTATCACGATCGATGTTGAGGACCCATGACATAGGACGGGCTTCGATGGGACCACCTCCTCCACCTCAAGGTGGGAGAGGAGATGAGGCTGAGAGCTCAAGGTCTTCTTGAGGCTAGATGCACTTTGTACATAGACTATTTTTGAGATGATTGAGTATGCCAGGGTATATATTATGGCATACCAATCCATTTTGATATGATGTATATACTTCTTGATATATATATGATGTTATTTTTGTGATATGACTTGTGCATATGTTTTATGATGCTTTAATATTTTAATTGTTGATTGACTATTCATGTAATTATGTCGTTGAAAATATTATAATTTTATGTCATGTTATAAAATTAAATGAAATAATCTGATGTAAAAAAACTGGTTGTTGTGGTGTGTTTTGATGAAAATAAAGTGACTTCTAATAATAATTTCAAAGGACATTGTCATTGTTACATGACCATTTCATGGAGTCGCCACTCACTAGGTCATCAAGCTAATCCTAGTATGAGATAAATATTGCTACAAGTAAAAGGGTGCTTAAGAGACTTTCTTAAGACTTTGTGTTGTGATGATGAAATGATGATAGTGATGATTTGTTTTCAGATTTCCATGAAAATATTATGCATGAAATATTAAAAATATGATTTTGCTAGGCATAAAATTCCTAAGTATGATAGAAATTTGAACAATTCCCTAGGAATTATACCATCGTCGCAAATAAAATGAATGTTGACATAATGAAATGAAATAGAAAAGTTTTCGTTCTTTTTTTAAAGCACAATTGTGTAACATAATGATTTAAGCCATATGCTTTTATGGATTAAATAAATGGGAAATAAAATTATAACGATGGTTTGCGCTAGGCATATAATTTTAGGTATAGACTTATACCATCATCGCGAAATCCAAAGAAGAAATTGATATAATAGTTTTATTGCATAGTTGATTTTTGATTTTGAGATAAACAAAAAATATACAAATGAGGACTTGCACTAGGCATAAAATTCCAATTTAGGTTTAGGAACTATACCATCGTCGTGAAATTCGAAAATATATAAATGTGACTTTATTGCTAGATTTTTGAATATGTTTTGCAAGAAAATTTTGGATTTTTGAAAAAAATGTATTTAATTGATTTTACGCTAAGCAGATATTCTTAGGTAAGAAAGTCAAATTATTCCAAAAGATTTGAATAAATATTTTAAATTATTTCAAAGACAAAATTTAGATTTATAAGGAACCCCGTGTGCATACGTGAGTTCATTGCCGATCTTGATCTATCATAATGATACAAAATCTCTCAAACACAAATGTGTGTGCAATTGTAATGTTCATTTACCAATTTTGAGCAAGATAATTTGATACAAGTAATTTGAATTAACAAAATGAGTGTTCGTTGACCATGATTTATATGCATGTAACCGTACCAGACTACTATGTAAGTCGGGTCATCAAGAGCTAGCTGATCCATAAGCGGGCATAGGTCTATACAAAATAAGGTCGCTAATGTGACAGACATGTCATCACGTAAAAAGGAATTACCCAAGTCCAAGTAGGTTGGGCACAAACCACTTGTTATGGGGCTTACCTCACAGTTTTTGAATAATTGAGAATTCCAGGGATTCAAGCTCATTCACCCTTTTTATTTCAAAGGGTAGGAGGGAATTTTATTGCTTTTTCTTATTCTCTTTTCTTTCTCTTTCTGATTTTTTTTTTTTTTTGTATTTTGTATTTTGCTTGACACTGAGATAATGCTGAAATATTGCTGAAATGGTACAAAATGATACTGCAACAGTGCTTCTGAATAATTTTACTTTTTCTCATGATTTTTCTTGATTTTATTTTTCTTTTTCTTCCTATACTAGGGATACTTGCTTGGATTTGTTGTAGAGCAAGGGATTTTTATTCTAGGCAGGGGTGAGCTTGTCCTTTTGTCAATTCTCAAAGATTCTAGACCATGTGCATGATAGGATAGCAGGGGAAACTTTTCGCTCAAGAGACCACTTCTACTGTGTAGCATCGTTTTAAATTTTCAATGAAATCATTTTAATATGAAAAGGTGTACTTGGTTCAAGTAAATAACAAGATCAGTTCTCTATGCTCAAAACTTTATTTAATTCAACTGTGGACTTCGATATAAGAGAGATTAATAATCATACCAAATAAGATCAAGATATTTATCCATGTGAGTGTGAAAGTGAGGGATTCCAAATAAATGCTAATTTATCCAAAATAACTGAAAATATAACTGCAATACTTTCAAGAATTGATAGGTGCAAAATAGAAGATGTTTTTGAGGATTTTGATGATTTTGATTTTTTTATATTTTGATTTTTTATTTATGGATTGAGAGAATACATAATATTACTATTTTTGAAATTTTTATATGAATTACTAATATGAGACAATATGTATAACATATACAGTGACGAAATTACCAGATTTATGCATAATAGCACTTAAGATGCATAATGTTCATAGGTTATTTAAGATTTTTACCATCTAAGGTAGCTAATCTGTATGCTCCCGATCCAAATTTAGCAGTGATAATATATGGCCCAAGCCAGTTAGGCTCGAATTTGCCTTTAAGGTCTTTAGTTGCATTAGTATTTTTTTTATTTTCTTTTAAGACAAGGTCGCTGATCTCAAAGGATCAATTATGAACTTTCTTGAGATATGCTCATTTGAGCTTGTTCTGGTAGGCACAAATATGCTCCAAAGCATTAATGCACTTCTCATCTAGGAGTTCCAGCTGATTAAATCTTCCAGCATGATATTCATCTCCTACTTCAATATCTTGAAGTAGCAGAGCCAAAGAAGGAACTTCTAGTTCAAAGGGAAAAACAACTTCAGCGCCATAAACCAAAACAAAAGGTGAAGTGCCCGTGGGAGTCTGAATGCTAGTTCGATATGCCCACAAAGCAAGATATAATGGAATGTGCCAATCATGGCAAAATTTATTGACTAATCTCTTGAGGATTTTAATTAATGTTTTATTAGATGCTTCTGCTTGGCCATTACCCTGAGGATAATAGGGAGTGGACCAACGATGTTGAATTTTATATTTTTGACATAGTTTCTTTACATCTTTGTTTTTGAAACAAGTTCCATTATCCGAGATGAGATTTGCAGGAATTCTGAACCTACAAATAATTTGATTAAGAATAAACTTGGAAACTTGCATTCCAATGCAAGAAGCTAAGGGCATAGCTTCGACCCACTTCATAAAATACTCGGTGGCAGTTATGATGAATTTGTGTCCATCAGATGACACAGGGTTGATTTTACCGATAATGTCTAAGCCCCATTTTGAAAAGGGCCATGGGGATGAAATAGCCTATAGTTCTTGTGCAGGCGCATGGACAAGGTTAGCGTGTTTTTGGAACTTGTCGCAATGGCACACGTAATCATGTGCATCATTCTCCATGGTAGGCCAAAAATATCCTATCCTAAGGAGCTTCTTAGCAATGGTGCTACCACTAAAGTGTCCCCCATAAGATCCATCGTGGGATTCACTCAAAGTTGATCTAGACTCTTCTAGATTCAAACATCTTAATAGGATACCTTCAAAAGATCTCCTATATAACGTATTGCCAATTATTACAAAGCGAATTGCTCGTCTACGTAATAATTGATGCTGATTTCTATTAAAACCTTCAGAGAAGGTCCCATTTTGAAGAAAATTGAGGATGTCAGTGTACCAAAGTTCAAGAATAGTTTCGTTGATTAGAAACACATCCAAAGGTTCCAAGCATGATTTAGTTGAAGTGGGTTCTTGGAGTCGATGAATAATGATGGTAGCATATTCATCATAAAAGAGATGCAGTTGCGACCATAGCATCAGTTGCATGATTGCTAGTTCTAGGAATAGCTTCCAAGGTAACTTGATCAAATAAAAAGATCAATTGTAATACATATGCTTTATATGGGCATAATTTATCATCTCTGGTCTGATAAACATCGTTAATTTGATTTATAACAAGTTTAGAATCATTGAAAACTAATAGATTTTTAATTTTTAGTGCCAGGGCAGCTCGTAATCCAAGGATTAGAGCCTCATATTCAACAGTGTTATTAGTACAGGCAAACATTAATTTAAAGGATAGAGGTATGAGATGTTTCTATGGAGATATTAAAATAATACCTGCACCAGCCCCACTCATGCATTGGGCTCAGTCAAAGTATACGGACCATTGCTCTGAATGATCCGCCTCTAGGTTAAGGCATTCGTCAGGAAACTCAATGACAAGGGGATGGGTGGACTCTAAGGGTGCAGCAGCTAATTGATCTGCTATGATTTGATCCTTAACAGAATTCTATACTCTAAACATGAGTTCAAACTTGCTTAGAGCAAAAACCCACTTCGTTGTGTGACCAGATAAATAAGGTCGGCTCATGAGATACCGCAAGGGATAGGATTTAGCAATAATGTATGTTTTCTGACTGATCATATAATGACATAGTTTCTGTGTAGAAAATATGACTGCTAGACATAACTTCTCTAATGCTGTGTAGTGGGTTTCATAACTAATTAATGTTTCGCTAATGTAATAATTAGCACGCTCTCTTTTCTCATCATCAAGTTGAGCTAACATAGCTCCTAAAGAAAAATATGAAGCAGAAATATAAAAGATAAATGGACGATCAGGTTTAGGTGGTGAAAGTACAGGTAGGTTAAGAAGATATTGTATGAGGAGCTCAAATGCTTTCTTACATTCATTTTCCCAATGGAAAGAGACATCCTTCTTAAGAAGCTTAAGAAATGGGTCCAATTTTATCTGCCAGCTTATCGATGAAGCGACGGATAGCTTGAAGCTTACCTTGTAGACTCCGTAATTCAGATATATTTGTAGGTGCGGGCATATCAGTGATAGCCATAATCTTGAGAGGGTCAATTTCAATGCCACATAAATAAACTATAACCCCCAATAATTTACCTAACTTAACTCTGAATATACATTTGGCTAGATTCAATCGGATAAGATATTCCCTTAATCGATCAAATACTTTTCTCAAGTCATATAAATGGTCATCTTCTTCGGTAGAATGAGTTATAATGTCATCTACATAATCATGTAGTATATCATGCATAATATCATGAAATATATAATTCATGGCTCGTTGATAGGTTGCACCTGCATTCTTCAAACTAAATGGCATTACTTTTCAACAGAAAGTCCCCCAAGGGATAATAAAGGTTGTTTTAGCCTGATCTTTAGGAGCTATCTTGATCTGATTATAACCAGAAAATCCATCCATTAAGGATATCATTCCACTCCTAGCAGTAAAATCAATGATATGATCCATATTGGGAAGGGGAAAATCGTCTTTAGGTCATGCAACATTAATATCTCTAAAGTCTGTACAAACCCTAATCTTAATAGCTTCTTTCTTAGTTACTGGAACTACATTCGAGATCCATTCAACATAATCAATGGCTTGTATAGAAATAACATTCAAGAGTTTTTCTAACTCCCATTTGACTAGTAAGGCCACTTTAGGATGCATTTTTATAAGCTTCTGCTTAACAGGTTTAGTATCCAGATGCACTACTAGGTGATGCATAACTACAAAAGGGTCTAAACTTGGCATATCTTCATATGTCCAAGCAAAAACATATTCATATTCTTTAAGAAATGCAATGTATTTATCCTATTTTTCTTGACTCAATTCTGATCCAATGTTGATTATGTGACGGTTATTATCAGTTCCAATGTTAATTTTTACGACATTTTCTACTTCCATGTGTAGATTTATCTCAAAATTAGGTGGGACGGGTGAAACACCCAATTATTGTAATTCTTCCAAGGTTAGATGGATAATTCATCTTGAGGAGTCGTGGCCTTAAGCTAGGCTATACTAGGTATAGAGCCATCAAAATAAAATCCATTATGTAATAATTCCTCAACAGAGACATCGTGAAAGATATCTCCCTCCAACTCATCGTTAGATTCAGCGATCATCTCAGGATAAGCTATAGATAGCATATTACATGTGAATGTCTTATTCATTAAATGCAAAGCATCACGTTCATCTAAATAATCTTGGTAACATATAATATGGTCATCATCCTCAAATGGGAATGGCTGACCCTTACTAGAAAATAGGCCCACACCACATCGGGTGGGCCATGCTTCTACCTCAAAAGGTTCTTTCATACCATTCTGGAAAGGTCCCAAACCTTTCCCTTTATATCCCAATTTAAGCATTATAGGTTTGGCTTTAATATACTCATTAGTAAAATAACATCGAGCATATCCATCATAATGAGTTATGAGGTTTCTAGGTATTCTACCCTAGTCATATCCCTTATAAATAAAGGCACAAATCTCGACTTGGTAAATACTTCCCATAGGCTGTGGGAGGCCCAAGGTATGAGGAGATGGGGGCAAATTATTTAAAATAAGGGAATCTTGCATAGAAGCATTTGTTTCTTCTAATAGAATAATTTTAGATAGATCGGGTAAGAGCTCATCATTAAGAGCATAAGAGGTATAAGGAACATTCCCTATGTATTTCGATGCAAAAAATATGAATTTGGTAGATGTAGAGGTGTCAATAGATGGGTATATTAAAGGTATGGAAGTTATAGGATTAGAACAAGAAATATTGGTTGTGGGATTAGGATCTTTCTTAGGTCCTAATATGGTTTGTTCAGAAGATGGTTGAGCTATATGTGTAGGTACAACTGATGGAGAAGAAGTAGATGATGTTGTGGGTGTGAGTTTCACACGTTTATATGGATGATGAGAATTAGAATGTGTGGATGACAGAGCGGGGTAAAATTGAATTCCAATAGGTTCTACCAAAGCACACATATCAAAGGGTCTTGGATCACCATGAATGGGAACCAACCGATTCTTAAATTTGAACTTAAAACATTGATGTAAAGTTGAGGGAATAGCTCGCATCGCGTTGATCCAAGGACGACCCAAGAGTATATTGTATAATGCAGGGCAATGTACAATAAACACAGTCGTATCCAAGGTTCTTGGACCAATCTACAATGGAATGGTAATAACTCCACACGTTTCTTGTGTTTTGTCATTGAAATATTTTATGATCATATCAGTTCTTTTAATTTCATCACTTCTAAACCCAAATATTTGGTAGAAGTCAAAAGTGTAGATATTTAAAGATGAACCATTATCAATCAAAACTCGTTTGACTGCTACATCTCCAATTAAGGTAGTAATATACAAGAGGTTATCTTTATCTAAACTGTGTTGTGGTATGTCTCTATCCCGAAAGTCAATACAATCAACTTCACAAGTTATTATAGTATCAGTCATGGTTTCAGGTTGAATATCTTGTGGTACCATCGTATGACTTAATGTGAGCATTAATTCATCTCTATGTGTAGGAGAAGATCTTAAAAAGTCCAAGAGAGAAATTCTAGTTGTAATATTTGATAATTGTTCATTAATATTATAAGGAGGTTTAGGTTGAACATTAGGTGAATGATTCCATTTATTAGGAACCTTCAAAACAAATGGAGCTGATCCACCATTCTGAATTTGATCTTGTTGAGAATTTTGAACCTGTTGTCTAGTAATAGCTTTGATGGTACCCATAATATTATTCTACGGATGATGAATGGGTCTTGGTCTAGCGTTTATAGCTAGCTCATTAGAAATTAATCGGTGAGATGATGGTCTAGTAGTGACTCTTATTGGAAATGGCTCTTCTGGAACCATATAACTTGTGATAGGGTGAATAGGATTCGATTCATCTTTAGAACTATTCAATTGATTTGATGTGATTTCCATATCACTCTCAGTCTCGTATTCTGTATCACTAAGATCAGGTATCTGAATATTATATAGAGGCCTAGTTGTAAGCACAAATAAAGTTGTGTCAAATATTTCTAGATCATGAATAGGTAAATGGCCACTAATAGTTCCTACATATCGAGCAGGAGGAGGGACATTATGATGTTAAACTTGATTAGCCACATCCTTACCATGTTTTGGTAAGGGATGTTGAAAGATTTCCAATGACTGATTGGCATTCTGATTCTGGTTTTGTGGGATGTTTTTTTGTACATTATTAGGAGGATTTTGCTTAGGTTGAAATGCTTGCACCTCCTTCTCATTGTTATCAATCAAGTCTTGTATTTTATATTTTAATATTTTACAAGAGTTGGTAGTGTGTCCAGGTCCTCTATGGAATTCATAGTGTAAATATGCTTTGTATCCGGGTATAGTTGGATCTTGTTCCCGAATATTTGGTAATTGAATTAAACCTCATTCTAATAATTGTGGTAGAATAGTTGATAAAGGTTGATTTAACCTAGTAAATTCTTGAGGAGGTCTATCAGGAGGTTTTAGTACAAACTTCTCTACTGTCTTCGCAGCATTAACATTAATAGTATTTCTACTATCGGTGACTCCATCACCCACAACTTGTTTATTCTTATATTGATTTTTGGATGTTTTCTCATCGTCTCTCTTTTTAAGCTAGCCTCTCCTAATGAGATCATCTTCCAATCTTCGGGCTAAGTTTATAGCCTGATCGAAGGTGGTCAAGGTAGCAGTTGATAATTTGTAAGATAGTTGCTCTTGCAAATTATTAATAAAGATGTCCAACATCTCCCTATAAGGTAACACAAAGTGCAATTTTCCTATCAACTGTCTCCACCTAGCTAGGAAATCAGCAAAGCATTCATATTTTCCCTGTTTTAAGTTATACAAATCTTTAATGGTCACATCTCTTTCGATGTAGGCACTAAATTGATGAATAAAAGACTCAGCAGTTTCTTCAAAATTATTAAAAGAGTTAGTGGGTAATTGATAATACCACTCTAATGCCATTCCTCCAAATATTTTTAGAAACATTTTTAGTAATAACAAGTCATCATGTGATATATCATGACATGCTATCCTAAACATACGAAGATGTTGTATGGGATCTTTGGTTCCTTTATATATGGGAAGAATATGCATAGGAAAATGTTTAGGATACGGCTATTCTATGACTATAGGATCTAAAGGCTGACTACACATCTCTCGATAATTGTACGAGGGATGGTAGGGGTCTATCTGGTCCATGCGGGAAACTAACTATTTCACCGCGGCTTCTAGATTGCTAGTTTGTCCACCATATTGGTTTGGTTGCACATAGGTATGGGATCTATGAGCGTATGATGGTGTGACACAAGGATTAGATGTTATATTGCTATTATGCAAAGTGTCGGTAGGAAGAGTATTATGAAGGGGATTGGTAATAGTATTATGTTGTACCTTAGATTGTTGGTAATTGGTGTTCGGTTTTGTTTTGGGTTTTTGTTGATTTAAGGTATGTTGATCAAGAGCTTGGTGAAATAGAGCAGTAAATGATGGTTTCTTTTGTGCAGGAATGACCCTAGGCTTGTTAATAGGTACTTTAGATCGTTGGGTAACCTATTGTTGTTGCATGCTCTGGATCGTAGCTACTATATCCAAATTGGATGGTCCAACTTGATCACTCTCTTGGTCAATAAAGGACAAGGGATTAGTGTGTGTTTGAAATACTTCTTCTAGAGTTTCTTGAGTGTCACTAATTCGATCCTTGTCCATATGGGCTACTCTATTAAAACACCAATATTAGTGTTAATGAACTTCCAGAATTGTTCCATGTTCTCAAAAGTGATAGCTCCTCTCGAAGACATTTTAGGGGATGAAGATCCTTCCTCTCTAATAATTTCTTCTTGTTCATTTCCTACATCAAGCTCTTCTTCTTGCTGGTCTAGGGTTTCTTCTTCCTAAACTTGGTCCTCAGGAGGGACATTTTGGTCAGTTAATGGTCTTCCTAACCAATATTCATCTTCTTCGATTTGTTTTCCATTCTTGAGTCTAGGCATTGTGCTAAACTTAGGTTTTAGCAAATATATATACTTATATATATATATATATATATATATATATATATATGCGATAGGGTTGAGAGGTATATATTTTAACTATATACCTACTATAATATTTTAAAGGAAATGTTTTGTTATTTTTGTTTTTTTTTGTGTGATTTTATTATATTATTATTTTGCGAGAATAAAAATAACAAAAAACATGCTAGTTGTAAGAAAAAATAGTAGAAAGAATTACTTAGCTTTCTATGAATAGTTTATGGATATCATTGATAGGGTCAAGTTCATCAGGAGTCATGAAATGCTCCTCTTCAAATTGGAAGTTGTTTTTAGAACTTGACAAAGAGTGCTATGGTAATATGATCTATTTTAGACTCTGACATGTAAAAATAAAGTTCATGGCAATACTCTCGATACAACATAGCTCTAGGAACTCTATTCCATATCTTTCTATCTGTAATAATGACTTATTGATACTCTACACGAGATATAAATTTAAGTACTACAACTACGTTCTCAAGGTATTCCTCAAAGGTGTATAATTTAGAGGACACGAGTGCTATTTTATCGGCTAACCACCTATGGCAAGCTCTCTGAAGTTCATGATACAAATTCACCTGATTAGGATCCAAGATTCTATCTAGTACAAACCTCTTAATTTGCCTAAGTTCTACAGATATAGATTCAATAATACCCAATCTCCTGTCAAGTTCATCCCACAAAGGTTGGGCTCTATATGTTTGAGGTACTCTAAGCATAGAAGTAATCTCTATACCCGTTAATTGATTTTCAAAATTTATGGAGACAACTCGTCTTCTATTATAATCTACCATCTAAGTATGATATGCAAATTTCACAGTTTTCTAATGATTCTAGATGTTCTTAATAATGTATTTTTTTTTTGGATTGTTTTCAAAAGGTGTTTTTAGTTTCACGTCGGGTTCACCAAAATGTATCGCCCAAATTTTTTGCACCATTACCTTCAGGCTAAAGGATCCATACCTGAAATGGGGATGAGAAAAGGATGGAACAATACCTTGGATGGAGAGGCCCTTTGAAGGTCATGCCTCTCGGGGGAGGGGTATAAAGGTGATTTTTTTATAGATGGTGGGGTTCACCAGGAAACTTTGAGTGGCAATTTCCACGTCTAGGTTTGAAAGGGGGTTTGATTTGTCCATTTTATTTTCAATAATTCAGATTTCTAGGTTGGCAAAAATGAAGCTAAGATATTCTATATGAAGATTCTAATTTACATGAAAATAGAAGACATAAATGAATCCTAATGTGATTGAATACAGATAATATATAAAATGGAGAAGAGTACACCTGATTTCTGATGTCTGATGAATATTTTGAAGCTTGTAGGAGTCCAGATCCTCCCGGATATAACATGATTGTCTGTAATTGTATAGAATCATCCCAAATCATAGGATATCATCCGAGATCGCCCAAGATCATCAGCGACCTGATGAATTCATCAGGTGAATTCATCAAAAACCTGCAATCAAGGAAACAGACACCAAAAACCAAAAATACACTTGCAATAATGATGCAAAATGATAGAAATATGAGTATAGATGTTTTGAATGATCAATCCAGATATCAAATTAAATGAGATGCACTATTTTGGAAACTTATTTTGAATTTTATCATGCAATTATGCTAAATGATATGAACTCCAAGATGCAAAACATAAGTAAATTAATCTAATGCACCAATAAATAAGGAAAATGAGATAGAGAATGCAAACTCAGGGCTTTGATTTCCCCCAAGCTGAATTGTAGACTAGATCATCTGTAATCATACAAGATCATCGTCGATATTGACAGGATCATCTTAAATTGTAGTTGAATCGCCTATGATGATCCAAGCTACCTCCAACTGAAACACAGTGAAATCTTGGAACAAAACTTGAAAACACAAGTGCAAATGATGAGAGATCAGGGAGGGAGTCAGGGAGTCAGGGGGATAAACTAGAAAAATCCCAGTTTATATAGGATTAAGGGGAGGTTATGAGGTTGGGGATCATCCCAATATGGGAGATCCTCAATGTGGGAATCTCCAACCATGCAGACACGCTTCTTCCCAAGTTGGAGAGGTTGTTGGAATAGAAGCTAATTACAAAAATTTGGTTTTGGGATGAAATCATCTAGACGTTCTGTTCTAGACAAATTCATCCAATTTGGGATGATATCATCAGATCGACGACGATATCGTCAGATCGATGACGATATCGTCCAACGGTCACAAAAACCTCTAAAAATGGCACAAAAAATGAGGTAAGCGGTTAACGAGCGGTTTTGGGGTTAAAATTCAAATTTCTACTTTTTACTAATGGTTTAACTATGCCAATTTTAGGGTGCTATAGAAAGGCTACAAATTCATAGAAAAAATGGGGTATTCAAACCCTAGATGTTGTCAGCTATGCAGTTGAAGAAATTCCTTAGGAAATGAGGGGTTGTCTATGTGATAAAGTTATACAAAGTTGGTGAAGACCAAAAGAAAGAGGTGTTGTAGACACACCCCATTTTATAGGATTTTAAGGATGTATTCCTTGAGGATTTACGTAGGCTCCCTCATGTGCGTGAATTTGATTTCACTATTGATCTTATTTTAGGAGCGAAACAAATTCATAGATATCTATATAGGATGACACCTATAAAGATGCAATAATTAAAGGTACAATTACAAGGGTTATTAGATAATGGGTTGATAAAACCAAGTGTGTCATCTTGGGGTGCACCTATTTTATTTATGAAAAATAAAGACAACTCTCTAAGATTGTGTATTGACTACAAGATACTAAATAAAGCTACAATCAAGAACCGGTATCCCCTACCTAGAATAAAAGATCTATTCAATCATCCAGGAGATGTCATAGTGTTTACTAAGATAGATTTTAGGTCAGGGTATCACCAATTAAGAATACGTGAGGAGGATACTTGCAATATGACATTTAAAACTAGGTATAGACATTATGAGTTCATAGTCCTACCCTTTGGATTGACTAATGCCTCAGATGCCTTCATGAATTTAATGAATAGTGTGTTTCAAAGGCACTTGGATCAGTTGGTCCTTGTATTTCTAGATGATTTCCTAATATACTCTCAAAACAAGGAATAACACAATAAGCATCTCAAGATCGTATTAGAGTTACTAAATAAAATCTACAAAAATCTAGACAAGAGCGATTTTTATGTTTTTGAAGTACGATATTTAGGGCATATCATATTAGTAGAGGTAATTGCAGTGGATCAAAAAAATATCAAGGCCATACTAAATTAGCCACCCCCTACTATTATTACTAAAGTAAGAAGCTTCATGGGGTTAACAAGCTACTATAGATGTTATATAAAGGATTTTCCAATGATTGCTTTAGCAATAACTAACCTTCAAAATAAAGGGAAGGAATTCAAATAGACAAAAAAGTGTGAAACTAATTTTGCTTTGTTGAAATGAAAAAACTCACTACTACACCAATATTGAAGATTCTAGATTCCTAAGGAGGAATTTTTGGTATACACCGATGCATCACTGGAAGGGTTAGGAGGAGTACTTATGCAATAAGGGGTAGCAATAGATTATACTTCAAGGAAAATTAAAAATCATGAAGTTAATTATTCTACTCATGATTTAGAGCTAGCCATTGTGGTGCACACTCTAAAAGTCTAGTGTCATTATCCAATAGGAAGACCTTTTGAGTTAAAATTAGATCATAAAATTCTAAGGTACATATTTACCCAACACATACTCAATGCGAGACAGAGAAGGTGGATCGAGTTTCTCAATGAGTATGACTTTGAAATTGAGTACATAAAGGGAAAAGAGAATAATGTTGTTGATGCCTTGAGTAGAAGGAGACACATAGCAGCCATAACCAAGAGTCACATAAAACTCATGGACCAAGTAAGGCAAGAGCAATATCAGGATGAATATTGCCAAGAAATTCAAGCTAGAATAGACAAAAACCCTAAGGGCAATAAGGATTTTGGGGTGATAGATAAAATTTTGTGCTACAAAGGTAGAATCATCATACCAAAATTAGGGGATTTAAGAAATCTAATAATATAAGAAGCCATAGATCTCCTTATACAACTTAGCTCGAAGGGGAAAAAATGAGGGAAAATCTGAAAAGAACCTTTTTTTGGGTGGGAATGAAGAAGGATATTACTGATTTTGTTGCTCGATGCCTCAAATGTTAGAATGTTAAGGTATAACGTAAGAACCCCGTAGGATAGTTGTATCCACATAGTATACCTACGCAGAAATGGTAGGTCATATATATGGATTTTATAGTAGGTTTACCAAATACCAAGTACTAGCATGATGCAATCCTAGTAGTGGTCGAAAAATTGACTAAGGTTATGCAGTTTATACCTGGGAGTACCAAGGATGATGCTTAGGTGGTGGCTAATATATTTTCCAAGGAAGTGTTCATATTGCATGGATTTCTTGAGATAATTATCTTAGATAGAGATTCCAGGTTCACTTTTGAATTCTAGAAAGTCCTTCATTAAGCAATAGGCACGAAGTTGAACATGAGTTTGGCATACCATCCTAAAATAGATAGTAGAATAGAGTAGGTAAACCAATCAGTAGAAGACATGTTATGCATGTATTGTATGGACCACAAGTTTCACTGGGAAGAAAACCTACCCTTGGTAGATTTCACCTACAATAATGGGTATCACTCATCTTTGGGAATGGCACCTTTTGATGCCTTGTATGGGTGAAAGTGTAGAACACCACTGTCATGGGATAACCTAGAGGATAGAGTTGTGATTGGACCAAAAATAGTTAGAGAAATAGAAGAACAATTAAAGGTAATCAGACAAAAACTTAAGGAAGTGGTGGATAGGTAGAAGAGTTATGCTAATTTAAAGAGAACTCAAAGGGGTACTCAGTAGGATACAAAGTGTTCCTAAGGGTCAAACCAATTAAAAGTGTGATTAAATCCATAAAACTAGATCCGCAATTTATAGGACCCTTTGAGATCACTGAAAATATTAGTTCAGTTGCATACCAACTCGATTTACCTCTTAATCTATCAAAAATCCATGACACTTTCCACATATATTTGCTTAGGAAATATATTTCTAACCTTGAATATGTGTGGGATGTTTCTAATTTACGTAAGGCAAATCCAAAGGCAATTGAAGTAATACCAATATAGATTCTTGAGTTCCACTCTAAGATTATGCAAAATCAAACTCTTGAGCAATGCAAGGTCCATTGGGACAATTTCTCAGAAATAAATGCCACTTGGGAGAAAGTGGCACATATACGAAAATATTTTCCTTTTTTGTTTGATGATATTTAAACTATAATAAATTGCTTTTGACTATATTATGATTGTGTAAAACTAAGAAACACCAAGATGGTGTTTATTCCTAGTGGGGGAGGATGTCATGACCCTCCCAGATGGACCTTTTGACATGAAAAACAATGTATTAATTAATGGTTCTATAATACTTAAATTTTATGCAATTAAGCAACTATGTGATGTTAATAGATACTGAAGATAATAATACTACTAACAAATTGCCAATGTGTAGGATAAGGTACACTTGTAAGTGGAATAAGTTGAGTCATCCATCAAAGGTGAGGGTACTTGAGGTTGGGTAAGTGATGATAAGGCAAAATCAAAGGTAACAAGGATGGATACCTTCATATAGGCATGCATTCAATTAAGGATAATCATCAATAGTTAGCCACATTGAGCCCCAGACTGATGGTCTAGTAGCTATTGTAAGTTCTAGAAGTTGAGATAGGTGACTAAATTGATGGAAATATCTCCCTCTTTGTCTGTTGCACATGCTTGATTGTATTTTACTTTAGTACTATTGCCTCAATAATTTGAGAAGTATGAATGAATAGGTTATCTTCATAGCTCCTTGTGTGCTCTGATAACTGGGATGATAAATAGATTTCATTTTAAATAAATGGTTGATTTATTTTAATAGATTTCATTCTAAATAAATGGTTGATTTATTTTAGAATGACGAAGGGATTTTATTTAAAACAAAATTTTATTTATACCTCTTTTAAAGAATAAAGAAGTAGTTGTTTCATATTAAGCAATAAAAGAATTTCTACGATAAATGATGGTTGCTCCATTTGTAGTAAAAGGGAATTCATTTAACTCATTAAGAAAGCTATTGTTGTCTTAATTATATGAGGATTTTATTAATAAAATAATAATCTACTAATTAGTTTAAAAAAGTTAATTAAGTATAGAACCTACCTTCAGAATTGGATCAACTAGCTAGGCGAAGTTTCCAATTGACATGAAATGATGACTTCATTAACATTAAGGGATAGCTTCATTAATATGAAGGGATGGATTCATTGACATGGAGGAATGGCTTCAATTTTGGTAGTGCCTAGGGAAGGAAAAAAGAAGAAAATATCCCATCTACCACCTGATGGGAAGATGGGAACTTATGCTGGGTAGGCGATGGATGGAAGCCAAGGGAAGAGATAGGCACTAAGGAAAGGGAAGGAGGATGTTATACACTAGGTTAGAGGAGACAGGCATGAAAGGAGAGAGTAGTGAGCACTGAAAGGAGTATGGATAACAAGCACCATGAAATAGAAGGTGAGGAATCGCATGAATATGAGGAAAAAGGAGACAGACATTTGTTAGTACAACCGAGAAAGCCACCTAGTACGTAAATAACAAGGTTGGATTCATGGAATTATTTAAATAGTTGTGCTTGAAGTTTTCTACCATTGGTTTTTAGTTTGATGTTGGACTATAGGTTTTTCTATGCATGTCATCCCCTTGACCAAGGTAGACCTCCTCCTTTGTGGAGATTTAGTGTTGAGCCATAAGAATGATTCGTGGGTCATCGTCACTATAGCCACAACTTGTGGAACCTCTGTTAAGTCATGGTTGTGTTAAGCCTTCATGACCAAAATCTCATGTTGTCCAGGTATGGGGGTAGACCATATCCCTTTGAACTGGATAACACTTTGCATAGAGTATCCTTTGAAGATAGGCCTTTGTTGTTGGGTCAGTTTTCTCGTGGTGTTCCCTATATCCCTATCATAGACACTCACCTTTGTGTTAGGCTATGCTGGGTAGAAGGTAGGTAGTGTTAGATTTGGGTTCCTATGAGGATTCATCAGTGTTGGGTTCCCAGGGATGTCCTCTCTCTTGGGTGTTTTGTGTTTGTATAATTCTACACTGTGGACTATAGGTTGAGTGAACCGATGATGAATCAACAACCACATCTTGGTTGTCATCATGTAGTGACCTCAACACTCTAGCACTTCACCTTTACTATAGCTAGCTGTGTGTTGCGTATTACCTCAATATGTGCCCTTGTTGCTTCTATGGTTTTTAATATGTTATGTTCTATTCATTGTTTTCCAGATTTAGTAGCGGGTTTTGCCGAAAGGGGAGGTCATAGAATATATGGGTAGGAAACAATTATATAGTTTCATTAATTAAATAATAGATTTTAAATTAGTGGAAATGAAAGACTTCTTTTATATAAATTTCATTATTTAAAATAGTAAATTTAGATTAATGAAAATTAAGGCTCTTGATAGAGTTCATTATTTAAAATGGTTAATTTTAGATGGTGGAAAAAGAAACCTTATATGTTTTCATTAGTTAGGATCTATGGGTATTTAATTTATGAAATGAAGAAGAAAATTATTTATGGATTAAAGTAGTTTGCTTTAATGGAATAAGTAAATATGAATAGGGTTTGTTTTGTAAATTAAGGGTATGGGTATTTAATTTATGAAATGAAGAAAAAGGTTTATTTATGGATTAAAGTAGTTGGCTTTAATGGAATAAATAAATATGAATAGGGTTTTTTTTAATAAATTAAGGGTTTGGGTCTTTAATTTATGAAATGAAGAAAAAGGTTTATTTATGGATTAAAGTAGTTGGCTTTAATGGAATAAATAAATATGAATAGGGTTTGTTTTGTAAATTAAGGGTATGGGTCTTTAATTTATGAAATGAAGAAAAAGGTTTATTTATGGATTAAAGTAGTTGGCTTTAATGGAATAAATAAATATGAATAGGGTTTGTTTTGTAAATTAAGGTATGGGTCTTTAACCTATGAAACGAAGAAAAAAATTTATTTATAGATTAAATAAGTTGGGTTTAATGAAATAAATAAATATGAATAGGGTTTGTTTTGTAAATTAAGGGTATGGATCTTTAATTTATGAAATGAAGAAAAAGGTTTATTTATGGATTAAAGTAGTTGGATTTAATGGAATAAATAAATATGAATGTAGTTATTTTTTAAATTAAGGGTATGGGACTTTAATTTATGAAATGAAAAGAAGAAAATTATTTGTGGATTAAAGTAGTTGGCTTTAATTTAGTAAATAATTATGAACCTAGATTATTTGGCAATTAAAGGTATGGGACTTTGATTGTTGAATAAAGGTTGAGTCATTTATTACAAGCTAGCATATGATCTTGATGCATTGTTGAATAACTCTCATAGGGATATGAGAGGGGAAATAGAAAGAGTAGTTTCTATGATATCAACTATGCTTTAGAAAGTTGAATTTCTTGGGTTGTTTGTATAGTTGTAATTTGGCAATGAAATGATTAAATGCATTTAGAAGCATGTCTATCCTAAACTATGAGTGTCCTAATCCCCTATTATTATCACTTGATTGGTGGAAGAGCTAGAGGACCAAAGTTACAGATGAAACAATGCACAAGTTTTCTCTCTATCTTAAATCTTGACTATTTATTCAAATAGATTAGAATGTAGGGAGGTTTCCCTGAAGAAATTGATGAAATATATTGTTTAAAAGCATGGAGGTTTTACCATACATGCTTATGTAATAAATGAACAATATAGTTGATGTACATTTGTATTATATCAATTGAATGTGATTGTATTTAAACTCTTTCTTATGAATGTTTATTCTATAATTATTGCTTCATGGTTTCTAGTTATTCTTTGCATGTTTAATGAATTATGTTTTGTTGGATTTAGTATCTAGATTTATTGTTTCCTTCATTATTGAATAAATTTTATGAAAAAATAGTTGTAAGTTCTAGGGTGAACTTATAGGGTAACCTAAGGGCTTGAGACCCCCTTACGGAGATTGGTAACTAGGTTTAGAAGATCGTATTTAAGTTCAGATGGCTTATTAGAGGATAATATTGATAGCTTAACTCATAGTACACGTATCATACCCAAACATAATGGCTTTCATGGAATATGGATATGTGTGTACACCTTCTAACAATTGAGAGTGGTAAGTCTAGCTCATCAAGGTTGATGAGATGGATGGACTTATGTGCATGACATGAGATATGCCTACACAGAAGGGACTTGTGTGAGGGGAATCTTGTGTGGTATAGTTCTTGAGAAACTTAGGGGTTGTGAACATTAATTTAATCTAAGGTTTGTTATGGATTTATGAATCCCTTTCCTTAGTAAAAAAAAAATTCTTTCTATATTTTTGTGTTTTCTTGCTCTTGATTTTTTGGTCATTATAGAGTCCTTGTATGAGGAAATAGGATTATATGAGGTTGATTGAGGGATAGTGTTAGGGGAAATATCTTGTGATGAGGATGAAAGGTTAATGGAGGTGTGGGGTAGGATATGGGGATCCTCTTATTGAGGAATAATAGTTATAGGATGAGGAAGAGGGTTATTTATGGGATCATGGTTATGGTTTATGGTTGGAAGAGATGTTTGGGTAGGTGTGTGATCTTGGTATTGGGAAGAAGTGGAGGGTATGGTGATTATAAATTGAGCCTAGGTGGGGTAAGTTTAATATAATGAGTTAATTTTTGGGTAAGAGTGATGACAAGGTTAGGTTGTAATAGTTTTGGGGATATGGTGAGAATGGGAATTGGTATTTGTTGGGTGTCAATAGATAATTAGGGAGAGGGTGACAAATATTTGATAGGATTAGAGGGGGATGTCAACATGGGGTGGTTTGTAATGGGAGGTAGTGGCAAAGGTGGTGTAGGATATGAAGAGGTAAGGGTTAGCGATGCTTTCTTAGGAATAGGAATGGAGGGTGATGGGGTATCCAAGGAGGGTAGTGAGTCATTTTGTGATGATGAGATAATGGTGGAGGAAGATTGAATGGTAGTGGGTATGGTCAATGTTGGAGCGATGGTAGAAATGGGTGGTTGATTGGTGGAGGTAGAGGAGTTATGTGTAGATATTGAGGAGATGTTAGTACCTGGGTCAAGGGTAGGTGAATGTGAGGATTGGATTGGAGATTGAGTTTGGGATTGGTTGTGGGGGTTGGTTTGGTGCTAACCTCAAGTAGTTATATACACCATCCCGAGAAATATAGATTTGTTATCAACATAATTTACTTGGTTGGGTGGCATGGAGGATGTGGAGGCTATGTTATATTGGGGTAAGGGATTTTGGTATATCCCAAGGTTCTAATTAGGGGGAGCCATGAGATTGTCAACATGAATGACCACCTATTCTATCATGTCTTGGACCACATTTTTAAATTGCATATAATGTTCAATATCATGGACCGATTGATGATGATAGACATAATAAATATGTTCTTTGTAAGATTGTGGTAAAGGTCTATTGGGATCATAAAGGGGTTTAATTTTGGGTAGGGTAATGGCTTGGGATTCGATGAGGTGATGGAAGATATTGGCTAAAGGCTCAAAAATGGGAGTAATATCATGTCTTAGTTCCTGATAGGACTTATTTGAATTTTGGGTTGAGGATGATTGAGGTATTAGTTGAGGTTGAGGTTGTGCAGGAGATTGGATAGTGGTGGTAGGGGGTGGTGTGGTAAGAACAACTTGATTGACTTGGGGTGATTTGGAAGAAGTGGCATTACTATTTTGATTCTTATTGGTCCACTCTTTCTTCTTGATTTTTATGACACCCTCTTGAATTTTAATATCCTCAATGACCTTGGCTTGGGCTAATGCCTCTTCAAAGGTCCTATATTGTTGTAATTGGAGGAGTAAGGAGATGTGTTTATTATAGCTATGGGTGAAGAGGTGAGTTAGCTCGGTGATGGGCAAGGAAAAGGGTAATTCATTGATCATTGCTTGCCATCGAGCTCCATAATCTAAAACAAATTCATCTTCAAATTGTTTAAGGTTATAAAGGTCAGTGAGGTTGGCTTTCTTTTTAACCAAGAGGGAAAACCTCTCAAGAAAGAGGTTAGCTAATTTCTCAAAGGTATAAATACTATGTTGTGGGAGAGCATTATACCACTCAAGAGTGATGCCACTTAGGTAAATGCCAAAGGTGTGGAGGAGGTGGTCACTACCACTAATTAAGAAGCAAGCATTAAGATATTTACTCAAGAAGTATTTTGGATCCCCATGTTCGATGAAGGGTTCAAGTTTGGGTAACTCAAATTTATAAGGGTAAATTAGGGTAGGTACAAATGGATGGATGGGTTGGGTGTAAATTTGGCTAAGGGTTGGCTTTTGGTAGCCTATACCTATAGTTTGAAGTTCAAGTGCATTCATACGACTGATATGTCATTGTATCTAATCCCACAAATATGACTATGAAATAGGTAGGGAGGATGTGGGATTGTAAGTGGGATTAGGGGATGTGGAGACATAATTGGTATATTGGGAGGTATAGATTTGGATGTTGGGTTGAGGTGGTAATGGTTGTGAAGGGTAAGTGGTATAGGATGGGTATTGGGGATAATATTGAAGTAAATCAAGGGGTGGTTGGAAAGAGGGGGTTGGATGAGAAGGGTTTGGTTGTGATTGGGGAGGAGGTTGATGAGCTTATGGATGGGAGTATTGAGGGAATTGGGATGGTGTATGTTGAGGTTGGGGAGGGGGTTGAGGGACTTATGGGAGAGTGTATTAAGGAATTTAGGATTGGAGAGAGGGTTGAGGGGCTTGTGGAGGAGTGTACTGAGGGATTTGGGATGGTGTATATTGAGGTTTTTGTTGTTGGAAAAAATGATAAGATTGGGATAGTTGTTGAGAGAGAGTTGGGTATTGGGGGTAAGAAGGATGGATGAGAGGATTTTGAGAAGTTTATTGAGGTGGAAGAGATGATTGGTTTTGGGATTGGGGTGAAGCTATGTATTCTTGGGTAAAGGGAGTGGTTTGAGGAGGAATAGGGGGATTAGATAGTGCTTGAATTTGGGGTGGTGGTTGGACATTGGGAACATTATATTGAGGTGGGAGATTGGTGCTAGTAGGTAGTTATGAGGCTAAAGTTAAAAGGGGTTTGGTTGCAGGTGGAATGTTAGGCACCAAAATACCAAGTTCATGGATTGGCATACTATATACCATAGTATAGGGTGGGGTAGTTGTGACATTAGAGATGGTTGGGAGGGTCCAATATTTGTAGTTAGCAAGGAGGAGGTAGAGGGTGGTGTAATGGAATGGGTGACTACATTGATTTGAGGTTGGCTCATTAATTGTTTAAGTGGTGATGGTATAGAAGTAGAGGGTTGGATAAGGTTTTGGATAGTAAAACAATAAATGAGAGATTGATATAGGAGGTTAGAATTAGGAATAAAAGTGGGTGAAGGTTGTGGAATGGTGATTAAGGGTAAGGTAGATGTTGAAGGATCAAAAGGTGATGGGATTTGTTGGATTTGGGTTGGACTAGCTTCACTATAAGTATCCAAAAATATAGTCTCAGTATTGACCATGGCGGTAATAATGGGGTAGGAATCATAATTGTGATGGGTATCTAGGGGAAATGGAGTCTGTCGTAGAAAAGAGGTACATTGAGTGACTAAGTCTACACTCATAGATGGTAGGTTAGGTGTGGTAGAGGATGATTGGGTAGATTCCATGGTCGATTGGTTTTGAGCTCAGGCTTGGCTTCATATCAAAACGATAGAATAAACAAAATGGTAAAAGGTTTGTCGCACAAAATGATTAGATTAATACACTCCAACCATAAGGGGTAATACTAATCACACAAAATATAAAAATTATATATATATGTAAATAGATAGATATAAAATTGATAATCCATAATAAAAACTACACCAAGTATCTATATAACCACACAAATATATATAAATAGGGTTTTTTGTGTGTTTTATGTAAAGCCTACCCTAGACTACAAAATGTGGTGGTGAAGTGCTATCTACAAAAATACCAATGACTAGACTAGCTTCCTAATATGGGGGTTAGGTACAGGGTAGCCTATGTGGGATAAGAATACTTCTACAAGAGAGGTCACACTAAATAGGTCTTTCTACTTGCCTAATATTTGGGGTAAGGCCCCACAAGAATTCACTTCACTCTCAAACGATCTTGAATGAAAGCAACACTTGTGTTCCACTAATTATTAAGCCCCATAGTTAAAGGGTGTCTAACCTAATGATTACCCCGAGCTAGGTAACCAAACTCTTGGTGATGAAATCCAAGATACTATAATACTAATTATGGATTTCATAAGCGCTCATGATGGTTGGTAGTGAAATCCAACGTCACCAAGGAGGTTATCCTCGCACTCAAATGTATATATGAATGTGGAGTGCAACATAATAGAGTGCAAGTGTATGTTAAATCTATTCTAAGTAAGCATCAAGCATAATATATATATTAAAAAAATAACTAATGCTAATCCAATAGCTATGTAACTAAAAATACAAATTTTTATCAAAATTAAGCTATGCAGGGGAGATCATCTGTAAAGAGACAATAGGGTCAAGACCGCCTCTAAGAATACGTTTCAATAGTTAGTGTAAAAATAGAAACCAAATAATATCAAAACAAATAACATGATAGACCACCTTTAGGGAGATGATAGGACAATGTGAGATCATCTCTAAGGAGGTGGTACAAAAATAGAGTGGCAAAATAGTCAATAGGCAAGATCACCTTCAAGAAGGTCGTAGGACAGTATGAGACCATATCTTGGGAGGTGGTAGAGCAAAAAAGAATAGTCAAGACTATCTTCTATACAATATGTGCAGATTGGCTAGACCATATTTGAGGAGGCGATCACGTTTCAACATAGAAAAAAATAGCACAAAAAATGTAAAATACAGTGAGAAATTGTTCTACTGCCTTTGTGCAGATGGTTTCAAGTAAAACCAAAGATAGTCCCTTAAACCTAATGGGCTATATATCAAATAACAAGTAAAATGAAAGAAGTTTAATAATTAAAATCTAAACTAAAAAGGAGAGATTAACTAAAAACTAAGCTTATAAAAGTGCTAAGAAAAATAAAAGTGCAACTAAAACTCACTATTATAGCTAAAGAAAAGTAATCTAAAAAAGAGATGTTGTGTGTGTGTGAAAGGGGGAAGCCTAAGGGGGCAAGTTTTATTAAAATGGGAGCCTAAGGAGGCTTGTGGATGTATGAAAATAAGAGCCAAAGGGGACAAAAACTAACCTAGAATCCCAAGGAGGCTTGTGTGTGTGGAATAAGGAGCCCAAGGGGGAAAAGTATGGTAAAAGAGGAAGCCTAAGGAGGCTAATTGTGTAAAAGGTGTTAAGCTAAAATCCTAAGGAGGCTTGTGAAATGTGTGTGATGAGGAGCCTAAGGAGGCAAAATAAGCTAAGGAGGAAGCCTAAGGGCTAATGAAATTGAACTATGCTAAGGGGGAAAGCCTAAGGTTGTATGTAAAATAAACCTAAAGGGACAACCTAAGCTATAACCAAGGCCTATGTATGCAAAAAGGAACCCAAATTATGCTATCAAATAGTGATAAGAGTAGAAAAAGGAGGACTTACCTAAAAGTCCACGTAGGAATTTGTAGGTCTATGTCTCTAGCATGAAACCATATTTTAATAGGTGGTATAGCATTGTGAGACCATATCTGGTCAGGCAGTAAGGGTGAGACCATATTTGCCCAGATGATCAAGTCTATTTCTTGTAAAAAAAAAAAGAAATAGTGAGTAAAGAAACCTAACTGTGGTTAAAAAATAATAGTAATAGCATAAAAAAAGACTACACTTTATCCTTATTGTTGATATAAGTTGAAATAGAGTGAGGATAAGGTGGAAGTCAAGGTAAGGGTCCCATTGGGCATTCCATTTTGTAGAGAGGAGAAACCACCATAAATAATGAAATACAAAGATAAAGAGAGAGAGCAATGTATATAATGATTTTTATCACAAAATATGCATGATATTTTACAATACAAAATGCAACTCTTTGTATTTTATAATTATAAATTAACCCAAGAGGGCTTTTACAACAAGGATGGTGGTTGTGCTTCTCTCCCACAACTGAATGTGATCAAGAAATATTGAGGTCTGAATTCTTACGAGTGGAGACTTCCAAGGGTTGCTAAATATGGAGTGAAACACCTACACATAGCCAACAAAGAATATGTTAGAAGGTAGATGTGCCCACCTAAGTTGGTCCTTAGTTCAAAAAAGATATAAAACATAGTAAATAACAAAATAACTACTGCTAAATGAAACTAGAGTGTAGAAAACATAGAAAATATACCTGTTAAGTGCTGAAATGTCATCGAGAACCCTGTTGTATGAGTTTTTTCCTGTTAGAGGTAAGTCTATCTATGGGGAGGCGGTAAATAGTAGGTGGGACCATCTCAGGGGAGGCGGTCTCAAGAATGTTGTTGCAAGCCACAAACTATCAAACCAAAAAAAAATTTAGCGCACGAAATGAGATCAAGGGGGTCTCAAGAGAATGTTAGTAGCTACAGGTAGGTTGAAATTGGCTAAGGCAAGTGTATGCAAAGATTTTGACAGTATAATATTAGATCAAAATTGGCTCCCCTCCCTTGGCCATGGCCAAGGGTATTTATAGAATTTTTAGGGTTGGATGAGTGGGATGCCACATAGGCTCCAATTGGTCTTCACATGGGTAGGGTAGGTGAGGAAAAATTCTAGAAGGGGATGAGGTGGAGGGTTTAATTTAAGTGCTTTGGGAAGGGGGATTCTAGGGGAAGATAACTATAATTCTAAATTAGTTTCCCAAGGCACATGGGGGAGTGTGGGGGTGTTTTAAAATTGATAAAAATGATGAGGTGCAAGAGAGAGGAGTTGGCATATTAAATTACCTTGGAGGAGGTGTCCTAGGGGGGAGAGGAAGCTAATTTAAAAATATTTTCCCAAGGCCATGGGGGAATGGGAAAATATTTAAAAAATTTAAAGAGTAATGAAGTGGTTGTCTTTGGGCCAAGTGGCATTAATGCAAATTTTAACTTATGGTTATTTTTAAATTTTAAATTTCTTTTTATGGCATGAGGGGGGAGTACATGTGATGTGGCATATTAATGTTGGGGATATTTAAATATTAAAAGGGGTATATTTTCTAGGCTTCTAGATAATTTTCATTAAATACTTTGCCTTGAACATTGTTAAATCATGGTTAAGGGGCTCTAATGATGTATTTAATTAATGTTAATTAGGATTGTCATTATTTTATTGATTTTGTTATTTTCTATGTAGGAGGGGTCATAAATGGGGGTCATGATGGTGGAGTTAATTTTATTTAATTAGCCTAATCTAGGTTTAATTAATTATTAATGGTGTAGAGAAATGAGTAGAGATTTATTAATTTATTTTATTTTTATTTTTATTATTTTTGTATATGTAGGGGATGTTTTCAAAATTTTATTTATTATTTTATTTTTAATACTTGTGAGGTGTTGCTAAGGTTTTATTAGGCATTATTATGGAACTTAGGTTAATTGTAATTTTGTAAGTCTTATTTAGGTAAATTTAATTTTAATCTATTATATTATCAAAATTATTAATTTTTGATGTCTACAAGTAATGGACAAGTTGAGGCAACCAACACAAGTATCATTGTCATCTTGAATAAAATCATTAAGTAAAACCATAGAAATTGACATTTACAACTCCCCTTTGCACTATGGGATTATTGCACAAGCATTCACATGCCAACTAGGGTAACACCATTTTTATTAGTTTATGGTGTTGAAGCAATCATGCCAATCAAACTTGAGATCCCATCATTGCGAATATCATTGCAAGAATTCAATGATGGTGATATTGCACAACAAGCACACCTTGATCAATTGAATATCCTTTATGAACAATGAATCAATGCTTTGGAGCATATTTGAGTCTATTAGAAGAGATTTAAACACACATATAACAATACAGTGCATCCTCAAGAATATTGAGTAGGTGATTTTATTCTCAAAGAGAATCAACAAAACTCAAGTTTACCATCACATCTACGTGATATATTTTCAACCAATTGGATTGGTTCATTTGTAGTCAAACAAACATTCAAAATAGGAGCCTATAAAATTTCCTCCCTTGATGGAGTTGAGGAGCCTAAACCCATCAATATCCTTCATCTGCATGTCTTTTATGCTTAGCTCATGGCTAGCCTTGCAGTATATATATATATATATATATACAAAAACATCAAAATCCAAAAACAATACAAAAGTTTAAAATTTTAATAAACATCATAAAACACAAAATTCAAAAAATATCATAAAATAAAAATTTAAAAACAATGCAAAACAAAAATTCAAAAACAATATAAAACATCAAAATACAAAAATAAATCAAAATCATCAAAAACAAAAGCAATAAAACTTCATCACCAATAAAACTTTGGTTATAATTCAATGCATGGTTTTATTCATTTATCATAAGTGATCTTATCACATTAATCAAGGGTGTATTCCTTGTAGTATGTGACTTGCCTTTACAATGCATGCTAATTACGCCAACCATCCAAAAAAAAGGAGAAAAATACAACGTAGTAAAACCGTATGGCAGTTTGTATTTCACAAGTCTATGGTTTGATAAATCTTAAGGTAATTTTGATTACTCAGCCACAACTAGTGTCTTATTCAGATTTTTTTGAACATCATTAGTTCTTAAGTACTATAGACCATCTTGGTGATTTTAAGTTTTCATTGTGACCATGCACACATATCACATTAAATCAAATTTTGGTGTCTAGGAAAGACAATCATGAGTCACTATCTCAATAAATCAAATGGTTTCCATTACTCATCCAATTATGTGCATGGTCTAGAATTCTGAGAATTGACAAAAGTACAAGCTCCCACCTCAAAAAAAAATCTCCTTTCTCTATCACAAAACAAGCAAGTATCCCAAAAACATCAAACAAGTAGAAATTCCCTTGATCTTTCACAAAATGAGCAAGCCGCCCAAAAGCAAAAATAAATTCCCCTTGCTCCTCTTCAAAATGATCAAGCCCCTTACCAAAAAAAAAAATCCCTTTCTCCTCCACAAAATGAGCAAGTACCCCCAAAATCCCCCCCATTGTAAAATTCAAATAAATAAGGGTAAAAGAGCTTGAATCCCTAGAATTCTCAGTTTTTCGACAACCATGGGGTGATCTCCATTACAACAATGGTCTATAAATTCTAGCCTAGAAATGGAGTAGCCTTATGCATGGCAACACATCTATTACATTAGCACTCTTCTATTGTACAGATCTATGTATGCTCTAGGATGAGCTAGATTATTGGCATAAGTTACAAATGACAAGCCTAATTTCTTCCAAAATTGGCAATAAACATTCACTACACACATAGTTGGTCTATGTAAAAATTGAATAGATTGGTTGGTCTTATTATCTTCAAGTCTCTAATTTATCAATAGATGAGGTTGATTCATGTCATTAGGGTGTTTGAGTTTTTTTAAAACACTTTCAAATTAGTCTTCCCTAGGCCAAGTGAAAGAATAATTCATGTCATATTGACCTTTATTTTAGTAACCCATTTGTTAGCATACATTGCATTAATTTACATCCATATCCATATATATTACTATTATTGGGTTGATGCCCTTGATTAATTGATTAAGGTCATGAATAATGATACATGTTTAAACAAAATTGTGAATGATAACCAAAATGAATATGCATATATTTATTACATTTATTCAACATTGATCATTGCATCCATCAAATAATATGATTCATAATATCAAAAATAAACTTCACATTTAAAACATAAACACATTAAGATGTGTAATAACAAAATAGTCATCTAATCAAACATTATAGAACACATCAATACACACACATAATACAAAATATAATAAATGATGTATAATCACATATATATATATATAAGGCCCCATTTCCCACTCTTCCATGACTAGTGATTTCCCAATTCCTAATCGAAATAGTAAGGGTCCCTCGTCAGAAACAAAATCCTCATGTAGGGTTGCGTGGGGAATGAGCCTTCTCGACAGATAAGGTTGGCGGATGCTGATCCCCCCATCGTAGCTAATCACCCTAACCATCCCTTCTGACTCCATTCCACCTCTTCCATTTCATAAGGGCGATTGGCTAGACTCGAATCCCTTTATTACGAGATAGTGCGCAGAGAAGTTAGAGGAGTTGTTCCCTTCCAGTTGAGTAGTTCAGATAGTTCCTTTCTCCATCGCTTCCTAGTAATAGTAGGCAAAATGAGGGGAATCGGGCCCAAATTCAACGTATATGATCTAGCTTTCTCTACCCATGGGTTTCCCTATTCCTGCGCAGGGTCCAGGGTATGAATAATTAGATGCGGGCAGCGATCTCTCCATAACCAGGCTTCAGAGATATATCTGAGTGGTTATGATCTGCTTCTAATAAGGAATAAAAGTATCTGACCTTTTAAAATGAAATAGAATAAAATGTTGTTCCCTTTCATGATCAACTTCCCCTATCCCCCAATTTATTGCAGGGTGGGTGGGAAGGAGCTTATTATATATATATATATATATATATATCAATCGAGTACATCATATAGCCTCATCCATAGGCTACAACATCGAGCTCTCAAGCTCATCATCATAAGCACAAAAATTATACAAGATATATCAAAAATGATATAGAGCTAGATGCCCATCATTGTTCACCTCTTTCTCTCTCCCCGCTATTCTAGATAGGCTCTCCTTAAGAATTTCAACTATGTAATCCATGGTTATGCCCTGATATTTGAGAAGATATTGCTCTTAAAGCCTGAGATATCGACCCATTGGGAAACCATGGTATAGGTGGAACACCTAAAGGAGCACTTTATGCTCCACTCCTATAAATTTAATAGGATGAAGGCCTATCTAGCAGTAGAATACCTCTTTTTAGTAGTGCATTATCTAGGGTCCTTGACCACTCCTATTGTCACTCCACACAATACTTATCCTCCTCCAGATATGCCATAATAAATGTCATAGATTGGTTGCTCTTCCCACAATAGGCTTGAACATCATTGCATTCTATTCTCATAGTATCACACTCCACTCGTAATGGGTCACACTCAAATCAGAGTGCATATTTCTCCATCATCAACTCAGGCCCCTCATCCTGTAGAATCTACACCTAAGCCTACAATATACTCTACTAATCCTTCCAGTTGTGCCATTTTTTGTGCTCTACATCCCTCTCGCTTTGCTCCTATGCCAGTGAGGTATCTAGTGAGACCTTCTACCTCTCCAAAAACTAAACCTAGTTGGCTATAGCATTGTAATCTACTCTAGAGTAATTACTACCCCTAATGGCCTCCCATTAAAGCTCCCCTCTACCACCACCTTCTTGGAATCCTAGGAATATTATGGGTTTTTTCTATGATGAACCCATCACCCAACTATCTCCTTAGGAGCCTCTTGACCACTACCACACGTAGCACCCTCTGGCCCTGGCTAAGTAGCCTACCCAGTAAACTAAGAAACATAGGTGAGCATAGTCCCTATGTCCACCAAATCTATCTTGAACCCCATAATTTCCACATTCACACCCACTAGCTCATAGACTGGATTTGTCATTCCCTCACTTTGGCATCACTTGTATACTATAGGAGGTGGTGGAACATCCTGGGGCACTTCAAACTACCATAACACATAGGATTATGGAAAATACTCATACTCTATTCCATGGTGGCCTACCATACACCTCCCCCATCACACTCTACTCAGGTGCTCTACATCTTCAAGCCATGTCAACCCACCCCTCCAAGGTCTCCACTAGCTACAACTACTCAAAATTCATGGTATAATTACAACATGATCTTGCAAATGGATGAATCCTACCCTCCTCCTGATCCTTACACCATCTCATGGTGTAGTACCTGGTGTCATATAGATCTTGTTAGAAGTAGCAAGGTAGATCGATAGGGTGCTCAATGGTGATATGCTCCCAAGCCCAAATATACAATAGTAGATTGCAACCCAAGCCTGCCCTATTATAGCACTGTATCTTGTACAACTCCTCGTATAACTTTACCAATAAACATGGATCCAAAAAAATCACCTTGGGCTCATCAATAAAATCCTATACTGACCTAAGTAGGTTCCATGAGAACCTAACACCTGAGGAATTTGGTAGGGTGACGTTGGAGATCAATGTCGTCAAAATAACATGTCTAGCTGAAAGCCATTTCAATCGCACGTGGCTCTCCACATCCACCCCACCACTATCAATAGTTACTGATCCAAAATTATTCTTGTAAACCCATTGAATGAGGGCATCCCTATGATGAGTGGGTGTCATCATGATCCTCTCATCCTCTACAGGTATCCTAAAAATCCTCCACACATCCTTGAGAGTGATCATCATCTCTCTCATCGATAGGTGGAAGGTACAAATATCTAGATCCCACCTATATATGAGTGTTGTGAGGTATGCATTATGTACATAAACCTTATCAAGCTTGGATACATGCCATAGCCCAATGAAATCCAACCAATCCCAATCCACTTTCATCAGGTCATGTCGAACCCTGTAGAACATGTTCTTAAATTGATGTCTTGGTCTCACTAATTTGCACTGCAAACACAAAATATCAATAAAACATCATTAGCATACATACATGAAAATAAAAACATCAAAACCTACACCACTAATTCTAATGATAAATAAAAAATATATATATATATATATATATATATATATATATATATATATATATATATATATATATATCAACGATCATCTGCTAATGGATGACCGTGCAATGAAACCATCCATCCATGAATGATTGCTCAAAAAACACAACAAACATTTAAAAAAAAACCACCATACACGACGACCATCCATCAATGGATGATCAACAAACACAACCATCCACTAGCATATAATTGCTCAAAAATAAATAAAAATGAAAAAAAAAATCAATCATCCACCAGTGGATGGCTAGACAAGGCAATCGTCCACTCACAAACAGTTACAAAAATGCAAAAGAATCGCACTTAAAAAAAATTAGTTTTTGCAACCACGTCAGGTCATGCTAAAAAAAACAACAAAAAAACAAGAAAATCAAAAGTAAAAGTCAACACACAATCAAATAAATGTTAATTTTATTTTAAAATAACAAAGTTGAGAAATATGCTACATACTGGTATTGCATTACCAGTTGCTATGCCACCTTGTACCATATGATCTGTTAACCACTAAAAATAATAAGCCCTATGGGTCAATCTCTTCACCACGCTCCTCCTCTCCAACTTGCTCGTCACTTGTGATTGTAAGAATGAGGAGTCATGTCACGATTTGGCTATTTATAGCATTTGCAGTGCAACCATCCATGATGATCATAGCCTGATCATCTTGGACGGTCATGATGTGACCTTATTGGATGGTCACAAAATTAAAAAAAAATAATAATAACAAAAAAAAAGAGACCAAAGCAAAATAAACCAACCCATCATCAACAGTAGCCATTTAAATCAATTCACAACCCAATGAGGTCAATTGTCTCATCAACCTCATTTGTGCTATCTTCCATTGACTCAATACTTGAGGGGGTAAATGATACCAACCTTTTACCTTGGTTATGATTGGTATACAACACACCTAGTATGGAGTTGACAAGTGTCTAAGAATCTTGTCATAGATTCCCATAAATTTAGTTCAACAATGGTGGTCATAAATATCCCACCAACACAGCACATTTGAACAGTGACAATGAGCCCACACCTCAATAGTTTAGTTAGTTGTTAGTTGAATGAGAAGATTCAAAAGCATTTGTCACCTCTATCACTGGGGTATTCCACATTGATCTCAAATTAGGGCAATCAAACATCGGACCCCTTCAAGCACAAGAGTCATCACATCATTCATCCATCATCCATGGGTGTCATTTATTTTTGCATCACATTGCATTTTCACACAACGTGATACAAAAAGGGGCATCTGTAGACACCTAAAACTAGCATAATAAATATTAATTAATTAGCCATAATTAATTAATGCATTTAATATTAATTAAATCTAATTAATATTAAATAGGCAATAAATATCCTAAGTATTAATTAATTTATTTATTTATTTATTAAATAATTAATTAATTATTGCTTAGGATTGCACAACCTTGAATCCCTCTTCATGGATAAATTGAACCTCATAGGAACCCCTCCATGTCATCCATGGTACTATCAGTTCCACGTCTCATCGTCTAAACTGGTCATGTGCATGAAAAAGGCCTTCCACAAGCAAACTCGAAGTTACTTGCAATTCCACCTCTTAGCCATAAAGGGAGGATAACCATGTATCGAGTTAACTAAATTAGTTAAATTAGATAGGCACACTCAATCACATCATGCACTCAGTTAACTAAGTCAATTAACAAAACATGCACACAATCAAAAAAACTAGTTAAAAAACTATGCATAGATATTTAAATTAAATAGATATATTTAATTTAAATATTAAAATAAAATTAAACAACACATCCACTTAACTGAACATGCACATTGGATGAAAAATCCAAAGTGTGCACTCACCATGAATTTGCATGCACACTCCATAATTGATGATAATTACAAGGCAATCTCACCCACATGCACCCCCAATGACAAAATAAATGCAAGGAGATAGCTTCCAGTTACAACTATTAATTGGTTGAGCTACCTCCTTATCCTTTCCCATCAATAAAATTATAAATTGAGCCTCACCCTCCATTTGGAGCATGAGGATGGATATTGTAGCGAATCCTTGATGAATTATAAAGTAGCCATAGCAAACCCAATCTCGAGATCTTAGTATTCCACCATCCTCATCCTGTGTAGAACCCATTTGCATCCTTTTATAGGTCTCGATCCACTCTAAAATATCCTTTGAACACTACAAGTCATGACCATCCCACCCCATATGGTCTCAACCCATGGTCATACAACCTTGGATGGTTGGCTCCCAGCCTATGCAGGAAGCCTCCTCACGTAGCATGGTTTAGCTACGAAGTATCATCATCCTACATGCAATATGATGACACATGCAACAACAATAGTGGTCCATAGAAGGTAAGAAACAAACTCATTTTACTTTAATTCTACATATTTATCACTTTTATCAATACTTACCTTGGTTTCCATATTTGTTTTATTTTGTTTGCAGTCGGACCTCACTTAGGAAAGCCCAACAAATATGATTTATTCTTTATAGGTTTGCATGTGCGTAGGTCCTATAGGTGCAAACCATATCGAAAATAGAGCCAAACAACAATAAGAAGCCATCCAAATCCATGGATCCACCATTCCTCAGTTGTAAGAATACTTACAACATAATTGTTTGTCCATAGATGATATCCAATGCAACTATCCGCCTAAAGACAATCAATTTTCAGAGAGATACCTACTTTAGATCTAGTATCTCTAGACCCACATACCGATATAGAGGTGTTGTACACAGTCTCAATCAACATCCAATGCAACAACATTCACTTGAAACCCACTCTATCATTTTTTTTAGCACAAGAGCATCGAAGTACAATTTTATTTTGCATAAGTGCATCAATCCCTTCATCATTGTAAAACCCCTACATGGATAAAATAGTGTAATAGAACAGAGGAAGAATGACATTATTAGAATTCAATATCCTATTCATTGCTTTGTTTATTTCATATATCACATGGTGCGTATTCTTGTTATCTACACATATACCTTTTATAAATTGAATAGATAAATGATTAGCTTTATCCCTTTTATAAATTTGTTAAATAATTGAATAACTATTAAAAATTAAATAAAGAAATGGGTTTTCATTTAAAATTAGATATTTGAGAAAAGAGAAGAATCTTTTTAAAAATCAAACTCTCTTTTTTGGTTTCTTGGGTAAGCTCGGCATAACTATTGTTAGATAACATTTATATCAAAATAGGGACTTTGGGGAAGGGGTATATGGGTCCTCCTTGTCAAAAGGGCTAAGGAAAGAAGAAAGAGGATCATTCTTCTTCTTTCTTGGGAGGACACAAACTGAATCAGGAGCAAGAATTCAAGGAAAATGAGAATATTTCGAGAGGAATCCAATACCAGGAGTAATAGGTAGGATAGTTACTATTTCTTATTTTAGAGTGTTCAATGGATTGGTTAGAATTCCTTTATGTCTTTAAAAGAATTGAAATGATCCCTCTATGCTCACTAAAAATACTCATTTTTTTTATATAATTAGACTATTTTTTAGCTTTGTTAGTGCTTTAGTTTTTTCGATATCCCTATTTGGACATCTTCAATGAACGTTCCTTTGAAAGTATGTTAACCCTTGTACTATAGCTTTTAAATATATTTTTTATGGCTAAGCACAACTGATGACTATCATGCCATACTCTAGGTGTCTAGGCAAGAAGGAACCATTTGGTTGAGTTTAATTAAAAACACCCCCAAACTATTTTCTCTGTTTTACTCTTAGAAATCTTGGTCATCGGGTTGTAAGCTTTACCTCAACTCTGCAAATTAAAACCTTAGTCTAGCTCATAGAAATCCCATCTCAACCTCCTCAAACCCATTTTAGTTTTTTTGGATGCCCTTCTTACCTTGCAACTTGGCTTGAAATTTCTCTTTATTCGTCATTGATTGTGGTCGCGTTAGGTATGGAAAGTAATTAGTATTCATTGCTCTCTCTTACTACTATAAAGTTAAAATCTTAGAAATGTTTTGATCCACCGTCCTAATTTTGCTCATGGTGCTATGACATGATGAATCCATGCTCGAGTAGCATGGAAAAAATATGGCCACTTTGGCCTTCCTAAAGTATTATCCCACATCAAGGATATAGGGATATTCATACCCCTTTATTGAGGAAAATATATCATAAGATTGATAACCATCACTCAATGGTTCAAGGGGGCACCAAGCAGGGGCTATCCTATGCTAGTTGTGGGTGCACTAGTTCAGACATGTTGCAAATCCTTGCTTTCTTGGTCTTGCTTCTGTTGACCCACCTATGTTATCATGGATTCACTTTGTCTTACCATGTGGTAGAGATGCTTGTTTGATTATTTCCTGTGGTTGTTTGCTTAGACTATGTTGATTTCTTAGGCATAGTAAGATATTATAAAAAAAGCTTTTTATGTGTAGGGCAGGGTTAGTTCCACATCCTCCCTGTGGGAGTGTTCTTGAACTTGATATAGGGGAGTCTCCCCCTATTGGTTGACCACCAAGCAGTGGTTGTGGATTCCACCACTTGGTAGAGATTGAAGTGCTAGTATTTGGTGCAGTCCATTTGTTGACTTACGTGTTATTTTGCTGCATGTTCTTAGTTGTTGACTAGCTGAGTTGGTCAGTGGAAAATAAGGAAATTCCCTTTTTGTTGGTGGAGAATAGAAAACAGTGTTTTATTTAAAAAATTTTAATGTTTTATAAAAATCAAAAGAGTGTTTTCTTTAAGAATGTTTAATGTTTTATAAAAATAAAAAGAGTGTTCTCTTTTAAAATGTTTAATGTTTTATAAAAATCAAAAGAGTGTTTCTTTAACATTTTTATAAAAATCAAAAGAATGTTTCTTTAAAAAGATGGATGTTTCATTAAAAAGGTTTAAATTTTTTAATACGAATCAAAAGAGTGCTTCTTAAAAAAATGTTTTTGTGTTTTATAAGATTAGAAAGATTTTTTTCTTAAATGGGATTGCAAGTATTTGATTGATTAAGGGTATGGGACCTTAATTGATTAAAGTAATAGGATTGTAAGTATTTGAGTGATTAAGGGTATGGGACTTTAATTGATTAAATAAATGAGATTTTAAGTATTTAATTTATTAAGGCATGGGACCTTAATTAATTAAAGAAATGGGATTGTAAGTATTTTATTTATTAAGGGTATGAGACCTTAATTGACTAAAGAAATGGGATTGTAAGTATTTTATTTATTAAGAGTATGGGATCTAAATTTATTAAAGAAATGGGATTATAATTATTTTATTGACTAAGGTTATGGGATATTAAATTGATCCAAGAAATGGATTTCATAGGTTAGCATGAACCTTTGATAGATAAAGGGATAGTATGTCAAATTACCATTCTTGATAAATGACTTTCTTCCTAATGTTTTAGTAATGATTTATGAGTAAATGCATTGAGTAGTCTATATAGTTGCATGCTTCATAATACCTATGAGTTGTCTTGATCCCTTAACACCGTAAATTGAGTGATGGAAGCAAGAAGGACCAAGGAGGACACTTAGATCTGGAACATTAACATCAACATTTATGGTAATGAAAAATATATTACTAGATTAGACTCTAGTTGAGTAATCTCCTAGTTGGAATATGATGTAATACCCTATTATTTTAAGTATAGAAGTATTTTTCCCATACTTGGATTAGGTAATAATTTAATATGTGAATGAAATATGTATCTCTTACCCGTTGTTTATAAAGAATATTTGTTATTATAGCTTCATAAACCATTATGTTTTATTAAATCGTGTTATCTTATTTATGTACCTTCATCATGTTCTTATAGATATCATTTCATGCTAGAATTAAGTAGATAAACTTAATAATCATATCCTTCTAAATAGAGTAAGTTTGAAAAGATCTTAAATGATTTAATATAGTTAGATAATTTGAATGGATATCTATACTTTATTATATTTTTTTTTATATATAGAGCAAGGAAACCTAAGGGATTATAGGATTCCATAGGGTAGAACCCAAAGTAACCAATTTAGATATTTCTCCTAAAGAACTAAACTAGATAGATTTACAAAACATCTAGTGGCTTTAAAACAACTTGGCTATCTATGAAAGGGATAATTTAGCTCATCATGGAGATGAAATTGATAGCTTATTTGTAGTACAGATAGTATACCTACATAGATAAACTTATGTATCGTATAGATATGGGTGTATCCTTAGACTGATAGAAAGAGATAAGTTAGCTCATCACAAATATGAGATTGATAGCTTATTTGCAATACACGTAGTATACCTATACATAAATACTTATGTGTGGTATAGATATGGGCATATCCTTTAATAGTTTAAGAAAGAGAATGTTGGTTTATTGTAAAGATGACCAACAACATAAAATATTAGACTAATTTAGATAACTTTGTAGTAACACATATGTTGGTTAGGGATATGTAAATTCCTCTCAGTTATATGTTTATTTTTTATTTTTTACCTTAGATTAGTTAGATTTTGTGTTATTACATTTGGTATCAGAGCTCTAGGTATGAGAGACTATAAACTTCATGGAATGTGCTAAGGATTTGGGTATCTTCCTATTCAGGCTCTTGCTTAGTTCTTACGCTAAAGGTGGGAACACCCAGATTTTCCAATTACTATAATTCTAAAACGGTTGATCCTAGGATGGGTAGCTTTTGTGTTATGACACCTTACATATAGTAAGTATGACCATTAGTGTTGGAGTTAAATAATAATTTTTATAGTACCACCCTAAGTAGAGTGAGGGTAATATTAGCAAAGAAACTTTGTGTTTAGCTTATGCAGATGATGTGTTTGGATAGGGTTAGTAGTATAATTCAAGGAAGAAGCTATAACCTAACATGTTATTACTTTTTTCATGTGACCAAGATAAATGGCACCAAAGACTAGAAGATAAAAGACTATTCCTCCAAATAAATGGATCTGATAGAGCAATATGGAGGAAAGATCCCAAGATAAAAATTTGGACAATTCTAATAGAGAGGTAGAGAACCTCACTATGATGGTCACCATGATGAAAGAGCAAATGGATCAATAGAGATAGTTGTTAGAAGCCCTAGTGAAACAATATTCATAGGCTAGGATTTTAGAGGTTGGGCAAGTTGATGAACCAACTACTGAAGAGCAAGAAATCAAATTTTTTTTAGAGATAGACCTATCCAAGGACATAAAGAATGTCTATACCTACAATTTTTATGGAGAGGTGGAGGGTGATGCATCCAAATATTGGTTGAGGGAGCTAGAAATTTACTTCATAATGAAGAACTACTTCCCTGGGACTTGGATAGTATGGGCAAGACTACATCTACAAGGGGCTAGTTTAGATTTGTGGGAAACCTACCAATAAGAACAAAAGATCAAGGTAGTTGATCTAAAGTGGAAGTATTTTATCATAGTTTTCAATAAAAGGTTTCTTACATAGCATTTTTATGTGGTAAAGTTTGAATAATTTTCCAACCTTTGACAAGGGACCAAATCAATGGAAGTATACTATAAGAAGTTGGTTAAGTTATTGAAATACATACCCACTTATGATGAGAATATGAGGATTCATAAATTTATCCTAGGGCCAGAACCTTAGATAATGCATGATGTAAATATGCATGAGCTAAAGTCACTATAGAAAGCTTATGATATATCTAAAAAGGTGGACTCTCATATTTAATTCAACTATGTAGTTCTATTTGAAAAAGATCAACAAGAACTCAAGAAGAGAAAGTGTTGGTTTCATAAAGTGGGAAGGAGAGCAAAACCAGAAGGGTAAAAAAATTACAAAACTTAAAAAGAGGAACAATGAGAAGTAGGGGAGGTTCAAAAGGAACTTACAAAGAAAAATAACAACATTTACAATACAAAATCCCAACCACAAAAGCAACAAAATTTGGACCTAGTGGGTAAAACAGGGGAGAAAAAACTAGAAAGGTGTCAAAGACCCAAGGATGGGTGCTACAATTTTAAAGGCTCACACTATGCTAACCAATGTACACACCAACCATGACTAAGTAAATCTAGTACAAAGAGAAAATAACTTACCCACAAGAATTTTTTTGCATCCAAAAGCTAGAAGTTAGAAGGGCAAGCCACCCCATTGATCTTAAAGGGCAATATTTTCAATAAAGAAGTAAAATTTTAGTTGATAGTGGAGCTATAGATAGTTTTATTTCTTCTATTATAATCAATTATATATAAGAAAGGCTAGGATATTTGGCATAAGGATGGAAATTTTAGTATGGTTTTAGACAAACCTACTTAGTGGATTAATGTTTTCCTATGGAAGAAAGTACCCTTACCAATGATTCTATCATAGGATGTTTGCATGTAGCACCACTACATGCTTTCAATGTTATCCTCGGGATGGACCAGTTGTAAGCTCATAAAACCATAATAAATTTCCAAGATAGGTGGATAGAGTATTCGAGGAAGGACAGGGGAAGACTAAGGATTCATATTGAGAAAGGATTGTTCAAAACCTAGTTTTTGTCCACTATGCTACTAAATAAAATCCTTAGAAAAGGAGGGATGTTTTATGCCGTGAAACTCAATGAAGTCAGAGAGGATTGTAAGAAAGAGATGTTTGTAAAACACCCAATCCTACAAGAGTTTAAGGATATATTTTCTAAATACCTACCCAAACTTCCTCCTGTACATGATTTCGACTTCCATATTGAGTTAATGCCAAGAGGAGAACCTATCCATAGAGCTAATTATAGGATGAATTCTATAGATATGTAGGAGTTAAACGTATAACTACAAGGGTTGTTAGAAAAGGAACTAATAAAACCTAGTGTGTCACCATAGGGTGGACTGGTACTCTTTGTTAAAAAGAAATATGGCTCTTTTTGACTATGTATAGATAATAGAATGCTCAATAAAGAAACTATCAAGAATAGGTATCCTTTACCTAGGATTGAGGATTTATTTGATCAACTAAAGGATGCCATAGTATTTACTAAGATTGATTTGAAATTAGGATATCATCAATTAAGGATACATGAAGAGGACACTCACAAATGATATTTAAAACCAGATATGGGTATTAAAAATTTATAGTCTTGCCCTTTAGGTTGACTATTTTCCCAACCGTATTCATGAATTTGGATGAACAACGTATTTAGGAGGCACTTGGATTAGTTTATTCTTGTATTTTTTAATGTTATTCTAATATATCCCTGAGATAGAAAAGAATATGATAAATACGTCATAATCATGGTGAAGTTGTTAAGAAAGAATTAAATCTTTAGAAATCTATAAAAAAGTGATTTCTATGTCTCGAAAGTACAGTATCTAGGACACATAATATTCGCTTAGGGAATTGAAATGGACCCAAAAAATATTGAGGCTATTCTGAATTTGCCACCACCTACCAATGTTATAGAAGTGTGAAGCTTCATGGGTATGGCATGCTATTATAGATGATACATGAAGGATTACTTCAAAATAGCTACTGCAATAACAAAACTACAAAAGAAAGGAAATAATTTAAGTGGATCGAAAAGTGCAAGGCTACTTTTGCATTGCTCAAGTAGAAAATCACCACGACACTAATACTTAAGTTTCTAGATCCCCTGGGAAACTTATCAGTATGCATTGATGAATCACTAGAAGGTTTAGGAGGAGTGCTTTCACAACATGAGTTTGTAGTAGCATATGCATCAAGGAAACTTAAGAAGCATGAAGTTAACTATGCTATGCAGGATCTAGAGTTGGTAGTAGTTATGCATGCTCTAAAGATCTAGTGTCATTATTTGGTAGGTAGATCCTTTGAGCTAAGAACCGACCATCATAGCTTGAGATACATATTTACCCAACCTATGCTCAATGCGAGATGGAGAAGATGGGTCGAGTTTTTAGCTAAATATGACTTTGATATTGAATACATCAAAGGAAAGGAAAACAAGGTGGTAGATACCTTAAGTAGAAGAAGGTACATAACAACCTTGAATTGGAGTCATGTAGATTTATTAGATCAAGTTGGGAAGATACAAACTCAATATGAGTATTGCAAATAATTTCGGGTCAAAATGGGTAGAAATCCTAAGAAAAATAAGAATTTTAGCATAAAATATAGTCTTTTGTACTATAAGGATAGGGTCATTGTACCAAGATTAGGTGATTTAAGGAGACTAATCATGCAAGAAGCACATAGATATCCTTAATCTACTCATCCTGGAGGGGTCAAAATGAGGGAGAATATAAAAAAGATCTTCTTTTGGATAGGAATGAAGAAGGATATCACTAATTATTTTACTCGATGCTTAGAATTCTAGAAGGTGAAGGTTGAATGTAGATATCCTACAGGACAATTGTATCTGCACAATATACCTACACAAAAATGGTAGGTTATATTTATGGACCTCATAGTATGTTTACCCAATACCAGGTATCAACATGATGTAATCCTTGTAATAGTCAATAGATTGACTATTTTATATTAGAAAACATCAAATATGATGATCTAGTTGTGGCTAATAGATTTTCCAAAGAGATATTTAACTTACATGGGTTTCCTAAAATGATCATTTTAGATCGGGATTCTAGATTCACTTTTGAATTTTGGTAAGCCCTACATCATGCAGTTAGTATGAAACTAAAAATAATATCAACATATCACCCTTGGATCGATGGTCAAATCTGGAGGGTAAACCAAGTACTAGAACATATGCTTTTCATGTACTACAAGGATCAAAATTATCTATGGGAAGACTACCTACACCTTATAGAATTTAACTACAATAACGAGTATAATTTATCTTTAGCGATGACCCCATTCAATGCCTTGTATGATAAAAGGTGTAGAATACCATTGTATTAGGATAATTTAGAGAATCAAGATATTATCAGACTAGACATGGTTAAGGAAATGGAATTTCAGCTAAATATAATCAACCAAAGGCTCAAGGAATTTGTTGATCGTCAAAAAAACTATGCTAATCTAAAGAGATCACCAATGGAATACACAATGAGATAGGGTGTTCTTAAGGGTTAAGCCAATAAAAAGTGACATCAAATCCATGAAATTAGATCATTTATTTGTTGGACCCTTTGAGATCACTGATAATATAAGCCCAATTGTGTACAAACTCATCTTGCAACCTAACTTGTCAAAAATCCATGACACATTCCACATATCCTTACTTAGGAAGTATGTTGCTAACCCTGGTCATGTGTGGGTTGTTTCTAAATTGTATATGGAAAAACCCAATGTTATTGAAGTGATTCCAGTAAATATTCTAGAGTTTCATTCCAAGTCCATGTGGATACGGACTCTAGAACAATGCAAGGTCCAATGGGACCATTTTTCTAAGAAAATGACACTTGGGATAAAGTGGAGGATATGAAGAAACACTTCCCCTTATTATTTGAAAATATATTGTAATAACATTTTATTTATAACCAAGAAACACATGGGACTATGTTTAGTCCAAGGGGGTAGTATGTCATGACCTGCCTTGGTAGGAATTTTTGCATAATAGACTATGTATTGATGAATGACTACTTGATGCCTAGCTTTAAGGCATTCAAATGATTATGTTGACTTTTTTATAAAGAATATGGTACTACTAATGTATGATTGATGTGTAGTACCAGGTACATACATGGGTGGAAGAGGTATAATCAACCACTAAGAATGGGGTACTTGAAAATGGAAATGATGACTATGATAGCTCAGTGTAATATAAATGAATACCCTCATTTAGATACATGCATTTGACTGCTCGCTTTTGTTTGCATGTGTGTTGTGTGTAAAAAGGATTGGGTAAAGAACACCTTTGAAAAGGACTAATGGATATAGAGGTTCCATTAATCCTTAGTCTGCTTAAATACCATACTAATGTTTAATATTAGTATAGGTATTTTATTTAAATAAGGAATGATCAATGACCTTTATGGTTTGAATTAAATTTATTTCAATATTTTAAATACTAATGCTTTAAATGATTCTATTTAATTCTCTCTTATACCTTTTATAAATTGAGTAGATAAATGATTAGCTTTATCCCATTTATAATTTTTTTAAATAAATGAATAACTCTTAAAAGTGAAATAAAGAAATGGGTTTTCATTTAAAACAAGATATTTGAGAAAAGAGAAGAATCTTTTTAAATCAAAATGTTTTTTTTGGCCACTTGGATAAACTCGACATAACTAATATTAGATAGCATTTATATCAAAATAGGGAATTTTGGTAAGGGGTAGATGGGTCCTCCTTTTCAAAAGGGCTGAGGAAAGAAGAAAGGAGATCATTCTTCTTCTTTCTTGGGAGGACACAAACTGAATCAAGAGCAAGAATTTGAGGAAAGCGAGAAGATTTTGAAAGAAGGAATCCAACACTAGGAGTAACAGGTTGGATAGTTACTATTGCTTATTTTAGAGTGTTGAATGGATTGGTAATTTTCTTTATCTCTTTAAAAGCATTGAAAGGATCCCTCTATACTCATTGAAAATCCTCAAAAAAACTCTGTAATTAGACTTTATTTTTTTAGCTCTATTAGTGCTTCAATTTATTCGATACCCCTATTTAGATGCCTTCAATGAATGTTCCTTTCAAATCTTGTTAACCCCTGTACTATAGCTTTTAAAGATGTTTTTATGGCTAGGTACAGTCAATGACTGTCGTGCCATCCTCTAGGTGCCTAGGTGACACTACACCAAAAAAGGCTTTAACAATGATTTTTAACTTCCCTTAAAGGTCTTTAAGGGCGGTTATTCAACCGTTGTCTATGAGGGTATCATAAAAAGTTCACATCATACAACGATGACTAAAAACCACCTCAAAAAGCCACCCTCTTAGGGATACAAGGGTGGTTAGTAACTGCCCTCTTAGGACTAAGAGGATGGTTAAAAAATTCCCTCTTAGGACTAAGAGGATAGTTAAAAACCACCCTCTTAGGGTTAAGACCTCTTAGGCCTAAGATGGTGGTTTTAAATCCCCCTCTTAGGGCTAAGAGGGGTATTTAAAACCACCCTCTTAGGGTCTCATATAAAATATATATATATAAAGGATACCTCAGCTGAAACAACATAGCACTTAGTAGTGGTTTACCTCAGTTGAAACAACATAGCACTCAATCAAAGGAGCACCTAAATCCAAACTAGCATAGTACCCATTTTTGATGTTGAAGAGAATTTAAAAAATCTTGGCACCTAAATCCAAACCAACATAGTGCCCATTTTTGATGTTGAAGAGAATATTAAAAAAAATCTTGGCACCTAAATCCAAACCAACATAGTGCCCATTTTTTATGTTGAAGAGAATATTAAAAAAAATCTTGCACCCACAATCAAAAGCCTTTTAAATTCAATGGAGTAAACATAAGTTTTTAGACCTAGAACCAGAACCATTTGAATCCATTAAAAAGGAGGGAATAAAAACATATCCCTTAAATCAAATCAAATCCATTCAATCAATAAAGAAACAAAAAAAACTAAGCATTTACACCCATAGCTAAAACCATTTGAATACATTAAATAGAAGGGTGAAAAGCACATCCACACCCACAATCAAAACAACTCATATTCAACAAATAAAAGAAATGAAACATGTACACCCACATTAAAAAAGAATGTCTATTTTCCAAATCCAAAAAAAAAAAAAAACACTCACAACCAAAACCATCGGATTCAATTAAGAATAGTAAAATAAAATAAAACAAAAACACACATATATAAATAATTTTGTATCCACAATCCAAGCCATTAAAATTCAATCCCCCCCAAAAAACATAAATACTAAAGGGACAACAATACTCAAAGACCTCATATTTTCACAGTCCATATACTAAAAATAAATCAATTTGTGTAATGCCAAACATCATGAAAATTTAAAAAATAATATTTTTAATCATCCTCCATCATCAATATTTTCAATTCTGACATGTTCAGTATTACACACTTCTATTCCAAAAGTTGTTGATGTTTGTTTCACATACCTGAACCTACAGCAGGAGTCCGCTTGACATGGCAGAGAACAAGGGTATCACTAGTAGTGGGATTCAAATTGTCCATAGCCCATTGCAATGCATACATACTCTACTCACTCTCATCCACTACAACCAAAAATTTTCTTCCCTTGACACCTTCCATTATACTTCACAAGAAGCAAAACTGGATTGACTCCACTACTCTTTTGTTGAATTTGGATCAACTCAATCTTTTGCTTTGCTTTGGATTGATTGTTGAGAGAAATTGAAGGTGGGTGTTGCTTAAATAGGATTTTTCTAGACCACAAAAATTTGGAATTCTAGTTCCAACAGACTCTATTATTTTGTGGGTGTATGTTTTTATGCTCCATGCATAGTTTAGTTCTGAAGTGTAGTGAATAATGTTTTCTACATATAGTGACTTGTGGCTTTTAATGTAGAACTGAAGGCTTTTCATAGGAAATGCTTGCATGTCTTGGAGTGACACTGCTACTTTAACAACTGAAAAGCACATTTTCTTGTGTAAAGTTGTAAATTAAAAATTAGAGACATAGATTTGAGGAGCAAATAAGAGAATATGGCTGCTAAAATTGATCATGTACACTCTTCACTGGTGAGGTATGAATATATTTACAAAAATAAATTTGAAGGGTTGCAAACTGCTACTAAACTAGGCATTGACACCTCATTTAATCTAACTTACATGTAGTTAGTGATCTGTACATTTGCATGGACACCTCTTTCAGTCCAACTGAGGTGAACTAGACATGCAAACTAGGACTCTAGCTACTATGATTCTTGAGGAAATTTAAAACAAAAGTGGAACATAAAGCAAATAGACCATAACAAGCAAGGCCAAAAAGGAGTGTTCATAAAAAATAATACATAATATATTAGATGGAATAAATGGCCAACCATAAAAAATAATAGGTAGAAAGGGTTCATACTCACATATGTTGTGAAACCAACTGTGATAACCATAATTGCAAACCCATGTGGAAGTATTTCCACAAAGCTTCTCCCTGCTAAAGCATATAATACTACAACTGGGATGATGATCCCAAACAATATTGAAATCAATCTCCTCAGGCTATTGCATGCTAATATCAACCTTCCACCCAATAGAAAAACTTGGCAAAAACCAACCATACACACAAAAGATAAATGTCAGCTATATCCTTGCAAAAATATAATATTTATAGCAATAAAAAAAGTTTCATAAAAATAAAACTTACATTGCGGCCTTTCCATACTTCATAAACTCACTTGCCAACCTCATTATTTGCTTCATTTGAATGGTCAGGCTCAAAATTTTTGATTGCATGGAGCTCGACTTCTTTGTCTCCCATTTCGCTAATGGAAAACCAAGAGACAAGAGTTATTTTTTCTCTCTAAAGATGTTATATACACATGAAGGTATTATCAAGAGTGTTGAAAAAAATTGAACCTTCCAATATCTTAACAGAAAAATCCTCCACTTATGACTGACCTTGTGATCAATGATCAAATAAAATTGCAATAAAAAAAAAAAATAATGAATCACTAGTCAATGTGAAGTTTCTCTTAGGTCATTCCATTAAGGAAATTTGACATGAAATTTTTTCTTCCATATGATAATGGAAGAGAAAATGTAGCATAGATTTCAGAGTCCACAGTCAAAATACAATAAATAGAATGCTACAACTACCAAGGCTGCCATCAAAATATTGATAAATTGGATCTTGAAGCTTAGCATTACACATAGTTTATTTTGAATAATATATGGAATATTTTCTCTTAGATTTTTGGATGAAAACCAAGTTATTATTTACGAACAACAATGATCTATTGCACCTCTTACATGTACAAAAGCAAGAAATAAAGAAATTATATTATGTCCAAGAGTGACCAAAGGAGGTAAATGAAATTCAAAGACCACATCCAGTTAGAATATTTAAGTACTAGGGCAAAAATAACCCAAGGAGCTCAAGAAGTAACTAAGAGATAAAATAGTAAACCATTGTAAATATAACCATAGTGGGTAAACCCAAAATACATAATAAATAGGATAGATTTTAGTGGGTAAACCATTGGAAGAGAAAATGTAGCATAGATTTCAAAGTCCATAATCAAAATACAATAAATAGAATGCTACAACTACCAAGGCTTCCATCAAAATATTGACAAATTGGATCTTGAAGCTTAGCATTACACACAATTTATTTTGAATAATATATGGAATATTTTCTCTTAGATTGCTGGATGAAAACCAAGTTATTATTTATGAACAACAATGATCTATTGCACCTCTTACATGTACAAAAGCAAGAAATAAAGAAATTATATTATGTCCAAGAGTGACCAAAGGAGGTAAATGAAATTCAAAGACCACATCCAGTTAGAATATTTAAGTACTAGGGCAAAAAGAACCCAAGGAGCTCAAGAAGTAACTAAGAGATAAAATAGTAAACCATTGTAAATATAACCACAATGGGCAAACCCAAAATACATAATAAATAGGATAGATTTCAGTGGGTAAACCATTGGAAGAGAAAATGTAGCATAGATTTCAGAGTCCACAGTCAAAATACAATAAATAGAATGCTATAGCTACCAAGGCTACCATCAAAATATTGACAAATTAGATCTTGAAGCTTAGCATTACATAATTTATTTTGAATAATATATGGAATATTTTCTCTTAGATTGTTGGATGAAAACCAAGTTATTATTTACGAACAACAATGATCTATTGCACCTCTTACATGTACAAAAGCAAGAAATAAAGAAATTATATTATGTCCAAGAGTGACCAAAGGAGGTAAATGAAATTCAAAGACCACATCCAGTTAGAATATTTAAGTACTAGGGCAAAAAGAACCCAAGGAGCTCAAGAAGTGACTAAGAGATAAAATAGTAAACCATTGTAAATATAACCACAATGGGCAAATCCAAAGTGAACAAACCCTAATTCTATAAATCAAGTACAAATACAAACAACCATACATATATAGGTAGAAAGGGTTCATACTCACATATGTTGTGAAACCAACTATGATAACCATAATTGCAAACCCATGTGGAAGTATTTCCACAAAGCTTCTCCTTGCTAAAGCACAGAATACTACAACTAGGATGATGATCCCAAACAATATTGAAATCAATCTCCTCAAGCTATTGCATGCTAATATCAACCTTCCACCCAATAGAAAAACCTAGCAAAAACCAACCATACACACAAAAGATAAATGTCCACTATATCCTTGCAAAAATATATAAAGATATAGCAATGAAAGAAGTTTCATAAAAATAAAACTTACATTGCGGTCTTTCCATACTTCATAAACTCACTTTCCAACCTCATTATTTGCTTCATTTGAATGGTCAGGCTTATGATCTGCATGGAGCTCGACTTCTTTGTCTCCCATTCCGCTAATGGAAAACCAAGAGACAAGAGTTTTTTTTTTCTCTAAAGATGTTATATACACATGAAGGTATTATCAAGAGTGTTGAAAAAAATTGAACCTTCCAATCTCTTAACAGAAAAATCCTCCACTTATGATTGACCTTGTGATCAATGATCAAATAAAATTACAACAAAAACAAAGAATAATGAATCACTAGTCAATGTGAAGTTTCTCTCAGGTCATTCCATTAAGGAAATTTGACATGAAATTTTTTCTTCCATATGATAATGGAAGAGAAAATGTAGCATAGATTTCAGAGTCCACAATCAAAATACAATAAATAGAATGCTACAACTACCAAGGCTGCCATCAAAATATTGACAAATTGGATCTTGAAGCTTAGCATTACACAATTTATTTTGAATAATATATGGAATATTTTCTCTTAGATTGTTGGATGAAAACCAAGTTATTATTTACGAACAACAATGATCTATTGCACCTCTTACATGTACAAAAGCAAGAAAGAAAGAAATTATATTATGTCCAAGAGTGACCAAAGGAGGTAAATGAAATTCAAAGACCACATCCGGTTAGAATATTTAAGTACTAGGGCAAAAAGAACCCAAGGAGCTCAAGAAGTGACTAAGAGATAAAATAGTAAACCATTGTAAATATAACCATAGTGGGCAAATCCAAAGTGGATAAACCCTAATTCTGTAAATCAAGTACAAATACAAACAACCATATGAGGGGGATCCCCTCAAGGTAAAGCAATAGCAGATGAAGGCCAATAATGGAGACTGAGGACATAAAGAAGAATGTGTTTATGCCCAATGGAGAAATAGAAAGCATGGTTGTAAGAATGCTAAATGAATGAAAAATTCTTATTTCAAGTGCAAAATTAGTTATGATTATATATGTAAATGGAAAATTCTTATTTCAAGTGCAATTCTTATTTACAGATATAGGTGAATGGACAACCTGAGCCCTCCATATAATGGGTAGATGTCTAAACATCCCTACCCACCCCAACCATCAGAGATGAGGTAAGAGGGTATCCTGAGACTTCCGTCAGATACATAAATATCCATCTATGCAAATCAAGTACTACTACTAAGGACTAGGACTAAGAGTCAAACATGAAACATCAATTTCATAACTAACACTCACTCAACATAATAAACCTTCATTTCAACACATTACAACATGCATGTATGATTAGACTCTTAATCCTATGCCCTAGCAGCACTTGCATTCTCTCTCTTTTTTTACCAAATTACCTTCTTGTATCTGACTGGCCAACCTCATGCTCAGGATACCTACTCACCTCACTCCTAGCTTGGTTGCCCATTATTTGTAAACAATATCTGATTTAGGCTAGGCAATGAAGGAGCCCACAACATCCTTCATTGTGGCCATCTCATCATTCCTTCTAAACAAGATTGTTTCCTCTTTATGGGTGACGTGCACATTGACTTTCCAATAACCTTCACCCAAATGTTGACCATGTACAAGGTCTTCAGGGTCAATATTGATCATCGTGCCTTCGACCACTATGTTATCCTTATGGATCTGAGTCAAGTAGCATTCCCTTCTCTCAGTTTGAGTGATCGATGTCATTTTTAGTCCCTACATGGAAAATCAATAGCCTAGATAAATTCATTGCATAGCGTACAATACAAACTAAGTCAACCATTTTATATTTGAAATAATAGTCGTACCATTGATGACTCTGGCCTAGAAGGTATTGAGCAACTGCTTATGCCTTGATCACCACCACCAATGTTGTGTCCAATTGTAGGGGTAGCATGTAGTGATGTTGCCTATGGAATTATATGCAAGGGATCATTACAACTTTAGGGGTGCAACATGTAAATATTTCAAATATGAAATCATGAAAAAACTAACACACCTCTATCTGTGAAAGTCATGTCAAAATATCTTCAATATTTTTATCTTTCTCTACAAGCTTCTCTTCCAACTTTTTTCATTCTCTACAAGCTTCTCTTCCAAATTTTGCTCTTTCTCTATCGTATGCTCTTGCATTTGGTACAACTTCTGTATGTAACCCTCACCAATAAATAGAGTAGTTGGTGATACTCCTTTGTTGACACCTCAAACCCGACCTAGTATTTTGGGTCCTAAAACCTTGGCAAGGGCATCATCCTTAATACATTGATTTATGGAGCTCATAGATGATATTTCATCATCCAATTTTTTTGGCAACATCACATGCATAGTTAACTGGTAACATGTTAAAAAAAATCGATATAATAATGGTTTGAAGTTCAACATATTGCTATTTCCAAGGGAATATCACTTACGATTGTCTCCACAACTTCTAGTGAAACATGAGCCCCATCCTTCTTTGTATGAGCTACCATCCACACAGTTGCCCTTGGTAGTGGAGTTTTCGCATTTGGTTGGCTCTTCCTCTGCAAGATATATAGTTGGAGAGACATGGGGATAAGTCATACAACAAAACAATATAGCTATGTTTATCACATATAATGGATGAGTATGATAGAATACCATTTCATGCTCTAGTCGAGCATATCCTCTTCGATTGCAAGTGTGCATGATGGATTGGTGAGATCTATTTTTTTTATTCCTTTGCCTCACCACCTACAATGCAATGAAGAAACCAATATATAAATTCATTAGGGAGAGCAAGGTCAACAAAATTCACATGAACATAACAATGATATGAACTACCATAGCAGATTGGCTGGTACTTGCCTTAAAGTCAATGCTACTCCTACCATTCACAAAGGCTTCCCAATATTTTTGTGATACATGAGGTGGGGTATTAACAATTCTATCTTCTTCATTATCATACTTATCATAGTGTTTTTTCACAAGTCGATGCTTATGTTCATGCCATTGCTTGTCCATGGTCATGAAGACCCATTTCTTCATTGCATCCAAAATGATATATTTTTGCTGCATCAAACCAGTATCTTATTAGATGCAACATTTATATAAGTATTCAAAAATGGACACTATGAACTCCATTGGCTAGAAAGTTACCGTAATGAGTGTCCATAACTAGTTTTTAACTTCCACTGGGACTGCTCTCTAGTCTGTATGGGTGATAGGGATAATCTCCCTCACAATCACCCCCAAGTAAGATGTAAACTTAATAGAATTTTTTCCTATGGGTTGTTCGTTTAGATTGCAAATGATCTCCACCTTATCTATGTTGCTTGACTCTACTGCACATCTTGTTGGACCTCTCTTTCTATGATATTTAGTGTTTGAAGTGTGTGATGACCTGGCATCAACACCTATAATGCTAGCACCATCCAAACATCATTATGCCATATAGTATGACAACAATGAGTAACCCAACATCATGAGAAAATTTCTTGTGTGGTCTATATACCTTCTTCATTAGCCAAAGCATTATCAACCTCATTTCAAGTATTCTCACCATCGGATTCATTTATGTTAAGGGTCACCTCCTTATCTTCCTCATTCATGGAACTTTGTAGTTGGTATCTTCCACCAGTTGCTACAATACACCATAGTCGATGATAAAACCATGATCAATTCTAATATGCCTAGGTCAACCACTATTGAACAACACTATCAAATTTCAAGTACTTACTAGCATGCGAGGCATCTATCACTAACTCTTGATTTATTGTGATAGCCTCAACTACTCGTGGTGTCTTTCTTGATATTTTTTTGTACATATTACCACTTTGAAAAAACAAACAAAAAGAAAATGTAAACACATAAAAAACTAAAACTTGCTATAATGTAACTTGAAATGTACATATAAGTTGCAAGCTTACTATAGTGGTAAGGGCCTTCACCTCTCTTTGAGAGGTCCAAGGTTCAAACCCCACTCAGTATGAGGGGACAAGCATTCTGATAAATAAATGCATCATTTTCTAATAGCTACCACTACATAATCATTTCCATAACAATGAAGCAAAATTACAAAGCAAAATAAGAAAAATGAAACAAAGTAACAATTTAGTACTAATAACAATTTAAATTCATACAAAATAAACAATGTAAACCCCTTATGCATAAAATACAATATTGAACATACCTTTTGAATTCATGATCAGTGTGTGTTAAAAAGAGTCAAGAAAACTCCAAAAATAGAGTTAGTAGAAAACTTTAAAAATAGAATCAGACCAAAAATAGTAGCTCAAAGAAAAGCTAGGCATTTGTCAAATGAACATTGGATGAATGGTCTAAAACAACAAAAATATTTGAAGAAAATTGGATGGAACAAATATGAAACATTAGAGGCCATGAAAAGAATTCAAAACTATCAGGTTAACTCAGTTCAATCAGAAGAATGGAATGAGGAATCTGTTGAATTTGAGTTTCAGATGAGACAAGATTTAGACACTCAAATACCAGATAAAATTGAAATAGAACTATACCTAGAGGAGGTAGCAAGAAAAAGGAGAGAATTTGAACAACAAATTCTAAGACAAAAAGTAGAAGAATCTGCTACAAAAAAAAAGGAAGAACCCTTAGCTAAACAAAAACTAGAAGAGTCAGTTGAAAGAAAAGAATTGGTTTCAAAACAAAAGAAAGAGCCATGGTTAAATCTATCTCCATTAGCATTAGTTGTTGTTACATCAATGCTTTCAACTACAAAAAGTTTCAGAGCACCACAAATGAAGATTACTTCTTCATCAAACAACACATACATAGTCCAACATGCACACATGGACATAGACATAGATGACACACCTTTAGGGTCATATGTGTCAATATTTGGAGAAAAAACTAGTAGGCCTGAAGAGATCTATGATAACATTGCTATGAAAAATATGATTAAGAAAGAAGAACATAAATCTAAAAAATGGTTAGTTGCAATGCCATTAAATATTTATGTTCCAAAAATCAAACATATATACAAGTCAAAAACAATCATAAAGGTCACCACAATTAATGGGATAGGTAATTTACCTATATTTGGTGAATCAAAAATACATAATGTATTGAACTTAGCAAAAATTTCAGGATACCACTATATTCATTTTGGTGGAATCAAGAAAAAGATAATTCCTACTTTTAGAGAAGGAATTAATGCACATACATTACTGTCACTTCTAGATGTCAGACATACCACACTAAAAGATGTTATAGTTGCACAAGGTCTGATAAGGTTAGACAAAGGTCCTCAGTTTGGAATAAGTTTTCCAAATTTCATAATGCCTATCTTTGATGGAAATAGAAATGATAGGTGGGCTACTATGTGGAATCTGCTAATCAGTACAAAAGGGTCAACGCTAGCACCAAGAGAAACTCAGATGATTTTAGGGTTTGAGTTTTATTACCAGTTGACAAATACTACAATTCCAATAGTTGTCAGAGAATTAGAAGACCCAAAAAATAAAAATGCATCAGTAAAGTTCAGTAAAGAAAAATCAAAAGGTTTTGAACCTATGTATCAGAAAAGAGATGACATTCTGGTACCTGCTATATATAATTAAATAAAGAGCTAAGAAAGTCAATAAATTCTTTAAATAAATATTTTTTTAAAAACATGCAATTATCAAGATGATGTAATAGAAAGATCCTATATCATTTTTTTCTTCTATTAACTAATAAAAATGATAGAACACAACCTATATAATTTTTGTTTATTGAAGTGCAGATTTTACTTTTTCAAATACAATAGAAAGAGAATGATATTATTCTATTTTGATAGTCAATATAAGTAACCTAAGTGTTACCATAATTGGGATATGCAATCAATATCAAACTAATATTTAACTACAACACAAGCACTAAAGATGAGTGACAATAATAGAAACATTATCATGCATATAGAAGCATTGCTACAAAGCAACACTATTGTCTAAGGAGTAAATTTTGTAAAGAAAATAAGTAACAATAGTCCTTGATATTCAAGAAGATTTGTTATTATAATTTGTATAGAATATACAAAGAAAATAATTATAAATACAACAATGAAGAGATCTATAATGCAATGTAATAAGAATGTATTTTCCAATTTCCTTGAATACAAACAAGAAAAGATAAAATACAACACTAAGTAAATGATCCTAAGGGTAATTTAATATAAAGGTTCATCTATACTTGATTATGTTTGAAGGTGATTCTGATGGTTGACAACATACATGACAACATGATACACGTTTTTTAAACCTTTCCTCACTTTGTGAATCTATAAATAAACCAAAAACTAGTTAGGTTTGTTTAAGGGATTGCCTCAATTAGGCCCCTAGTTCACTCAAGTTGTAGAAAACCATTCAAAAAATGGGAAGGTTTAGAAGCCATACCTAATCCCTTTACTTATTTGTTGATGATGAAAATGTTGATATTGGGTGATGTTGTTGCTAGAAGTGTTGAAGTTGTTTATGATGTTGAGTAGATAGGGATAGCTGATTTTTACATTTAATGCAATATGTTATCAAATTAAACATGCAATAATGAACCTAGGGATTATGATATATTCTTGATTAAATTTTATGTGAGAACAAATGACTAGGAATGAAACTACTCATGTTTAAAAGATATGCAAGTTGATCAAATGTATATAATAGAAAATGACAAATTAACTTGACATAAGCCAATTATATCCAAAAAGACCTAATTTTATGACAAATATTTAACTAAATTAAAAGGTTATGCTAATGTAATGATTAAATAGTGTCTATAGAAAATGATAAGGATGCATAGAGTTATGATGTCTTCTATTTGAGGAGATGAGTTTTGAAGAAATGCTTATTACAATATTATAACACCAAAAGGAAGAGGAGGTCCACATGGAAGGCTATCTATTACATTTCTAATCAACTACCAACAAAAGCCCCTATCAAAAAGAGTTCATATGCAACCAATAAAACAAACACTAGTAAGGATGCAATAGGGCTTAGAAGGGAGAATTGGAAAACAAAAGGTTAGTACAGTTAGATTATTTATCTAGATTTTTTTATTATTCTATAAATGAACTCTTTAAAGCCATAGTTATCGTGCTCCAGACTGGTGTTTACGCTTCCATATTAATCTTATAAATTGTAAAATATATATTAAAAATAATTATAAAAACAACTTTTCAGCCACATTTATCATTGCATACAAATATTACGAAACAAAAATACATTTAAGACTAAGCACTCCAAACAAAGACTTGGCTACAAAGTAAACTATCTAATTAATGGAGCATTAGAATATGATTATTTTGAAAATTTCTTATTTAATTTTATGGGTTTAAAACCCATAAAATTTACACTTTTTGTATTGATTGGAACAATCCCATCCACCCATGTATTTCAAAGTAAGAAAAAAAATATTTTTAAATTTTGTGAGATCATAAGCTATACAAGACAACTCCCAAAGAGGATGTTGTTTATCCAATATTCAACCATAGGGTTTTAACCATTTTTTCCTGATGCTATTTAATAAAAATGTTAAGATTTACTCATGGGATTGAAACCTTCAGTTAGATGTGAGACTTCTTGCTTTCTAGTTCTTGCCCCAAAACCTTTTAGTAAAATGTTAAAATCCATCCATCAGATTGGAACCTTGGCCTATGGTATGGAACTCCTTACTTTCCATACTTTCCCCCTTGAACTTCAAATGTCAAGGTTCACCCATAAAACTGAAACCTTGATTATATGATATGAAACTTCTCATTCCCCACCACTACTCTAAACCAGGGTTTCTAATTCCTAAATTTCAACTAATTCTAAATCTATAATTCATATTCCAAGTTACCAAATGCAAACATTTGAAAAAGAATGAGCTGATTCCTCATCTCCCCTTAACCAAGGAAATTTAAGTGGTTTAACTAAAAGCAACCTCCTTAAAACTATTGACATCCTAGAATGGGCATCGATGTCGAGCATCTATTCCTTCCTGATAGTAAAAATTTTAGACTAACTAGCTAAATTCTAATCTTATGAAAGAGATTATTTGAGATAACACATATATATCTCTAAGTAGCAAAAATTGTAATAAGAAGGATTTTGCTGCCTCAAACTAGTGAACACCTGTCACACCACAAGATACAATGCACAAACAATGAGAGTTAAAGGTGTCCACAACATTGCATACCCAAATCTATCATAAGATACTAGAAAAAATAATAGTAGTGGTATTAGAAGCTTTTGGGTACACTTCTAACAATGTTATAATATGCCTCCAAGTTCCAACACAAATAAAGCATGGGAACCACATAATACTAATTTTAAGTGACGTTAAAACAATTTTTTTAAATCTAAAATCCAAAGTAAAATCCAGACATTTATCCTTGAATAATTTTTAGTTTAAACACTCTCAAACTGCATAAAGCTTGTATGCTATCGCATGAATAAGACTACTGATAGGGTGGCAATACCCAAATTAACCAATGGATTTTAAATGGAGAGCATAAATTATGTTTGTGTTCCCAAGCGCAATTGCACAATGAACTTCAAGTCCTCTTAACAAAAAATCAAGTGAAATTTTTGAATAAGTACTAGCACTATTGCAAGGCATGCAACACAAGGAACAAGATCTTCTAAAATACCCGTAAAGGGTGAAGCACTAGAGGACTACATGGAAAGGTTCAAATATAGGTTGTAGAGGTTGAAACAATGTAAGTTGGACCAAAACTCACTAAAATTGGTCTTCCTAAGAGGAATTGGGGAAGATTGCATGGAAGCACTTAATATTATGGGAGGTGGAGAGGAATTGGGGAAGATTGCATGGAAGAACAAAGTCTAGAGAGCAAACATCATACCTTCTGTGAGACGCTCAAGAAAAATTATGAGGGTTGACTTTTGGGAAGCCCTAGAAACTCGATTGGTGCTGCTCCACCTAGTGAAAAAGCTTTGCCCTTTTAATTTAAAGCCCTAGCTTGAGCTTTGAAATAAGAAAAAGGAGAGATCTAATTTTTCCATGGTACCTCTATTTATTTTTTAGCATGTTGCTCTAAATAAGTGTCGATGGTTCACTGTAAAGACCTAGCTCGAGCTTTGAAATAAAAAGGAGAGCAAAATTACAAGGGCTGACTTCTAGGAAGCCCTGGAAACTTGACTAGCACTGCTCCACCTAGTGAAAAAGCTTTGCCCTTTTAATTTAAAGACCTAGCTTGAGCTTTGAAATAAGAAAAATGAGAGATCTAATTTTCCTATGACCCCTTCATTTGTTATGTTGTGCATTGCTCTAAATAAGTACCAATGGTTTGCTATCAAGCCCTAGCTCGAGAGAGCTCTGCTATTCTCATGGTCTCTCCATCTATTGTGTTGCACACTACTATAAATAAGTGTTGATGATTCACTATCAAGCCCTGGCTTGAGAGAGCCCTATTATGTTGTGCACTGCTCTAAATAAGTGCCAATGGTTCACTATCAAGCACTAGCTTAGGAGAGCTCTACTATTCCTATAATCATTCTGTCTACGTGCTACTCCAAATAAGTTCCAAAATGCTCATCTCCGAGCTTTTTTCATGGTCTTTATATTTTATTTTCATACTAAGACCCTAAGAGGGTGGTTAGAAACCGCCCTCTTAGGGTTGCCTAAAACACCCTCTTATCCCTGAGAGAGTGGTTATTAATCGCCCTCTTAGCCCTAAGATGGAGGTTTAAAATCACCCTCTTAGGGTGACCCTAAGAGGGTGGTTATCCTAATATGGTATTTTTAAACCACCCTCTTAGGATCTATTAAGGCAATTTTTTATTGCCATAAAAAACCACCTTATTTTAGCCACCGTTAAAGCTTTTTTTTAGTATAGTGCGAGAAGGGACCGTTTGGTTGAGTTTAATTAAAAACACCCTTAGACTGTTTTCTCTATTCTACTCTTAGAAAGCTTGGTCTTCGGGTCGCAATATTTACCTTGAATCTATAAATTGACACCTTAGTCTAGCTCATACAAACCTCATATAAACCTCCTTAGACCCATTTTAATTTCATTTAGATGCTCTTCTTACCTTGCAACTCGACCTGAAAGTTCTCTCTATTCACCATCGACTATGGTCACATTGGGAATACAAGGTAATTAGTTATTGTTGCTCTCCCTTGCTAGTCTAAATTTAAAATCATAGAAATATTTTGATTCACCGTCTTGATGCCACATGTGGCACTATGGCATGATGAATCCATGCTTAAGTAGTGTGGAAAAAGGAAGGCCACTTCAACCTTCCTCATGTATTATCCCACATAAGGGATACAGGGGCATTCACACCCCTTTATTGGGGTAGATGCCCCAAAATATTGATAGCCACCACTCGGTGGTTCAAGAGGGCCACCAAGAAGGGGCCATCCTATGCTAGTTGTGGATGCACCATTTTGGACATGTTAGAAATCCTTACTTGCTTAGTCTTGTTTTTGTTGACCTTCCTATGTTATCATGGATTCACCTTCTTACCATGTGGTTGAGATGCTTGTTTGGTTGTCACCTATGGTTTTTTGTTTAGACTGTGTCGATTGCCTAGGTGCAATAAACTATTATAATTATTTTTTGTGTAGGGTAGGGTTAGTCCCACATGCTCCCTATGGGAGAATTTTTGAACTTGATATAGGGAAGTCTCCACCTATTGGTTTACCACCAAGTAGTGGTCATGAAGTCCACCACTTGGTGGAAAGTGAAGCACCAGTAGTTGGCACAGTTGGTTTGTTGACCTGTGTGTTTTTTGACTGCCTGTTCTTAGTTGTTGACCAGTTGAGTTGGTCGGTGAAAAAACAAGGAAAATACATTTTTTTTAGTGGAGAACAGAAAATAGTGTTTTCTTTAAAAAGGTTTAATGTTTTTATAAAAACCAAAAGGGTATTTCTTCAAAAATATGGATGTTTATTTAAATTTTTTTAATATTTTTATAAAAATCAAAAGAGTTTTTTCTTTAAAAAGATGGATGTTTCCTTAAAAAGGTTTAAATATTTTTATAAGAATGAAAAGAGTGTTTCCTTAAAAAGGTTTAAATATTTTTATAAGAATCAAAAGAGTGTTTCTTTTAATAGGCTTTTATGTTTTTATAAGATTAGAAAGAAAGTTTTCTTCAATAGGGTATGGGACCTTAATTGATTAAAAAAATAGTATTGTGAGTATTTGATTGATTAAGAGTATGGGACATTAATTGATTAAAGAAATTGGATTGTGAGTATTTGATTGATTAAGGGTATGGTACCTTAATTGATTAAAGAAATGGGATTGTAAGTATTTGATTGATTAAGGGTATGGGTGCCATGACCCACCTTGGAAGAACCTTATTAAGATGCTATTTGTATTTTGATAGCTGGTTTTGAGGCTTTATGTAATTGCATTATAATAGTTTTTTTTTAAGAAAAATGATGTTGCGTGCATTGACTGATGTGTAAGAACATGTATTCTCTTAAGTGGGAAGATTTACCATGAGATATGACAAAGGGAAATGATGACACAGACAATTTAGCAGGTAAGGCTCTCATCTCAACCATCACTAGTTACCTCCCTAAGAGCAGTGCACTTGAGTTTAACTCTGAAAAGTCCCGCTTAATCAAATGAAAAATAGTGATGGGATATGTTGAGCATGTTCATGGAGTGTTGCATGCCATTAATATAAATTTAATAAGGTTGTTTCATTAAATTTTCTCAAAGGAATCCCACATTAGAAATGCATATTTATTGTTGATCGATATTTTAATATTTTGAAATAAATGTTTTATGCATATAATTATCTAGAGTAGAGATTATTTGTTTTGAGCTCAATTATTTAATTTGATTAACTTAATTTTTGAAAAGAAATCAGGTAGATTGTCTTTTATGAGCTTGTCAAAATTTTATTGGGTCAAATTATGAAAAGACCACTCTATAAATTAAATATTGCATTTTCCTTACACATGGCAGTTTTTGGGATGAGTGTTCTAGGAGATGAGATTATTCCCTTATCTCTAACAGTTCCAAATAGTTGTTGCCCATACTCTTAATAGTGTTAGTACCCTTGGGTAAGGAACAAGGGACAAGAAGCCTGCACACACCATATCCCTAGAAAATCCCATGTGCAATAAAATAATATATATATTGTAAGGAGCTTGCATGTGAATAAAAATATAGAATGAAATAAAATATTAATGGAGCATCTTGTCTATCTAGAAAAAATGGGTCTATAAATTGCCTTAAGGAGGAAGAAAAGGCGGCATGCTATGTGATGCTATGACTTGTGAGGATTAGAGGAAGGCTAGACCAGGAGGAAGACATTCAAGAATATTGGTTTTGTGGTTTGCATATCTCCCAGGTGTGAGAATTTTCATTTTCTTCTTAACCCTACATTTAGTATGCTTACTTTGTGGATGTATTACTATGATTGAAGTGTCCACACCGCTTATTGTATGTATGGATTTTATTTTATTTGTTAAAGTCCCTTCGCTATAATCTACAAAGTTAATTCTTTCCTTTTCTAATGCGACCTTAAAAATGACTCGACAGATTGTCTTATATGACTTTGCTTTACACTAAAGCTTATTCTAAATATCATTGGTGCTAGTGGAATACTCGTGTCATACCTTTCGAAATAAAAAAAAGTTTTGTTTTAATATTATAAGGAAACATGAATGGTAACCATTGGAGTATGTTGTATATCCTTTCGTAGGATTTCTTCAGAACATTGCTTTCACTATTTTTCTTAGAGCATCCAGTCCCTAGCACATTAACATGCACCCTTCGGTCACAACAAATATACCTTACAACTTCACCACTCACTTATTTAGCATTCAATGTCCTCTTCCACAGAATATATGGTTTGCTATCAAACCTTAAGGATTGCCTCCTTGTTGTTAGATTGCGTAAGGTAATTAGATGATGCGTATTGGAAATATTTTAATCTAAATTCTGATTGTTCCTGCCTAACATGGGGACAGACCATTCGCATGTATCTTCACCGTCGGGGGTGTATTTTCATCTGGTCCTATGGCAGAAGAAGTAAGAGCAGAGTTAATGTAGTAGGTGAGCTCCAAATATTTCTAGCTAGCCTCTAGTTTCCGGCCACAAGCTTGTGCTCCTGTGCATTCTATAAATGCAAGTTTTGGGTCTTCCTTAAGTAATCTAGGTGTGGCAGCACCAGGTTCATCTCTGGCAGCGTATGCTGCCCTTTGGTAGTCTATAATGCATCTTTGGATGTGTATTCAACAATATTGGGCAATGTATTCTACAAGTGTTTAATGTGCAATTTGTATGCTCAGTAGAGAACCACTTGTGTCGAATCAGTTTTTGAATAATAATTTTTTTAGTCTTTTTGCCTCTATCTCATTGTGTGTGAAGTGGCTCTCACGAGGTTGTCTATGATCCTGTGAGTGTTTAAGATTTTATACATGGTATCAGAGTAAGGTAATAGGATTTTAGCAGGCAGAGGTCAGAGATCTTGCTGATGAAAATGAGGTTTCCATTTGGTTGCAGCAGTGTGGCCTATAGATTCACCCGACGACCTCCTTTTCAACCACCTCCTTTTCAACCATCCCCGTCACCAGGAAATCGGTGCCCCACAAGAATTGAGTTTGATTTCCAGTTATAGCCTTAGTTCCTTGACATTGACATCCACCCTGTTCTAGCCCCCTTTATACTCACCCTCACAATGTCTCCTACTCTCACCACATTGGTGATCAAAACCAGGTTGAAGTACCTGAAGCCATTAATGGTGAATCACACTCCACCCTTCCTCACAAAGGGAACCCTTCTAGGCAAGACATGGATAATGTCAACCTTATACTCGATGAACTTAAGGAAGATGGGCATGGCGAGATTGAAGTGGGAGAAGAGTCTCTCATTAAGGATCACCAGCAACGAGGCATCATTTTTTTTTTCTTCTAAAGTTTCTTTGGCCTCTCGGTTGCGCTGTGCAGCCCTACTATGCAAGCATTCATGTGCATATCTAGATAGGCCCCAAATATTTTCTAATTCTTGGCCATCTGCTCAATTGCACAATGTAGTCGGTCTGCGCACTCACTTTCGTGCATAGCCAGGCATTGACCAGGCATTGACCCCCGCGTCCGCCCGCTTTCGCATCTTTCACCCCGTGCAACCCGACGTCATACGACTCCTCAGTGTACTTAGAAGGGGTCAAGTTATTTTGGCCCCCCTTTGCCTTTCAACATGTAGACTCTGGTTTTGGTCGAGGTTCTGCTTATGGGCTAAATCGATATCGAGAGGAATAATAACTTGGACCCAGAGACAAGGCTTTACCTGGGCAGTAAGTATTTCGATATGTTCGATTTGGCAATGGATCCAAAGAAGAACGAGTAGCTCAAATTGAAGTTTGTTTCAGTTGGAATTTAGATTAAGGGGGATGTTGAAAATATTTTAATCTAAATTCCGACTGTTCCCGCCTGACATGGGGACAGACCATTCGCACGTATCTTCGCCGCCTGGAGTGTACTGTCGTCTGGTCCTATGGCAGAAGAAGTAGGAGTAGAGTTAATGTAGTAGGTGAGCTCCAGATGTTTTCAGCTGGCCTCGAGTTTCCTGCCACCAGCCTGTGCTCCTGTGCATTCTATAAATGTAAGTTTTGGGTCTTCCTTAAGTAATCTGGGTGCGACAGCATCAGGTTCACCTCTGGTAGTGTATGTTGCACCTCTACCAGTTTATACTGCATATTTGGTTATGTATTCAAAAATATTGGGCAGTGTATTCTACAAGTGTTTAATGTGCAATTTGTATGCTCAGTAGAGAGCCCCTTGTGTTGAATCAGTTTCTGACTAATAATTATTTTTTTTTGCCTATGTCTTGCCGTGTGTGAAGTGCCTCTCAGGAGGTTTTCTATAATAGTACTGTTGGAACAATTATCCTGTTAACAATATGAAAACGCTTCTATAATAGGAATGGGGCTAAAGGCTGTAGGCTATATCATATATAGACTACCGGGAGGACACACATAATGTAAAGAACATGACTTGAATTCATTTCTTGAGGCATTTATGAATGTTGGGATGCGCAACTTTCAAACCTACAAAAAAATATATATATATATATATATATATCCTCGGGAGGTCTAAAAAGCTAACAAATCCCTTATTTAGGTTTCAAAATATATATGTACTTTTAACCACTACCGATTAGTATGGAAATGCTCAGGTGTTCCAATTTGGAAGTAGTTGATAGACTTGGTGGGCTTCATTCTCAAAAAGATAATTACCAAAATGTCAGTTGACTCGTGTCCAGGTGTTTCCAATTGACCTACTTGCACTGGTTCACTTACAGTCGTACTCGGCTACGAGTGTAGATATTTAGGTAGGCCTTTGGCAAGGTATATAACAATGGGAAGTCATATCAACGACGAGTTGTGGAATACTTCTTTTAATATGTCGTTCAAGTTTTAGGTATCGAATTGAGCACTCTTACCAACAGTGAAGTCATTCTTAAAACCGTGTTAGCTGTTTTATAATGGTTTATATAAATGAAACATATTGCACTATCATCCATGATGTAGTTTACGGACGAGGATGCCACTTACATTATCAATGATGTGACCCAGATTCAATACCACGACAAATATATATCTGTATACAAAATATTACTCAATATAAAAAAATAAAAATAAATGAAACATATTATCCCTATGTTCCCTATCTCTAGGGTATAAGGGTAGTGATGGTATGTGTTGGGTGAAGGGTTAAAACCTCCTTTGAATTTACTATGATAAAGACAAAAGAAGGGACTATCCGATTATGTTGGGAAGTGCTAAAACCTCTTGGGAATAAGTATTGTTTTCAACACTACACAACTTATGATAGAATTAATGGTATAGTGGAGATGGAAGGTATTGCTTTGGTATGAATAAATGCTGCCGCTTGTGATGCTTGTAAGAATACTTCTCGAGCTATTATATTGACATAATTACAAACGTTCTTATTATAACCTGAATGCTTGGCCTTTGGTATCCATAGATTGCTTAATAAAAAGGGGAGTTTTAGTTTTTGCATACAAAAGTCTAAGATTCAAAATAGATTGTAAATTGTTATGTGATGAATTTATCTTAAAATTATATGGTGGAATTAAGTCTTTGGTTTGAGATTTATATGACCATTAATTAATTTATATATAGATGTTTTAAAAAGGAGATGTTAAGATCTAAATTTAAATGATTTGAAGTTATATGTCTTAAAATATTAGTGTTGCTTACTTGTAAGAGATTTGATATTATTGTTCTATATTCTTGTGAGAGTATTTTAATGAGATGAACTTAAATGAAACCACTTGAGAATGATTTGAAGTTTTTTGCTTCTTTTAACAAAAAAATTATACAATGATGTAATTTTTCAAGGTAGAAGGCATTAAAATTTATGTTTCTTATGAAAGCATCACCTAATGAGTTGTATTATTTGATTCCGTAAGAATGGATTCTTTATATCGAATGACACTATTAAAGAACTCATGATTGGTGTTCATGAAATAGTTTAATAGTAGATGAATTATTTTTGGATACAAAAAAAAACTCTTGTTTAATGAGGTTGGATTGGTGTCCAATCCTCAGGAAGGGGTATGGGACCCTTCCGATGTTTGAATAAATTTCAAATGAATATTGTTGGAATTTGAATTGATCCTTATCATAATGTATGTGGAAAAGAATGAATTACCTTGCATACTTGATGAGTGCATTGAATGGGACTTTATTTAGAATTTATGTAATGCTTAATTGCATAAGCATGGTGTGCTTGTGATGCATTAGCATTTTTTGCACTCGAGTTGTCCTGATCCCTTACCACTCATCTCTCACCTCCTGAAGATGCAAGGATTCTAGAGAAGATCCAAGAAGCCAATATTGAAGACTTTTGATGTATATTTGATTATATTCATTATTAATGTAATTTTAAACGGCTGAAAAGATAAAGCCAAGGGTTGTAATATTTGATGTATTTCTCTTATTGCTTTTGTAAATTAGAAAGGAAGTCTTTAAATGATGAAAGAATTTCAATTAGATAGAAATTATGTACATCAAGATAGCATTGTAAATGATGTAATTGTATCAATTAGGGTAGATGATGTATAGTTTCTGGAAGGAATATTAATGGAAGTATGTTGCATTAATATTGTTCTCCATTTTGCTTGTATAGTTACTTATTTTAAGTTATAGGAGTATATGCTTGAGAGCTAAACATTTGGAACCTAGTAGGAGGAGGATAATTCATGAACAATTCATATACTAAGGAGGCACACCAAGGTCTTGAAAACTCATAAACTAAAACCCGCCACCACAAAACTTATCAACACCATGAAGATAAGTAATTATTATAATAATGCTTAAGACATTTAATCCCATGATATGTGTTAGTAGCCACGGTTGCAATATAATGTTGATTTTCCTAATTTACTAGACTTCATTGGTAGTATGGAGAATTGGAGAAGGGTAATCCCTGGGTAAGGATCCCTATGATATATCCATTCACCAGTATGGGATGGTGATATGGTAATAAAGGAATTGGTCTTCCTACATCTATTGCAATTTGGTCTACTTACTTTAATGGGAAGATATTGTCTTAGATTATTATTACAACCTTTACTTACCAAATGGGTGATCAATGATAAGTTAAAAAAAATGTCGTGTAGTGAAAATTTAGGGTCGTTACAATGGAACCTAAATTAATTTAAAAAATGAGATTGTAAGTATTTTATTGATTACGGGTATGGGACCTTAAATTGATCCGAGAAATGTCTTTCATGGGTTAGCATGAACCTTTGATAGATAAAAGGGTAGTATATCAAATTACCATGCTTGATAAACACTACACCAAAAAAGAGCTTTAGTGGTGGTTTTCAACCACCTTTAAAGGTATTTATTCAACCATTTTCTATGAGGGCATTATAAAAAGTTTACAACATACAACGACGACTAAAAAATAACTCAAAAAGTTGCCCTCTTAGGGTCTAAGAGGGTTGTTTATAACTGCCATATTAGGGATACGAGGGTGGTTAGAAACCACCATTTTAGGTTTAATAGGATGATTTTAAACCACCATATTAGACCTAAGACAATTTTTTTGTCATATTAGGGTGACCTAAGAGGGTGGTTTATAACCTCTATATTAGGTCTAAGAGAGCGGTTTAAAACCACACTCTTAGGATCTCACCTAAAAAAACTATAAAGGACACCTCAGCTAAAATAGCATAGCACTCAGTAGTGGTTTGCTATTTTAGTTGAGGCATCCTTTATTTTGCATGGTTATTTCATGGATAAGGTAAATTTCCATTGGAAAAAAGAGGGATAGAATTTTAAACTGGCTCCAAGGGACAAAATTTTTTATGGAAGCATCAGAGTTTGTATGAAGTCACAATGCACCATTTTTCTCTTGTTGGAGTGCATACAACCAATGTGGTCCTAGGTATACCATGTTACAAATACTTTTACACTTGATAGATGACCACATGCATACTATCCTATGGGACATGACAATAAAAAATGTATGCATGTATAAAAGACCATGATAAGCAGTCATACAAATCCTTAGGTGCTAGAAATTCTTTACAATTTCTAGATAGCGTTAGTCAAAAGAATCTTAATTTAAATAGGCTAAAATTTTCCAATGATATCCCATTCTATACCTTATATATTTGGTTGGTTGAATCAAGGTAAATATATATGGGTTGACTAGCATTCTAGACTTTCATATGCAATAAAATAATTTAAAGATAGAAATCCTCCTTGAGAATCCCAAATATGTGGTAGTTCCATGGTGTCTACTAGTCAAGGTATCAAGGTAGAGTCCTCACTTTGCGAGATGAATTTTATAGGGATAATAGAAGTGGCTCATGCTACCAAGAAGGTTGATTATTTTGATGATAAAATCACATAAATATGGAAAGACTAATGTAACTCTATGTTCTTGAGTGATGCAACAAAAGTGGGTTGATCAACCGGTAGTGGAAGATAATGATATATTTACAACATCTGAGTTGGTATTGTTGCATTGTCAGGTGAAGCACTTGATAGATGTAGTTGCTTGGGCTTCCTTTTCAGATGGCCCTTTGTACAATTATTTATTTTAGAATGGTGAGATCAAACATCGTATTGAAGAGTTTATACAAAAGGGATACATACAATTGAGTGTATCACCTTGCAAGAGTTTGATTGAATACAAAGTTTTGAATAAAATAATTGTGAAAAATAGGTACCCAATTACTTGTTGAATCAACTTAGAGATGCCAACTATTTCATTAAGATCAACCTCAAGTTAGGCTGGTGGAAGATAAGATTTACATCCAAGTATTTTGAGTTGTTGGGTCTAACATAATGCATTTTGAATGATAGAAGTTTTGCTACTATTGATTGAATCATTTTTAGCTTGTCTACCTACTCAACACGTGTCTTTACTCTTTAGCAAAACATGAGAGGAACAAATAGAGCATGTTGGGCAAGTTCTTAACACCCTATGTAAACACTAATTGGATACCAACTTGGAAAAGTGTTTGTTTGGTATGCAAAAATCAAATGTGTAGGTTGCATTATTAATAAGGAAGGAGTTCATGTTAAAAAATTTAGATAATTTGAGACTGGCCTGCATAAATGACCTTCATAGAACTTTGTAGATTGTTAGGTCTAATCGATTTTTATGATTGGTTTATGATAGGCTTCTTCCACATAGTATGACACTTAAATTAAGTGATAAAAGGAAGATCCAAACCAAAGTTCATGTGGACTCAAGTACCACAAAGAGTATTCTAAGACTTGACTCATTGGCTTAGCTTGGCACTAATATTTTCCTTTTGGATCTGCAACAACCATAATGGCACTTAAATTAAGTGAGGAAAGGAAGAGCCAAACCAAATTTTATGTGGACTAAGGTACCACGAAGAGAATTCTAAAACTTGATTCATTAACTTATCTTGGCACTAATACTTAGCTTTTTTGATCTACAACAATGATTTGAGATAGAAAATATCAACATATGTACTTGGTACATTACTTGATCAACTTAAGCATCTTGTTGCCTACCAAGTGAGATATTCAATGATATATTTTGAAGGTATCCTACATAGGACAAAGAACTCCATGCCATATCCCAAGCATTTTTTTAGTGAAAACATTATATTTTGAGCAATGAGAGAATCATACATATTGATTATAGACCCTTGTAATTCCTATAGATAAAAAGCAAATTCTAAAATGAATGTCATAAAAAAAGATCAATATACTTGCAACAGTTCCACCTAAGTATCAAATATAAGAAGGTAGTATAAATCTGGTTGTTTATGGCTTGAATTAATATCTTCTTGGAGCATTCATTATAATTTTTTACTCTTGTGTCCATTTGAGTTCCACTTGTCAGTGAATATACAAGAGCAACCCTATCTTCACAAATACATGCCATACACTACTCATAATAAAAAAAACAATTAACTACCATCTACACAAAACTTGCACTTGAATACAATTATACCAGTTGAGGGTATTCATGTGTCCATGTAGTTTCCATAGGAAGTTTTTAAGAGGCTTTGGATGGCTTGCAAACCCTCTTATTGGTCTTAAAAAAAGATCAAATTCATTAGATATAGGCAATGTAGGTTACATTGAACTCATAAAAAATAATAATTTCCAACTCGGGCTTTGGCAGCTTTGGAAACAATGCCCACTCCAAATAGCAAAACAACAATTCCAACCCATGTTTGCTTTTCATGTGCTATAACTATTTTTATATCTTTAGTGTATAAGAGTAAAGAGCAACTAAAAACCAATAGGGATATCCCATCGTAAACCACTAATTTAAAAAATATATATGTGAAAATTTAATATGTTTTCATTCCTCCAATGCTAATGATGAAAGAATACAAAAATACTATTATATTTACTATCTAGAAATGATTTGTGATGATAATACTGTATAACTTGTTACTTTCAAAATACATATAGTTATAGTTTTACTCTAATAAAATATTAACAAAATACTCTAATATTTAAAAGATACAGTTTTACTCTAAGAAAATATTAACAAAATCTTGTAATGTTCAAAAGATAATAATCTTAGGATCATAAATCAATTCAATACATGTAAATATATCAAAATTCAACAATGAACAATTTACTTTCCAAATACATATAGTTACAGTTTTACTCTAAAAATATATTTGAAAAATACTATAATATTCACATGATAATAATCTCCAATCATAAATATATTTAATACATGTAAATATATCAAATTCCAACAATGAACAATAAACATATTGAAAAACTTTATTGAAATTGCTAAAGCAATGCATAAAAGCAAAGTATTTTCTAATAACAATTTTTGTGTTGTGTTGAGTGATTATTTTGCCCTATTGCAAAATGATCACCACAAATAGAGTATTGAATTGAAAACTCTCTCTTGCAAATAAATTAGGTGAAATCACCCATTTCTCCAAGGTTCTGGTAAGTAAACATTTGTGAGTATATGTGATTAATAAAAAATGAAACATAAACAAATGTGTACCAGAATAAACTCAAACCTGCAAGTGACAATTAACAAGGGGCCTTGAATAGTTCAAATAATGCTCAGCAATTGAAAATCTTCCAAAATAAAAAAAAAATGATCCTTTTAGTGCTCTTGATATTAATGTGATCTACCCTGAATCCAAGTTAATAAACGACTTTTATCTTCAAATTAAAAGGATTCCAAATGTAAAATTGCGTGGAGTAGTCCACTTCATTTTAAGATCCGTGCCTTTAATGTGTGGTTCATTTTAAAGTTAGTGGATTCATTTTATCTTCATTGTAAATTTTCCACTATCCCTATGTTAGAATTTGGTGTTAGTAAAAGTTAGCATGTTAGTGTTCATTTGCTTTATCTTGTTTTAGTGTAAATTTGGCGTTAGTAACCCTCCTAAACCAGTGTTTTATCTGAAAGTTTGGAGGTGCAAAATTTTTGGATTAGGACCAGAATGTAAACAAATGAACTAGAAATAAACAGGAAATTCTGGAAAATGGACCAGAATGAAAATGAAAATAATTGAACATAGACATAAATTCTGGAAAGACCAGAGTGAAAACACTTAAACTAAAATTTTGGAATGGACCAGAATGGAAAATAAATGACAAAAATTCTGGAAGGACCAGAATGAAACAAACAGAAATTCTGGAATGGACCAGAATCAGAAATATGCAACTAAAATAAATACTAAAAATTTACTCTAAATGCAGAAAATGGAAAACAAATCTACAAGGTTAGCTGGAAAAACCAAAAATGACATTCAAAATTGGTTAGTAAATCCCTCCCTGCAAAACCCCAAGTTAAGAGATAATTTCTAAGACAACCTGACCTAATAGACCTGCAACACAAGCACAATCAGATTAGACCAAGTGCGAGACTCAAAGGATGAAATATACTTGCAATATATTTGACATTCATCTATTGTAACCCATTTAATGGCATAAACAAACAGATACAAGTCAAAAAATTGCAAAAAAGATATAAAGTGAAAGCAGTAGTCTTAGATATATTCTCCTTGTAGTTTTGCTCACAAAGATTTCTTTTGCCAAAATGAAAGCATTGTATTTCGAAAAATTCTCTTCTTTACACAGATTTCCAGCCACTTTTGAACAATGGCTTCATTGGGCTTTTAAAGGATGCAGAAATCCGTTCATTTCAACTTCCACTTTCCTTACACAAGGTCAACATGGAGTAAGGAAATAAAATACCAAATAAATTTACATTTTATTTTTCCTATAACCTTCCTTTATAATTTTTATTTTTATTCCCTTATAACTCCCGTAAAGGCTATAGAAATACACATAAAACCTTGTATTTTATGAGGTTTATACCCCTTATGACTCCCATGTGGCCTTTATTAAAATATATAACAGAGTAAAATATAAAGACCCCATTATAATGCAAAGAATACAAATAATATTTAACCTTCAATACATACTTTATACTTCCCATATGACATAGTGTATATAAAGAGACCTTTTATAACATGTCGTGCATCCCCAATATATGTATTAATATAATTTAAGACTTCATTACCTTATGACCCCCATAAATATTATAATACACACTAACACCTTTAAACGAAACCAAAATATTGGCCCTGCGTCCTTGATTTAAAACTTAACTAAGAGACGAACCTTGAGACATGTCGTTGCATCCCAGCATTTACCGACAAACCAGATGATGAATTATAGATTTGTTTCCGCTTTCGACACCCGATTCCCTAGCAGCTTCCTTTTGACAACACAGTGCCTTGCGTACCTTGACTTTTTAACATCCTGGTCCAAAAACAAACACCTATGCGACTTATCATAGTTATAATGAACCTGATAGGTTTAGGGTTCAGTTTGTATCTCCTCGGTGCTCAACTACCACCGGTGTCTTCTGAATCTGTGACCAAAAATGGCCATTACTACCATATTTCCTTCATTTATCCTATCCGATTGTATATCCCTGTGTGTGCTAACATCCGTTACTTTTGTCAATCCTATCGTCGGACTACCAGCTGCAGTCCATACAGATCTCTTTCATGCATATGTCCACGTGACCGGCATTCCCTGCATGCTCTGAAACATACACGGAGTCGATGTCGGCATTAAATTATTCCTGCTTCATTGTTACTTACCCTGACACCGCTTCATCAGAGTCCAACCGTGACATCTCATTGTGTTCCATTCCCTCAATGAAGTTCTGGTGCCACTGCTTCATCTTATCACGATATGACCAATAATAGACGCCCGTTACATGTCGGTGTTCATTTCACCTTATACTACGCTGTCTCATTGGTGTTTACTAATTTTTGAAGGAATTAAAGACGAAATTAAATTCCCAATCGCGAATTAAATCGCGTCGGAAAAACTACTTCGGGTCGTGTAAAATGCTTCGGCAAGTTTTACTTCGGCGAGCGAAAAAGGTTCGACAAAATTTCGAGTGATAGAGAACTTCGGCGAAGGGACTTCCGAAGTAAATTTACTTCGGGAAAGATACTCCCGAAATTGGTACTTCGGGGCAAAACCTGCCGAAGTAAAATCACTTCGGGAAGGCAGCGAGGTTTGGCAGTGCGCGGCTACTTCAGCGAAACTAAGTGCCGCAATGTGCTTCGGCACAAACAAGAAATCCCGATTCCTTTCTGAATCGACCGGGTCTTTTACCACTTCGGGCAAACCCTAGCTCTGAGAAATGTCTGCGGACAAAAACAATGTACAGAGAACCAAATATATTTTATATATTAAATATATTGCCGGATTTACAAAGGGCTTCCTTCTGAAGCGATTACAGACTTCTGCCAGATAAATATCTGCAGGATAAAAAGCACAAATAAATCTTGGAGACTGCTGCTCCACTCCCTAGCTCTGCCGCTGTTCTGGGCTCTCCAAACAGCTTCTTCTCTTCTCTCCACTCACACTTCCTCTTACGCTCCTTTTCTTCTCTATGCTCTTCCTCATGCTACTAAATGACAAAATGGCCCCGGTATTTATAGGCGGGGAAAGAGGACAAAGGGCGGGATAAACTCACCAACCCACTGACAGAAAATAAATGCCGAACTGGCTTTTCGACCAACTGCCGGACAACCCCAACAACTCGCACGGTCGAGAATTTAATGCGTCGATTCCCATTTCGGCTGATTTTCGCTTCGGAGGGCAAATGAGAACTGCTTCGCGGCGAACCATTTTTCGGGGGCTGCCGATTTGTCTCTCGCGCCGAAGCATCTTCCCAAGGTGTTTCGGAAAGACTTTGCGCCGAAGAGCTTTCGGGCGTGATGTTTGGTTTAATATTTCCAACAATTTTTACCATTTTTTAAAGATTCCTACTGTAATTTAAAATATCTGCATGGGCGTTACAATGTCAGACATACTCAAGGATGATCTTCGGCATGGTCTAGCCCATCTTGGCTGTTAATTGCATGTTTTCGTCCTCCATCCATAGTTTTTGTATTTGTCTAAATAGGTTATATCTTGCCGCGTAGACGTTCCTGAACACGTTCACTAAAGTATTTTCCTCTACAATTTCCACGTTGTCACAGTGACACGAACTGCATTGTATATGCATAATTCTCCTCTGCCACGTAGGTGCCTGTGTCTACTATAACTCTTAGACGAACTCACCTGCACTACCATGTTGACTTCAAATATTTTTCATAGCTATGTGTGTGCTCCAGGCCCACTCGTATTTCATCATCTGCTTCATCAACCATTCGCCCAATTCCTCGTTCGCGCTCTTAGCCTTCTGTTGTATTGAAGCTTTCCAGGCTTGGACAATGTTTACTGCATATCTCTGTCGATGCTGCCGTGCCAATGCCGCACGGGTTTCCTTTCTTCGGCGCTCTAGCTTGTCTCCTTCACGACGCTCGCCACCACATTGTAAATCTTTGGAACCACCGGTAAGACCCGTAGGATATTGCCACACATAAGAATCTCTCGTTGGCCCACCGTTGTTGCCCATGTCAACATCATTGTGGAGGTCCCTCCTATACGTCTCAGGTGAAAATCTATCCAAAACAAACCATCACTCAATAAAAACTTACGCCACGTCCTGTATTCGCTCATCGAGGCCATCGTATGTCGAGTCACCATGACAAACCGCCATGCTGGCATCGTTCCCTAGACAGTGTCCGAAGTTGGGGTTTGACAACCCCCTTTTCATCGTCGAGTTGCCCTACGTTTTAGACTCTACGTAAGCGCCTTCACTTTTCCCACCGGTGTCATTGCCGAGATGCTCGGTGTCTATCTCCTTCGAATGCTTTCATGCAGGGCCCACTCGGGTTGCCCAGTCATCGGCCTCGCCTCGCACGCCACATTAGCATTCGTTGTTGTCCGCTAAACACATACCCCCTCCTTGTGGAACATGGGTTGTATTTCACTTTTAGACGTTGTCCCGTTCAACCTGTGCGAAACAAAGACTTGAGTTAGCTAGCATATTCAATTAAAACCTTAAAGCAACTTTATTAATGTTGTATATTAATATTAATATTAATATAAATACTAATATATATATATATATATATATATATATATATATTTTATGCTTTTATTTCTTTTTGTTTTTTATTTGATTTTAATTATATATAATATATACAAAAATATATATTATAGATGTTTATTTATTAGAACCAACAAACATATTCAATAATGAGAAGGTTCTTTTTATTTATTTATTTATTTTTATTTTATTTTATTTTTTCACTTTTTATAATTTTATAACTTTATACATATAAATATACATGTATAAATTAATTTTTGTCTTATATATTTTCTTTTGTCACTTTTATTATTGCTTTATTCTTTATTTTTGGTTAATATATATTAAAATTTTATGTTATTTATTTATTTTTTTAAATATAAGATATCTATATATATATATATATATATATATATATATATATATATTTATTTTAGTTTTTTATTAGTTTTTTTTTTTTTTTTGTATGACTCAATTGGCTTCGCAAAAGAAGACCTTGGTTTAATTAGAGACATATACATTAGCCACATAAAACCAAGCTCTACAATCCTAATCAAAATCCCAAGGTGAAGCCACCACACAAAGCAACATAAAACAAGTAGACACTACTATCTTTGAAATTTGGAGAAATTGCACTTTAAACCCATAAGCAAGGGATGATCAAAATTATTGCTTGAAGAAGACCAGTCTCATCAAACATCATCGTTGGATTTGCACGCAAATGAAGGAGACCTTGATCAACCGTGCAGGCTTATTGCAACCTTATGGAAAATATCAATCAAAGACCGAGGGGACTCCCAAAACCGCAATTAAAAAGGTGGGTTCCCAATTCTTGGGGCTAGTTGTGGAGCAGCCACAACATGTTCATAAATCACATCTTAACTTCATATCATATTAGAAAAAAATAAAAATATAAAAATATCCATTCAATGGTCATATTAATAAAATGAAATATACAGATGACTTATATTGTTGCAGGTGAAACATAAGGAACTAATGGTACAAGTATTGTAACAATATTCAATCATGTCAATTCTTGCTTGATCTTGGATTATTTTTGTAAACCATAGATCTTAGCACCAAGACAAATGTTGTTGCTTCAAATTTAAACTAGATAAGTTGCAGTTACATGCTAATATTCTTTTTTGTACCTGGCCTTGGCTGCTTTTGGTGGCTTCAAAACAAATGGTACTAGTGTCCCTACATAGTGGACACTACTATATGAAGCCAATGTCTCGTGTAGGCTCAATATATTACACATATTGGACAGAGTGAGTTATAAGTATGGCTATAAAGAAGTTGTAAACTTTATTGTTAAATAATAAGACTCTGACTCTATCAACGTAGCAACATCCAAGGAACATAAAACTTGGTAGAATTTGATAGTATTATTCCTATAAAAGGTTAAGTACACAAACTATAATCTTTTCCATATAAATTTCTAAATCTTAACATTGTTGAATCAAGTTAAAGAATATAAAAACAACTACTTATTCACAAAATCCCTTCCAGTTAGTTAAAAATAGGGCCATAAAAATGTATATCCTTTTCCATTTTTCTCGAGACCATTCAAAAATAGAAGAGTTGATAGATGTCAATCAAAATAATACAATAAGCATTTAACTTGATTATCCTAAAACTCAATAGAATAAAGGGCTAGAAAAATATTATTTCTAACAAAATAGAGAGTTGGTAACCATTTAACCAACATGTTTCTCATCTCAAACAAGGTAGCAAGACAACCATTATAACATGTTCTCTTTCTTCATTATAAAATAACATTAGTTAATAAAAGAATTTAAAATTTTGAAGCTTAGAATTACACAGAGTTTATTTTGAATAATATATGGAATATTTTCTCTTATATTAATAGATGAAAACCAAGTTGTTATTTACGAACAACAAAGATCTATTGCACCTCTTACATGTACAAAAGCAAGAAAGAAATTAGTTATGATTATATATGTAAATGAAAAATTATTATTTCAAGTGCAATTTTTATTTACAAATATAGGTGAATGGAAAACTTTAGCCCTACATATAATGGGTAGATTTCTAAAATACCTACCCATCCCAACCATAAAATATGAGGTGAGAGGGTATCTTAAGACTTCCATCAGATACATAAATATCCATCTATGCAAATCAAGTACTGCTGCTAAGTACTAGGACTAAGATTCAAACCTTCTTGTATCTAACTAGCCAACCTCATGCTCAGGATACCTACTCGCCTCACTCCTAGCTTGGTTGCCCATTATTTACAAAAAATATATGATATAGACCAATCAATGAAGGAGTCCACATCCTTCATTGTGGCCATCTCATCATTCCTTATAAACAAGATTATTTTCTCTTTATGGGCGATGTGCATATTGACTTTCCAAAAATCTTAACCCAAATGTTGACCATGTACAAGGTTTTTAGGATAAGTATTGATCAACATACCTTCAACCACTACGTTATCCTTATTATATGAGTCAACTAGCATTCCATTCTCTTAGTTTGAGTGATCAGTATAATTTTTACTTCCTGTATGGAAAATCAACAACTTGAATAAATTTACTACATAGTGTACAATACGAACTAATTCAACCATTTTATATTTGAAATAATAGTCATACCATTTATGACTATGGACTAGAAGGTATTGAGCAACTGCCTATACCTTGATCACCACCATCAATGTTGTGTCCAATTGTAGGGGTAGCATGTAGTGATGGTGCCTATGGAACTATATGCAAGGGATCATTACAAATTTAGGGGTACAACATGTAAACATTTTAAATATAAAATCATGAAAAAACTAACACATCTCTATCTATGAAAGCCGTGTCAAAATCTCTTCAATATTTTTATCTTTCTCTACAAGCTTCTCTTCCATATTTTTTTCTTTCTCTACAAGCTTCTCTTCCCACTTTTGCTCTTTCTCTACAGTATGCTCTTGCATCTGGTGCAACTTTTATATGTAATCCTCGCCATAAAACAAAGGAGTTGGTGATACTCCTTTGCTGACACCCCGAACCTAACCTAGTATTTTGGGTCCTAAAACCTTGGTAAGGGCATCATCCTTAATACATTGAATTATGAAGCTCACATATGACATTTCATTCATCAATTTTTTTGGCAACATCACATTCATAATTAACTGGTAACATATTAAAAAAAATCAATATAACAATGGTTTGAAGTTCAATGTATTACTATTTCCAAGGTAATGTCACTTACGATTGTCTCCGCAACTTCTAGTGAAATAGGATCCCCATCCTTCTTTTTATGAGCTACCATCCATACAGTTGCCCTTGGTAGTGGATTTTCCACATTTAGTTGGCTCTTCCTCTGCAAGGTATATAGTTGGAGATACATGGGGATAAGTCATACAACAAAACAATAGAGCTATGTTTGTCACATATAATGTATGAGTATGATAGAATACTATTTCATGCTATATTCAAGCATATATTGTTTGACTACAAGTGTGAATGGTGGATTGGTGAGATATTTTTTGTTTGTTTCTTTACCTCACCACCTACAATACAATGAAGAAACCAATATATAAATTCATTAGGGAGATCAAGATTGGAAAAATTCATATGAACATAACATTGATATGAACTACCATAGCAGATTGGATGGTACTTGCCTTAAAGTTAGAATTGCTCTTGTCATTCACAAAGGCTTCCCAATATTTTTGTGATACACGAGGTGGGGGATTATAAATTATATCTTCATCATTATCATACTTATCATAGTGCATTTGCATAAGTTGATACTTTTGTTCACGCCATTGCTTGTCCATGGTCACAAAGACCCATTTCTTCATTGTGTTCGAAATGATATATTTTTGTTGCATCAAACTAGTATCTTATTATATGCAATATTTATATAAGCATTCAAAAATCAACACTATGAAATCCATTGACTAGAAATTTATTGTAATGAGTGTCCATAACTATTTTTTAATTTCCACTAGGACTGCTCTCCAGTCTGTATGGGTGATAGGGACAATCACCCCCAAGTAAGATGTAAACTTAATAGAATTTTTTCCTATGGTTTGTCCATTTAGATTTCAAATGGTGTCCACCTTATCTATGTTGTTTGGCTCTATTGCACATCTTGTTGGACCTTTATTTCTATGATATTCAATATTTGAAGTGTGTGATGACCTCGCATCAACACCTATAATGCAAAAAATATCCAAACATCATTATGCCACATAGTATTGTGAAGCTATAAATGCAACACCAAACAATGCTAAATAAAATAGAATTCAAATGAATCAAATATTGCATAACAAAATGGAATTTATATTGATAAAGGGGGGAGCCTAGAAAATTTGTTGTTACAATAGTGGATTTAAGAATCCCTTGATATAATATTACAAACTTTGGTAGGGTTCTCTAAACCCTAGCCACAAATGACTAGTGGTGTCTTCAACTACATCTTTTCTCCTAATAAGGTTGAGTGGGCTTCTACGTATCTGATGCCAGATCACTCTAGCTTAATCAGTTGTCCAATGCTTCTGATATACTATTAAACTTGCACGCAAAGAAACACTAGAGATTTAGTAATAATAATGAGGGCTTCACTGGGATTAAATATTCGTCGAGAGTTTTTTCGCAAGACTGCCCAAACTGGCAAACTCGTTTCGGCCATATCTCACTCATCCAAACTCGGATTGAGCTAAAATTTTGAGGGTAGATGACTGAAAAACCCTAGAACATCTCCACAAATTTTCATATCATTTGGAGCAACACAAATCCTAGCGCATCCCTATGTGTGAAATATATATTTGGCAAGCGGCTATGCGAGGGTTTCATCTAGGTTGAGAGCAAGTAGCTCCATAGGTTGGTTTTTAGGGCCTTCGGGCCCTAGCGGAAAATATTTTGCGATTTATGCTCAATATTTTAGCAGGAAATGTTGCAGGGGATACAATATGCGTTAGAAATTTATCTTTCAACAAATCATATTGTGAACTTGAGTGACAACGACTTCCAATTTGTTGCTCAAAAGAAAAGTGAAAACCATACCTTTCCACGACGTCTAGGGCAAGGATTAAAGAGATCTCAAAACAAGTTTCAAGTAGTTGATCAAAAAATGGCTCATATCTCAAATGAATCTGGTGCTAAGGTGCACCCACAAAATAATTCTATTGTGAAAACCCCTATCAAGGGTAAGAATTTTGAAGACTCGGTCCCAAAAATGAATTTTATGGATGCCCTTCATGGTGGACAGCCTCAGCCCAATGCTAATATCAATATTAGGGCTTCCCATAAACCTCTAAGAATGCCTAAGATTGATCCTAGGAAAACAGAGTCAGGATGTCTTAAAGAAGCTGATGGAACTCCTATTGTTAAGCTTGATATAGGGAACATTCAGACTGACATTGAAGATTTGGAAAAAAGAGGACTAATTTGTCGGTTCATGGGTTTTCGTCCGATTCTATTTGCTTTCAAAGTATGGGCTGCAAAAAGTTGGAAAACTAAAGGTGAGTTACAAATATCTATTTATCCAAATGGTTATTTTCTTGTTTTATTTTCTAATAATGAAGATAGAGAGAAAACTTTTCAAGGGGGTCCTTGGTTTTTTGGAAGGGCAGGGCTTTTCATGAAGCCCTGGCATACTAAATTTAAAGCCAAAGAAGAGATGCCTTCTATAGCTCCCATGTGGGTTAGAATCTTTGGCCTCCCTATTGAATTTTGGAATCCTACTATTTTTTCTTCAATTGGAAACTCTTTAGGAACTTTTATGATGACTGTTGATTGTACTCAAAATTTTGAACATATTATTTATGCTCTAATTTGTGTTTTAATGGATTTTGACAAACCCCTTCCTAAAAAGATCACATTACAATTTGGGGAAGACACTTGGGAGCAAGTAGTGGACTATGAGAACATTCCTTTTCATTGTAGAATTTGCCATGAATATGGTCATTTGGCCAGTGCTTGCCCAAATAAAATTCCTGATCAAAATAAAGAAGATATAAACTCAGCAGGTTTCCAAATACCTAAGAAGAAGAACACTCAGAAAAAAATAGTTATGAAGGATCAATCAAAGTCATTTGCTAATATGTTTGAAATACTTTCCACAAATGATGTCCCAAGTGAGGAAGAGGAAATAATGGAAACTGAAATCTTAGAAACACAATTTAAATATGAAGGGAAGAACTCAGAGACAAACTAACAAATCAAATATTTTCAATAGAAAAAAAAGGAGAAAATTTACACAAGAAAAACAATATTTCAAATGTCAAAACTTCAAATAATGCAAGTCCCAATATAGACTCCATTGAACCATCTAGTAAAATTTTGGCTGTGTATGAGCATTCTTCAAGGTTAGAAGCCATCTCAGATTCAATTGGAATAAGTCAAGAAATAGGGAAAAAAAAAATTGAAGATGGATTCCAATCAAAAAATAGGTCGCAAGACCAATCAATATCATATGGTAAAAGAAGGTGAAAAGCTTGTAGAGGAAGGTAAGATTAATGCCCTTCCCAACTTTTTTATCCATGGTATTAATGAATATCATTACTTGGAATATTAGAGGACTCAAATGGAGTCTTTAAAAAAAAATGAAATTAGAAGAATTATTCAAATAAATCATCTACATATTTTTTTCCTTCAAGAAACAAAGATGTCAATGGAGGATATGGACTTAATTGCCAGTAAAATTTGGCCAACTGGAAAAGTGGTTTCCCTTAGTTCCCAAGGGACTTCGGGTGGCATTGCTTGTCTTTGGGACCCAAAAGAGGTAGTTATTCACCATATGGTTGGCAGTTGGGGTTTGTTGGCTATAGCTATTCAAAGTAGAAATTCCAACCAGATTATTCTCTACATTACTGTTTATGCCCCGAATTCTTTAAAAGAAGATAGTGGAAGGATATTACTCATATTATCTCTCATTTTCCTAAAGCTTGGATGTTGATTGGAGGATATTTCAATACCATCCTTTCTCTGGATGAGAAAATGGGGGGAAATAGAAATTTGGACAAAAGCACTGACCTCATGAGCGAATATATTGCAAACCTCTATCTTGTGGATATCCAACCAGATAATGGCCTTATGACTTGGTCTAACATAAGGCAAGGCTTAGCTTGTATAATGGAGAGATTGGATAGATTTTTTCTCTCAAAAAATTTCTTAATCCATTGTCACATTTCTAAAGTGAAGACTCTTAATAATGCTAGTTCGGATCATTGGCCAGTCATGGTGGAAATGTAGAAAACCAATGTGAGTTTCTCTCCTTTTCATTTTCAATTAATGTGGCTCAGAGACATTTCCTTCAGACCTCGTGTGCATCAATGGTGGAAGGAAGGTAATGTTAGAGTTAAAGTGCACTATGCCTTCACATTGACACTTGTCAGTTTCTCTTGACAAGTGTCATGTGTTGAATATAGGCTTATGCCTATATATTGTAACTATTTGTATCAATAAAAATTAATCCCCTTCAGTTTTAAGTCCCAACATTTGGTATCAAAGCTCCAGGATTTCTCTGGCCTTGTGAGCTTGAGGGGGGATTTCCCTCATGGAAATCCTCCCTCCCCCCTCATTTTTTTCCCCATTTTTCAAATTTTCATTTTTCCCCCATTTTTTTTAAAAATAGGGAGTATGCTCTTCATCCTTGAGGATGAATCAGAAACCAGATTTTTGAAAATTAATGGCTGCCCCCAATTTTTTTTTAGATCCATTGCTGTAGAACAGTTGTTTCCTACAGATGATGGGAATATTCGTGATGGGATGCATATGTTTATCGTGTTGCAGCACCAACAGCTTGTAGTTTGGAGAAAGAAATTACAGATATGAGGCAAGGAGGAGTCTCGGTCGAGCATGGAGAAGATGAAAACAACACTTTTTTTTATTGCTCAAGATATTTTGTTTGCTCCTGGTATGTTTCCTTTGGCCATGTGTTCTTTGAAACGCCCCTGGAAGTGCCTATATGTCTCCATACCTGGACTTAAAGCGCTTGAGAACCTTGACCATGACGATCTACGAAGCCATACATGCGTCCAGTTTAACGAACGTGATGCACTTACCTCCGGGTTCCGCCACGATGAAAGTTTGAGCATCATCGTTGTTGTACTGCGTGCGCTGGATTCTCCACCTGCGCGCCAGACCGTAGCACCGCGTTGAGGGCTTTGGATCGCAGGCTTCAGGCATATTTTATGGTTTACGTTAGAAGTTAGGCTATCAAAAATTAAAAATCGGGTAGTCTTTCTTTGCTATTATCCCTTCAGTGTGAGATTGAATGCAATGAAGCTACTTGGTCATATTTTTTGCAATACTTGGCCACCCTTTGTCGAAAGTGTTTCAGCTACTTTTTTCAAAAATTTTAAAGAGATCCTCAGATAAAGTTGTGGAAGTTCGATTATCAAGACCCTACGACTTTCGAATAGTTCCTGGACATGTCCTGGTGACCGCATATTCTTCGACGCCTCAGTTATATGCGGCCTGGTGGGGCCCAGGAGGATTTTTCGCACACTCAGAGTGTACCCCCAACTGAACTGGTTCTTCTTTGGTGGGACGATTACGCCAGTGTTTGAATGTCACATCATGAATCTATTTCAGCAAGAAATAATGGTGCTGGTGAATCAACGCATGGGTGTACAAGCAGTTACAACCAGTTGAGATGCACAAGATCTACAGGAGATGCGAGGCACGAGGCAGATCTTAGTGCACTTTACTGCTCATTTGAGCAGGCAAATATATTTCTTTTCAAACCTCGATGAGGTGCTGATGGAGGACTCTTTGGTTTCCAATGTTCTTTCTCGAATGGGTGTTGTATGTGGCTATTTATTTTTGCTTTTACACATCGTCAGTATTCCCAGTTTTCTTCATGGTGGACTGTATGCATTTTTCATGTTGAAGAACACGCTGCAGAGTGAGGGCCAGCCTCAATGGAACACCCCCATTTGTTTAATTGTTTAAAATGAGCACCCATTTGATTTTTTTAAAAAGTTGTTGTCATAAATTTAATTGATGTGGAGATAGATGGAGTTGAGCACCAGATGTTGATCTCTGTCTCTGGTTTGGCGGTGACGTTGATCTAATTGCATGTTGAACCTGAGATCACGATGAACAAAGCGAAGACCACTTTATGACACTTGGAGAGTGCCCATGCCTATTTTCCGATAATATGGCCCCTTTGGTAATTTTTTTTTTAATGTATTTCCACAAGGGAAATATTGATGCTGTTTTTTTTTCCCACCAAAGAGTGCTGCCGCCACTGTGCAATGTTTGATTTTGCTGCCTTAGAGAGGCATGTTGTTGTTTTTTCATATTATGAAGATACCTTTGATAATGGAATATAGGGGTATTTATAGTCGTTGGAAATGTTTTTCCATGACGAACACAATGGTGGTGTCATATTGTAATTTTGAGGCTATTTCATTTGAGTTTTTCAGCCTCAAAGTTTTATACCTTTGAGTGCACTCTCGGTTGTACCCGACACTCCCAAGGTAATTTCATATGTGATCCTTGTACCTAGTGATCTTTTCTATACACTTGGCAAATGCAGCAACTGGTTACCCATGCATTTTGGTGGGATGACATGGTCACCATAAGGACACTTATACTAGGGACTACAGACAAAGACACCCTAGACTCTATCCGAGGTTTTTTTCGGATCTACTTTTGAAGACTACAGACGAAGACACTTCAAAATATTCTCTTCTATTATTCTTTCTTCTTCTCCTCCATATTTGGATCTATGGATCATTTTATTGTATTGAGTGCATTTTCGGCAGAGATCGACACTCTTATATGGCTCATTTTTCCTTTGTATTAAGGTGCATTTTCGGCATAGACCGACACCTTCTAGATTGAGTTCACCATGAGGAGGGACTTTATATTCATGGTGGATCTAGTCAGTGACCTATGAGTGGCAACATCCTCTGAGGATGACCTACAGAGGCAACAGACCCAGATGTGGCTGACCCTGAGGCACCCATGATGACCCTGAGGCACTTAGAGCGCTGACCCAGTGGCAACAAACCCGTGGAAGTGGCTGACCCTGAGGCAACATACCGAGATGTATACATAATGAATCTAGCATTATTCATAGTTGGAGAGCCAAGCGCAAAGAGCACGAGCCTAGACCAAATCAGCAATAAGAGAGGATGATAGGTTGTTTTAGAGAAGTCAACATTAAGGGGGAATGTTACCTAATGTTGACTTGTTTTGTTTCTTCTTTAGTTAGGATAGTGCACTTTAAGGGGGGATGTTAGAGTTAAAGTGCACTATGCCTTCACCTTGACACTTGTCAGTTTCTCTTGACAAGTGTCATGTGTTGAATATAGGCTTATGCCTATATATTGTAACTATTTGTATCAATAAAAATTAATCCCTTCAGTTTTCCCTCCTAACAGGTAAACCTAGGCATGGGACTAAGATGTTCTTTTTTGCCAAAAGACTGCAATACATTAAATCCAAAATCAAGACTTGGAACTGGAAAGATTTTGGGGATGTTCATAAAAAAAACATGAAGTTATTGCTCATCTTGAAAATTTGAATAAGAAAATCCGTTTAGATGGCCTCACAGAGAAGAGAAGTGCAGATGAAATTAAACTCACAACTCGGTTAGAGGAATGGGAAAAAAGAGAAGAAATCTTATGGAAGCAAAAATCTAGAATTCAATGGCTCAAAGAAGGAGATCGAAACACAAATTTCTTTCACAAATCTCTTCTATCTCGAAGATCTCACAACTTTATTTCTTCCTTAACTTCAGATATTGGAGATGTTGTTTATACTTGGGATGACATGAACTCTATTGTTGTTGATTACTTTTCCAATATTTTTGCTGCTACTCCTCTTGACTCGACTTCTCAACAAAATGTTCTTCAAGCAATCCCTTCTCTTATCACTTTTGAGGAGAACTCTATTTTGACTGCTCCTGTTACTATCAATGAGCTTCAACAAGTAGTTTTTAAAATGCAAAAAGGGAAAACCCTAGGTCTTGATGGTTTTCCTATTGAGTTCTACCAAGAGTTTTGGGATATCCTTCATGTTGATTTATTAGAGGTGGTGGAAGAAGCCAGGAAAGCCAAAGAAATTTTGAAGGTTATCAATAAAACTTATATTACTCTTGTTCCAAAAGCTCAAGAGGTTGATCATATCTCAGCTTTTAGACCTATTGCTTTATGTAATGTTCTTATCAAAATCATTACTAAAATCATGGTAGAAAGGTTGAAGCCTCTTTTGCATAATATTATTTCCCCAGAGCAAGGGGGATATGTGGAAGGACGTCAAATAGTAGATGAGATAGTTCTTGCTCAGGAAGCCATCCATTCCATGGATATGCAAAATACTCCTTTTATGTTCATTCGGTTAGAATTATCTAAAGCTTATGACAGAGTGGATTGGCACTTCCTTATCAAAGTTTTGAGGCAATATAGTTTCTCTAAGGATTGGATGGATTGGATTATGGGATGTATCTCTTCAGTTTCCTACTTAGTTCTTATCAATGGTAGGCCTTCTCAGTCTTTCCAAGCTTCTAGAGGTATTAGGCAAGGTGACCCGCTATCCCCTTATTTATTCATCATTCTTGTTGAATGCTTGGGTAGGACTATAACCAATAAGAGGGAAAACAAAACCCTTGAGGGAGTTACCATTGCTCATGGAGCTAGACCTATATCTCATATTCAATTTGTGGATGACTCTACTCTTTTAGGTAAAGATACAGTTAAGGAAGATTCTAATATTAAGCAAATAATTAGTTGTTTTTCTAAGGCTACTGGGCAGTTGATCAATGAAGACAAATCTAAAGTTATTTTCTTTCACTGCTCTGCTAGACAAGAATCCACGGTCTTGGATAAATTAAGATATAAGAAGACCTCTCTTCCAATCACTTATTTAGGTATTCCCATAAATATTCAAAGGCAAAAAAATAAATATTGGAATTGGTTGTTGGACAAAGTCAAGAAGAAAATTGGAAAGTGGACCAACAAGTGGCTTTCTTCGGGGGTAGAATCACCTTGGTAAAATCAGTCCTTCAAGCTATTCCTATTTATGTTTCTTCCGTTTTGAATATCCCAAAGGTTGTTCTTCGAGAATTGGATCAAATTAGTCATCATTTCCTTTGGAGTGGTACTAAGGAGAAAAGAAAATGGGCCTTGGTGAAATGGGATACTTTATGTCTTCCTAAGAGTGAAGGGGGGTTAGGATTCCTATCTTCAATTACTAACAACAAAGCTTTAGTTGCTAAATTGTATTGGAGGATGTTTCATAACCCCAATGCTCTTTGGGACAATAATCTCCATGCTAAATATGTTGAGAACAAAAGTCCTAAAGACCTTGTTCGCTATCAACTTCCTACCAAAGGTTCTCCCATTTTAGATGTTCTTAAGACTGGTGAGGATTTGATAAAGAAAAAATTATTTTGGATCATTCATAATGGTCAACATGCAAATTTTTGGATAGATTCTTGGGATGGTCACAAGCCTTTAATAACTCAGTTTCCCAATTGGAGGCCTTTGATGGAGGAGCTTCACCGAGATAATTGGATAAAGGTGGCTAATTACTGTCGGTACCATACTGGTAATTCAAATGTTGGTAGATATTGGATCCCTATTGAGGATTGGCCTATTCAAATCCCAGAAAGGCAAAGACAAGATATCCAAGGCATCCTTCATATGAGATCCCTCTCTTGGTCCCATGAAAAAGATTGTTTTGGATGGAACAACACTACTAAGGGTGAGTATTCCGTTGCTCAAGGTTATTTGACCTTATGCCATAATAATCCCAACCATTCTTCTAACATATTTTCTCAATTGTGGGCTCAAAAGCTTTTGCCTAAGGTGAGGTTCTTTAATTGGCTTTTATTGCATCGTAGGGTGCTTACTGGTGAGCAACTTATGAAGCATGGTTTTCATGGCCCTTTTAGATGTGAAATGTGTGAAGAGAATGTAGAAAATATCAACCATATTTTTATTGAGTGTACTTTAGCCTCTGAGATTTGGAGGAGAATGGCCACTTTACTTGGCTTACACTGGTCCAAGTTTTTAACTTTTGAACAAATTTGGAGGGATTGGCCTAATCAAGAGGGTGTTGATCATTTTATTAGGCAGTTAGTTTGGATGGGTTCTACCATTCTTCTTTGGAATATTTGGAATGAGAGGAACATCCAAATTTTTAATCAAGATAGGAAGGATATTCACTATATTTGGCAAAAGACCATAGCCAACTTAGTTGAATCAGTCCATCAACTCCTTAATCACCCCCAAAACTCCCACCAAATATGGGATCAAGTGATGCAAAGATTGAAGATTAAACCTTCTAAGGGCAACCAACTTAAAGGGAATGTGAGTATTAGTAAGATGGATAGGACTAGAAATTAGCAACCTCCTCCTAAGGATTTTGGAAAAGTCAATACGGATGGAGCCTCTAGAGGGAACCCTAGAAAAACCAGGGTGGGAGGAATTGGTAGACTTTTAGATGGCTCCCTGGTTTTTACTTTTGCTGAGAATTTGGGTATTCTTTCCAATAACCTTGCTGAGGGGTATGGTATCCTCAAAGGCCTTTAGGAGGCTACTAAGTTTGGATGGGAAAATGTGTTAGTTGAGTCTGACTCTCAAATTATGATTAATCTCTTGAAGACTCCTAAGAATCATAAGGTGGATTGGAGAATACAAATAATTATTGAGAAGATTTAGTTAATCCAGATGGGTTTTTTGAAAGTTGATTACAATCATGTGGTTAGAGATCAAAACAAGAGTGTTGATGCTTTAGCTAATTGGGCTTTGGACAAAGGTGATATTACTTGTTATGGCCACCCTCCTATATGGTGGGCTTCTCAAATTAGGGCTTCTCAAATTAGGGAAGCTCTTCTTTCTATCATTTCTTTGGATGGCTCTAGTTCTGAAGGTACCTAGTTTCTTCTTGTTTTTTTTTTTTTACTTCTCTTTGGTTCATTCAGTTTTTCTAGTTCCCTAGCTCATTCTATTCTTTATTTTGTTTCCTCTGTTGATTCTTGCCTTAATAGTCTTCTGGTCTAGATAGGTCATTATTTTTTCATTGTTTTTTTTTTTGTTTAGTTTTTTAAGGTGGGTGGGTTCTTTTGTTTTGTTTTGTTTTTGTATTCTTTGTGTTGTTTTTTGTTGTTCTTGTGTTTTTGTTGTTTTGTTTTTTGTTTTTTTTATGTTTTTTTGTTATTGTTCTTGGGTTTCTCTTTGTTTGTGTTATTTCATGTTTTTATGTGTGAGTGTCTTCTATGTCTTTTGTTTTTGTTTATTATCTATTTTTGGTTGTTTTTTATTTTTATTTTTATTTTATTTATTTTATTTTTTAGGTTTTGGTTGTGTTTATTTTTCAAGTTTTTTTTGGGTTATGTCTTTGTAGTTCTATGTTGTTTTTGTCTTGTTTGTGTTTTGTTATGTGGTTCTTGTGTTTTTCTATGTGGTTTGTGTTGTAGTTTCTTTTTTCTTATTGTGCATGTTTGGTTGTGCTTTTGTTTTTGACACACTCAAGGAGCATGTTTTTTATTTTATTTTATTATTTTTGTTGTTATTTACTTATTTTTAAATTGGTTTTGTGTGTTTGTTTGTTCCTTGAGTATGTCAAAGGTGGTAGGCCAGGTCCGAGTCCTAAGAATTTTTGGCAGAATGGATACCCCTGCTTCCTTGGGTCTTACCCGAAGTGGCATCCCTTTTGGGGTGTTTTCCACAAAAAAAAAAAAAAATGAGGGCTCCACTGTGTGAGCTCTCATAAATCACAACTAAAAACCCTAGCTATAACAATGCAAATGTGAACATAATTAAATAATATGAAATATAACAAAATAATATGGATTTACCTTTATTTAGCTTACTATTTTCTAATGGATGGATCTATTGCAGGTCGATGGTGGGGGTGTGCCCTAGTAACACATGAGGATCTCGTTTGTCATCAAAATAGGGTTCTAAAATGTAGTAGGGCACTCGAGAGGTCTACAGAGAGCAGGAGGGTGCTCAAGAATTTTTTAGAGTAGTAGGGCACTTGGGAATTTAGTAGAGAGTGGTGGGGTGCTTGGGAGGTCAGTATAGAGTAGTAGGGCACTTAGGAGATTGACATGGTACTCGAGGGGTCATATCAAATCTGCAGAAGTAGATCTGATGGAGGTGAGGGATGAAGTGGAGCAGCAGTGAGTGAAGTGATGGAGGATTATGGATGAAATAGGGTTAGAGCACTAAAAGCTTAGTTGGAACTCTAAGGCACTTTGAAAGCTCAGTCAACTCAAGGGACTCCAAAAACTTAGGGATTCAGGGGTTGAGCCATCAAAATGGCTCCTATTTATAATCCAACCTAGGGCATACTTTAGGGTTTCAACGACACTAATCGTGTGGTTGAGATTAAAGCATATCTAAGGGTGGACAATAAATCTAGGATGTGGCATGGATTAAGGTAAATGGATGGATGAGATTAAATGAGATCGGATGGCTAGGAATAATTCACTTTATAAATATATATTTATTAAACATATATTAAAATATAATATAAAATATTATATTTAAATATATAAAATAAATAATATAAATAAATATGAATAATGGTCAAAAATGGTGGGAAATAGGGATGGTGGACAAGTGGATGGTGGGAAAGCATGGATGGAGGACAAGTGGCTATATTTTGGTGTCTATAGATGCCCCTTTTTGTACCATGTTGTGTGAAACACAATATGGTGCAAAAATACGAGACACCTGATTGGGCTAGGCATAGAAGCAGCTTCTCTCTCTTGTTGGAATGTGGAGATAAAATTGAAGGTAAAAGAATAAATAATTTGGAGTTATTGCGTAGCTTACCCCCTCAATTGGCGAATGAGTTATGGATGAAGCTCACGAGCCAATTGAAAAATAATGAATGGAAAAAAATGTTGTGCAAAGAAGGAAATGGGAATGATGGAATGTGTGACCATTTTTGACCCCAATGGTTGAAGGGGGTTGGTGAAATGGGGAATATGAATGCGTCTATTTTTACCCCAATAGATGAAGGGTTTTGGGAGAAATGTGGATGATGATTGCGTCTATTTTTGCCCCAATAGATGAAGGGTTTTGTGCCAAATGTAGATGTCATGATCATGTGAGATGTATCCCTTTGTGGGAAAATCATAATCAAATTTAGTTGCCCCAAATTTGGGGTGATTCCATGATGTTGAATAAATTTTGCCGTATGGCCTCATTGATATGCAATATGAAGATGCAAAAATATAAAGGTAGTCAACTTTGGAGGGCCAACTAGTGACTATAGGATAATTCCTATCAATGGAACCAATCACCCTAGCTAGAGCCAATTGCCATGATGACTATCAAGGAAATGTGAAATGATGTGATGTAATTTTGTCCATGTTTTAAGCCCCATGAACTAGGCCATCAATGATAGCTATTTAGCAAGATTAATCTTGTCAAAGTTTCACTTGAAATGTGAGGAACCAAATTTGATTGTGCTTTTGAACTAGGAGATATGGAATGATGATGATGACCAAGTGTTCTTATGGTGATTCATTCATCTTACCGAATTGCATGGACGCAAATCATTGCAATCACCAAGTATATAGAACAAACCACTATATACAAGATTCACTTGAAATTCAGCACATGTGGAAAGAAATGGATGATGGAGTATGATGTTGGTGAAATTTGAAATTTCGATGAGGAAATGTGATGATTTGTGAAAAATAGAACTGATTGGCGAACGTTGGATAGCATATTGGTCAATTTTACACCTTTTGGACATAAAATTCAAGTTAATGTGCCAAATCAACTCAGATTGTCACAAAAATTGGTGGGATGATGGGAATTATGATGCAAATGATGAGAATGGTCATTTTGTGAAAATTTGGACCAGTTTGATATGTTTTGTAATTGGAATTGTGCTTTTTATGACTTTTGGTCGTAAACAAAAATTATGCATCCAAATTGATTTTTGTTTTCACAAAACTTGATTTTATGATGGAATTGATGTGTGGGTGAAATTTGGTGAAATTTGGAGGAGGTAAGCTACCAATTTGATCAATTTTACCTTTTCTTTTCAGTTTATGCATCAAATGCTCGCATGCATTTTTGAGGTCCAACAAATACCCTTGTGTGCTTCAGTGCACCAAAAAATACCCTTGCATGCTTCAACATGCCTTGAAAATACCCATGCATGCTTTAGCATACCTGAAATACCCCAAGGTGCTTCAATGCACCTGTAATTGCTATAAATAGCCTACAGGTTGGAAAATGGAGCTCATTTGTGCATTTGCAAGTTTGAGAAGCTGCATCTAAGGAGTGGAGTGGAGTGAGGAGTGAAGTGAGGTAGTGGAATTTTGGTGTGAAAGCTATGGAGGTGGAGGGAACGAGTGCTATGGCTAGAGCAGAGGCAATATTTGCCAAGGTAATGCTTTTGAAGACTTTTTTGTGTTGTGCAAATTTTTGTTGTTTTTTTTATTTTTAATGCTCATGAAATGTGTTTATTGCTGTAGTTGCGGATTTTGGAGCCATGACATCAATTTTCTCCTCTTGTTCCTGGGATGAGGAAATTATTGTTGGAGGTAGATTGGAGTTTTTTGAGGGCGGTGGGGCTGGAGGATGCGGCCCGACTTGACGTGGTGAGGGTGGATGATGGGTATCTTTCAGCTTTGGCTAAAATATGGGATGTAGATAGGGGGACTTTCTAGCTATCGATCGGGGAGGTGACCATTACCCTTGAGGATGTGTATCACATTCTCAAGGTGCCAGTGGAGGGGTTGAAGGTGGAGGTAGGCTATGATAAAAAGGTGTAGATGAGTAATATGTTTGGAGATAGGTGGGAGGAGGTGAGGGTGGAGTGTGGGGGAATTCCATACTTGACCATGTATGTGGCCAAGGAGTTGGAGCCCCTCCCGGCCTTGGTGATGTTCGTGTTGGTAAACATAGTGATCCCCAATAGTATTGGCTGTAGGTTCCCATGGAACCTATTGGGATTGGTGAGTGATTTTCTCACTACACTGCAATGATATGCATGGGCTCCTGCTTTGTTGGCGTAGGTGTACCGGGAGCTATATGAGGTGACACAGTGGAAGAGGAAGGGCTTGGGATGTAACTTTCTTCTCCAGTATTGGGGATGGGAGCACTTCAATGTGGCATGATCGGAGGGTCTACCCTGTAGTGAGTGGGATGGCTCATAGCCTTATGCTAGGAGATGGGCAGTGGTGGAGGAGGTACAATCGAGCCATACGATGTGATCTAGCCAATGGTACCAGGAGATATGGGCTGGACTAACATCCACCCAAGTGATGTGGAGGCCTTGGTGGGGGACCATGTGGATCGAGGATAGGGAGCAATTATGATGGGTGAGGCAGCCAAGGTGGATAGTTGGAAGGAGGTAGAGTGAGGTGGAGTACTTCTAGTTCTTGTGGGTGTTGTGGTAGTTTGGCTTGTAGTAGGGAGTACCTGATGAGTTGATGCTGTATAGGAGGTATCGAGAGGAGGTGGGGCTTCCATGTGCGGAGCCATGGAGGGAGGTGATTGAGGATGATGAGGAGCTAGAGGTCCTTGATGTGGATGATGTGGGGATGACCTCAGAGTATGTGGTGTGGTTTGGTGCCCAACCAGTATGGGTACCTAAGGTGGTGACTGATGGTGGGGATGATGCTGAGGAGTCTGATGAGACTTCGAAGTGATCGAGAGCATCTTCGAGCGAGCAATCAAAGGAGGAGATTGAGGGGTGTAGTGTAGCAGACTCCTGTGGTTAGTGGAGGGGAGGATGAGGAGGAGGATGATGATATGGGGGAGATATCAAAGGTGGTGAGGCTATGAGCAGAGATAGAGTAGTTGTGAGCTAAGTAGGAGGCTTTGGTGCAGTCTCATAATGAGGCTGTAGCACAGCTACGAGTGGAGCTTAGTGCATGAGATGCGATGATAGCTCAGATGTAGGTAGAGCGGGTGATAGGAGGAGCTAGTGGAGATGATTGAGAGATGATCATGAGGCTCTAGGTAGAGCTTCTAGGCAAGGAACATCGACATGGGCTGGACTTATGGTGACTTCGGGCTAGTGAGGCATATGTGCATTCCTTGGAGGATTTATGTATGGCTAATCATATCATGTTTCCAGATCCTCCATATTTCTCTATGACTAAGTCATCTAGGCCAGTTGAGTCTAGGTAGAGTTCTAGGTCTAGGGCTCCTACTAGGTCATAGGGGTCCACTCATAGGCATTAGCTAGTGCTTAGATGCACTTTTTGTATATGAGCCTTGGTGCTCTATTGTATGTAGCCTTTGGGCACTCATTGTACATGCGATATTTATACATATATATATACATGGCTTTTACCTTTTGTGTTATATGTGTTTGTGTGAATGCTTTTGTGTTATGCATGTTTTCTATTGATGATGAATGCATATGCTATGTTATGGATGATTAATGCAAGATGGAATGTATGGATGATTAATGCAAGATGGCATGTATGGATGATTAATGCGTGCTAATGATCATTTATAGTTTAGATATTTGCTTGGCCATTTTCTAGCATTGTTGTTTAATTAGGGGCACCAGACTTGGTGGCATATGGGATGAATGGCTCATGACATGACATGGATGTTGACATGGAAGAAGATATGGATGTTGATATGGAAGAAGATATGGATGTTGATATGGAAAACTAACTATTTTGTAGAGACTCAAACATACTAGTGGTATCAAACAAACTCACTAAAACTGCCTAATCCCTCTAGGACCAAATGTGTGTGCAGTGGATTCATTTACCGAATCAAGAGCATGGTAATGACTCGAGGCAATCAAGAACCATTGTGTGTGCAAGTGAGTTTATTAACTCATCTTGAGTAAATTGGGTAAACTTATTATGGATGAAACCAAGAAGCTAGCTTGTTCGTATGAGTGGTCAGAGGTCTCTTTTGAAAGAGACATGTCACCACTCATGAGCGTACTCCACTGCCAGTCAAGTGTCTATAGCTCCGGTGGAGGCTAAATCCATAGTCCATGACTTTTGTTTTTGATATTTTAAGTTTTGGGGATGACTACCTAACCGTATGACTGGAAATGTAGTATGATCCTTACAACCCAATGATCAGTGGTGTGTGATGTAAAAGATTTAGAGTTTTTGTTAGGGATTTTTCCCCACTCTTTCTTTTATTTTTTGGAATTGTGATAGTGGTAATAGAACCACTTTTTTTATGGACTATGTTGCATGATGGGACTAGCAAGGATGACCCTTTTCACTTTGAGGTTCATACCAAGTATGGTGTTATCCCTATTTGACACAAGATATTTTTAATATGTGAAATTGTATTTGGTTCAAGAATGTTTTGGAGTCAATTCCCAAAAATCAAGATTTTATTAGTGTATATGTGCAATGGTCCTAAAAAGAACTCGACATGTATTTTAGAGGTTTCTTAAAACACTAGGAGTGGTTGAGTGATCAAAAACACCTAGGACTTTTATGAAACTGTGGTTTGTGTGAATGGTAGTTTGACTTAGTGGAATTGTGTGGATGACTTTGTGAGGGTGCCCCTGATTAAGGCAACATGATTTTATTTGACCAATGAAGACCCTGAACTGGATAAATGATCCCTAATATGAAATATGAAATTTGGATGTGAATGTAATGTATGACATGTAATTTTGTGAAATGCAATATGAAATGTGGGTGAATGCATTATTTTTGGAATGTATATGCAAGTGAAATGCAATGTTATGAATGAAGTGTATGCAAATATTTTTGTGTATTAGCCATGTATATATATACATATATAGTAATAAAATCATGCATAAAATGCTCTCAAGTGTATAACATTAAGTGGTTTGGGTTCTTCCTCTCCCTCTAGACTAGCAAGCCTATAAGTACCATTACCCACTCTTTGTGTAATAATGTATGGACCTAACCAATTAGCCATGAATTTATCATGAAAATGCAAATGCATTGGTGTTTTTTTGGTTCTCCTACTTGGAATTCATGTAGATGTACTTTGGTATTGTAAGCATGCTTTAGGCTATCTTGATACACTCGTAAGTACTCTAAAGTATTGAATCACCTCTCATAAAGAAGTGTAAGTTGGTCAAGATGTGCTTGTATAGCAGTGTCATCATCTATGAATTCCTATAAATAATTCACAAGGAAGGGATCTCGAGCTCAAGAGGTATGATTTCTTCAGCTCCATAGACCAATGAAAATTGTGTTGCCTCTGTAGGCATGCAAATGCTTGTTTGATAAGCCCATAATACCAAGGGAATTTGTGTATGATAATCTCTATGATTTTATTTAACAAGTTTCTTGAGAATAGCAAATACCAAGGGACCCCCGGACGAGGAGGAGCTAAGACTGGTGGAGAAGCTAGGTATTGCTTAATGTCATTGAAGGATTTTTGACATTCATCTATCCAAGATAATGGCACCCCCTTTTGTAGTAGGTGATTGAATGACCTACATTTATCAAAAATTTGTGCAATAAAATGATGGATTGATTGGATCTTTCCTTATAAACTACACAATTCCTTTAAGTTAGTTGGGGGAGGCATCTCCAGGATAGCCTTGATCTTGTTAGGGTCCACCTCAATGCCTATTTTGGAGATAATAAATCCTAGAAGTTTTCCCGAGGTAACACCAAAGACACATTTCTTGGGATTCAACCTTACATTATGCTCTAGGAGTTGGTCAAAAAATTTCTCCAATACACCAATATGTTCTTGTCAAGTTTTGGATTTAGCCAAGAGATCATCCACATAGTCTTAGATAATCTTATGCATGTAGTCATGGAAAATGTATGTCATGGCATGTTGGATAAGTGGCACCTACATTTTTGAGGTCAAAGGGCATCACCTTGTAACAAAAAGTTCCCCAAGGGGTAGTGAATGTTGTTTTGTGTTGGTCCTCAAGATTTATTCGGATTTGGTTGTATCCTAAAAAGCCATCCATGAGTGAAAGCATTTCATGGCCAGCACAGGTATCGACAAGAGTATCAATGTTTGGGAGAGGGAAGTCATCCTTAGGATACGCTTTGTTAAGATCTCAAAAGTTAGTGCACACACATATCACCCCATTAGGCTTACGAATGGGTACCATGTTTGAGAGCCACTCAGGATAGTCGATAGGAACTATGAAGTTCACGTCTAAGAGTTTTTGAAGCTCTTTTTTTACCAAGAGGGCCACGGTAGGATGCATTCTCCTAAGTTTTTGTTTGATCGACTTAGCATCAGGCTATAAGGTGAGATTATGGACAACCAAACTAGGGTCTAGACCAGGCATGTCCTTATAGGACCATGCAAATATGCCCTTTTTCCTCTTGAGGAGAGCAATTAATTGCTCTTGTTTGTCGGGTGATAAAATTTTTCCAAGCTTGAAAATTTAGGGATTGTCTTTGTCTGAACTAAGGTCCACATCGATGGTATATTCAATGGACATGTGGGAACCTTCCTCAAGCTGATGGGGCATAGGGATCAGATGAATGTCATCTAAGATATCATCAAACTCTTCTGGATTATCCTCATCTATTTTTTCCTGGAAAACCTCGGGATCCAAAGGTGAAGGTGAAGGCGAAGGTGGAGGGGATGGAGGAATGTAGTTGGCGGAAGCCCTTAACAATTCCTCGGACAAGAAAAATTCGACAAAGGATGGAGGTGAGAAAATCTGATCCATATCGATAAGGCTTATGTCAATTAGAATTGGCTTAGCCGGATTGTATGGATTATGAAGTGGGGTAAATAAATCAACAGGATTCATGTTGACTTATGGGCAAGGTGAATGAGGTCGGATGGAATGGAAGGAACTTTAAGAAATGGTTCTAGGGACTTGGTTAACTTGAATAGTAGCAAGTAACACAAATAAATGCATTTATCTAAATGATATGTACATATGCAATGCCAAGAAAGAAAATATTTTTGTTGATTTTTAATTTTTTAATTTTTTTTGTAGTGGTGAAAACCACTATTTTTGTGTTATGTACATATGTTACAATTTGGCTTATGGAATGGATTAATGGAATGGAGGTGGTGGTTCACCGGTAGGGGTGGCTCACTCTTGTGGAAGAAGCAAGTGAAATATGGGCTCATGGATGGGAAACATGTTGAGATAAAACTCATCTTGTTAGGTATGGGGAATGATGGGCTTCGATTCTTCTTTAGATTCATCTAAAATTATAGACATAAGCTCGAATTCTTCATAGATTTCATCATTAGAATTATCAAGATGGAGGGCTTCTTCTCCTGAATTGAGATTAAGCCTTTGGAAGGCTTGTTCAAGAGAAGAGGTGGTGGAAAGTGGGTGGTAACCTAGACCTGAATGGTCGTGCACCTCTTGATATGGAACATCGATAGGTTGATGCACTCCCTGTTCATGCAATCCTAGGCCATGACCTTACCAATTGACAATGTGGAAATATCGATATGGAAATCTCGACATGTTTGGAATGTTGGCAAGTGCTGGTTCTTTGGGTTCCTCTATGGGAGCTAGACTTGATGAAGAATCAATCCCCCCATATACAAAATTTATGCTATTTGGAGCTGAACCCATGTTATATGATGCTCCTATGGCTAAAGGTGGGTCACGTGGGTGATCGAAATCCTTAGCACTAGGGATGGTGAGGGGTATGATGGTGATGTCTTGGACCACATATTCACCAATACCAGGATTAGTGAGGTGAACCTCGACTTGGGATGACATGGAAGGACTATGGTTGGATGATGACTTGGAGAATCACAAATATGGAGGTATTCCACAATTCATCAATTCAACTTGTGAAACATTAGGTGATGGTGATGGATTGGATTGGGAAGGCTATTGAGTGGATGATGATGATGAGGATGGCAATGATGTTGATGATGTGGACTAACTGTGACCACATGTGCATGTAGTCAATGATGAAGATGATGGGGGGGTGGTGGAAGCTTGATGATGATTGGTGATAGGGAGCTCCTCAGGAATGGGATACTTTGATGAAGAGATTGGTGAAGTGGTGGATGGATTGGATGATGGTGAAATAAATAGATGAGTGGAAGGAAGCATGGACTCATAAGGATTTGAAATGAAATTGCAATACTTAAACGGCTTGACATCCACTCGTATGCAATGTACTTGTCCCTCATGAACATATTTCAAACATTGATGTAGTATTGAAGGGACACATCTCATTTCCCTCATCCAAGGTCTTCCAAGGAGTACATTGTACGCCATGGATCCTTCCAAGATGTGGAACATTGTGTGCAATTTTTTAACCCCTACTTCAATGGGCAAAATAATAGTGTCAACTGTGGAACACAAAGCATCATTGAATGCTTTGAGGGTGAATGATGACTTGGTGATATGAGATGGGGGAAGGTTCAAATGATGAAGAGTGAATATGGTGATGATGTTGATAGAGGAACCAATTTCAATTAGCACTCTTTTAAAAGGCTTCTTGTCAATTAGAGCCATGATATGCAATGGAGGGTCTACAAATTCTAATGAGATTGGCTTAATATCAAAGTCATAGAATGTGATGGAAGGCTCCATGCATGTTTGGATGCTCCCAACAAAGTTTTTGAAGGCATTAGGATCTTGCGATTGCAATTCAATGGATTTCAAAATATCCATTAATGCCTCATGATGTGGAGGAGATTGTTGGATTAACTCATAGATTAACAATTTAGTGGAAGCCATTTTCAGACTTGTAGTTAACCAGCTACTCAATGAGATGACTGGTCGAGGTGGATGATTTATGGGTGGATTTGGAGGATTCGATTGGCTAGGGATATGGATGGGTGATGAAGTATTGGGGGTAACTTGGATGGGTGGTGATGTAGAAGGTTTTAACACACTTTCTTGAGGTGGTTGCCTTTTTTGATTATTCCTTTGACCTCTAGTGACCACATGAATGGCCCCTACAAACCCTTGGTATTGTTGAATGTGATTGACTTGATTAGGAAGAGTTTTGGTGTTAGCTCCCCCTACATTTGGTTGCACCTCCTCATGATGAGGAAGTGGTGTTTGAAATATACCAAGGTTTTGGTTTTGTTGAGCGAGAGGGTTATCAATATTAATCACCCCCAAGTCAATAAGGTCTTGCACTATGTCTTTAAATACATGGCAATTGTTAATGTCATGCCTATTTTGCCTATGATAAGGACAAAATAGATGTTCCCGATAATGTTTCCTACGTTTGGTGGGATCATATGGTCTAATTTCGGGAAAAGCAAGTTTATTTATCTCATACAACCTTCTAAAAAGGGAAGCATATGACTTGGCTAAAGGGGTGTATTAGAAATTTTGATGGATACACTATCGCTAGGTATGGTTTTCCACAACTGGCACTATGTTTTGCATGCTTGAGTTGTTGAGGGTATCACATGATAAGCAAATTGTTGTGGTGTTTTTTGCATAGGTTTTTGTTGAGCCATTACTCGCTGGCTCATGACCACTTGATTAACTTGATTAGATTGGATGGCTAGGGTAGCCTGTGTTGATTTTTGTTGGCCAAAATAGTTGCTTTTATATTGGCCCTTATTTTTCCATTCTTTCTTTTTAGGCTTAAGTATGCCTTCTTAGATTTTGATCTCCTCAATGACACTAGTCTGAGCTAAAGCTTCTTCAAATAATTGATAAGTTCGTAGTTGAAGCATCCAAGAGATAGGTTTTAAGAAACTCTTGGTGAATAACTTAATTAGCTCATCCATTGGTAGGGTGAATGGAAATTTAGTGATGACAACCCTCCAATGATTTCCAAAATCATAGATAGATTCATCATCATGTTGTATTAAAGCATAGACATCAGATAATGAGATTTTCTTTTTAAAATTTAAGATGAAAGTCAAAGAATTGATCAATAAATTACTCAAAAGTATAGATACTATGGCTTGGCAATTAATTATACCATTCTATGGCATCCCCTCCTAATGTTTGAGGAGAATTTCAGAGCATGAGAGCATTGTCATTTTGAATTTTAAAGCATGCATGTACAAAAGTGCTCACATGTTCTTTGGGATCCTCAGTTCCCTTAAATTTTTCAAACTTAGGTATCGTAAAGTCTATCGGATATGGCGGTGATGGTACCAAAGGATGAATTGGTTGATTGATCAATTGGCGTAAGGTTGGTTTTTGGTTTGAAAAACCAGGAGTATATTGAATCAATTGATCTATCTATTTTTACATGGCCTTAATTCGAGGGTCTTCCTCAAGAATGTGGAAGCCCTAAATTACCTGATGATTTTGTGGTGGAGTGGAGAAATGTTGTGGAGTGACTAAGTGATGATGAGATTGGTAATGATGGCTAGATGAATTTGATGGAAATTGATGAATGGGAGATTGTTGATGAAAATATGGAGAATTATGTAATGAGGTTTATGGATGAAAGTTATGGCTAGGTTGGCCAATGGGAATAGGATGGGTGATGGTATAGCTTGGTAGGGTAATAGGGATAGAAACCATAGAATACTATGGTGCCCATGATGGACCCTGGTTGACAAGGATAGTCTAAGAAGAGTTTTACAAAGGCTTAGGGTTTGCGTATACTTGTTGTTGAGCATTTTGAATATATCTAAGAAATTTGTTTAGGTGTTCCCACATATCACTAATATCTCTATTAGAAGCTAAGGGTATGGAGGTATATGGTATGGAAGATGTGGCTTGGGGATAAGTTACACTAGGTATGGCAACTTGTGAGGCTGAAACTTGTGAAGCAACATTTACATGTGCTTCATACAAGGGGTTGGTGTAAGTGGAGGTGTATGAGGTGCTAGGAGCACATGAGGGTTTGGGAATGGACATATGGAAGGAAGATACAATTTATGCCTCAAAAAGAGGTTTAGTATACACCTAGGTAAAGGTGGATGGGGGATAGGAATAAACAAGCTCTTGTTGTAAAGTAGAATCCTGTCTAGGTGAATTGGGAATGGACTCTAAGACATAACTAGAAGACTTCATGAGAGCTTCTACTCTTGCCATGTCTATATGGGTAATGTGATGGTCGATGGTAGGGGAGGTTGACTCCTCTTGGGGCATGGCCATATGGAAGGTTGTGGATGGTAAGGAATGTGAGGGACCTACAGATAAATCTTCCTATGTCACATTTAGGAAATCTACCATAGAAGTGGTGGGGAAGGTGGATGAAGGTTCCATTAAATTATCTTTATTTATAACTCTTGTTTGGTTTCTTATTTAATACCATAAGCAAATAAATAAAAATGCAGATTAAAATATCAAATATAACACAAAACTAAAATTTCTTAAGGAGCCAAAAGGAAAAAAATAACCAATGCTAAGTTTTTAACCAGTGTGGCTTACCTTGTTCATTGATTATCTCCTTTTTAATGTGCATTCATTTTAAGTTTTATTCTTGTGTGTTTTGATGTTCTAATATTGATTAATGAAAAAAAGGTAAAAACTATGGCGAAGATAGGGCAGCGAGATTCTTGTTGGTGATGAAATCTAGCAATTTTTCTCGGGGGTATCCTATGGTTTCTAAGGGTAGAGATTGGTGGATGGAGATGAAACCCACCATAACCAAATCTCAAGCAATGGTTGGTGATGAAATCCAACCACTACTATTTTAAGTGAAATGTGTTGTGTGTGAATTGTTCATTTTAAGGTTTCTATTTATTAATGTGGATAAAATTTTTAGGACCAACTAATTTCATAAATCTAAGTCAGAATCCAACAAGAGATTGTCAATTTCTTCAAAGGGTGTGAAGTGCACTGCTTAAGACCCCTTGTCAAAATAGCCAAAGGGTTCATCCACCCCTCTCCCTGGAATCACCCAATGGTAGGAATACTCTTGGACTCCTAATGATGTTCCTACTTAGATAGATAAAAGAAGATACTTCTAACACTAAAATGCAACTCTAATTTATGCATATTATCAATTCAAATGCAATCAAAATGCAACACTTTATATTTATGAATACATCAAAAATAGAAACCCTAACTTGAATGTGTGAATGGATGCAAAAATAAACCTAAAATGCAAACTAAGATGAATTATTTTCCAAATTACTTAGTGATTGTTCATTTTATGCTTGAAATATGAAGAAAGAAAAACATTAAAGAACCCAAAATATGTAAACTAGTAAAACTAGATTTTGGACAGTGGACTTACTGGATAGCCTACGTATCTTCTCCAAATCACTGTAAAACATAGTTGGTAACTTTTGGGACACCCTAGGGCACTTCTAAAATGCCTCTAGGTGTTTTTGGATGATCCTCAAGTGCCACAAAGTGTTCGTGCACTTCCTAAAACTTTTGACAAGCCTTTAGAAACCCTAACAGGTGAAGAATGTTTGATTTGTGCTTTTGCAAATCTGCAAAATAACACAACAAATAGTAAGTTAGATGGTAAGATGAATTAAAACATGAAACCCTTAGGGGGTCCCACCATGATCACCATTTGTAGAGCTAAAAATGTGACACCAAATAATGCTAAATAAAACATAATTCAAATGAATCAAATATTGCACAACAAAATGGAATTTATATTGATAGAGGGGAGCCTAGAAAATCCATTGTAACAAATGTGGATTCAAAATTCCCTTGATAATATATTATAAAATTTTCTAGGGTAATTCGAAACCCTAGCCACAAATAACTGGTGGTGTCTTCAACTGCGTATTTGCTCCCAAAAAGGTTGAGTGGGCTTCTATGTATCCGATGCTAGACCACTCCAGCTTAATCAATTGTCCAATACTTCTGATATACTATCAAACCTACACACAAAGAAACACCAAAGAGTTAGTAATAATAATGAGGGCTCCACTATGTGAGCCCTCAAAAATCACAACTAAAAACTCTAGCTATAATAATGCAAAAGTGAACACAATTAAAAAATATGAAATATAACAAAATAAGATGGATTTACCTTGCTCTATACTTTTTGTTGATGGCTATATATTTTTTAGGTCTATGGTGTGGGTGTGCCCTAGAAATACTCGAGTATCTCTCTCATCATCAGAATAGGGGTTTTAAATGCATCAGGGAACTCGGGGGGTCTACGGAGAGCAGTAGGGTACTTGAGAATTTGGTAGAGAGTAGCAGGGCACTCAAGAATTTTGTAGAAAGTGACAAGGCACTTGAAAGGTCAGTGGAGAGTAGTAGGGAACTTCAAATATTAGTGGAGAGTAGTATATATCTTGAGAGGTTAGATCAAACCTACTAAAGTAGATCTGATGGAGGTAAGGGATGTGGTTGTGGTAGCGGTGAGCAAAGTGATGGGGGATGATGGATGGAATAGGGTTAGAGCAATAAAATCTCAATTGGAACTCTAAGGTACTTTGAAAGCTCAGGCAACTCAAGGACTCCAAAATCTCAAGGATTCAAAAGTTGAGACATCAAAATGGCTCCTATTTATAATCCAACCTAGGGCATACTTTAGGGTTTCAATGACACTAATCATGTGGTTGAGATTAAAGCATATCTAATGGTGGACAATCAATTTAGGTTGTGACATGGATTAAGATAAATGGATGGATGTTTAATATATTTATTAAACATATATTAAAATATAATATAAAATATTATATTTAAATATATATAAAATAGGTATACATAAATAAATATGAATAATGGTTGAAAATGGTGGGAAATAGGGATGGTGGACAAGTGGATGGAAGGAAAGGATATATGGAGGACAAATGGCTAGATTTTGGTGTCTACAAGTATGACAACAATGAGTAACCCAACATCATGAGAAAATTTCTTATGCATTTTATGTACCTTCTTCATTAGGCAAAGTATTGTTAGTCTTATTTCGAGTATTCTCACCATCAAATTCATTTATGTTATGGGTTGCCTCCTTATCTTCCTCATTAATGAAACTTTGTAGTTGGTATCTTCCACCAGTTTCTACAATACACCATAGTCGATGACAAAACCATGATCAATTATAATATGCCTAGGTCAACCACTATTGAACAACACTATCAAATTTCAAGTACTTACTATTGTGTGAGACATCTATCACTAACTCTTGATTTATTATGACAACATCAGCTACCTATGGTATCTTTCTTGGTCTTTTTTTTCATATTTCCTTATGTAATCTCTTTGGAATCTGACTCAATATGAAATATGAAAAAATTAGAAGAGATATGTACCAACATTATGTACTCTCTTTGGAATATAACTCGATATGAAATATTAGAAAACACTACATATTCATAAATATTGGAATATTACAGTACATGTTTGTTCTAAAACCAGTTCTTTTCTTCCAACTAACTCTTCTAAGACAAAAAGCAAAAAATGTTGCTGCAAAGCAAAAGGAAGAAACCTTAGCTAAACAAAAAATAGAAGAGTTTTTTGAAAGAAAATAACTCGTTTTAGAATAAAATAAAGATCCATGGTTAAATTTATCTCCATTAGAATTAGTTGTTGTTACATCAATGCTTTCAACTACAAAAGGCTTCAAAGCACCACAAATGAAGATTGCTTCTTCATAAAACAACACATACATAGTCCAACATGCACATATGGATATAGATATATATGAAAATATTTGTGTGTATGAGGATACCCTATAATATCTATGGAGGAGACAAGTTGTCAAGATTTCCATAATTTTTGTGATTACTTGGCTATTTTACAACATTGATGTGATTGTACCTCATTGGATCTTTTGGTCTCTTTCAAAATTTAGAGGAAAATGTAAGATGTCTATATGATATTATATTTTTATGCATTTCATGGAACTTAATCATATTTTTCATATATTTTTAGCTATTTAGAAGCACTATTGCTACTCCTAGCTATTAGAAAATAAATAACTTCAGTTACAATATCTATAGTTACCATGACTTACTATTAAGACACATTAAAAGGATTGTGATGGGAGTTATTTTACATTGTTATGAAGAAGAAATGAGAGATGAAGATAATAAATTGCAATATATGTTGGTTGGAGAAACAAGGAAGCTATTTTAAGGATTTCTAGGTTTAAATGTTTTATAGAGATCAGAAGTTCCTAAGTTCATTTGGAAATGGTCTTGCTTTTGCTTGTTTTATTTATGACTATCATATCCTATGCATGGTTGGGATGAATACTTTGCACTATATAACATATTCTTTACAATAAGATATTTTTGTAACAATTTTGGAAGTCAAAAATACAATGGCCTCAATGTGGTGTCTAATTTTGTCCCACATGATCTGGTTCATGGTATGTATTTTACTAGAACTAAATATAAATATATAAAATAGAAGGGTTGGAAATATTTATATGTTTTGCAGCTAATGCCTTTGCTGTTAAAATTTATCCATATTTGTATGTTGGTGGGGATTTTTTGACATATCTCTAATAATGATGATATGGAGTCTCTCTGTATCTCTCTCACACATACACACACACATATGGGGAGGTGAAAAATTTTGCTTGTATCATCTGTATGTGATGAAACTCTACTCAATCACTAGTGGATATTGTGATTAATCATCCTCATGAACCCATGTTGTGAGAAAAAGAGTATGGTAAGCCTCAAGCCCATAAAGGACTATTCTCATCATGTGCCATTATATGTTCATCGTTGCTGTCATATTAAACATTTCATTCATCATTCATAGCTTCAAAAACTTTGCCATATCCTTCTTACCAGTATTTTATACTAGAAATCAACATGCCCTATAAAGAGAATTTCAAAAAACAACCAAATCATCTATAGTGGAGAGATAGATTGACATGCTAAGTGTCAAGTTTGTGATATCCATGTTATCTTTGTGGGCTTTATAGGTCCATAGAAATTGAAAAAGAGCATAACCAAGAACAAAACAACCAAATATATTCTCCAGGTATGTAATAACAAATCTAATTTTTATTTCCCAAAATAACCATCATTAAAAAAATCTCACAATCCAAATAAGGAAAAACATTGCATCCTCCCTTAATTTCAAATCAACATATCTAAAATAATTATAGAAATAGTGAAACTCCTTAATACATCAGAATTTTTGAAGCTTTTTAGCAATACATAGCAATATGGCACAGATTCTAACTCATAGATATAATTTGACATAGCACATCATTAATTAACTAGTTATAGTAGCATCCCCAAACCCTAAACCCTCTACATCCCCAAACCCTAAACCCTCTAGAAGATGTAAGGAGTTTTATTAAGTGTTAAATGGATGAAAAAATGCTTCCCAAGCATAAGAAGAGTGTGATATTTGTTTGGTATCCTACTCTATCTAAGGACCTTCTATCTTTATTCAAGCTTATCACACACCTAAAAAATTAAGCCTATCTTAAATAGCCATCAATGGGATATTATGGAACTGAAGCCTTTGAGATTTGGTAGAGGTATCACACTACCCAAATCCAGCTAAAATAAAGCAACTCCTTTAAAATCACCAAGTAAAACATGTTGTCTATAAAAAATCAAGGCAACTTCCAAACAACATAGCAACTAAAGGAAAAGAAAAAATACAAGAGATGGAGCCAAAAAATTAAGAGCCAGTAAGAGCAAAAACAAGCTGAAACCTTACAAAAAATAAATTGTACACTTATATGACCATTAGAATATAAGTCAATGACCCAATAAAGAAGATATGGTCAAATAGAGCAATGATAAGGAAAACATGCAAGCAACTTCTTTAATATCAGGGATGGATATGAACCATTTTAAATAGGATCCATTGAAACACACTGGAACAAATAAGAAGTGAAGGGAAAATAAGGAGTCAAGCACTAAGTATGCACAACAAGTTCTACTTTTTAGGATGCCAACCTTAGCTAGATTAAAGTTTCACATCTAAGTTATTTTTTTATTTCCATATATATTTTTTGTCATATTATAATGGAAGTTAAACAACATTAAAAAAATTGTTTTTATATTAGTCCTATCGGTAGGGTATTATATAGATCATGCACCTATTGTATTGACTCTTGAGGATTGATATTGTAAAGAGAATAAATCTTTTTTTCCATGGTTTCCAACAAGGTAAATTGTAACACTCCTACTATGGTTGAATTACACAACAGGGAATAGACCATCCATATTAGAGCACCTTAAGGATGGATCAGATTCTATCCCTTAAAATTCAATTGGATTTAACATGCCTAGCAATACTTCAACCCATCATCATGGCAGTTGCTCCCCTTAACAATACACCATAACCCAATGAAAAATAATAGACTTTGGAAGTAAAATAGAGCTTTTATGTTTCCATAGGATATGGTTCAATATGAAAATGATAACATTTCCACTGAGCAATTAAAGTCACCAATTATTATAGCTATTTCTTCATCTATTCAATCCATTAAAAGCACATGGAAAACAAATAAAACAATAACATAGATACAATGCAACTACTCTAATTTTAGGGATGAATATGAACCATTTTAAATAGAGCAATGAGAAAGAAAACATACAAGTAGCTCCTTTAATATCAGGGATGGATATGAACCATTTTAAATAGGATCCAAATAAATACACTAGAAAAATATTAAGTGAAGGGCCAACAAGAAGTAAAGCACTAAGAATACACAACAAGTTCTACTTTTCAAGATGCTAACCTCAACCAAATAAAAGTTTCACGTTTGAGTTAAATTTTTGTTTCCATATATTTTTCTTGTCATATTAAAATGGAAAGTAAATAACATTAAAAAATTATTGTTATATCAGTCCTATTGGAAGGGTCTTATATACAACATGCACACATTGTATTGACTATTGAGGATTGATATTGTGAAGAGAATCAATCTCTTTTATTGTAACATTCACCTACTATGGTTGCAAGGAATACACCATTCACCTTAGAATACATTAAGGCCAGTTCAAGCTCTCTCCCTCCAAATTCACTTGGATTTAACATGCCCAACAACCCTTCAATCCATCATCATGGTAATGTATCCCCTTAACAATAAATCATAACCCACTAGCCATGGAAAATTTGTAGATAAAATAAAAAGAATATACCTTTGGAAGTAAAATAGAGCTTTTATGTTGCCATATGATATGGTTTGATATGAAAATGACAATATTGCCACTGAGAAATTCAAGTCACCAATTATTATAGTTGCTACTTCATCTATTCAATCCATTAAAAATACATGGGAAACAAATAAAACAATAAAATAGATATAGTGCAGGTACTCTAATTTCAAGGATGGATATGAACAATTTTAAATAGAGCAATGATAAGGAAAACATGCAAGCAACTTCTTTAATATCAGGGATGTATATGAACCATTTTAAATAGGATCCAAAGAAACACACTGGAAAAAATAAGAAGTGAAGGATGAACAAGGAGTCAAGCACTAACATGCACAACAAGTTCTACTTTTTAGAATGCCAACCTCAACTAGATAAAATTTTCACATATGAGTTAATTTTTTTTTTCCATATTTTTTTTGTCATATTCTAATGGAAGGTAAATACATGGTTGAATTACACAATAGGGAATACACCATCCACCTTAGAATACCTTAATATAGGTCCATACTCTATCCCTCCAAATTAACTTGGCTTTAACATGCCCAACAACACTTCAACCCATCATCATGGCAATTGCTCCTCTTAACAATAAACAATAACCCATTGGCCATGGAAAAGTTGTAGATAAAAAAAAAATAATAGACCTTTGGAAGGAAAATAGAGCTTTTATGTTGTCATAGGATATGGTTCAATATGAAAATGATAATATTTCCATTGATCAATTCAAGTCACCAATTATTATAGCTACTAATTCATCTATTCAATCCATTAAAAACATGTGGGAAATAACTAAAACAATACCATAGATACCGTGTAACTACTCAAATAAAACAAGAACAAAACTACTATAAATGTTCTCCAAGTATGTAAGAAGAACTCTAATTTCCATTTCAAAAAATAACCATCATTTAAAAAAAATATCACAAGCCAAATAAGGAAATATATTGCATCTTCCCTTAATTTGACATAGCACATCGTTAATTAACTGGTTACAATACCCATGTGCTGTAGGTGAGTTGGAAAGGGTAGGGTAATCCTCCAATGGAGGTCCCTAGTTCAAATCTCCACCCTACCAAATTTACATTGGGTGTTGATTATGCTGGTGCGATCAGGGCCGAGCGTAACTCTCAGGTGATTTTGATGGTGTTGAATCCCTTGGTCATGGTTTCTCATACCAAGGCAACTTGCAAGGGATTTTTTTCCTAAATTAAAAAAAAATAACTGGTTACAGTAGCATCCCTAAACCCTAAACCTTATGCATCCCCAAATCCATAAATAACTATTCTTAGTATGTACCATTATATGTTCATTGCTATTATCACATTGAAAAGTTTATTCATAATTCATGGCTTCAACAACTTTGCTATATCCTTCTTACCAATATTTGCAAAGTGTCAAGTTTGGGACATCCACGTTCTCTTTATAGGTGTGGCATGTCCATAGACCTTGATAGTGAGCATAACCAAGAACAAAGCAACCAAATATGTTCTTCAAGTATGTAAGAAAAAATCTAATTTCCATTTTCCAAAATACACATAATTTAAAAAAACATCTTAACCATCACTATAAAGAAGAAAATTTCCCTAAATTTTGAACATATTTTTTCCTTGCATCCCCAAAACCTGAGTAGTGTGTACCACTTAAAATATCAAGCTCTCTATTAAGCCCTAGCACAAACTATCTATCTAGCCCTAACTCGATCTCTCTATCCAATCCTAGCTCAGGCTCTTTATCCAACCTTCATATGAGTGAATGCCCTAGCTCAAGGTTCTCTGTCTAGCCTCTATCTCAGTGAATACCCTAGCTCAAGCTTTCTATCTAGCCTCTATCTGAGTGAATGCCCTAGCTCAAGATATTTTTACAATATCCATTTTAATTAATACCATAGCTTAAGCTCTCTATCTAACCTCTATTTAAGTGAATTCCCAAGCTCAAGCTCTCCATCCAGTTATAAAAGTAAAATAAAATTCTTATTTTTATTTTCCTACGATCTTTATATATATATATTTCATTGAGACCCTAAGAGGGTGATTTTAAACCACCCTTTTAGGGTTTACTAAACCACCATATTAGGGATAATATGGTAGTTTAAAACCTCCCTTTTAGGTCACCCTAATATTATAGTTTATAACCACCATCTTAGGGTGACCTAAGATGGCAGTTTATAACTGTCATTATAGGGTGACCTAAGAGGGTGGTTTTAAAATGACCTCTTAGGGTCACCCTAAGAGGGTAGTTATAAACCACCATATCATTCCTAATGGGGTGTTTTATAACCGACCTCTTAGGTCACCCTAATATGGTGGTTTATAACCACCATCTTGGGGTGATCAAAGATGATGTCTTATAATCGTCGTCTTAGGGTGACCTAAGATGGTGGTTTTAAATTGCCCTCTTAGGGTCACTCTAAGAGGGCAATTATAAACCACCCTCTTAGCCCTAAGATGGTGGTTTATAACCACTTTATTATAGTGACCCTAAGAGGGTGGTTATCCTAATAGGGTGATTATAAATAGCCCTCTTAGGATCTATTAGGCCGGTTTTTTATAGCCATAGAAAGACCAACTTATTTTATCTGCTATTAAAGCCCTTTTTGGTGTAGTGAAATTAATTTATTATTGATGTTTGAGAAAGGATTTATGACCAAATGAATTTTTTAGTTTGTATAGTTTCATACTTCATAATGCCTACAAGTTGTCTTGATCCCTTACTGCCATAAATTGAGCGATGAGAGCAAGAAGGACCAAGGAGGACACTTAGATTTGGAACATTAACCTTGACATGTGTGGTAAGAATAAACATATTACTATATTAGACTCTAGTTGAGTAATCTCCTAGTTGGAATATGATGTAATACCATATTATTTTAAGTATAGAATTACTTTTCCCATACTTGGGTTATGTAATAATTTAATATGTGAATGAAAAATGTATCTCTTATTTTTTGTTTATAAAGAATCTTTGTTATTGTAGCTTCATAAACCTTTTTATTTTGTTAAATCTTGTTTTATCTATTTAAGTACCTTCATCATGTTATTATAGATATCATTTCATGCTATAATTAAGTAGATAAATTTAATAATCATATCCTTCTAAATAGAGTAAGTTTAGAAAGATCATAAATGATTTAATATAGTTAGATAATTTGAATGGATATATAAACTTGATTATGATTTTTTGTTGGAAACAGAGCAAGGAAACTTGAGGGATTATGGGATTCCTTAGGACAAAAATCAGAGTAACCAATTTAGAAATATCTCCTAAGGAATTCAACTAGATATATTTACAAAACATCTAGTGGCTTCAAGCGAACTTGGCTATCTATGAAAGGAATAAGTTAGCTCATCATAGAGATGAGATTGATAACTTATTTGTACTATGCATAATATACCTACATAGATGGACTTGTGTATGATATAGAGATGGATGTACCATTTTATTGACATAAGGAGATAAGTTAGCTCATCATGGATATGAGACTGATATCTTATTTGCAATACGCATAGTATACCTATACATACGTACTTGTGTATGATAGAGATATGGGTGTATCCTTTAATCGATTAAGGAAGATAATGTTGGTTCATTGTAGATATTACCTATAACTTAAAATATTAGACTAATTTAGATAAATTCATAGTAACACATATGTTGGTTAGGGATATGTAAATACCTCTTTGGGTATATGTTTATTTTTATTTTTTATCGTATACTAGTTAGATTTGTTAGAGTTAAAGTGCACTATGCCTCTATTTTGACACTTGTCAGTTTATACTGACACTTGTTAGTTTATCATATAGGCCTTCTGCCTATATATGTAACACATTTTTATCAATAATAAATCCCATCAGTTTTCCCTCCTAACATTTGGTATCAGAGCGGGCTTTCCCTGCCCTGTGAAACCCCTTGAGGGGGGATTTCCCTCATGGAAATCCTCCCTCCCCATTTTTTTTCCCTATTTTTTTTAAATTTTTTACCAAGGGAGTATGCTCTCCATCATTTGATGGATCAGAAACCAGATGGTAAAAATATTAAAAATTGGGAGGTCATTTTAGTTTTTTTTTTTAAGTTTTCTGTGCTTGTTGTGCTACTGTCAGAACGAAGGGAGATGCTGCCTGAAGAGAGGGAAGCTGAACTTCTTCAGCTAGAGGAGTTTTTTGGGCGTCCTAGAAGTCACAGTCCAAGGTATCACCGATGGGGTTGTTGCATCTTTGGCAATTCTACGAACGCAAAATATTGCCAAGCTAGCAGCCACATACGCAACATTCTCTGCATGAAGGATTCCTTGGCCAACGTTGAGTTTTTTAGATTTTTCAGATGTCGGTGCTCTGAAGTTCTGAATGCTTAATTCTGAGAGGCTTGTAACAGTGCAAATATCACTATGATGTCGAAGAGGCAGAGGTTGTTGGTCTGGGATGATGAGATCATGATTTATAAAGCTCAAATTTCCATCGCACGGACAGATTCTACATCACTTCACAGTTTTGATGGATGTATTGCAGAAAATGACACATATTACATGGAATGGAGGGACGTAGCCTACCACAAGTGTTAAACTTGCGATGGACTCCATGTTAATGGCATTTTTTTTAAATGCTGCCTGGTAAATTGGCCTGTTATATTTACTGAAGATTTGCAGTTTTTTAGATGGCCAGGTGGGCCACACGTTCTTTCGTCGAGGCCGTTGTAATCTCTATGAATATGATTTGTTTGATGTGCCAAACAAGAAACGTCCCGGGCTGTGTTGTTACATCTAGAAATTGGTGTCCATGTGACAGTGCGTTCCGTGTTTTCAAAGTTTCGAAGGCATGCCAATTAGAATGAGGAGATCATAAATGTTAACTTAGGAGTTGCTAATGAGATTTATAGACCTTGGATTCTGTGGGACTATGTCACCGATTTCCATATCAAGTGTCCATAGGAGCTGATTTGATCAAGAATCAAGAAGGCCCTTCTTTATTCTGAGAGTTTACAGAATGTAGCCAGGAGGAACTGACACATGCTTCCCTTATTTAAATGGAGTGGTCTTCGATGTAACTCTCTGAGTTTGGTAAGAATACATGCAATCTATCGCCTTCCATAACATGGACATTCACTACGTCTGCCTCGGTGATATCTGTGCTATGATATGCCAGTTACAGTAAAATAGAAGTAAAGTGTATTGCAGTAGAGTGTTTGTCGAGCAATATATTTATGCCATTTTTCCCACAATGATCAGATCACCATCGACAAATTTTTTTATAGCGAACGTTCAGATGACAGCTCCTTGAGGTTGGAGAATCTGATGAACAGAAGGCCGGAGCTGGTGAGCAGCGTGCTGCTACGGTAGAACCCGCATAATAGGGAGCTAGAAGAAAATCGAAGGACGATCCGTCCATACATTTCAATCCAATCCATTCCATTACTGTTGTTCGAGATCTTCTTTGCATCTATGCCCGCCTTTTCCCTGCTCTATACTGTAGAATCCCTAGGTCACGGCCAAATTCAAAGATTTCAAAGAGGGGGTACCTGGTGCCAGAGTGGATTTTTGAGCTGTCGATTACGACCAAGGCGGACGTCTACAGCTTTGGCGGATGCTGTTCTGAGTGCTCCATAGTGATCCATTTTTTTTTTGATGGTTACCTTGCCAGAGCTGAAGTTTTGGGTTTCGTTTATTGTGTTATTTTTGGAGATATCGAAATCGAGATATCAAGGTTCTTTTGTGAGAGAGATAAGCAATGGCGACCATCCAGATAGTCAAAGCAAGGTAGATTTTTGATAGTCATGGCAATTCCACTATTGAGGTAGATATTGTTATTTTTGATGGTTACCTTGCCAGAGCTGCTGTTCCAAGTGGTGCTTCTACTGGTGTTTATGAAGCACTGGAGCTTCGTGATGGAGGAAAGGACTATCTTGGAAAGAGTGTCTTGAAGGCTATGCAAAATATCAACGCAATCATTGGACCTGCTTTGGTTGGAAAGAATCTGATAGATCAGACTGGAATTGATAACTTTATGGTACAAAATCTTGATGGAACTCAAAACGAATGGGGGTGGTGCAAGCAGAAGCTTGGAGCAAATGCTATATTAGCTGTATCTCTTGTAGTTTGCAAAGCTAGAGCTTATGTGCAGAAAGTACCTCTTTATCAGCACATTGCCAATATTGCTGGCAACAAAAAATTAGTGATGCCTGTCCCTGCTTTCAATGTCATCAATGGATACGCAGTAGTGACAGTGATGGATACAGTAGTAGATGGTTGGTGGGGGTTATGGTGGTATTAGCAGTGGTGTGCACTATGGTAGAGGCAGCAACAATGGATATGGCGACGGCTATCGCTTTGGTTGCGGCGGTGGGCTCCAATGAATCACACCACCAAAATCAAACACTGGGGCTTTCAGTGCCTCGGTCACATGGATTTTGGGGCTTTTCACCTTGATATGAGGAGGAACTGCACTTGGAGTTGGAGTCAAAGGATCGTCTTCCATCAAATTCAATGAATTTTTAAAATCCATGAAACATGCTATCGTGCCACCTGTCGCAGGCGTTACCTCCAAGTGGCTTTGTTTGCACAGACGGCCTGTGTTTGGATATGGAGGATGGCACATTATTATTTTAATGCATTTATGGGGGGTTATTTAATGATATGGGCCCAAATGTTATTAAAAATAATAAAGGCATGCATAATATAATGGGGCATCTATTGGGGGTACCACTTTATTGGAAACAAGAACTGTAATGTTGGTTAGTATTGGCCCACCAAGCCTTATTGGTATTTTTTTTATATTTTTTCTCACATGAAGAGAGTAAGTGGGATTGTAAGGCCAACATGGAGAATGAAAGGCCCACATGGCCCATGTAATTCCCCTGCGAGGGAAATTTTAAGACTATTTTTTATTTCGCATGAGAGCGATGCCGCCATTGAGTGAAGTTGTTTATTTTGCTGCCTAGAGAGGCATGCTATTGTTTTTTTCAGCAAGTTGAAGGCCCCATTCAAACCCAAGTATAGGGGTATTTATAGTCGTTGGAAACAGTTTTCCGTGACGGACACATTGGTGGTGTCCAATTGTAATTCTGAGGCTGTTTCAATTGAGTTTTTTAGCCTCAAAGTTTTTCTACCTTGGAGTGCACTCTTAGTTGAACCCGACACTCCCAAGGAACTTGTAAGTGAACCTAGTATTTAGTATTCTCCTCTTTCTACTTGGCGAATGCAGCGGCTAGTTACCCATGCATACCGATAAGATGAGGTGACTACCATAAGGACACTTATTCTAGGGACTATATACATAGACACTCTAGACTCTATTCGAGGTTTTTTCGGATCTACTTCTGAATACTACAAAAGAAGACTCTTCAAAATATTCTCTTCTATTCTTCTTTCTTATTCTCCTCCAATTTTGGATCTATGGCTCATTTTATTGTATTGAGTGCATTTTCGGTAGAGACCGACACTCTTATATGGCTCATTTTTCCTTTGTATTAGGTGCATTTTCGGTAGAGACCGACACCTTCTAGATTGAGTTCACCATAAGGAGAGATTTGATATTTATAGATTGAGTTCACCATGATGAGGGATTTGAAATTAATGGTGGATCTAGTCAGTGACCTATCAGAGGCAACATCCTCTGAGGATGACCTGCAGAGGCAACATCCTCTGAGGATGACCTGCAGAGGCAACAGACCTAGAAGTGGTTGACCCTGACGCACCCATGATGACCCTGAGGCACTTAGACGGCTGACCCAATGGCAACAGACCCATGGAAGAGGCTGACCCTGAGGCAACAGATCAAGATGTATACATAGTGAATCTAGCATTATTCACAGTTGGAGAGCCAAGCGTAGAGAGCACGAGCCTAGACCAAATCAACAATAAATGAGGATGATAGGTTGCTTTTAGATAAGTCAACATTAAGGGGGAATGTTACCTAATGTTGACTTGTTTTTTTCTTTAGTTAGGATAGTGCACTTTAAGGGGGAATGTTAGAGTTAAAGTGCACTATGCCTCTATTTTGACACTTGTCAGTTTATACTGACACTTGTTAGTTTATCATATAGGCCTTCTGCCTATATATGTAACACATTTTTATCAATAATAAATCCCATCAGTTTTCCCTCCTAACAAGATTTTGGATCATTATATTTACACCTATAAAAAAGAGAGGAGGTAAACAAGAGTACACATATAGTATGGAGGAGCTAGGTAAGTATATAGCTAAAATATTAGCTTTTTATGAGTATATAATAAAGGGAATTCAATCACAATATGTAAAATAAGTAAGCTATGATAACTATATAATTATGGCACTATAATATGCAGGAAAATGATAAGAGAATCTTTTGCAATAACTCAGAAATATTTCATTAATGAAAGATCAAAAAAATAGTACAATGAAATATAATGGATGACATAAACACTCCATAAATTGTTTTGAAGAGCTATATTGTACCATACTACTAAATTATACTATGCACTCTCTATATTTTCTCATCTCTCTTGATTTCATTCACTATAAGGCCTATATAGGAAGATGCTTTCCTTGGCAATCACTCTACCTTTACCTTTATCCTATGACTCATGTACATGTGGACTACATGCATATTTACATCATTGCATATTCTAACATTTTTGCATTTATTACATTGCTTGAAGTAACTACTTAAATTTACTCTAAAGTAAACTCCTACTCTAGTAATGTACCAAAGGTGGTACATTGGCATGTACCAAATAATGTAATATACTCTAAAACCCCAAATGTATTACATTATTTGGATATTAAAGACTTTAGTCTTCAATATGGATCTTCATTCTGGTTCTAGATTTTGAGCTCTTCTCTCCTGCTTTCTTCATTGTCTTCTTTGTCTGAATTTGGATAAGTATCTTGTTCTGGTTCTTCTTCTTCTTCTTTAGTTTGTAGATGGCCAAGTAGTGCATAGTTTTTTTGTCCTCTCATTATTTTAATTTTGAACCTTCTATTTCTTCTTCTACTTTTATGATATATAGGTTCTTCATTCTCTCCAATATGTTCCTCATAAAATGCATTAGTATTATTTTGAAACACAACAATATATTGTGAAGTTTCGATAGAATCTAGAGCATATATATTTCTATGGATTGATCCAATAGCTTCAATTTTATTTTTATTTATAATGAGACACATATTAACTCAATTTATGTATCTAAAATCAACTATCCTTTGCTCTCAACTATATTTTCTACTGAGATAAGATTAGATGATAATCTAGGAACATGCATTACATTATGTAGTAGAAAATTTGGAAATTATTTACTAGGTGTTACACACCCATATCCATGTATGTGATTCCATCTGTAATTTTTAACCTGTAATTTTTAGCGACTTCAAGACAATCAAACAATTGTATATTTCGTGTCATGTGATGACTTGCACCAAAATCAATATACCAAATGTCCTTTTCATTTTGACCTATGAATTTGTTTGAGTTTGAAGTGATTTTGCATCTTTGATATGGTATATTGGATGGATTCTGATCTTGAGTCCTCTTGTAGTGTGCATTATGATGAAATATCCCTATTTTTATTTTTTATTGTAGTGTATGATAGGATTCTTTTAGCTCTTTAGTATTTAAAAAACACTTTTGATAGAGCCTTTGAAGTAGACTACCTTATGACTCCCTACTTTTAAAGTATATGAACTTACTTGATAAAACCCTTTCCAAGAATTAGGTTTTGTAGGATTCCTTATGTCTCCCTAGTGATTAGAGTAAGCTATAAACTTGATAATGTGCTTAGCTACTATTAGTTCACCTTTTGAGTTGATTTTGTAATGTTTTGAGAATGATAATAATCAAATCCTATTTCACCTTATTACTCCTATTGAACTATGCACTTTTAAATTTGAAAGAGTTCTCTATGGTTGTATTTCTTTTGTCTCTTTAATGTGACTATGAGACAAGTATAAGCAATAAATTCCAACTCTTTCAAGAAAACAATAATTTTGCTTCTCTATCCTTAAAATTTTCAATGGTTCAATTTTCTAAATTCTAATTAATTAAATTTTGATGTAGAACTCCTTATACCTCTCTAATTTGGAATTTTAGAAATTGATGATATTTGCATAATAATAATAATTTGTTTTCCAAGTAGAAACTCTTATCTCCTATGATATTGATTGCAAATATTAATATACTTGTATTTTAATTAATATGATTTGAAATACTATTTAAGGATATAAACTCCTATTGATTTACTTTCAAGTTTACTAAGGTTGAGTTTGCAATATATTCAATGCAAATGATAATGATTTCAACCTTATATACTATGCCTTATCACTCCTTAATGAAAGCAAATATTATAATGTGTATATTTCTACTAGGGAACTTTTGAAATATCATTCAAGGAAATAAACTTTTAAGTTTGCTTTCTAATCTCTAAGGTTGGAATTTACCTATATCTCAAAGAAAATAAAAAAAAAATCAACCTTAAATAAATAAGACACCTTATAACTCCTTAATCCCAAAGAAAGAAAATATGAAGCTATATGAAACTTTACCTTCCTTTGAATGTTTTATGCTGCAATGCGATCAACCCTTTGATTTGATTATTTATCTAATTCGCTAGTCTCTTATGTATGATGATGAGCACTAAATTTTTTGGTCTCCTTCATATGGTAATGAGTGCAAAATACATTGGTCTCCTACGTATGGTAATGAGTGTTGAATATGCTAGTCTCCTATGTAATGGTAATGAGCAATTAATTCTTAATATTTATGGACTCCTCATAATATGATCTTCCTACTTTCTTTAGAGCACTTTGACCACTCTTGTTTGAATCACTCCTCTTCTATGATACCTTATGATAGTCTCTTACTACACTTTGACTTCGATCTCAATGCTCAACTGCGTACTTTTAATTTTCTAAACTCTTATTTAGGTTTGGGTGTTTAAATAGCTTTGAGTCTCCTTGCGATTATAGCCACACATCACTTCAGGTGTTACGTTCTTGAATGTGTATTCATTAAGATGCTTTTAAAACTTATTTCTTGCTCGAATGATGAACAATGATGAATATTCCCTCCAAATGATGTTTTCCAATGCTCAATGAATAGATGTTACCTTTTTTATGAGTGTTTCCTTTTGTTTAGGCATTATGGAATATATGGGCATTGTGTTCTATTGTGCCAAGTGGTACTTCTCTTGCTTGCATGTAAGACTCCCTTCAATGCCTATTATCCCTTAAATACTTATTACCAATGGATGCACTGATGCATCTTATATTCAACAATCTCTTTCCAAGTGAACAATGATGCTATGAGATTTGATCCAACTATGGCAATTCTAGGGCACTAAAATGAAGGTTTTATGGAACTTCAATGGTGTATTTGGTGCTTTAAATATCTCTGTGCTTAGCTAGTGGTTTTTATAAGACTAGGATTGGGTAAATCACCTTTGATTTCACCTTGTAATTTGCTTCATTGTGCTTGTAATGTGTTGTTCCTTTTTACATTCGTATGCAATGTAAGATAGACTTGTTATGTAGATCCCTTGTGCTATATTTTTATGTAGATATCCAATAGATGATATCCTTCTTACATAGATCCTTTTATATTTTAGGTTAATACTACCTTAGGTGCTACATATAATGATGGATATGGTATCTTTAGACAACTGAACCTTGGCTGATGTGAGACCTTCATTGGATATCTTCCTTAATCAAAGTTAGCACCTTTAATATACTGAAATGGCTACTTCATAGATGTGCTTTGCAAGTTTTTGTAATGTCTTTGAGACACTCTAGTTTCATAATTTATTTCTACGTAGTACAAGAAGGTTATGGTGCAATAATCTAATGCAAATATTTTTGTAATAGTTATAATAGAATACCTTAAATTTGCACTAATATTTGAGATCTTACCAACTTTGTTTTTCAATTGTACTTCCTTTCTTGATGAGGTGGCTTACTTATCCAATATTTGGAGGTTATCTTGCTCTTTCTGATGGATTATCCTTGCCCCAAGATACTACAAGTTTTTTGCACTGAATAGTGTCTTTAGACACTTTGATATTATGCTAATTTGTGCACTTTGGTCTTCCACCTTAACTTAACAACCAATGCACTTAATAACCTTTAAGAGTAAATAGTATAGTGCACTACTAATATCACCTTATTGCTCCTTTGAATGAACCTTAAATCATGCACTAGTAATTTCTCCTTATTGCTCCTTTGAAGAACTCTTAAAAGTAATTTGAAACTTGCACTAAAATCAATGCTTTAGAGTATAGTCTTCTTTGCTTCTAGTTGATAATAGGAAGATGATATTTTTCTTTCTGTCAAAATATATCTAACTCCTATTTTAATGTGTAGGTATTAACCTTAAAATAAACTATATTCTACACTCCCTTGAATACTTTAATATGCAACCTTCTCCTTGTAACTTTTAAACTCTAATATGGTGCTTAAAGAAACTTAATAATGAACCAAATAACTAAAGTTCAATAAATGAACCTTTTGCACCAAAGTTTCTTACCTTAATGACCTCTATAGATGAAGGTATTCAAGGTGATTAGATTCAGCTAAATATTTCCTTGTACTAGATGAAATTTCAGCTCTTCTTGGCTATTTGAAACAAATCTCTAACTCACAAATTCATAGCTTTGTAACTCCTTTAACTTGTTCTAGAATACATAGTTTGGTGGCTTCAAATATCCTTCAATATGTATCTTGGAAGTCTGAAACTTAGAAACTATTGATTTTGTCCAAGTTGTTGCTTTCTTACTATCCTCAAATATGAAAATTTCAAATTGTAAAGCAGTCAATCTATTCACTAAAATTTTCTCCTTGAATATAAAAAATTTGGTAGGGAACTCCTCCAAATCATAGCTGATATTTCCCTCAAGAACCCTTCAGTATTCTATTGTAAATTTAGCAATCCCTATCTCCGAATAAGCATTCTAAGGGTAATATTTATTTCTCTCGAATTTGGTAGTATCATCTAGCTTCTTTCTCCTTCAGTATCCTTGTTGAATTCTGACTTCAATCTAGGCCTTCTTCTCAAGACTAAAAAAGTCTTAAGGTCTTCACCAATCTCCTCTAAAATTTGGTAAACTTCTTACCAAATCTATCTCCATTTGGGCTTGTTGTTATATGGTGATAATTATCCCAAAATATTCCTTTATTAGGAACTTCTCCTTGGTGGTAAATTTCTCCAATGAGTTCTAGGAACTCCTTCAATGGCCTTCTTCAAATCTCCTTCAATGAGGCTAACCAAGCCTTCTCCTCATTTCTCCTTGAGACCTCTTCTTTAGGGTCTTCACTCTCACAAGTTCTCTATTCTTCCCAATGAGACCTTTTCTTCAACCTTCTACTGTAGAATTTTGGAAATGAGATCTCCCTCTTAGATATCTAAAATTTGTTGCTATAGGAATAGGACTTTTGCTAGTCCTTCGCCATCTCTTCCAAAATTGGAAGTTCTTTAATGGGACCTTATATGGGTATCTTCAACTTATTTATGGTGAAGTATTCAATCTACTATCTACAATATTCAATGGAGATCACCAACCTTCAATATTCTCCTAAACTCTTTTCTAGAGTCTATTATCCCACGAATCTACAATAAGGCTCTTGTAGCATTTTCTTCCTATGCACTCTATAGGTCTGAAATCTCTAGTAATGGGACATTTTCTATAGGCCTCTAAATATTTTTTCTTCCATTTGTTTATTTTTGTGTTGGATTGAATCTAAAGAAGATATTCTTCCTAGCTCTATGTAGGAAGCTTCCCAACTTTCGTTGAATCTCCTTTTCTTGCAAAAAAGTATTAGGATTGTAATGGAAGAAACTCTAAATTTGGATATAATCAATCTTCACTAGTTGATTTGTCAATATAGTGGAATCAACATTTAGTCCTAACATTCACAAGTTTTCTACAACTCTATGGAAAGACTCTAGCCAACTAAAATATTAAAATTTTAGAAATGAAATTTGCTATGTACTCTCAATCTCACTTGTGGCTCTCCCTATTTCCTATTGATCTATCATATACTTTGATACCACTGTTAGCTTTTGATGAGTATATAATAAATTAAATGCAACCCCAAGATGTAAAATAAGCAAGATATGATAATACCACTATAATATGTAATAAAATGATAAGAGAAACTTCTACAATAACTCAAAAATATACCATTAATAAAAACTCAAGAAAATAGTACAATGCAGTATAATGGAGGACATGAACACTCCATAAACTATTTTGAAGAGCTACATTGTACCACACTACCAATATATACTATGCACTCTCTATATTCTCTCCTCTCTATTGATTTCACTCACTATAAGGCCTATATATAGGAAGATAAGTTCCTTGTCCCTCACTCTACCTTTGAATCTATCTTATAACTCATGTGCATGTGGAATACATGCATATTAACATCATTACACATTCTAGCACTTATGCATTTATTACATTGCTTGAAGTAACTGCTTCACTTTACTCTAAAGTAAACTCCTACTCTAGTACTATACCAAAGGTCGTACAATGACATGTACAAAATAATGTAATATACTCTAACATAAAAGAAATCTTTTTTATGTAGACCTAAGTGGCAACAAGTTTACTTGGTAAAAAAAAAGGATAGAAGATAGGTTGATTCTAGTTCAATTATATAGGAAGATTATTTTCAAAGAAATTGTGATCATAAATTAATCTACTTACCACAAATGAGTTCAAACCATAACCCCCTTATTTTTTGGTGAAACCTAAAAATTAATAGAAAAAATACCTTATTTAAATTTAAATATATGTTGCTGCACCACCTAGATATATTTGAGAAGATAGAAAAATGGTGGGATATACTAGTGCAAGGATATAAAATGAACATTGTGATAAGTAAACTAAAGTCTATGAAGAAGAAGGTAAGGAGGTGGAACAAAGAGGTTTTCATAAATATATTTAAATAAAAGAAACTTATTAGAAGATAACTGAGTAAGTTAGAAGAAGATTCAATAGAAGTGGAATGGATCAAGCTCAATTTTTAAAGGAAAAGGAGTTAAATTCAGAGTCATACACCATTCTAGTGATAAAGGAGGCATATTGACAATAAAAAAATAGTTAGAAAAATGTGATTGGAACATAATGTTATTCCATGTCTCAACCATAAATCATAAAATAACATGTAGAATAATGGATATAGAAAAATATGATGGCCAAACAATAAGGGAAGAAATATAAATTATATAAGAGGTAGTAATTTTTTTCCAAAAACTATTATCAGAAGAGATGACAAAATATCAATCTATAGTGAAGGATATAATTCAGCATATACTAAGGTTCATCGCAATGGAAATGAATGAACAATTTATGAAGGATATTAGTGAGGAAGAAGTGAGAGAATTGGTTTTCTCCCTTGGTAAGGACAAAGCACTAGGGCTTGATTATTTTCAAGTAGGTTTCTTCCAAATATTCTAGGACATTATTAAGAAGGATGTTATTGAGGTAGTCAAGGAGTCACATCATATGAGGTAAGTATTGGAGGACAATAATATATATTATTAACCTTAATCTTGAATAAGCCAAGGCTGAAAGGTTTTAAGGATTATAGGCCTATAATACTTCACAATGAAATCTATAAAATAATATCAAAAGTGATAACCTTGAGGCTTAAGTTTATACTCCTAATTATTATCTTAGAACAACAAGAGGGTTTTATAAAAGGAAGAAATATTTTGAATGGAGTAATAACTCTTCATGAAACTTTGCATTCTATAGAGGCTAGTGACAGATAAGGAATGATAGTTAAAATTAATATGAATAAGGTCTATGGTAGAGTGTCCTAGAGTCTCCTAGATAGGATCTTATTCAATTTTGGGTTTAGTAGGCAATTGAGAATATGGGTAGGTAACTATTACAAAGGAGCTAAATTATTAGTACTTGTAAATAGTTATCTAATTGGATTTGTTAGTAGTAACAAGGGCTTAAGGCAAGGGGATCACATATAACCATAATTGTTCATAATAATGTATGAGGATTTGGGGAGATGTATAGGATGATGGATTTTAAGCCTTAATACTACCATACATATTACAAGTTAAATATCATAATATTGAATATAATATAGACACAATATAATAAGGTCAAGATAATGATAATAGTAGAATAATAATAATAAATTAATATTTAAATAAGGCTTATAATAAATAAAATAACATTCAATAATAAGCAACAATATGAATGTAAAATCCTTAACCATTCATGCACTAAGCATGAATAACAACTTATAATAATAATTTCTCAAAATGTATAAAAATTTTATTCCTTCTCTTTCTCTTACAAATATTATAGTGATTGTATATGATTGTATATTACACTTACTTATGGAGTATTGTATCCATAATATATCCATATTAGTGTGAATATTTGGGTATCTGACTATTCCTTTCCATGTGCCAATCCTCATAACTCTTCACTTATCTACTTGACAATTCCATACTTGATGAACACTTGACTCTATAATGTATGCACATTTATACATACCTCATACACTTCCATAACTTGCACACTCTAAACTAAGACACTTGTGCACATATTTACATTATATATTTGCACTCATACATATAATACACTTGTGCACATAGAATCAAATTACACTTGCACTCTAACTCACATGACACTTGTGCATTTCCTACACATTCACACTTACATAAAGGTAAAAATAACTCATACGCTAAAAAATGACTCAAAATTAATCTATTATTTACAAATGTACCTTGAAGTTACCATGGGGTTACATTAGCATGTGCCAAATAATATAATATACTCCAACATAGAAGCAATGAAGTATTCATGAATACTTCATGAATTGAAGTCAACACATAATCTAGAAGGTTTAACTCACCAACAATTTGTGGATAATATAATATTACTAGGAAAACCAACAATGGTAGAAGCTAGAGAGTTTAGAAGGACATTATATTTGTATGAATGGACATCCCATTAAAAAAATAATATGTAAAAGAGTAAGGTTTTATTTATAAACACCATTATAGACAAACAAAGAAGAGTAGCTAGATATATTGGTTGCTTAATTTCAACCCTACCTTCTACATATTTAGGGATGAAAATATTTATAGGAGACTATAAACAACCATTATGGAATGGATTAGTGGATAAATTTTAGAATATGGAAGGATGGAAAAGGATTTAACTTACCTAAGCTAGAAAAATATAATTTGTGAAGAGTACACCATCTTAGTATATCAACTACCAATTTTTAACATACCTTTAAAAGTGGTTAGTACTATTGAAGGAATCCAAAAAAAAATTCTATGGATTAGTTTCAAAGAAAGGAGTAGAATATCTCTAATCTCATGGGAGAAGGTATGCCATCCAAAAACACAATAAGGATTAGGCCTTTGAATAATTATAAACATCAACCTAGAACCAAATAAAAATGTAGGGTGGAGAGTTATGAAGGAGGGACAATCAATATGGTCTAAAATATTGAAGGAAAACTATTTAGATGATATGGAAGATGTTATATTGCTTACTATACATGACCCATATTGGGGGTATTAATTATGGAATCACATTGTGAAGGCAATGGATTTATTATGGAAGGGCATACAATGGAAAGTAGGGGATGGTAGATCCATTACTTTATAGAAGGATGCATAGTTAGACATTAGACCACTAACCATGGATGAGGATACACATAGACTATGAGAGGATCTAGAATAAAGATATGAAAAAATAGTAAATGAATATATGGTGATGGTTGGAGATAAATTAATATGGAAAGGGATAAACATAAAGGGATAAACATGAACCAAGATAATAATCAAGCATTGTGTAAGCTAGAGGTAAAACGTAAATCATATTATATAGTTTCATATATGAAATAAGATTCATTAATGTGAGGAGCCCCCTAAGATGATGAATTTAATGTCAAATCAACTCATGGCATGATTAAACTAGCTATAGAATATGGTTTTCCATGGAATATAATATGGGGGAAGAAAGCAATTCCCAAATAAGAGGTCTCCTTATGGTTGGTTACACAAAATAAGATACTAACTATAAAAAATTTGGATAAGAGATGAATTCAATACCCAAATAAATGCTTCCTCTATGAGTAGAGAGAAGATTCAATTCAACATATCTTCCTAAAATGTGACTACTCACTAAAGATACTTCAAACACTAATATATAAGGTGGAGATAGTGTGGGATTTACCATATACCATGCTAGCCTGGATAGAGCAATAGGAGCAGCCCTTCACCAGTCCTAGGCTCAATGAAATTTTAAATCTAATTTATTCCTCTATGCTTGGGGAATATGGATAGAAAGGAATAAGATAATCTTAAAGGAGAAGAACATATCAATGGGAAGAAATATACATATTATTATACAAGCAATCAAGGAAAATGTGAAGGTAATAATTTTATGACCAAACTTAAAATAGGAGATGAGGCTAGATTGATAGAACCTATAACATATACGTAGTTGGTATCTTGGATGGTACTCAAAATCAATCAAGGGATGAGACTAAATGGCTACCATCTCAAGAAGGATGGCTAAATATAAACTTTTATGGAGCCTAAAATGGAAACCTAGGGATATTTTCATATTAGTTTAGAAAGAGAAAATTTTAGACAATACATAGTCCTTGAGGTTTATTTCTCCAAATAGATTAGAGGAAAGGGATGCAAGTTTATGTAAGGTGACCCTATGGATTTGTTGGTGGTTATCCATAGGCATTGTTTTTATTACATCTATAGAGCTAGGTATTATTAGATAATATTACATTATTTGGTACATTCTAATGTACCTCCTTGGTACAACCTTGTAAATATTAGATTAGGGTTATGTCCTAGATTAGAGTGTGAGTAAATATTTTATGTAATGTAATAATGTGCAGGAAATGCACAAGTACCATGTAAATATGTGTGCAAGTTTTACATGTGTAGACGTGCATAAGTGTCTCATATGTAAGTATGCACATGTGTTCTTAGATTAGAAAGTGTTATACAAAGAATCATGTCCAAGTGTGCATACAAGATAAATTCATGTGTATGCAAGTGTAAATTAGAGAAGCCAAGAGTCATGAGACTTGGCATAAGGAAAAGAAGAGTAAAGTAACCCAAGATTTATCCTATAATGGCTATATATTACTCCATGGAGAGACATCATCGATACAACCGATATCGCCTTCATAGTCTACATTATCTACATTGTGAGCATTGTTATTGTAAGAGTTTATGATACATTTGTAAGAGAAAGAGGAGTAATAAATATTACATATATTTGAGCAACTAATATTGTAAGTTGTGCTACATGCTTTGTACATGTATGATTTAGGCTATTACATTCATATTTTTTGCTTATTAACGAATGTTCGTTGATATACTTTTAGCCTTTATTTACATAATAGTTGGCTCATATTATTCTAGTTACATTAATATTTGATCTTCATATATTGTAGCTATCATGTATTTGATCTTGTGAGTATCTATCCTACGAATTTACATTAATATTAAGGCTTCAAAAACCATCAGTGGTATTAGAGCTACAACAAGAAGTTTCTTGCATAGGAATTTAGTTAGCTGCATAATTTAGTTTTGTCTAGAGTGAAAAAATAAGCTAGGGATTTTCTATAGTTGTAGAACTAGTGAAGACTTAGAAGATAAATTCTTGATATTGATAAAGGATTTTAGGGGCATAGAAAAATTCTTGACAACTGATTTCTATCAACACTTAGAAGAAAGTTGAGATAAGTTGTAACAATCAAGCTATTTTTTTTGTAGCATTAGGGAAGTTTATAGTCACCTTGGAATTATTGGGTTCTCTAGTAAGGAGGTGAATAATTATTGGATTTCTTAGGATCAACCTCATATATTGCTACAATAGAGATTGATCTTAAGATAAGTGAGAAGCTTCCTATAAAAAATAAATAAGACTCTCATATTCAAGTGCAAGAGAAGGAAAAAATATTTCAATGAGTAGGAATTGATTTAAGCTGTAAAATATTATAGATTCAAGTCTTGAAGACAGATCTTGACAGAGAAAATGATTTAGATCTTGAATATATACCTTGACATTTAGATATTGATAGTCATATAAAATTTTAAATGAATCAAATATAAAGAATATTTTAGATCATTTAGAGACCTTGATAATTTATCCAAGAGAAGAGGTCAATATTAGAGGATTGATACCCTTTAGAAAAAGAGGTCCATTATGATGTTTTGTGGCCTTTATTAGTGAAAAAATAAGAGGACATATATAATATATAAGCCCCATATTAAAGGAAATAAATGAGACTTAAATATATGAGATGTAGTTTGTAGAGAAACAGAGGCTAGAAGCCAATATTAAAGAAATATACCCTTTATGGAAAATATGTCAAGTTATAGAGGACAACATAAAGGATAAGAATATTAGAGGAAGAAGACTCAAGAAATAAAGAGCCTGATATATATTGTAACAATCAACACTAAAGCCATATAATTATCTATGGTTTGAAGACAAAAGGTCTAGAGAAACAAGGTCAAAAAATAAAAGAAAAGAAGGCTCATAGAATTAGAGAAACAAGGTCCAAAGAATACCAGCAGAAGAAGACTTACAAAGGAAGGCTCTTATAAGAATCTTGTATTGTGAAAGGCATAAGTCCTATTTGGTTAGCTACAAAGGAAAGTGATTGAATACCTAAAGTATAGTGGAAATCCATTCAAGCAAGCATGTAAAGGAAAGAGACCTTTATTTGACCAATGAATAGGGAAATATATTCGACCAGTGAATAGGAATAGATACATGACCAACTACAAAGGAAGAAATACCAATGTTTCTTATCTACGTAAGAAGGATATCATAAAAAAAATGCTACAAGTTGTAAATATTAAAATAGGATTTGCTACAAGAAAAGAATATGAAGGTAATATGCCTTGAAAAGGATAATATATAGCTAAGATTATTAAGTAAGAACTCTACATATTGAAAAGGAACATTGGAAGAGCAAGATTTTTTCTACAAAAATAATAGAGATAGAAGTGCTCAAGGATCAAATAAGCCAACAAGAACTCAAACAAGCCTGTATAGCATTCAAGCAAGTCAACATTGCATTATGAGGAATAGAACCTACGTAGAAGCTAAAACAACATAAAAGTACCAAATATATCAAGACAAGCAAAAGTTTATAGTGAGCTATAGTTTATTGGTTAGTGCTCAAGATACTAGAGATAGTGGTATTAAAAGCAACCATCACTACCCCTAACACAATGCTAATAGTTAATGCAAACAAGATTTACCGACAACATAACTTAGAACATGAACGAGTAAGCTGAACAACATACAAATAGGTAAGGCAAAAATGAAAGGGCAAAGTGAGTAGAATACAAGTGGGCAAAGAGAACATGAACTAAGAAGACAAACAAAAAACTCAACATTCAACGCATAATTTGGAATGAAATCACTAGTAAAGAGGGATTGAAAGGTTAGAAGATTTTCTTCTCACAAGCATGCGAGCAATAAAATATTTTAAGCACCAGACATGTTGATAGCAACATGGAATATTTCCTTGTGGAGCGTTACATCAGATGCACCTACCAGGAGAAAAGCAAACAGATAGGAAATTTAGAATGTCTACCAAGAATAAAGTATGTGAAGATTAAAGTGGGTGGTAGGCTATATCAATGGTAGTCAATGCAATCCAATGCATGAGAAGAAAGAAGAGTGCAAGAACTAGCACAAATTTAGTGGAGGTAAAAGACTTATATTTTAAATTTGAATTTGAGTTTAAACCTAAGGTTTAATTTGGAGCTATAAGTTTTTTGTTTAATTTTTTAAGTTATAAAGTTAGAATTTATTATTTATTTAAGCTTTGGAGTGATAAGTAGTTAGAAGAATTATTATTTTTATCTTAGATAGTGGAGAGATAAGTTGATTAATGGTATATTAAAGAATTAAATTAAGATAGGAGCTATAAAGTTATTAATAGTTTCTTTGAATAATTTAATTAATAAGTTTTTTGAGATAATAGCTTATTCAATTTTTACAATTTAATCATTTGGAATACAAAAGGCATTCAAATTCAAAATTAGGAAATTAAATTTGCAAAATCCATATCTTCTTAGTTTCTAAAAATTAGGGATATATAAGGAATTCTACTTCATAGGTTTATAACTTAGAAACTCTAATTCATTTTTAAATCTAGGGATTCATAAGAATATCCATTTCAAAATATTCAATGAATCTAATAGATAATAATATGGATTTTATGATACAAAAAGAAAAAGTAAATATCATAAAATTTGGGATCAATAATTTGATTGAAAAATCTAAAGGAAAGATAGATCTAGTCTCAAAATTGATCTATAGTGAAGCAATAGATGAGAAATTTGAAACTTTTGAATACAATTTACATGCATGAATTGTTGAAGTGATTTATAATGGATATGGCATTGCTTACACTCAAGTTTCATAAAGAAGTGAATATGAAACAAAAGGAGTTAATTGAATCTCTCAAAGAGAAATTGAAAACAAGTGAATCATTGTTTGAAAAAATATTTCATTCTTCTTGTAATATTGATATTCCAAGTTCATCTAACTTAGGATCCTATCATGATGCTTTAATTGAATTGTAAGCTAAAAGAAGATACACCCTTGTAATAAAATGACAAAATACAAGCAAGATGTACTCAAAGTAAAACTTGATATTTTGTATTAAAATACATTGGAACCTTGTTCTTCGATTTACAATGTTTCTACGGGACTGATTAAAATGAGTGTATTTCACTTTATTTGTGTGATTAAAAATAGGGCCAAAGAGGGGAAGCCTCTTTGGCCTAGCAATGGAATTGGGGTGCCTTCGATCTTCTCTACTATAACCAAGTGGTATATGGGCTTCAGCTATCCATGTAGACCATCTTCACTGTAACAAACTTCAACAACTTGTAACCTAAACATATATGAATGCAAACAAAAGATTCAGTAGCACCTATTGATATGAATAGACATGACTACTGTAAAACCCTAAAAATGAATGCATGTAGACTATAAAAGAATATGTAGAGAAAAAAAAAATCATAAACAAATGCCTTGTTGATTCCTAGACCTCTATATATTTGTTAATGGCTAAAATGCTTTCTTGAGTGACCATGGGCATGTGGGTGGGGCTAGCCAACCACGAGAGGGTGGTTGATAAACCATAGGAGGGTGGTTTCCTTTGTGTAAATTTCGATAGGCAGTTTGATGAGAAATATAGAAAGCTCAGGGGTTTGACCTAGGACCTCGGTGAACCAACCTCCAAGTGCGTGGATGACTTTCTATGAGGATTTTGACAATGTGATGATGTATTTTTTCAGCCATATTTTGGTTTATGGGATGAAGGTGCCTTTATAGACCCCTTGGGATTTTGGAGGGAAAGAGAGGTGGCAAGCTAGCATTTCCAAATGGCTAGCTAGGGTTACCACATCTCTAGGGCAGTTGGGGTGAGTCACCAAGGGTACCTCATCCAAGTGGAGGGATGTCCCATGTGAAGGGACAAGGGTGAAATGGGTGTGTGAGAGGTGGCAATGGGTGGTGGTGATGTGGCCAGGATACATGTCTAGTGGGTAGGCAAGGTATCCCAGGCAGATTTTCCAGATATAGAAAATCTGGATGATGCTTTTAATGTGCATATTTTTATGCCTAACTTTAGACTTAGGCATGTATTATGCAGAATTGTGATGTGCAATGTGGGTGAAATTTTGAAAAATTAATATGCCTAAGTTTAAACTTAGGCATATATTTTATTATGCAGATTTATGTGGTGAAATGCAAATGCCTAGGTTTTGGTGTCTATAGATGTCCCTTTTTGTACCACTTTGTGTGAAATACAATGTGGTGCAAAAATAAGAGATACCTAATGCTATTGGATGGAGGGATGGACTCAAGTTATCTCAACGCACAAAAATATTGTTTATTTTTTTTTGGAAAATTTTCATTTTGGCTTAGCCCCTCAATTAGTGAATGGGTGGAGAATGAAACCCATAAGCCAATTGACATAATATGGATGATGAAAGGGGTGAATGTTATAAATGTAAATGGTTGAAAGTGATGAATGTGATTGATGCCTCAATTTTGGAGTGGGTTTGTGTTGTCAAAAATTTACCTTTGGCAACAATGAAGTGCAAAATATTATGGTAAAAGAACCAACCACTCTAGGAGTTCGAGTACCCTAGTGACTTTAGCAATTCATACCAAATGATATGGTGTTAAATAAACCAGCCACCCTGGGAGCTCGAACACCATAGTTATTTTAACAATTCCTATCAAATTGAGAGTTATGATAGTTTTCCACTTTTGTAACCCCGTAGAGAGGGTTTAATGACAACCTTGGGAAATTTTGCTTGAACACAGTCACACTCAAAATTTGAGGGACCAAACTACTTAAATGTTCTTTTTTAATTTAGCAAAAAACCCTTTATGGGGCTGCCTTGGTCTGAGAAACCATGACCAATGGTTATACACCATCAAAATCACTTGAGAGTCATGCCCGGTCTTGATTGCAGCAACTTAATCAACTAGATTTTGGGTACCCAATGTTCATTTGTTAGGGTGGATATTCAAACTAGGTACCTCCCTTGGAGGATTACCCTACCCTCTCCAACTCAACTACAACACATGGGTCCAAAATACTTTAATGTTGAATGCGATGTTTTAGAATAATTTTAAACAAGTGTCCTTATGGTGATTTGCCCATCCTATCGAATTACATAGATAACCAATCACTGCAACCATTAGGTGACTAGATTAAGTCATTAGATACAAGGTTCACTTGGGATGATGATGATGGAATATGATGATTTGAATACATTTGTGGTTATTGTGTGTGATGTTCGGGTGTTTTATTTTATTTTAAACATGTGTACACAGTTGAACATTGTCAAACGTGAGTGCACAGTCTGAACACCGCAAAACATGGGCATGCGGTTTGAACATAGCCAAACATAGGTGCATGATTGAATGCTCTTGACAAATGCAGAAGCACATTTACCACAAAAAATTATGGCTATAAATAGGTGTGAAGGGCCAAGTCAGATTCATGTATGTGGTTGAAGTTCTTCTAAGTAGTTGAGTAATTGGAGTTATGGAGGCGGTGGGTGAGGCAAGCAGAGTAGGTGGTGGGGCGGAGTCTGGTGGCTTGATTCGAGTTGGATTTGGGGAGCGAGTAGTAGAGGTAGGATTTTCAGGCCCTTTATTTTATTTTGGTTTCTCTATTTTTTTGGTTTTTGTGTGTATCATTGTTTTTATGACTATAAAGGGGAGGCAATTTTTTTTTGCATAGAAAAACTAGTCTAATCACATGAAAGAAATGGTTCATATGAAAATATGTGTTTTTTTTTTTATTATGTAATGCATATAGGCAAAATGTTTTTGTGTTTTTGATTGAAATGATAATATGCAAAATAAAATTTGTTTTGTGTGTTTTATTATTATTATTATTATTATTATTATTATTATGCAATGCATGTAGGAAAAAAAACGTTTTTGTTTTGATGATTTTGAAATGATAAAATGCATAATGATGTTTTTTTTAAATGTAATACTAAATGCATGAAAATATTTTTGTGTTTTGTTGTTTTTTTTTTAATTTTTTGAAAAGCATAGAAAACTAGTCTAAGTGCATAGAAGATGAAAAGACTTTTTTTTTTTTTTGATGTTGTTGAAATGATGAAATGCATAATGAAAGTAGTTTCGTATATATATTGTAGACACCTAAAATATGTCATGTTTAGGAGACTACTCATATGGGCACATCCATAGACCATATGACCAATATTGGACCTTTCCAAGAGCAAGCAGTGGTCCTAACCACTCAAAAGGGGTAGTTCTAGCCCATTTAGGCTTGGCCACTATCGACCAGAGTGGCCACCAATCCTGGCCACTCAAGCTGAGAGTGGCCACAGCTAGCCACTATTGATGATAGCGGCTAGCACTAAAACATGAACTACCATGAGGGATTGCCCAAATCATGGGTAGTAATAGTAGTTTGCATGCATTTCAAAGGGATCTCGGTGAGGAACTCCCAGAGTTCCTCCTGACTACCCCTTCCATGCTAATCCAAGACTGAACCTTCCCTCTGGGATAGTTAGTTGGCATGCAGATCTGGAGCTTGGCTTCCCCAGGAAGCCAAGCCCTAGATCTAGACCTGAAACTAGGAAGGCTACATATGCAGACTTCTAAGAAGGCAAAAGATATAGAGAGAATTCAAATTGTGTGCAGCAGAGCCCTATTAAAATGGAGAGCCAATCTACGCCCCTTTGAGGAGCATTGGAGCATCATCCAATTGAGCCACGTCCATGCATCAGTATTTAGATCCATCATTCCCAATCACCAATTAATGTAGGAGACACACCAGGTGACCCTTGAACATCAATTTGAGCAAGGGATCGATTGCCATAGCCCATAAGACCTGAGGTAACCTTTAAGTTAGAGGTTACTATCTTTGATAGTGGCCCATAGTCATAGCTAGGTTTTAAAATGGTCGATTCCTTTGTTCTAAGTAATAGATATTTATTTATCATTATTTCATTTACATGGCTTTAGCATAGATCTAAATATTTCATTGCATTTAGATTAATATTTTTGATTTTCATATGCATATTGCTTAGATCTAGTATATTTCAATGCACATTATGCTTATTTATCTAGATTATCATATTTTCTAATAAAAGGCCTCATCTAGGGAGGTTACCCATTCTACTTATTGTGCTCTGTTGTTTCCATGCATGTAGATACAGGTTCATAGGATCAGTTCAAAGTATCTAGAGCATGAGATCCCTCTAGGATGAGATCAGGAGAAGGAGGCATCTATAAGCCCCAACAGTTTGTGTGTGAGATTGGGAGGCTTATGAAGGTGCACCATCCCTTTGTGAGGGGATATATTCACCATTGTTCCACTTGTAATACATTGTATCAAAATGAGTATCCCTTAGAGGGACGTACATGTAATCGAGATTTGGAAGCATAAATAAAAGAATATTTCTTTGTTATTATTTCATGTTATATGTGCATGTGATGGTTTTTCATTTCATTTGATATAATAATATTGCAAGTAGATTCAGGTGTGGTGCGCGCTTCTCGAGGTCGCACAGATGGCGATCATGGTGGGACCCCCACTAAGTTTTTATTTTTGGCCATTTTACTAATGTTTTAGGTATTTTTTGTGTGTAGGTTTGGCCACTCTGGTCGACAATGACCAATAGATCTTAGTTGTAGTCAATGGCGAGAAAAGTGCAATAGAGGTCAGGGCTTTATCAAACATAGGATTTGAGGTTGGGGTAACTCTCTATTTTTGTATTTTCTTTCTATGTTTTTCTTGAATATAATAGGGAAAATTACATTTAATTAGGAAAATTTAAGAAAAATGGGAAAAGAAAATGCATTTGATGTTTCTTAGATTTTCTTTAGTTTCCTCTAGGTGCTGCTAGGAATAGTGGGCCTCTACTTGTAAGGTCTGCCCTAGTCTCCAGCGTGCTAGGCTTCTGTGTGTTTAGTTTGCTTGCATGTGGCCCAACTAGTGGCCATTAATTCATAAAGTAGGAAGTGCATTCTATGAAGATATATAGTTAAATTAGATATGCATCTTTCTAAAATGAAATATCTTTTATTAGGCATATAGGAAAGTATCATGTTTGCTTGGTGATGCATCATTTCTATTTCAAAAATCTAAAAAGAACCCCACACACTTGCACGTATCACAATAACATTGGTAAGGTTGGATTTCATCACCAACCCCCAATTCAGATCGGTGACATTGGAATTCACCTCCTTCCATCGGCTTGCCCCCTAGATATCCTTAGATATAATAGGGAACTCCTTTAAGTTGGTGTAGGTCACTTGTGTTCAAATTGTCTCCCACTATTGGAGCAATTATTGATTCAGAGTGGAAGAGCTAGGCGAACCCTCCACTAGGTTTTAAGCGGTGTACCCTAGACTCTTTTGAGAAATCATGTTTGGCACTAGTGTTCCTAGTCACCACTTTGATTGAGTTCCCTCATTCTAATTCCAAAACATGAACAAGAAAGCAATATCAATAACAAATCTAAACACACAAAACAAGTTCTTAGGACACACATTTAATCCTTAAAAGAGATAATCATATTATCTACTTTGTGTGTTTCTTTATTGTTGGGGTAATCTTCAAATATTTTATAGAAAATAAATAAAAAAAATCTACTTTTTGATTCTGCATCCAATGGATCGAGAATCATGCAAATCAGAGCTATAACAAAAAAGTTATTTTGGTTTTATGATTACTCTATTTTTGAAGCCGAAAATAGGGAAAAACTGCACTAAAATAGTCATAAAATGGGCTAGACAACTCCAAAAATTGCCAAATTTATTTTGTTGTCTTAGTTAGCCCCTTGTGCACCTCTCACAAAAATTTTGAGTCCTAACTCTTCATGGTTCAAAATTTCCTAAAAATTCCTAAAAGTGGGCATTTCCCCATGAGCCCCGGTTGGCCAATTATTTCAAAAATACAAAATTTTGACCCGAAAGTCACTTTTTGGAGTCATAGCCCATTGTGATCAGCTCATCATACTGATCATTTTGATATATAACACTTACAACTTTTTTTGGAAGTCAAAATTTTTTACAAATGGTCGAGAGACCTCCCATGGTGAGCAAGACCTCCAATCTAGAGAGGGAATCAGGTTCCATAACCACTGAACATATCCAAATCAGTCTAGAGGACATGGCCATCCTTGAATGGCATCCCAGGTCTTATCATAACATCAATACCATCCATAGGGAGTCAAACCTTCGAGATATCCCTATTAGGGAGGCACCCACAGATCCTCCAGGAAACCTTCCTGATTGGAACACCTTGATAGAATTCTATATGAGGAACAATCCACCCACTGAGGGGCCTAGTAGGTCAATGTCACAAGTTCACATCCCAACTTGCTCTATACATCAATCAGAAATGAAAATGAGAGCACACCATGGCCTAGCTTGGATGAACAAACCACCCCATTTGATCGAGCAAGTCATCCCCCTACTCCTCATAGAGAGCATTCTGCATATACACATTGTGCTTCTGTGCAGTATGAATGTACAAAGATTATATCTAAGACTGAATATGCATCATTCCTCATAGATGAGGAAGAGGACCCAAGTCATCCTCCTACTCCTCATGAAGAGTACGTGGGGCAACCATGTTGCATATCTACATCGTCAGACTATACAGAGCCAATTCATAAACTAGAGTATCAGGTCAATGCAACCTTTAAGGAGCATGGAAAACAAGTGATAGATCCTACTAGGGGAAAAGACATGACAAACCCATTCGTATTTCCAATATGAGGGTACATAGCCCCCATACAATTGAACAATGGGATCATACACATCAGGCACTGAGGCCACAACTTAACCAACAACAATATATGGATCAACTCCAGTTGGATCAACAACAATTAAATCAACAAGGGGTGGACTCACAATGAGCACACCTACAAAGGTTGTATCAACGAAAGATACAAGAACAACAAAAGATACAACAAGAGCAAGTGCAAAATGCATTACATAAAGTGGTGCTTACACCTAGCACCCAGAGGATGCAACAACACATAAGGCATCCAATGCAATCTCGAGCCCCCTTGGCCATGCCAAAATCATGTTCAACATCAAAGGCCATTATCTGGTTATCATCAAGAACCTCATACTCCTCAATAGTACCAAGATCAATATGATGAGGAATCATATGAAGAGTCCCAATGGGAACATCAGGAAGAAGTGGATGCTTACCCTGAATCCATTTATGATGAGGTACCTAATGATTACACTTATCATCAACCTCAACATCAAAAGTGGCCTCCTCTACCTAATCAAGGGTGACAAAAGGAAGATCATATCATTTCATCAAGGCCATACAAAGCGCTAGCTGATCGGATAAATTCATTCAAAAAACAAAATCAAAGGTCGGTTTATCAAAAACCTACACTAAAGTAGCTTAGCAATCAACCTTTGCATCCATCAATGTCATCACCGACATATCCATCAAATTTCAAGATGCCTCAACTTGAAAAATTCAAAGATGATGAAGATGCACAAGAGCACATGACAATCTTCATCAATATGTGCTTCCATTTTCAAGACAATGACCCCTTGATGTTGAGAATATTTCTTACAACACTAGTTGGAGATGCTTTAGAATGGTATAATCACCTACCACACCATAGCATATACACCTTTGAGCAATTAGTCGATGCATTCCTACAATGTTTTGCCTCTAGTGCTAAGAAAATGATAAACTTGACTGACTTGGCTAGCCTTCATCAACTTGATGATGAGCCAATCATTGAGTATGGAAATAAGTGGAGGAAGGTGATGTCAAAACTACCTTTCACCCTACCCACAATAGAGCTCATTCGAATGTTTACGAGAAGTTATTCAAAACAAATCTCACTTCTCTTACAATTGCAGCAGTATCAAACATTTGAGGAGGCCTTAGAACAGGCTGAGTTCATTGAGGCAATCAAGATACAGGAGGGTGATATTCAACTCCACAAAAAGGAATGGCCAAACAAGAATATTATAGGTGGCAACACGCAACAAAAGGTGGCCCCAATCAATCAAGTTGTTTTGAGTATCCCTGAATCCTCAAACCAGGTCGCACCACCTCTACCAATGCGACATAATTACCAAGACCAACCTCCTCTAGCCCAAAATCATATGCAATAGAATCAGATATAGGGCCAACAACATCGGCCACAATGACAATATACTAATTTTCTAGATATTAGCATCACTCTTTGATCGATTATATGAGGTACGAAGAATCAATCTTCCAGAGATCCATCCATGGAAGCCTAACAAGCGTAGATCAAAGGCACACAGAGAAAATCTATATTGTGTGTACCATCGACAAAGGGGTCATGACATTCAGACATGTCATCCCTTTAGAGATTTAGTGCAGGATATGATCGAGAGGCAAGAGCTTCAGATAGGAGTCTTCCAAGACCCCTTGCCTACACATGAAGCAAACATAGCACCCAACAATCAAGTTGAGCATGTCAATGAGGTGCACATAGCCCCACCTAATGAGGGTTTTATCGGTATGATCAATACTACAATAGGAAGCAAAATATACCTTGATCAACCCAACATACCAAAAAATTCAACTAAAGATAATAATCTATCATGGTCCACACCAACAATGAATTCAATTCACTTACAAAAGGACCCTATGATTACCTTTCATAGATAGGAGATTAAGCCAATCTCTACGGATGAACCCGATCCTCCACTACACATCATAGCAAGCATCGATCAAATTCCATACAAGAGAGTCTTGATTGACACTGGGTCATATACCAACATCATCATGACTGCAGCTTTGAAGCATTTAAATTTGTCACCTTCACGCATTAAGGACTCAACATTCACATTGAGAGCCTTCAATGATGCCACTTCCCCAATAATTGGCATAGTAATCCTACCTATACAGGTTGGGATAAATATGATACCTACATTGTGCCATATCTTGGGGGGTGAGAGGTAGTATAACATATTGCTAGGTAGACCATGGATGAGGGATATGGAATGTGTGCCTTCCATAGTGCACCAAAATCTAAAATTCATACACCAAGGACAAGTGTATGTGGTCCCCCATGATCCTGAGCCATTCAAGTATTACAAGGAGTTTGATGAGCCACAAGAAACTCTGGTGGCATGCAAGCCTCCAAACATTCATTCAGATAAAATCACCAAACATTCGACTGAGGCTTGCATCAAGAAGTCACTACCTTTTCCCATCACCAAAAATCATGGTATCATATTACCTGATGAGGAGAAGAAAACATCAGTTAACATGACTAAAGCACCTTCAACTGGTCCAAAATCTAAAGCACCTTCTCAAGAGTTTGTGGCAATGGTTAACATTAAGTCAGAAGACCAAGTGACTCTAAGGCAGATAAAACAAGATATGGTGCAATCAGACATTGCTGCCACATTGAAGGGGTCAAAACCATTAGCATTAGTCACCCTTGACTCACTTCTCATGGTGCCTCCTCAAGAACAAGAATAGGTGTTTCCCCCACATCATACTAGGGGTACCAAAGCTGACATAGTTCAACACCACAAAGTGAAATAGAAACATGAACTGAGTCATAAACATGAGCATGTGGATACCACTATCGAAGTGGATCATCATGAAGCCTCCACATCGACTCAAATGAAGGAAATGGGTGATTTACAGTTACCTGGTGGATCTTTAGCACCCACTCTTTCACCTCCTTCAGTAGAAAATGGTATTTCGAACCAATCACTAGAAATACACATGAGAGCCTTATCAGTATTGGAGCATATGCAAAATCACCTCTATAATATAGAGGCACAAATGGAGCAAAAAAATGAGGTATTGCAATATATCTTGAACCAACTTGAGAACCTAGAATTACAAAAGCAACCCTCATCTGAGGTCAAACTATCCCTTATGAAGCCACAGGAAAAGCCTCAACTAGAGCTAGCACCAACTCGATCGCCTCAACAACCTGGCAAGCATCCCTCATTGCTTGAGCCTACGGAATTGGTTTTCAATCGATTATGTGCCATAAATGCTATCACCTTACCTGAGGTTCACCAGTTGAATCTAGATCATCCAAGACCACAAGGGTATGAGGAAGAATCACATTGTCTATATCATAGACAAAATGGTCATGATATTCAATCATGTCAAATATTTTGAGCCATAGTATATAACATGCTTGAAAAGAAGCAACTTCGGGTTGTCAACCAACAGATGGTCTTAGGCTACAATCCATCCCTTGCATCCAAAATGCAAGGGGAGCCCCCTAAGCAAGCAAGTGACATACCTAGGGCTCAACCTGGTCCTCAAACTAGGCCAATGCATGTTGCACGCTCAAAGCATCCACAACGCATCTGGACTCCTTTAAATGAGCCTATGTCTATCATCTTCCAGAAGTTGCAAGAAGCTAAGGTCTTAACCTTACCCAACATAAACCTTCTAGACCCAAATAGAGCTAAACCTAAGGGTTATAGGGAGGACCATTACTATCTCTATCATCGAATAGAGGGCCATGGCATTCGCAATTGTCATGGATTCAAGAATGTGGTTCAAGATCTCATAGATAGTGGGGCTTTTCCCATAGATGGTTCATCCACAGAACCCCAACCTACCAAAATAGAGGCTACATCATCCCAATTGAGACCCCAAGGTCAGTCACAGCCTCGTAGGCCAAACAAGCCACCTCAGTGAGTGGTCACATTTGAAATGACTACTGCAACTTTATTTCAAAAGTTGTACGAGGCAAATGCATTTGTGTTGCCCGAGGTCAAGCAAAGAGAGCCCAAGCATGGGTCCATTGATGAAAGCCTCTTTTGTATGTATCATCGTATATAGGGGCATGACATCCATAACTTTCAATCATTTTGAAAGGTGGTCCAAGACCTATTAGAATGAAATGAGCTCCGTGAAGATGGTTCACTCATTTCTCCCCACCAAGACAAGGGCACCCTACAGAGGTCCATGCCCCAATTGGGAGAGCTGATTTCTATCACTCTTCCTAAGAAATATGACTACATTATAGTAGGCAACATGCACACTAGGGGTACCTAAGGTATCATACCTTCCCCTTGTAAAAACAAAAAAATATCAAAAATATTCATAAATTTCAAAATCACAAAAACAATAGAAAACTATAAAACAAAAGGCTCCAAAGGCATCTTAAAGCCCTTTGGTCAAATCACAAAAGGCTCCAAAGGCATCATAAGCCCTTTGGTCAAATCACAAAAAGCTCCAAAGGTACTCTTAAAAGCCTTTGGTCAAAAAAAAGCTCCAAAGGCATCATTAAAGCCCTTTGGTCAAATCACAAAAGGCTCCAAAGGCATCATTAAAGCCCTTTGGTCAAATCACAAAAGGCTCCAAAGGCATCTTAAAGCCCTTTGGTCAAATCACAAAAAGCCCCAAAGGCATCATAAGCCCTTTGGTCAAAAGCAAAACATAAAAGCACAAAAACAATTTAAAATCAAAAAGTTCAAAAACATTCAAAATAATCAAAACTCAAAAACAATTGAAAGCATCAAAAATACAAAAATATTTGCATTATGCATTCACATTTGCATTCATATAGTTGCATTGCATTTAGGCATTTGCATCCATTACATTTGCATTAGGATAGATTTGTGTTTACAATCTTACAAATGACACCATGTTTGTACCTCAATCATGCATCTTCAAAATCCATCATCATCCATAACCCATGTGTGTAACTGTGTTTTTCAACACAACCCCTCCTGTTGCTATAAGGAATATACTAGGGTTTTCTGGTCACTCAACCATACCTAGTGGTTTTATCAAACTTTGTAGAAAGTTATCTTTGCTTTTAATAGATGAGGTTTAGTTTTGATAGCACCTGGTATATTTCAAAATCCTATCACTAATCAAAACACTAAAATCCTAGTTGGAACAAGGGAAATATGAACATTATGAAGTGGTATTAGGTATCCTAAGGTGAAAATTTTATCTTGCTCATCCCCCTGTGCGACCGGTTCGAAAATGCTAAGAATTGGCAAAAGGACAAGTTCACCCCTACCCAAAGAAATCCCTTGCTTTAATCAAAACAAGAAAAATCCTAAACAAAGAAAAATTCAAAAATAAAATAAATAAGTGATTATCATCACTACATAAATCCCTTGCTCAAAAGAAAAAAAAAAATTCAAAATAAATAGTGATTTTCATCACTAAGTATGAGCAAGTATCCCAAATAAATATGAAGAAAAGAAGGGAGTATTGAACTTGAATCCCTAGAATTCTCAGCATGAATGAACCATAAGGTATCCTTACGCACGATGATATGTCTATCACATTAGCATCTCACTTTTGTACAGACCAATGTTTGCATGTGGAAGAGCTAGCTTTAGGTGTCTTGTACCGCCTAGTGGTCTAATCCAACTGAGTCCAACTTAGGATCAGGATGAACATTTGAGGATCCCCAATACAACAATGGGCTGAATGAATCCCCCTGGCACTGGGGTATGCTTATGTTTTATCTAATATATTCATTTGCACACATAGGGATAATGAGTATCTAGGTCTTCATAACAAGAAATTTATCCTTCAGAAGCTCTGTATGGTCAGTATACAACTTTTGATCGAGTAACTAGGGTGTTTGAGTCTCATGGAAAACCTCAAAAATCCCCTCATAGCAACAAATCATTCCATCAATCAAATCATCAACTTTATTTATGAGGTTTTGTTCATTAAAGGGTGTTCATGAAATAGGATAGATATGGATGAATGTTAGCAATGATATTTAGATGACCACTAACTATTTTGGGGATATATTTTAATTTATAGAAGCTTATAAAGAAAGTACATACATATCACATCATCTCATCTCACATTTGGATGCGTAAATGATTAATTCTTATTTTAAGAGTTATTATTTACATTCATGATTGTTATACATTATGTGGTGTCACCCATTAGATTGTTAAACTCATATCACATTCATTCCTTATGTTTTAAGTGATTAAAGCATATAGGTTCATTTACATTAGATCATCATCATGTAAATTAATGCATTACATACATCATCTATCATATCATAACAACATAAATTAAATGCATAAAATTAAATCAAAATTAAACATGCATTTAACAATAAGCATTGCATCCATATATGCATACATCATAAGTAGTCCATCTACATCTAGATCATAGCATCTAATCATACATCTATCATCTAGCTAGTGCATGTCATCAGTACATTGCATACATATAGCATAATCAAATCATTATCTAGGCATAGCATCCATCATTGCATCCATAACATAAAATCAAAACAAAAATATTTGCTAAACATCAATTGGGGCATTATTGGTATCATACCTCCCCTAATCAGCAATCAACCTCAAAATGCTCCAAAGGTATCCATAAACCCTTTGGTCAACCCAAAATGCTCCAAAGGTATCCATAAACCCTTTGGTCAACCCAAAATGCTCCAAAGGTATCCATAAACCCTTTGGTCACCCAAAATGCTCCAAAGGTATCCATAAACCCTTTGGTCACCCAAAATGCTCCAAAGGTATCCATAAACCCTTTGGTCACCCAAAATGCTCCAAAGGTATCCATAAACCCTTTGGTCACCCAAAATGCTCCAAAGGTATCCATAAACCCTTTGGTCAACCCAAAATGCTCCAAAGGTATCCATAAACCCTTTGGTCAATCCAAAAGGCTCCAAAGGTATCCATAAACCCTTTGGTCACCCAAAAAGCTCCAAAGGTATCCATAAACCCTTTGGTCACCCAAAATGCTCCAAAGGTATCCATAAACCCTTTGGTCAACCCAAAATGCTCCAAAGGTATCCATAAACCCTTTGGTCAACCCAAAATGCTCCAAAGGTATCCATAAACCCTTTGGTCAACCCAAAATGTTCCAAAGGTATCCATAAACCCTTTGGTCAACCCAAAATGCTCCAAAGGTATCCATAAACCCTTTGGTCAATCCAAAATGCTCCAAAGGTATCCATAAACCCTTTGGTCACCCAAAATGCTCCAAAGGTATCCATAAACCCTTTGGTCAACCAAAAGGCTCCAAAGGTATCATAAACCCTTTGGTCACCCAAAAAGCCCCAAAGGTATCCATAAACCCTTTGGTCACCCAAAATGTCCCAATGGCATCTGCTAACCCCATTGGTCATAATAACAACATGTATAATCCAAATCAACAATTAAATGCTTAATCATAGCTAAGTGCATTCATTCAAGAATCATTGTCGAAGATAATCATGCACTCCCTTGCTTGGGGTAAATAAACAAAATATCAAAAGCAAATTCAAGCAAGCCAGACAACTAGTCTCCTAATTTTTCCAAGGCTAGGATTAGACTTAAGCTTATCTCCTAATTGTTGCCAAGGCTAGGATTAGACTTAAGCTTATCTCCTAATTTCCACCAAGGCTAGGATTAGACTTAAGCTTATCTCCTAATTGTCCAAGGCTAGGATTAGACTTAAGCTTATCTCCTAATTGCCACCAAGGCTAGGATTAGACTTAAGCTTATCTCCTAATTGCTCCAAGGCTAGGATTAGACTTAAGCTTATCTCCTAATTGCCACCAAGGCTAGGATTAGACTTAAGCTTATCTCCTAATTGCCACCAAGGCTAGGATTAGAAGCTTTATCTCCATAATCTAAGGCTAGGATTAGACTTAAGCTTATCTCCTAATTTTTGCTAAAGGCTAGGATTTTGACTTAAGCTTACCAAAATCAAGTTCTTCAACTCATCGAAGGTAATGATTCAATGATGTATGCTCTTTCCATGATTGGGGCATCTAACATTGAATAAATCAACCAATAACAAAGCAACCCTCTAAAGAGGTCCAAATAATTCATCTTGGTCAAGCGACTCATCACTTTATTAATTGTCCTTTCCTCATCGACTCGTCGCTTGAGGGGGTAGTCAAAATTTCAAACAATCATAATCAAAGTCAATAAAATATCACTCGATCATGTCAAATTGTGTTCATCTTATGAATCATTGCCAACAACTATCATAAGCTTACCCTTTTCTGGGGAAAAAAGTAAATATGATAGTTAAGTTTGTAGCTCTCCTCCTTTTGGACCTATAGTAGTACTAAAGCTACCCGATCGCTTGATGAATGAGTGCAAACTTCCATAAATTTAAGCCTTCCATTCTGTTGGAAGTAATGATTCTAGGATGCATGCCCTCTCTCATGACTAGGGCATCCAATGTTGATCAGATCAATGATCATCATCCAACCTACAATGTGACCCTAGGTGGTCTATTTTTGCTACACTGTGTTTTCCCATAATGCATCCCAAAAAGGGGTATCTGTAGACACCTAAAATATGTCATGTTTAGGAGACTACTCATATGGGCACATCCATAGACCATATGACCAATCTTGGACCTTTCCAAGAGCAAGAAGTGGTCCTAACCACTCAAAAGGGGTAGTTCTAGCCCATTTAGGCTTGGCCGCTATCGACCAGAGTGACCACCAATCCTGGCCACTCAAGCTGAGAGCGGCCACAGCTAGCCACTGCTGATGATAATGGCTAGCACTAAAATATGAACTACCATGAGGGATTGCCCAAATCATGGGTAGTAATGGTAGTTTGCATGCATTTCAAAGGGATCTCGATGAGGAACTCCTAGAGTTCCTCCTGACTACCCCTTCCATGCCAATCCAAGACTGAACCATCCCTCTGGGATAGTTAGTTGGCATGCAGATCTGGAGCTTGGCTTCCCCAAGAAGCCAAGCCCTAGATCTAGACCTAAAACCAGGAAGGCTACATATGCAGACTTCTAGGAAGGCAAAAAGGAGAGAGAGAGTTCAAATTGTGTGCAGTGGAGCCCTATCGAAATGGAGAGCCAATCTATGCCCCTTTGAGGAGCATTGGAGCACCATCCAGCTGAGCCACATCCACGCATCAGTATTCAGATCCATCATTCCCAATCACCAATTAGTGTAGGAGACACAACTAGGCGACCCTTGAACATCAATTCGAGCAAGGGATCGACTACCACAGCCCATAAGACCTGAGGTAACCTTTAAGTCAGAGGTCATTGTCTTTGACAGTGGCCCATAGTCATAGCCAGGTTTTAAAATGGTCGATTCCTTTGTTCTAAGTAATAGATCTTTATTTATCATTATTTCATTTACATGGCTTTAGCATAGATCTGAATCTTTCATTGCATTTAGATTAATATTTCTGATTTTCATATGCATATTGCTTAGATCTGCTATATTTCAATGCACATTATGCTTATTTATCCGGATTATCATATTTGCTAACAAAAGGCCTCATCTAGGGAGGCTGCCCATTCTACTTATTGTGCTCTGTTGTTTCCATGCACGCAGATACAGGTTCACAGGATCAGTTCAAAGTATCCAGAGCACGAGATCCCTCCAGGATGAGATCAGGAGAAGGAGGCATCTGTAAGCCCTCGGATAGTTTGGTGTGCGAGATCGGGAGGCCTGCGAAGGTGCACCATCCCCTTGTGGGGGATACATTCACCATTACTCCACTTGTAATAGATTGTATCAAAAATGAGTATCCCTCAGAGGGACGTACATGTAACCGAGATCTGGAAGCATTAATAAAAGAATATTTCTTTGCTTATTACTTTCATGTTATATGTGCTTGTGTGCTTCTTCATTTTCATTTGATATAATAACATTGCAAGTAGGGTCAGTTGTGGTGCATGCTTCCCGAGGTCACACACACACACACACACACACACACACACACACACACACACACACATATATATATATATATATATATATATATATATATATATATATATATATATATATATATATATATATAAGTAAATAAGACAACATAAAATAATAAATTAAAGGAACAAGCAATGTGGGATGAAAAATGATTTTTGTATTATATTTGAATGGAGCTTTGATCTCCATTTATAATACTTTTTCCCCGAATATGCAAGGGTATGATTACACTATGCTTTTTTTTATATTACAATGGATATACAAGACAAGAAATGCCCCATTTTGCCAAAAAAAATGATGATGATGATGGTGAGTGGGCTTTTGATATACAGTAATAGGACCACTCCAGCTTCAACAACTCTTTATATACCTGCTCCTTCACACATGGAAAAACAAATAAGGGTCTAGTTGCACTTGTATATGTGATTGAAAACCAATGCAATAAAAACCCTTAAACTAATGCTTGCAAAAAACACAAAAAATTAAACCTAAATGCCTTGCTAAAATTTTTTAAAACCTTATGGATATGTGCGTACTCATGAATTTTTTTGCGTTCTAGGTAACCACAAGCATGTGATTGTGGCTGGTCAATCACAGAAGGGTGGTTACGACTATGTAACCACGGATAGACGATTGATGTTGGATGGTAGGAAGCTACAAAAGGGTACTCTGGGGCTTCTGGTATTTTATCTTCTCGAGATACATTCAAGCTCCTAGCATGATTCTAGCAGCCAAACAATGTGTTCTCTCAACCACTCTTGCTTTATGGAATGGTGTTGCTTTTATAGGTAATTTTAGGTTTTGGAGGAAAAATATAGGTGGCAAGCTAGGGCTGAAAAATGGTAGGGACTGTGCAAGCACCTATCCTAGGTAGTTGCATTGAGTCACTAGGGGTGTCTCATTTAGGTGGAGTGGTGGTAAGTGGGTAGGTGCAAGTGGAGTGAGGTGTGATATGTGGCAAGTGGGTAGGTGCAAGTGGAGTGAAGTGTGTGAGATGTGGTAAGGTGAGGGGTAGTGGTGGCTAGGACATGTGTCACATGGGGAGACAAGGTATCCTAGGGAGATTTTCCAAATTTATTAAAATCTAGAAAATAGGATAATGTGTAGGATTTTTATGCCTAATTTTAGACTTAGGCATATATTATTATGTAGAATTGTGATGTGCAATGTGGGTGAAATGTATAGTAATTGATATGCCTAAGTTTAGACCTAGGCATATATTTTATTATGCAAAATTATGTGGTGAAATACAAATGCCTAGATTTTGGTGTCTACAGATGCCCCTTTTGTACCACGTTGCATAAAACACAATGCGATGCAAAAGCAAGAGACACCTGGCTTTATTGGATGGACTCAAATCTTCTCGATGCACTAGAATGAATGATATTGAAATTTTTGATTTTTTTGCTTACCCCCTCAATTGGAAAATGGGTAAATAATGAAACCCACAAGCCAATTGACCAAATGTGGATGATGAAAAGGTGTGGATGTGATGGATGCAAGTGTTGGAAATCAAGATCAGTTGGATGCCCTAAGTTTGGGATGGACTTGTGTTGTTACATATTTACCTTTTGGTATGATTGACATGCAATATGATGAAGTAAAGGAACCAATCACCCTAGGATCCCATTGTCCTAGTGATTGTATCAAATTTATTAATGCAAAATTATGAAGTAATATTTTTTTGTGTTTTGTAACCCCACGGAGTAGGCGTCAATGACAACCTTGGGAAAATTTTCTTGAATGCAGGTCACTCAAAAATTGAGGTACCAAACTGATTTAATTTCAAACATGATGATATGAAATGATTTTGAATAAGTGCCCTTATGGTAATTTACCCATCCTACCAGATTGCATGGATAATCAATCACTCAAACCGCCAGGTGTCTAGAGTAAATTACTAGATATAAGGTTCACTTGAGATGATGATGATGCAAGATGATGATTTGAATGTATTTGTGTTGATTTGAGAGGATTATTTGAAGCCACTTGCATTTGAGTGGGAGTTGTGTGAGATTATCACAAATAAAATTCAACGTGGGTTATCCCAATCATGGAAAATATGCACATTGTTGAATCATTACTTTTGAAAAATTGATGAAATTAATTTTAGCAAACATTCCATCCATGGATAGACAAGCTTTAGTCTACGCTTTAGGTTTTAGGTATACCAAGTTATTGTTTGATTGCAATTTTTTCTTATGATCTACCCAAAAAAAAGTGCGTATGATAGTATTTGGCAATGATTCTTGAACAAACGTAATTTCCAATATTGAGTTTAGTAATGATTTGATTTAAGACTGGAATCTGTATATATTGTCTACCCATTCAAGCGATGAGTCAATGGAGAATAGATAAAATGATGAAAGAGACAAAGCAAATGACAAAGGTGAAAATGATTAGAATGAAATGGATGCTTTTGTTTTTGTTACAACTATGATTTTGACCATTATTGGTAATTGTACACCTCTATCCCTTGGAGTAATCCAGTCATATGGCTTTCTTAGAAAATTGAGATGATAAAAATTTGATTCTTTCTTGAGGTGAATCATTGTTCAAGGACCTTATGGTAACTTACCCATTTAACTAGATTGCATTGATAATTAGTCATTGCAACCGCTATGTGTATAGGATAAGTTACTGTATATGAGGATCACTTATGGCTAAGTGGAAGAAGGAAATGTACACATCTATCACTTGGAGTAGTCCAATCGCATGGAATTCTTAGGGAGTTGAGATGAGAGCACTTCTATTCTTTCAGGAGTCTGTTGAATTTGTTTTTGATCAAAGGAACTAAGGTACCTTTGGAGCTTTTTTCCTTTGTTGTTTTTTTTGTGAGTGACCTTATGGTAATGTACTCATCTTACTGGATTGCATGGATAGCCAATCACTGCAACCACTAAGTGACTAGAGTATATCACTAGATATGAGGTTCACTCAAGATTTTTTATTTGATGGTTTTTAGTTTTTTTTGGGGTTTTATATTGTTTTTGTGGTTTTTATGTTTGTTGATTGTTTTTTTTTTTACCAAAGGAATTTGGGTACCTTTGGAGCATTTTGGATTGATTTGACCAAAGAGGTGTCTCCTTTGGAGCCTTTGAAATGATTTGACCAAAGGGGTTAGATTCCTTTGGAGCATTTTGAATTGAATTGACCAAAGGGATGTTGATTCCTTTGGAGCCTTTTGAAGTGAATTTGACCAAAGGAGCTTTGTTGCTTTGGAGATTTTTGGATTGAAAATAGCCATAGGAACTTTGGTTCCTTTGGAGCCCTTTAATTGAGATGTGACCAAAGGATTTTGGTTTCTTTGGGGTCTTTTGGATTGAAATTTGACCAAAGGGGTGCTTCCTTTGGGGCCTTTTGAATTGAATGTGATTGAAAATTTTGATTTTTGACTTACTCCCCCAAGTGACAAATGGGTGAAATATGAAAATAGATGAAACCCATGAGCTAATTGACCTTATTGCATGAGTGATAATCCAACAAGTGTCCTTATTGTAATATACTCATCCTATTAGATTGCATGGATAACCAGTCATTGCAACTTCTAGGTGACTAGAGTATATCACTAGATACGAGGTTCACTTGAGGATCTAAGCTAGTGAATCGAATTGATGAATGCAATAAACTAAATGGAATTGGATGTGTTGTGTTTGTGAATGTGAGGCAAAGGGTGCAACCTTTTGAACCTAGCATATTATTTGAAATGTGAATGTTTAATGTGACTGTTGGGGTAGGCATGAGATCTTGAACCTCCCCCAAGTTGCTTGCTTGATTGTTTGATGTGACTGATGGGAAAGGTGTGAGACCTTGAATGTTAGGATCTCATCCTAACCCTTAATGTAATAAATTCCTTGATGTAATAATTCCTAGTGAACGTGGGTAGTACCCATGATTAATATTTTGTAATGTTCTAAGTTTTAGCTTAGGTAGTGCCTATGACAAATGGCACCCTTTTTTATGTAACACATGGTAGATAGGTGGCATTGTGCATGTAATTCGGGTGGCATTGTGCATGTAATTCGAGTGGCATTGTGCATGTAATTCGGGTGGCATTGTGCATGTAATTCAAAGTGGCACTAGGCATGTAATTCGGGTGGCATTATGCATGTAATCCAGGTGGCATTTTGCATGTAAGCCAACCTTGGAAGGAAACTCCTTAAATACCCGAAAGGGCACCAATGTAACCATATTTTGCAAAATTAATGAAGTATTGAAGGAGGTTGCCCCCTCGAAGAGGCCTGCGATTCAGTTCTATTGTGAGATTGTTCTTTATGCAAATTTCTTTTATATTAATGTGATGTTTATGTGAGTTATTTACAAGCAATTATGTGAGAGTGTGTTATTTGAGTTTATTTTATAGCAGGATCTTAACAAGTGGTATCAGAGTGCTTTCCAGGGCCAAGTTCTGCTGCAACTGCAATGATTCTTGCCATCAAATCCGCCTGTTAGGTATAAATTCCATGTGTTTTTTCCCATTCTGTTTTTCCTTATTAAAAAAATCCAAAAAAAAAATACAATATATATTTTTTTTTTTCCAGACCAAAAACAAAAAATATATATTATTAGTTGAGTAGGTAGAAACCCTGTACCGAGGGTTTTAAAATATCGTGAAGGATCTGTCGTTATTGGCTAAGCTAGATAGCCCATAAAGCGTCTAGTGAAGTGAGGGGCGATCAGGCTCCAATACCCAGGCCTCGAGACGTGAACTCGCGCACGGACTTGAGCTCCCACGTATCTTCGGGTATATCGGGAGACCATCTAGGATTAAACAAACTTTTAGCCATTAGGAAGCTCTTCGGCCTTGTATTACTCATAGTCTACGGGACACGACATCCCGGACGATTACCCTCCGGTATTGTCGAGAGATGCGGGTAGTGTGCTCAAGGGTATGTGTGGAATCCTCCTTGAGTAGTGGCCTGAAATATTGGTCCGAGCACTATTGTTCGTCACTGTCGGTATATTAGAGGGCCTATGGGTGGTACATACTCCTATACTTAGCATTCCCTAGTTCCGTTAAAACTGCAACCTCGTAAAAAATGCAAAAATAAAAATCAAAATAAGAATCCAAACACCCCCGTTCGTAAGCCTGCATTTCAAAAGTGAGCATATGAGAAAGGAGTCCTCTACCAAAAAAATAACAAAAGGGACATGCATTCGGGATAAGCCATGAGGGTGACACTTAAGTTGAAATTCTGGAGAGTAACAGTCAAATTTATAGTGGCAGTCACAATCAGGTCAGTCAGGTCAGAGAGGTTAGCACAGTCAGGGCAGAATTCATAGTCTTCAGAGTCAGAACAGAACTGTCATATCAGTCACCTGCAAAATACAGAGAATATTGAGTGTGAAACACGACCAGTTTTAGATAGTGCTCCAGTACCCAACTTTTGCTCAGTAGCTCAGAATCAGAATCTGTAAACACCGTTAGACTCAGCAAAACAGGAGATAAAAAAAAAAAGTGTTAAGAGATATATCTCATTGTGACCACCTCCTCCTACTGATCATTTTGATATATAGCACCCAAGCACTTTTTTGGGCACTTACTAAAAATAGTAAGTCAAAAAAATTCAATTCTATTTTTAGTAACTGGTCACAAAAGGTCAAAAAATGGCCCAGGGTACTCGTGGACACCAGAAAGAACTAGAACACTTGGATTCCCTAACAAAATCCATTGAGAACTTGAACTCGGCTTTTCACTCCATAAGGGAAGAAGTCCAAGGTCTTCGCTTAGAGCATGAGGCCACTAGCAATCGCTTAGAAGAAGCATTGACCGAAGTGGACAGCAAACTGAGAAGAGAACCACCCAAATCAGAATACCAAGCTGAGAGTTCTACAAGGAATCGTGACCATGATACACCCTTCAGAATGCCCAAGTTGGACTTTACCAAATTCAGTGGGAAGGATGTTGATGGGTGGCTATGTTGGGTTGACCAATTCTTTCGACTTCATAATGTACCAGTATTTCATTGAGTCCAGATGGCTTCCTTTAACTTGGAATCTGAGGCTCTACACTGGTTTCAATGGTTGCGTCTTACCTACCCAAATCTCTCTTGGGAGGATTTTGAATCCCAAATACTCACTCGATTTGGTCCTAGTGAGTTTGAGGACTTCACAAGAGCCTTATCCAAACTACAACAAACAGGGTCAGTTCGAGAGTACCAAGCTCAATTTGAAAAATTGGCCAATCGAACAAGAGGATTGAGTGAAGGGTTCTTCCAGAGTTGTTATATCAGTGGGTTGAAGATGGAACTCCAAGCAGAAGTCAAAATGTTGAAACCACGAACTATGATGGAAGCTATCAGTTTGGCCCGTCTGGCCGAATCTAAACTCTCTGCCCAAAGACGCCCATCAAAGTTTTCTCAAGATAGACCTTCATTTTCCCCGAGAGCCCAACACCCAGATGATAATAAACCTGCTGCACCCAAGCGCCTCACCACCGAAGAGATGGATGCACGTCGTGCCAAAGGATTATGCTACAATTGTGATGAAAAGTTTTTCAAGGGGCATAAGTGTGCACACAAAAAATTGTTCTTGATAGATGTTGGAGAACCTGATACCGTTGATGAGAGTGATGAGGATGAGGACCCTCCAGAAACACCTCCCCCACAAGAAGAAGGGAAACAGGAACCTGAGACATCAATTACAATCCATGCCCTTGCAGGCATTACTACTCCTCAAACCATGAAGGTTACAGGATGTTTCAAGGGCCAACATCTTTCCATCATTTTGGATTCGAAAAGCACACACAATTTCATTGACCCTAGAGTTGCTCAATGGGCAAATTGCTATATCCATAATTGTAATTCCTTTGAGGTCATGGTAGCCAATGGGGGAACCTTATCTTGTAAAGGAAAGTGTCACAATGTTAAAATCAAGATAGGGGATTATGAACTCAAGCAGGACATGTTTTCCCTCCATTTGGGTGGATGTGATATTGTTTTGGGATGCCAATGGTTGAGTACGTTGGGCACTATTAGTTGGAACTTTGCTAAACTTTGGATGCAGTTCTTCCAGAACGGACAAAAACACATCATCAAGGGCTCCCCGACAGGAACACCTCAAATTATCAGTTCAAACGGCATGGAGAAATTGCTAAAGAAATCATCACGTGGGGTCATTGCACAACTATTCTCCATCCAGCCATCCACATCTCCAATGGGTTAAATCCCACAAGACATGCAATAGATTCTCCACAAACATGAGGCCATCTTTTCAGAACCCATCACACGACCACCGCATCGCTCTCACGACCATGCCATTCCATTATTGCCGGATAGTACACCTCCTAATATCAGACCACCTTATGAGCGACTCAAGTGCACCTTATTTTGGAAAGGTAGGAAATAGGACATTCGCTCTTTTGTGGCAGACTGCGACACAGGTCAAAGGATGAAAAGAGAAACAGTGCACTCTTCGGGCACTCTTCCACCCTTGCCGATACCGGGTCAGGTGTGGACTGACATCTCTATGGATTTCATAGAAGGGCTACCTAAATCTGGAGATAAGTCTGTTATTTTTGTGGTAGTGGACCGCCTTTCAAAGTATGCTCACTTTTGTGCCCTAGCCCATCCTTACACAGCATTCACTATTGCCCAAATTTTCCTTGACTCCATATTTAGCCTTCATGGCATGCCAACCTCCATTGTATCTGATCGTGATCCCAGCCTTACTAGCAATTTTTGGCAAGAGTTGTTTAAGTTGCAGGGGACTCAGCTCACAATGAGTTTAGCCTACCATCCACAAACGGATGGTCAAACAGAGGTTGTTAATAACTACTTGGAAACCTACCTTCGCTACTTGCCTCCGATCATCCTACTCATTGGGCAAAATGGCTTTCTTTGGCCGAATGGTGGTACAACACTTCCTATCATACCGCCACCAGAGGCTGAGTACGGGCACCCTCCACTCATGCCTCCCTCCTACATTTCGGGCAGCTCCAAGGTACAGGTTCCATCAACACTTCCCGAATTGGATGAAGAAGGCTCCATCTTACTTGCACCAAAGCAGCTGCTGTATCGTCGAACTCGCAACCGTACCATCACAGAGGTCCTGGTTCAGTGGCGTGGACTTCAACCTGAGGATGCTACATGGGAGTCCCTCCATCAACTCCAGCAACAGTTTCCTCATTTTTAGCTTTGAGGACAAAGCTTCTTCAAGGAGAAGGGCATGTTAGGATCTCATCCTAACCCTTAATGTAATAACTTCCTTGATGTAATAATTCCTAGTGAACGTGGGTAGTACCCATGATTAATATTTTGTAATGTTCTAAGTTTTAGCTTAGGTAGTGCCTATGACAAATGGCACCCTTTTTTATGTAACACATGGTAGATAGGTGGCATTGTGCATGTAATTCGGGTGGCATTGTGCATGTAATTCGAGTGGCATTGTGCATGTAATTCGGGTGGCATTGTGCATGTAATTCAAAGTGGCACTATGCATGTAATTCAGGTGGCATTATGCATGTAATCCAGGTGGCATTTTGCATGTAAGCCAACCTTGGAAGGAAACTCCTTAAATACCCGAAAGGGCACCAATGTAACCATATTTTGCAAAATTAATGAAGTATTGAAGGAGGTTGCCCCCTCGAAGAGGCCTGCGATTCAGTTCTATTGTGAGATTGTTCTTTATGCAAATTTTTGTTATATTAATGTGATGTTTATGTGAGTTATTTCCAAGCAATTGTGTGAGAGTGTGTTATTTGAGTTTATTTTATAGCAGGATCTTAACATTGAACCCACCCAAATTGCTTGATTATTTATTTGATGTGAATGATATGAAATGTGTGAGACCTTGAACCCTCCCTAGTTGGTGTTTATGACATGATTTCTAGGAAATGTGGAAGACCTTGAATCCCCCTAGTTGGTTATTGATGTGATTATGCATGTATATGTGTAATGATTGATTGTTCATATTTTTTTAGTGTGCATGTGATGAAATGAATGTATTATGAATGAATGCAATTGGTGGTGATGTATGCAAATTAATTAATGGTATTACCTTATTAATTATCATTCAAATAAGTTATGGACCATTGTTTAGAAGACTTTGGACTCATTGCTTAATCAGGGGAACCAATACAATAGTATTTGTTTGATCACATTTTGTAGGATGAAATGGACTATGCTATATATGTGATAATGCGATGGTGGTATGGATTGGAATCTTGCATATGACTTAGCTTGCATTAGGTATAAATGTTCTACGGATGTTTTTCAAAGACTCAAACATGCTAGTGATCTTAAACAACCTCATATAATTATCTCACAAATTCGTATGATGCTAAGATTGTCCTAGTGGTTTTATATTTCTCATGGACCAACTGTGTGTGCAATGAATATCCATTTATCATTATGATTAAGGGTATACTAATCCATTGGTAACTATGCCAACAATCTAGTTCATCCATGAGCGTCCATAGGTTTGTACAAAAGAATGTCGTTAATATGATAGACATGTCGCCATGCATAAGGATACCCTATTGCCAAATGGGTTTCATTCAATCCATTGTTGTAATGAGGATCATCCCACGGTTTTTTGAAACACTAAGAATTCCAAGGATTCAATATCTTTTCCCTTATTTTATTGGATTTTTGGATTTTATTTGGGACTATGCTCATTTTGTATTGGAGCAAAGGGGATTTTTATTGCTTTTTGGGATACTTGCTCATTTTGAGGAAGAGCAAGGGATTACATTTATTTATTTCTTTTTTTGGGGGACTTGCTCATTTTGAAGAAGAGCAAGGTGATTTTCTTTTGCTTTTGGGATGCTTTTTGGGATACTTGCTTATTTTGAGGAAGAGCAAGGAATTTTATCTTTTTTATTGAAGTGTGAAGGGGGGCTTGTCCTTTTGTCAACTCTTAGGTTTTTAGACCATGCACATAATTGGATGAGTAGGGGAAACCTTTCAATTTATGGCAATAGCAACTCATGACTTCATAATTCCTAAGCTTCATAATTTTTTAATGTTTTTTGATGTGCATGGTCCAAGAGGAAACTTGATTGACCAAGAACAACTTATTGCATCTAAATATTGTTTGATTTTCAATGGAGGTTTCTCAAAACACTAGGAGTGGCTAAGTGATTAAAAACACTTAGATTTTGTTTTGCAAACAATGTGTTATTGTGACTGATGGATTGGTGAGTGATGTTTGACCTAAGGTATCCCTAATTAAGGCAACAAGATATAGTGGGTTAACAATTATCCACACTAATTGGATGATGATTCATACGACAAGCGATACAAATGAATGTATGTATGCGATGAAAGTTGAATGCATGAATTGAGGTATGAAATGCAATGTGAATGATTAAGATTTTTATTATTTTTATTTTTTATTTGAACAAGTATCCTTATGGTGATCTATCCATCCCATAGGATTGCATGGATAAATAGTCGTTGCAACCGCTAGGTGACTAGAGTAAATCACTAGGTATAAGGTTCACTTGGGGATATTTTGACCAAAGGGGTTTGGTGCCTTTGGAGCTTTTGAACTGATTTGACCAAATATGTGTGTTCTGTTTGGGGTATTTGAATTGATTTGACCAAAGGGGTGTCCCCTTTGGAGCCTTTTGGATGGATTTTATCAAAGGGGTTCCTCCATTTGAGCATTTTGAAATGATATTTGACCAAAGAGGTTGGGTTACTTTTGGGTCTATTGAATTGATTTGACCAAAGGGATACGCCATTTGGGTCATTTTTTATTGAATTTACCAAAGATATGTCCCCTTTGGAGCCTTTGGGATTGAATTGACCAAAGAGGTCTAGTACCTTTGGAGCCTTTTGGAGTGAATGTGACCAAAGAGGTTTGGTTTCTTTGGAGCCTTTTGAATTGAATATGACCAAAGTGGTGTCCCCTTTTGAGCCTTTTGGATTGAATGTGACCAAAGGAGTTTGGTTCATTTAGAGTTTTTTTTTTTTCTTGGGGATGATGTGATACCTTAATAATCTCCAAATTATTTTGTGCCTGGTGAGCATTGGGAAGGTGCAATACCTTGAGTATCCCCATAATGGTTCTATTGAATACCAAGGTTTTGATTGGATGTGATGAGTGGAATTTCAATGGAAAAGACCCCCTTGTCGATAAGATATTGGACCACATTTTTAAATGCAAAGCAATTGTTGATGTCATGGCCCACTTGTTGATGATAGAGAAAATAATGATCTTCCCTATACGACTTGGATTTATGATTTTTGGGTTTTCTAGGATGCATGTCAAGTAAAACGATTGTTTTTGCATCCTACAACTTTTGAAATATGGTCAACATGGGTTCAGATAGTGGGACCCTAGTACGGGGTTGATTATTTGAATGATATTGGCCATGTGGATGAGGTTGATGAGGTGGGTGATGTTGATGAGGTTGAAGTTGATTCAATTGTAGCTCAATGTTTGTGAGGTTATTCAAAATTTGTTTTAGAATGAGAAAAGTGTATTTGTGAAGCAAGATTTACTGATGAGAATATGGTGGAATGATGGTGTGTTATGTTGATAAAGTAGAATACATGTGTGGGTATGGTTATGGTGGGTGGTCATGTCACCCATGATGGATTCTTGATGAAGAAAGTGTTTTGGGAAGATGTGTATGGATTCTTAGGGTCCCCCCAGTAACTGTTGTTGTGAGTCAAGATGAGTGCTTTGGTTAGCATTATCCACAAGAAATTATTGTAAGTGCAAAAAATATTGTTGTATAGAAATCATAGAGGTAGATGGTATATCTGCATGGGGGGTAGAATATTGAGTAAGATATGTGGTGATAATGTGAGTGGATTTTGGTGGAGTGGAGGTGGTGAAGGACACTACAATTGAAAGAGGGATGGTATGTTGAATGGGATCAATAGATGATGTGGATGGGATGGATGCAAGCATCTATGAAGTAGTATTGGCTTGTGCCTTGTAGAGGGGGTTAGAACATATGATGTTGTTAGTGGATGGAATGAGGAGGTATTGATGAAATTATGAGGCCTCCATAGTGGCTTGTGGTTCAAAGAGTGGATTAGTGATGAATTGATGAGTTTTCCATGGATGAGAGTAGATGTCTTCTTGATGTAATATGGGAATGGTGTGAGGTGGAATGGTGAGTGGAGACACTGATGGAAATACCAAACTAGTTGTATTAAAATATAGCCTAACAACATCTATATCCATATATTTGACATGACCATCAAAAGACATGGGTGACTCACTTCTACGAGTTTTAGAAATGGTAGCATGAGTATCTCTCTACATCATATCTATGTCTGAAGTGGGGCCACCACTAGATGGTACGACATTCAAGTTCAAATATATAGTACTAGATACAATGACTTGACCTACCATCGAAGTGATAGGGGTTTGGGAGGATTGAGGTGGAAACTCCATGGATGAGGGCAACTGATTTTGGACTTGGAGTAGATTTCTATATTGACTACGAGTTGTTACCAATAACTAATGGTGGGATGATGTGGAAAGTGTGAAGGTACATTTGTGAATATGTGGTGAAAGTGCAAACAAACAACATGCAAAGAAAAAAATAAACAAATTTGTTTCTAAGTTTTTTCAAGGTTTTGATTTTTTTGGTTTTGAAAAGTTTTCAATTTTTTTGTAAACAAAAGTGCAATATTTACCCTATAATGAATCTATGTTTTTCACCCAGATACTCTCACGCACTAACTTGGTGATGAAATAAAAGTTGTGAAAACATTTAAGGCTTGGTGATAAAGTCAAAGTTAGATGAGGAAGCCTAGGTACTACCAGTCCTCACCCAGTTCACTATGGTTAGCCATACACCCTCCAAAGAGGAATGCATGTTATTTTACATGACTACAATGATTCTTGGATTGGCCTTGGCAAAACTAATAGGGTAATGATTGGGGGTTGGTGATGAAATCCAACCTTACCAATTTTCATGTGCAAGTGTGTGAGGGTTTTTTATTATGGTGTAATGTAAATTAAAATAAAATTTTGATTATTTCCTAAATGCATAAGCAGAAAACATACAAAAGGTAAACATGTTTTCAGATCCTAAGATGCAAATGACCTAGCTCCTAAATGCATTTTTTTTTTGGTGTCTAACCTTAAGACCTAAATATTGTTGAAAATATTGAGTTGTCATTGATGTCAAAGGTGCATGGTATTCAAGGTAGAAATATTCTTCAAGAGTGAGAAGTTTATAAGGTTGGACAATATATCAATGGTGTCAAAAATGGACTTGGTGGATAGCAAACAATGGACAATTATGCAAGGCAAGGTATATCTCAAAGCAAGGAAAATATTTTTGAGTAAAGGATTATAATATTTAAATATCAATTTTAAATATTATAAAGAGATGGAGAAAGGCTTGGGACAAAAATATGTAAATATTATAAAGAGAAGGACAAAGTCTTAGGACAAAATTATATAAAAGAAGGACAAATATTTAAAGCTTAAATATTTAAAAACCTTGCGCAACCTCCTTGCAAAAGATTAAAAATTTGACAATTCAAAAATTTGAATGTTTGGGTGCCAAAGGACAAAGCAGATAATGGTTGAGCCGAGTTCATTGGGAACCAAAGGAAAAAAAATATAAATATATGCTTTAAAATTAATTTTTATGAAGCTAAGGTTTGCAAAAACATATCATTCGAGCAGAGTGGTGGTGAGCAAAAGATGGAGGAGAGTAGAGAATTCTCGGTATTAGAAAAAAAAATTAAATATGATATCATGCCCCATTGGTTTCAATCACTGGGGTAGCCTACCCAGTTACTAATATCGAATGGAGCACTGCTAGGTAGGAGGTTGAGGGGTGAAAACCTTTTGATGCCATTTTTTGAAGACAAAACTGTAAATGTAATAAAACCATTTTTACGCCTTGTGGTTCCATGTGCTGCGATAATGTAGCTAGTTAAAGGGCACATTTTAGGATGCTAGGATTCTCAAGGTTAGGGGATCAAATCTCGTCAATTGTAGTAAGATGTATTTATATTTTTTATGTTATTAAATTTGATATTGTAGATAGCAGTTCTAAGCAATAAAAACCATGAAGAACTAATTGATGACAATGTCCATCAATTTTGATTGTATATAACAATTTTGGTATGTTATTTGGGATTATAAATTTGTAAAATTAGCCGATAAATGCGAAGGCTTGATTACGTACAATGAGCACTACAATACAAAAGTAGCCACCATTATGTTAGTTATCTAACTAGGTAGGATTAGACGTCTAATTCAAGACGTCTAGTTAGTGTTAGACGTCTAGTTGTGTTAAGACGTCTAAACAAGTAGTTAAGAGATGTTTGGGTGGTTGGGAGTGAAGTAGTTGTAGTTGCTACTTAGAATTCCCATTTATACCCCCCTTAAAATCTTTGTAATCATCATCATATTGCTCATAATGCCAATGCTCTTGTACAAAATACTTATTCTGTGTGTGTGGTGATGTTGTGAGGGTTATGAGTAATTGCATGTTGTGTTGCAAATGATGATAAGTGTTACTGACCTATCCCAAAAAGCGTACACCTAGCTATTGCATTAATGGAAATCAACATAAAAGCATGACAAGATAACAAGATTGCATGAACCAAAGAAAATGTGTGTTTCTTTATTGATATAGCCAATGAATCTCGGTTACAATATTGCCCCTCTTAGGGTCACCCAAAATGTTGATACAATCAATACAATTGCCAAAGCCCCCAATGGGGTAGGCGCACTATTAATGCTTTTCCAAATAGTCACAAACTGCTCTAGGGTGGAGTTAACCCTCTTCTTCATGTTGAGGAAGGAAATTGGTGATTGAAGCTCCTTTGAACCTATTTCCTATGATCAAGAAACAACACAAGAAAGTTATACAAATAGGCAGCCTCTCGTGATGAGGCCCTTTGAAGGATTAAAACATGAAAAAGCCATGAAAAGCATATAATCAAGAAAGCATGTAAAATGTATCTAAACTATGCCAAATTGATAAAGATTCATGTAAATGCATAAAGGAATATTGCAGCTAAGTATTGAATGGCCTAATTAGATGAAATAGAGCATGAAAGCATAGAAAGAAACCATTCTTGCATATTCTACACTAATGTAATAAAATTGCTCTAAACACTAAATCTACTGGTCAAAAATCTCTAAAATCCTATTTTAACCATGCAAATGATTAATCTAATCTAATTAAGTAATCTACAAAAGAAATGGTAAGGAGATCTTACACTTGTTGCAAACCGTAGCTCTGATGAGCGGTCTGCACTGTAAACCATGGCTGAAAGCCATGGTGAGCAACCAAGTAGGTTTGCCCTCCAATTTCAAGGGCAGTGGGCTTGATCCTCCTTGTCAAATTGATGATCAAGGGTCACCTCAGTGTCCTCTGATAGGTTTGGCGGTTGAATTGTTGAATAGGGCCTCCGTTTGCCCAAATTGGCATTTCTTGGCTCTTCTAGCTCCTTAGGGCATCCATGGCCTAATTCGTCATGATGCTTGACAAATTGACAATGGTGATGGCAACAAGGCTCTCTCTATGCACTCAAGTGAGTCCACAATTCGATAGGGCTTCGCTGCTCTGAACTCCAAATGCTCTCTTCATTCACTATTTCGATAGTGCTTCGCTATCAAAATGCTCTATATCATTGCCCTAATTCGAAGGGGTACTTATAGGATGTCCCAGGGCTAGGGGTGGCTTCATGGAGAAGCCAAGATCAAGAAGGGGTGGTTAGGATAGTTGGATTGGAAGCTTCCATCCTTTAACCACCTTCTTCTAGAACAAATGGTCATTCAAACCGATTTGGCTCGGATGAAGGCCAACTGAACTTCAGTTAAGACCGTAGGTGACAACTGCGGTCCAGACTATAAACCGTAGGTCTCAACCATGGTTCAATCTGTAGACCGTAGGTCTCAGCTATGGTTCAGACTGAATAGGCCAAGGAGCCCAAATTGAGTGGTTAGAACCACTGCTCTATCTTGGAGTCTATCCAAGATCTTCCATATGGTCTTGTAGCATGTCCATATGAGTAGTCGCCATCGACATGATGCATTTTAGGTGTCTACAGATGCCCCTTTTGAGATGCATTGTGAGATCAAACAATGCTGAGCAAAAATAGACCTCCTAAAATGATGTCGAAGGTTCTATGATGATCATTAGTCGGATCAACATTAGATGCCCCAGGTCCTGCAAAAGGACGTGCATCCTAGAATCATTGCTTCCAACTAGGTGAAAGGCTTACATTTGAAAAGCTTGTGCCCATCTCATCTCATTCGGTGTGGCTGTGCATTCCATAGGTATCTTCTGACCCATAGATCCGAAAGGTGGAGAACAACAAGCAAACTTCATATTTGCTATTTTCCCCAAGCAAAGGGGTAAGCTTATGATAGTTGTTGACAATGATTCGCAAGGACGAACACAATTTTGACAAGATCAAGGGATCTACGATTTCAGGGATCTTCTACTAATTTTGATTATGATTTGATATTATGACTACCCCCTCAAGTGACGAGTCGATGAGGGTAATGACAATGTATGAAGCGACGAGGTCGCTTGACCACAATGAATGATCTAAACAAATTTAGAATTGAGCATTTAATTACTTGGCTAAGCCTAGTTCAGCTTATGATTCCAACTGTTAATAGTAATTGCACATTTCTATCCCATGGAGCAGTCGGGCTACAATAGCCATCTTAGGGAATCAAAATGATGCAAATCCAATTAGTTTTGTGTTGAATCAATTCATCGATGATTTGCTGAAAAATATGTCATAGAGGAAATGACATGAAATGCCTCATTCCCATGGAGCAGTCCAGCCTCAAAGGCCTTCTTCGAAATTGAAAAGAAGCATATCAAATCAACGATGACAATTTTACCCCAAATGTCCTTATGGTTATTTACTCATCTCGTCGGATTGCATGGAGCGCAAGTCACTGCAACCACCAAGTGTATAGGGTAAATAACTGAATACGAGGTGCATTTGGCTTTTGATTATTTAATTTTTTTGTTAATTTTGAATTTTTGATTAATCCTGGTGCTTAAAAATCACCAAATTTGCAAATTGATTGCTCTTATTGACATTTGATCTGGTAGGAGACATTAATTTATCATTTAAGACCCTCCCATGGTGGGATTTTGCTATTTTTGATACCATTTGCAAACCGCGGGTGCAGTCTACGGTTGGAATTTTCAAATTTTGGGAACTACAGGTCGGACCCACGGGTGAAAAACCCTAATCTCGGGACTACGGGTGTCAGCTACGGTCCGAAGGAAATAGGAAAAGGTTTAAAAATCTATCATTTTCAAAATTCCTCATTATTCCTTGATAGTGACTACCATTTGAAGAGCTCTGAGAGGTGTGAGAGTTTAACTTGAAGCAATTGAAACCCTACTACCTTTCACACATCAGAATGGCAGACCACGAACAACCTTCTTCTAGCCGAGGCCTCGATGCGGGTAAAGTAATTTGAAACCAATACCTCGCATTCATTACCAATAAAATGAACCAAATTAATGAATTGGTTAATTAATCACACTAAACTATTGGCAATGAACCACACCCTAGGTTAGGCTAGCTTAGATTAATTTTAATTAATTTTATTTTTGTTTTTCAGCTAGGAAAAGACCTAGAATGGGTCGTATCCCTAGATCGCAGCTGCCAGCTACGGTTCCCCTTTGACCGATTGGGGACCGTAGGTATCAGCTGTGGTTAGGTTTGAATTACAATGGTAAAAAATTTGACCATTGGGCGGACCATGGGTTTGACCTGCGGTTCCCTTTTTTATGAAATTTTTTCAAATTTTTCAATTTTTTTGTGATTTTCTTAGCAGTTAATGCCATTTTATTGCACCTATGAGATGTATTTTTAAATTTTTTGATCATGCTTAGCATAATTTTGCATTGTTAGCTATTTTTTGCTTGATCTATCTCTTTTTAGGTCATTTTTTAGCTATTTAATTAGCCTTTAGTTAGATTTTTCCTTATACTATATCTCTTTGTAGAGACTGACCTCTAGAGCTAGGGAGCCAGAGCTCCTTAACACTCTCCACCCACTACTTACTGATGGGGAGCGAGAGTGGTTTGGAGCCATAGGCTTTGGCTATGTCTTGGATCTACCCACTATCAGGGTAGATCAAGCTTACATGACTACATTGGCCCAGAGCTGGAATGCTCAGACCAACACATTTCACCTATCGATAGGTGAAATGACTATCACCCTTGAGGATGTCTACAAGATCTTTTGGATCCCTATTGATGGTGAGCCCATCACCTCCTCTACCTCTCAGAGTAGGGGAGTTGTGTTTGATGAGATCTTCGATGATCGGAGCCAGGAGGCCTAGCGTAAGATCGATCATGGTGGCATTCACATCGAGGAGTGGTATGATGAGCAGGTCTTCTCTATCCATGAGGTAGTTTTCATGCACCTAGTCATGCAGGTTGTGCTTCCAGACTCCTCAGGTGTAAGGATTCCTTGGAACCTTCTAGCCTATGTCAGGAGAGTCATTCAGAGCTCCACATGATGACCATTGCTCCTAGCCTAGGGGAGTACCTTACTATGCCAGTTGTACCATGAGTTGTACCAGATTACCTATCAAAGCTAGGTTGGGATCAACTATAGTCTATTACTATAGATCTAGGGTTGGCAACACATCTAGATCGAGCGACTAGTAGAGCTACCCCTGACTATCACTATGATTGATGATGCACATCAGTGTTACATTGCATGCTGGCCTCATGAGGAGGAGGGATTCTAGAGTAGGTCCCATGTTGGGGACATTGATCATTACATCAACCGGTTTGTAGCACTGAGCCCTAGGGACATTGAGTGGCATCCATACATGGATTGCCCTATGTGGATGGAGGTTGGCGAGTGGCTGCACCAAGCTCGATGGGATAGATGGTTACTCAACTATAAGGTCAAGATCCATGAGTACCAGTTCTACTCATGGGTCCAATGATAGTTTGGCTTGGTATAGGACATTCTAGAGCTACCTATTATCTATAGGTGGCTAGTTCTAGAGACTCATCTATAGTGGGTGCTGCCTATAGCTCTAGGTGATGTTGTAGATGATTTCTAGGAGTCTAGAGTTGCTGTTGTTAGGACCACCCCAGCATATGATACCTAGTGGTCCCTACTTTGGTGGTAGGGATCTGGGCCTCTCGGTCAGGTTGAGGAGGTAATAGAGGCTGATCCATAGGGGCGCAATGTGCACCCATGGACTGAGGGCAGATGGGGTGTAGAGGATGCACCACCAGTGGAGGCTAAGGATGAGGGCCTAGATGAGGGTGAGGTACCTCTAGATAGTGAGGTAGGGCAACTGCTAGCCTAGGTAGCAGATTTGTAGAGCCAGGTTGGGAGGCTACAGTCTCAGTAGTTACAATGAGATACATCCATCACCATGCTAGAGGTAAAGCTATCTGATAGGGAGAGGTGACTCCAGGAGGCCTAGGATTAGGCCACAACTATGATAGAGCATGCTACAGTAGTAGAGGGGCGAGTTCAGGAGCTGACCAGATCACTTGAGCTAGTAGAGGCACGATGGGTGATGGCTATAGTAGAGAGGGACTTGGCTCAGTCCCAGGCTCAGAGAGGTGACCCATCATCTTCTCGTGCTATCATGGCACCACCTTCAGCACCAACACTCGGATTTCCAGGAGGCCATGACCCTATGGCTGAGATTAGGTGGCTTACTTCCCTCGTATAGGAGGGGAATGATTTATGCGATGCAAGGGTAGCTCGCATCTCTCAGCTGGAGGGATGGATTAGATTGATAGGTGGGGAGGTTCTAGAGGATCCACATGCTTCAGGGTCCCAGTGGACCAGATCCAGGACTATAGGGCAGTCATCCATGAGCTCGAGTCACAGGACTCACAAGACTGAGAGGACACACAGGTCCTCTAGTACACATGGTGCTAGCTCGCACGGGAGGCACAGGGATGACAGAGGTGATACTGGTGACTCTCTGGCTGGGGGTGCAGGCCCTCCATAGCATACACATGGGTTGCTATTTTGATGTACTATTTTGTGTGTAAGGTCGAGGACCTACACGGATGTAGCCTATGGGCATTTTTGATATACTTTATGTACTCTTGAGACACATATATATATATATATATATGATTTGATCATTTATGGCTCATTATGTGTACTTGTATATGTTTTTAATTTTTTGTTTATGTTATGCACATGGATGCAATGCTTATGTTAATTTGATGCTATATGATGTGATGTATGGATGACATGCACTAGATAGCTATTTTATTTATGATGATGATGATATGTAGTGATCTAGATGTTTAGATGTGCTATATATGATGGATGCATATGGATGCGATGTTTACTTAAATGCATATTTGATTTTGCTTTATTGCATGCATTTAATTTATGACAATGTCACGATATGCTGATGCAATGTATGTAATGCATTATTTACATGATGGTAATCTAATGTAAATGAACTTGTATGCTTTAATCACTTAAAACATAAGGAATGAATGCAATATGTGTTTATCAATCTAATGGACGACACCACAGAATGTATAAAAATCATGAATGTAATTGGAAATCCTCATAATAAGAATTTGATCAATTAATCACCCATATATGAAATGCCATGATGTGCGATGTTATGATGCGAATGATGCAATATGTCATTCTATTTTCTTTTGCAAGTTTGAAAAATATGCACAATATAGTCAGTGGTCATCTAAATATTATTTCTAATATCCATCCGGTATCTATCCTATATCTTGATTGTGCTTTATATAATGATGTATCATGGATTCGATACTTTGCAGTTTGATGATTTTATTCTATATGGTTTGTGATATTTGGTATTTTGTTGCTATTAGAGAAATTTTTGAGGTTTTCCATGAGACTCAAACACCCTAGTAGACTTATCAAAAGTTGCATACTGACCACACTAGACTTTTGAAGTGCAAGGCTTTTGCTAGGATAGGCCCTAACTATTCATTATCCCTGTGTGTGCACATGAGTATATTAAGATAAGACACGAGCATTCCCCGATGTCAGGAAGGATTCTTTCAGCCCATTGCTAAGATAGGGGCTCCACAAATGTCTTATCCAATCCCAAGTTTAGATTTTAGTTGGACTAAGCCACTAGGAAATGCAGGACACCTGAAGCTAGCTCTTCCACATTCAAACATTGGTCTGCACACAAGCAAAATGCAAGTGTATCAGACATATCATCATGCATAAGGTACAGTAGTGCCGATAATTCTAGGGATTCAGGCTCATTCCTTTCTATCCTTCAATTTTTGGGATACTTGCTCATATGTGTAGTGAAGCAAGGGATTAGATTCCTTTTTGACTTTGAACTGTCTCTGGATCTTCATTTGATCTCTCTTCGAACTGGATTTTTGATCTTCATTTGATCTCCACTCGAACTTTGATTTATGATCTTCATTTGATCTTGATTTGAACTTGATTTGATCTTCACTTGAGCCTATTTTCTGATCTTCATTTGATCTTCACTTTTTGGCATTTACATTTGATAATTTTCTTTAGAAACTTCCCTTTGGGGATTTACTTTGGGGAAACTATTTTTGGTATATCGATTGAGGATATCGATCTTATGATATCAATATGGGATATCAATCTAGGAAGTCGATCTATGATATCGATCTAGGGTATCAATATTGAGGATTGATGTGGGATATCACTCTGGGATATTGCTCATTTTATCGTAAGCAAGGGATTCTGAATAGGGAACTAACCTATCCTTTTTCCAATTGCCAACATTTCCCATACCATCCACATAGGGGATAAGCAAGAATAACTCTTTTCACCTCAGGATACCCGGTCCTACTTCGTGACTTTCATCTTCCCCTAGTCCTTGTTAGGATTGTTTAATTTGTTGATTAGTGATAGGATTCTGATATGCTAAGGGCTATACTAACTAGACCTCAACTACAAAAGCAAAGCAAGCTTTCTATCAACTCTTGAGAAGACCTCTAGGTATGGTTGAATGACCAAAAAACCCTAGTATATTCTCCATAGCAACATTATGGGTTGTGTTGAAAAACACAATTACTCACATGAATGATGGATTTATGATAAATGCAGAGATGCATGATTGAAACACAAACGTGGTGTCATTTGTAAGACTAACAAACACAATCCCTCCTACTATGAAATGCAATGGATGATGAATGCCTATATGCAATGCAATAATGCAGTGGATGCATGTGTGAATGCAAAATGAAAATGCAAAATGCAAATGCAAATGTTTTTGGATTTTATGCTTTACCAATTTTTTTGGATTTTATTGATTTTATAATTTTTATGAGTTTTTGAGCCTCATATCTGACCAAACGGTGAGTACATGCCTCTGGAGCCTTTAGGAGTGACCAAATGATGAGGAAATATCATTGGAGCCTTTAGATTGACCAAGCAATTTTTTAGCAAAATCCTTGGAGCTTTTTAGGATGACCGAGCAGTTTTAAGCAAACCCTCGGAGCCTTTTGGGTTTGACCAAAGGGATTATGAGCACCTTTGGGACTTTTTGGGATGACCAAGTGATATTTAAGAATCCTTGGAGCTTTTGGGTTGACCAAAGGGCTTATAAACACCTTTGGAGCTTTTTAGGATGACTGAGCAATTTTATGAAAACCCTTGGGGCCTTTGGGTTGACCAAGCGATTTCTCAGAAACCCTTGGTGCCTTTTGGGATTGACCGAGTAGTTATAATCAAACCCTTAGAGCCTTTTATTGACATGACCAAGCGATTTTAGGAACCCTTGGAGCCTTTTGGGATGACCGAGCGGTTATAAGCAAACCCTCGGAGCCTTTTACTATGCTCTCAAGCATAAAATGCCTTAATATGGATGATTTTGAGAGGTTCAGGCTCTTCAACACCTCCTAGCGATGTTAGGCGATAGGTACCTAGACCAATATTTTTAGATATGATATAGGGTCCTAGCCAATTAGCCATAAATTTGTCTCGCATATCTGGCGGTAAATTAGAGTTCTGTTGGTTCTCTTTCAAGACAAGATCCCCAACTTCAAAGTCTCTCTGGTGGACTTTGATATTGTAAGCTCATTTTAGTCACTCCTGATAAATATGGAGATGCTCCAGGGCATTCACGTGACGTTCATCAAGCAACATCAGTTGATCCAGTCGAGCTTGTCATGCGGTGTCATCATCGATGAACTCTTTCAATGTGATGCGCAGCGTTGGAATTTCCAATTCCAAGGGCATAATGGCCTCAGTGCCATATACTAGTGAGAACGACGTTGCCCTAGTGGGCATCCGAATACTAGTCCTGTAAGCCCATAATGCAAGGGGTAGCTAGATATGCCAGTCTTTGTGGTTTTCTTGGACCATATTTTTCAAGATGGCCACCACTATCTTATTTGAAGCTTCAGCCTACCCATTTGCTTGTGGATAGTATGGAGTCACAAAATTGTGTTTGATTCTATATTTAGATGTCAAAGCTCTCATAGTTTTGTTCTTGAATGACGTTCCATTATCCGATATTATTTTGGATGGAATCCCAAAATGACTTATGATATGCTCTAGTATAAACTCTGCTATACGAGATCCAGTTGTCATTGTTAAGGGTATTGCTTCCACCCACTTTATGAAATACTCAGTAGCCATGATTATAAATGTATGTCGGCCCGATGACGGAGGAGAGATCTTGCCTATAAGATCTAGTCCCCATTGAGAAAATGGCCAAGCCGCTTGGATGGGCTGTAAGGCCTATGATGGCAAGTGCGTAAGATTAGCATGATGCTGACATTTGATGCATTTCTTGACATACACATTGCACTCCTTCTCCATAGTGGGCCAATAGTAGCCCATTCAAAGGATGCACTTGATGATGGCCATGCCATTAAAATGGCCATCACATGTACCATCATGAGCTTGTGAAATCACCCATGATGCCTCTTGGGGCTCTAAGCAATGAAGGAGAACTCCATCGTAGCTTCTTCGGTACAAGATGTCTCCTATATATTTATTATTTTTTTTTTTTTTATTTTTTTTGTTTTTTGTAGGTGTTATACTCTCAGGAGTATCTCAGGGGGGGGGGGGGGGGGGGGGGTGGTTTTTGTATTGTTTTGGTTTTCGTTTTAGTCGTGGGGGGGTTGTCTCCCCCCGTCTTTTTTTTTTTTTGTGGGGGGGTGGGGGACACCCTTGTGGTGGGGGGGGGTACCCCCCCCCAGAACTATGGGAGGTTAATGACCCAGGGTGCCTTCTTCAGAAAGTCTTCAGCTCTGCAGAACCATTCAGCTTTTGGTTCTATGTTGATCATGTTGATTGACATTCTATTATCAAAGGCTTCATGTTCCACCATAGGGTGCGAAAGCATTTTAACATGAATGGTAGTGAAATCAGTAGATGGATTCTGAGGGATTAAGGATCCCAAAGAGGCCATGGTGTCTATGAACCTATTTGATGATCGAGGGATTGCCTCGATGTCGTACCATTCCAATTTAGCCAGATATATAGCAACAAGATCCTTGTAAGCTTTCAATATGGGACATCGACACTGGAAGAGCCCCTTAACTTGATTTACTATGAGCAAGGAGTCACCAAAGATGTTTAATATTTTAATATTCATGGTGATGGTTGTGTGGAGGCCCAATAGTAGGGCTTCATACTCAACATTGTTGTTGGTGCACGAAAAGTCTAGTTTAAATGACAAGGGCATAGGAGCTCCTTGCGGTATGAAAAACACTATTCCTGCACCACCCCCTTGCTCGCACTTTGAACCATCAAAGAACAGAGTCATATCAACATTGTTCTCTGGTTCTTCGGGTTTGAGAGCTTCAGATATGATGAAGACTGCATCATCCGAAAGCTCTATGGTCAGAGGCCTACTATTTGATAGTGGTGCCTCAGCTAATTGATCAGCTATGACTTGTCCCTTAATGGACTTCTGGCTTATGAATTCCAGATCAAATTCTATCAGTAGCATGATCCACTTCGTAGTACGCGTATTATGATACGTCTTACTCATCATGTACTACAAAGGATTTTGTTTGGATATAACATATGTCGTATGACTTAACATATAGTGTCACAATTTCTTTGTAGCGAACACTACTTGCTAAACATAGTTTTTCCACATATGCATACCCGAGCTCATAGCTCACCAAGGTTCGACTAATATAATATATGGCCTGTTCTTTGCCTTGCACGTTCTTTTGGGCTAACATGGTTCCCAGTGCAAAGTCAGTTGTCGATATATATAGTAGAAAAGGCACCTCTGGCCTTGGTGGAGCTAGCACTAGCGACGTCACCAGGTATTGCTTTATTTCAGTGAAGGTTGCTTGACAGTCCTCATCCCAGTTGAATGGGACCCCCTTATGTAGCAATCGATTCATGGGTCAACATTTATCCGATAACTGAGTGATGAATCACTTTATCGATGCTACTTTGCCCTAAAGGCTTCTTAACTCTTTAATATTGGTGGGAGGATGCATTTCTAAGATAGCCTTGACCTTCACTGGGTCAACTTCGATGCCTCATTTAGAAATGATGAATCCTAGTAGTTTACTAGAAGTTACGCCAAATACGCACTTCTTAGGATTCAACCTGACATTGTGCTCTATCAGGTGATCGAAGACCTTCCTTAAGACCTCTGCATGCTCTTCTCATAGCAATGACTTGGCCAACAAGTCATCGATATAATCTTCTAGAATTTTATGCATGTAGTCATGAAAAATGTATGTCATGGCCCGTTGATATGTGGCACCAGAATTTTTGAGGCCAAATGGCATAACTTTATAGCAAAACATTCCCCATGGCGTTATAAATGTGGTTTTATGTTGGTCTTCGGGTTTAATCCGAATTTGATTGTAACCAGAAAAACCATCCATTAAGGAGAGCATTTCGTGACCTGCAGTTGCATCCACAAGAGCATCAATATTGGGCAACGAAAATGAATCTTTGGGTGTTGCCTTATTTAGGTCTCTAAAATCCGTACAAATATGGATTCTTCCATCAGGTTTTCCCACGGGCACCATATTGGACACCCATTCTGGATAGTCGATGGAGATTACAAATTCTACATCCAACAACTTTTGTAGCTCATATTTCACCATTAAGGCTACTATTGGATGCATCTTTCTAAGTTTTTGCTTGATCGGCTTCTTCGTCAGATCTAGCGAAAGGTTATGCGTAACCAATTTTGGGTCTAGACCTGGCATATCCTTATACGTCCAAGCAAACATATTTGGTCTCTCTTTCAGCAGAGGGATGAGGGTGGCCCGCTCATCTGGAGTGAGACTCTCTCCAAATTTAACCTTCTTTGAATTGGTGGGATCATTACTGATATCCACCTCGAAGGTTTCCTCTACTAACATATGTGATCCCTCCTCAAGCTGATGAGGCGTAGGGATCAAATGGATGTCATCAACCGGGTTGATAGGTTCCATGTTGGAAGTATTTTTGGCATGATAGACATCATATGCACAGCCTAGCGCAAAATGGAATGGTTGTAACATTTCTTCATTAGGGAAGAAATCTTCAGGCTCAACGGGTGAGTCAGTGTGATCCTAGTCGATAGCATCTTTGTTGAGATACAACGGTTTGGACGGATCTGCTGGATTGCGGAGTGGGGTGGTCAAATCAATGGAGACCATATTTATGGAATGGAATTGATCTCCAGGACCACATGGACCAACTTCTATATCATCGATACAACTCTCATACTCGAGATCTGGCTCTAATGGCACTGGCACAAATGGGTCCTCTCTATGAGGACTACGAACTACTGGATCCTCTCTATGCATTGGTTGCAATATGGGATCGTTCGACTCATGGAGCTCCATGTAGGTAGGTGGATGGGAAAACAATATGTCATTTGGGGTTTTTTTTTTGGGGGGGGGGGGGGTTGGGGGGGTGGGTTTGGGGGGGGGGGGTTTGGTTGCATTATGGAATTGATGACCCAGGTTGCCTCTAGGGTTCTGCTCTATATTAGTCTACTCTAGGAGCCCTTCATGATGCTCTTCAAGTGGCTCAGAAGTGACGACAGATACCATCGGGTGAGTCCTCCAAAAGCTAGAAATATTAGGATGATATGGGTTGAAGTCCACATCGTCCCCCAGACTAAGGTACAAGCGATCTAAGGATGTTATGAGCAAATCATCTTGTCCTTGTATCTATAACCCCAACCCAAACCTATCAGTTGCTAGCTGATAACGTGGCTCGAACGGAGTTCTACACCCTTGTTCAAATAGACCAAGTCCGTACCCATGCCAGTGATATAACTCAAAAATATGCATGGAGTACTTCAGGTTGGATAAATAATGAATATTTACTATGAAAGGTTCATCACTATCTTCATCCATGGGCTCTCATGTTGGAAGTTGATCCAGCCCAGCGTATATGAAGTTAGTCTGATTAGGTGGCTCTCCCAATGGTACCATCGATCCAACTAGATAATGATGAGCAGGCGGTCGGCCCATATCTTGTGTAGTCTCTAGAATCGGTCTGAAGGTTACATTCTACATAATGTACTCGCCTAATCCGGTGTTGGTGAGATGTACAATCACCCACGATGTGGATGACCCTATTGACGATGCAGGTGAGGTAGGCTGAGGTACCTCCTCGGCTATGTCTTGGGCTTCCTCCACTTCCATGGGGATGGGAGCCTCCTTAGCGACTGGTTCGGGCATTTTTTTCTTCTATTTTTTGCCCATATTCACCTTTAACTTCCTATCATCCCGAAGCATCACTGATGCAGTCAATTTTAGCGAAGTAGCAGTAGTGCGCTCAGATCTATGTGACACAGATATCGATGGTTGAGCACATACTATTGGTTTACCTCCTAGATTTTTAACCGATGATGCAGGCCGGATGTCCAGGTGCATTGATGGGAGTATGAAACCCCTCGATAAATCTGCTAGGTTCACAAAATTGAAAGGTTCTTCGTCTGACGACACTACGTGAACCCGTCCCTCATGTAGATATTTTACACATTGGTGTAATATAGAGGGAACACAATGCATTTCATGAATCCAAGGCCTCCCGAGTAGGATGTTGTATTGCATGGCCCCCTCGATCACATGACACATCACAGAGATGGTATTTAGGCCTACCTACATAGGTAGGACAATTGTGCCAACCGTCGAGCATAGGGCATCGTTAAACGCTCTCAATGTGAAGGTGGTGGGCACAATGTGTGATTTTGGTAGCTTTAGATGATTCAATGCCTTGGTCGTTATTATATTGATCGATGAACTAGTGTTGATCAAGACCCTCTTGAATGGTATGTGATTGATGCACGCGATGATATGCAATGGTGGGTCAGCCATATCTGTGGGAACCATCTTAATTTCATGATCATAAAATTGGATCATGGGCTCCTGACACTGTTGTACATGTCCCACAAAATTGGTAAATGCTTGCGCATCCTGAGACTGTACTTTGATGGACCTTAGAATGTCCATAAGAGTCTCCCTGTGCCTAGGGGACTACTGTATTAGTTCATATATAGACAACTTTGTAGGAGCTATCTACAGGTTTTGGACTAGCCTACTCCGTATGGTCACCACCGGTCTCGTTGGTGGGCCTAGAATATTCTATGTTGGCCACTAATTCGGCGTGGCTTGTATTCTTATGGGAGCACATGGTTGATTCGACTGCTCATATCTCCCATGTCTTGTAACAACATTCACCATGCCTATGAACCCTTGGGTAGGTGGTTCGACGTGCACTTGGTTGACCTGGCCAACGTTGTTGCATGATGCCTCATGGTTTGGTAATAGATTTTTGTAAATCCCCATGTTCTGGTTGTTAGGTGCCTATGGATTACTTGGTATTACAAGCTCACCCTTTTCAATCATGTTTTGCACAATATGCTTGAAGGACCAACATACCTCGATGTCATGGCCCTTCGCATGATGGAAGATGCAAAATAAGTCATCCTGATACCCCTTCGACTTGGGCTGATTCGGATCGACTAACTTAACTTCGGGTAGTCTGATCACCTTAGCCTCGCATAACTGGTGGAATATTGATGTCAATGATTCTGTTAGAGGTGTGAATTGGCGAGGTAGGCGTTGTTCTTTGTTTTTGCCCTTATAGTTATTATTGTGCTTTTCGTACTACGTAGGAGGAGGTTGGGCCTGATAATTCTATTTTTGCTGCCCTTTATCCTCTCTCTAGAGGTTTAGCACTACCTGGTTGACGTGGGCCTGCTTGCCCTTTTGCTTCATGGAGCTCTTCTTAGGCCCCTCTTTCCTATTCTTAAGCTTCAAATTACCTTCCTGCAACTTGATGTCTTCAATTACCTTGGCTTGCGCCAAAGCCTCCTCGAATGTTGGATACTGCTGTAGTTGCAACAATAGCGAGATGTGCTTGGCACAACTCTTGGTGAAAATTCGGGTTAATTCCATAGCAGGAATAGGGAATGGCAGCTTTGCCATAAATCTTCTCCACCTCTTTCTATATTTTTCAATTGGCTCATCATCACGCTGAGCTAGCATAGCCAAATTAGAAAGGTTAGCCTATTTCTTGATGCCAAAAGAAAAGTATTCAAGAAAAGCATCAGCCAATTGCTCAAAACTGGTAATGTTGTGCCTCTTTTTTTGATTGAACCACTCTCGGGCTGGGCCTGAGAGGGTCATGACAAATGTGTGCAAAAGCAAGGCATTATTGCTAGCAATTTGGAAACAGGCATCCAAAAAGCCCGTGACATGCTCCTGTGCATCTTCGTCACCTTTAAATTTGTCTAACCTAGGCATAACAAAATGCTCAGGGTATGCTGGAGTAGGTATCGAGGGGTCCAAAGGCTCATTATGAATCTTTCTTAATGTCGTATTTTGAAGTGTCGCGCCTTGCCTCTCAATCACTTTTACCTTCTCAGCTAGGGCTTTATAAGCCTCTGAGGATAAGAAGTCCTCCTCCCTAAGCTAATGCGAGGGTGGTCTCGGAGGTACATTCTTCCTCTATCGAGGTGGAGGTCATTGCTCTTCCTCCTCCTCAACTTGGGATTCTTTAGGATACTCTTGATTATTTCCCTCTCCCTCTTCTTCCTCATATTGTTGTTGCCTCTCATGTTCGAATGGTGGTGGTCATTCTCTTTGTTGGGCACTAATATGAGTATGAGCATCCCTACGCTCTTGCTGCACATCGGCTTGTGAAAAAGCCTTTCTATGAATGCACTCTCTATTCTCTACGTGAGTATATAGACCAGCCCTGGCTAGCCTATCCTCCTACTCTATGCACTCCTTTTGGGCAAGGATGCATTCCTCATGCATGCGCTTGCTCGTATAGTCTTTGTCTGATGAGCCTCTGCGCCTGAAGATTCTCATCTTCAATGCGCTGCCTTTCTAGGTGAGCATCCTCCAATTGATCTTGGAGGAGCTATCATCGCTACTCAGATACTAGTCTATGTGATCTATCAAGGTCATTGGCCATGATAGGCCTCTGGTATGCATGCTCTATGCGAGTGACCTTATGGGTTATGTACCCATCTGACTGATTTGTGATGCTTTTGCCTTTGTCTGTAAAGATGGCATTGGCATCCTACTGAGCTCTGTGCTCTGTGCCACCATGCATGGATGGTGGATGTGTCACATGAGGGCACTTAGAAGCCTCTCCATGCTCTCTAGTAGTCCTAATAGAACCCCCACTATGCTCACTCGAAGCATGGGTGGGTGGAGCCAAAGGCCTATAGCCTAGCTACTCCAGGATGCTACCTAAGTCATCCAACTGTCTGGATCTCCATCGCTCATGCGGTGGTGTGCCATTGGCTCCCACCTTAGCTATATCAATAGTGATATTTTGAGGTTCACTACGTGTGGGAGTCTGCATAGGCCTATGCTCAATGGTGACCCTGTCTGCATGCCCCTAAATGGGTGGGTCTCGATCACGTCTATACTCTAAAGGTGGAGCCATGGATCCTCCTACAGACCTATGACGTAGGGGTACCAACTTGGATCCCTGTATAACATACTCTTCAACCGATCCTATGGATGCACATGCAATGCAATCCTGGTAATGGCTTTTGAGTGGAACACCCTCATGCTGAGAGGCTCCATGCTCTATTCTGTGTCTAGAGGAATGCACAGAAGCTCCTCTAATGGGGGTACACTCAATAGGTTCCCCTCTTGTCAAATTATCTCCTCTAATGCTCACCGAACGATGTTCAAGAAGCACATGTGGGTGAGGATTCGACATGTGTTGATGTGAATCTATTGGGGCTTGGTCATGGGCATCAGGCTTATGCCTTTGCCGACCACCCCGTGTCTCCACCATGGTGCACCTAGTGTCTAGATTTGTTCTTTATTAAGCAAACAAGGTATACAATGGTGTTTATCTCATATTAATTTTTAAAAGTGAGCCCTAGACTATTTGATGTTGTTTCAATGATTTGTTGTATCAGTATAGAACTCCTTATCATGTTTTGAAAAGCGTTGAATGATATTCTCAGTTTAAATTGGCTTTCACCTGTATGCTCGTAGCTCGACAACCTGGATGTGACTTCCAGGCCACGTAAATCCCTCATGTGTGGTGATGAAAGTCCACACCCAGACAAGGAGCACAGGTCCTCCCAGATCCTCACCCATTTTCCCCTAGTCAGCATTATACCCTCCGAAGAGAATACATGCAAATTTTCTAGGGTACGAAAGGTTCTCGGATCCGGTATTGGTCTAGTATCCAAGGGTACGTAGGATTTGGGCCAATGGATGGAAATCACCTCCACCATCGTTGAACCCTACTAGTGGTTGGATGTCAAGCCCAACTCACTAGCGTTTAAGTGAAACATGGTGTGTGTGGTTCGTTTTAATTTGCATAAAATAAAAATGCATAATACAACACAATGATTGTTTCCTACATGTAAATGTAAAAGAAATGTTTTATATTCAGAGATGCATGCTATACTCTACATGATTTTTTGACAATGCAAACTAGTATGCAAATGGCCACTACTTGGGCCTCAAACATGCAAACCCACACACAATTCTAATATAGCACGTTGGATTCTAGGGTGGACTGCAATCAGAGATCCGTTGTTCCTAGCAGCGCCTATCGAAAACTAAGAAAGCGATAATCCTAAGGACTTAGTTCCTTTTAACCTTCTTTTTCTGATTATCCTACTTAATTTCCATTTTTATAATTCTAGAAAAACACAGGCAGAGAGAAAAATGATAGAGGGTGAAAATGGGGCCTACCTCAGGTCCTCATCTGATTAAGATTTGGCTCCCTACTATCTGTTGTGCCTATTATAAACCATAGGTCTGGTCTATGGTCTACATTCTAAACCGTGTGTTGAACTTGCGGTTCAATTGTTGGCCCATAGCTGATAGTTGTGGTCTGTACCTACAATTCCAAAAATCCAAGAAACAGTAGTTAGATCACTTATTTTGTGGAGTTCCACCATGATCACCTTTTGACCTATCCCAAAAAGCATACACCTAGCTATTGCATTAATGGAAATCAACATAAAAGCATGACAAGATAACAAGATTGCATGAATCAAAGAAAATGTGTGTTTCTTTATTGATATAGCCAATGAATCTCAGTTACAATATTTCCCCTCTTAGGGTCACCCAAAATATTGATACAATCAATACAATTGCCAAAGCCCCCAATGGGGTAGGCACACTATTAATGCTTTTCCAAATAGTCACAAACTGCTCTAGGGTGGAGTTAACCCTCTTCTTCGTGTTGAGGAAGGAAATTGGTGATTGAAGCTCCTTTGAACCTGTTTCCTATGATCAAGAAACAACACAAGAAAGTTATACAAATAGGCAGCCTCTCGTGATGAGGCCCTTTGAAGGATTAAAACATGAAAAAGCCATGAAAAGCATATAATCAAGAAAGCATGTAAAATGTATCTAAACTATGCCAAATTGATAAAGATTCATGTAAATGCGTAAAGGAATATTACAACTAAGTATTGAATGGCCTAATTAGATGAAATAGAGCATGAAAGCATAGAAAGAAACCATTCTTGCATATTCTACACTAATGTAACAAAATTGCTTTAAACCCTAAATCTATTGGTCAGAAATATCTAAAATCCTAATTAAACCATGCAAATGTCTATCTAAACCTAATTAAACAATCTGCAAAATAAATGGTAAGGAGATATTGTTCCTATTGCAAACCGTAGCTCTGATGAGAGGTCTGCACTGTAAACCACGGTTGAAAGCCATGATGAGCAACCAAGTAGGTTTGCCCTCCAATTTCAAGGGCAGTGGGCTTGATCCTCCTTGTCAAATTGATGATCAAGGGTCGCCTCAGTGTCCTCTGATAGGTTTGGTGGTTGAATTGTTGAATAGGGCCTCCATTTTCCCAAATTGGTGTTTCTTGGCTCTCCTAGCTCCTTAGGGCATCCATGGCCTAATTCGTCATGATGCTTAGGTTGGCAAAGGGATAGCAAAAAATCTCTCTCTTAGTGCACTCAAGTGAATACACAATTCGATAGGGCTTCGCTGCTCTAAAATCCAATGCTCTCTCATTCACTATTTCGACAGTGCTTCGCTATCAAAATGCTCTATATCATTGCCCTAATTCGAAGGGGTACTTATAGGATGTCCTAGGGCTAGGGGTGGCTTCATGGAGAAGCCAAGATCAAGAAGGGGTGGTTAGGATAGTTGGATTGGAAGCTTCCATCCTTTAACCACCTTCTTCTAGAACAAATGGTCGTTCAAACCGATTTGGCTCAGATGAAGGCCAACTAAACTTCAGTTAAGACCATAGGTTACAACTATGGTCCAGACTGTAGACCGTAGGTCTCAGCTACGGTTCAATCTGTAGACCATAGGTCTCAGCTATGGTTCAGACTAAATAGGCCAAGGAGCCCAAATTGAGTGGTTAGAACCACTGCTCTATCTTGGAGTCTATCCAAGATCTTCCATATGGTCTTGTAGCATGTCCATATGAGTAGTCACCATTGACATGATGCATTTTAGGTGTCTGTAGTTAATATTGTAGGCTTATTTGATGCTTGATTGTAGGTTGGAAGTAGCAACAATAATGAGAACCAGTTGTTATAATTACAGGTATGAAATACTGGACAATACAGGTTGTTGATGTCTAGGTTTGACATCTGATCCATCCATTAGACGGTTAGCCATATAGCCTTCAACACTCGATGTCTAACTTGGTCTTAGATATCTTGTCCTACTCTTGACGTCTAACACTATACTAGAAATCTACCCAATTATGATGTCTAATCTAAACCTTATATGTCTAACATGTAGACATCTATCCTAAGTCCCTCAAATGTCTAAACTCCTAGCCTGTGATGTCTAAACTTGTATCCTAGATGTCTAAACTATAGAAGTCTACCCTAAGTATTCAAATTTATAGCCTATTATGGCTAGTTTGTGACATCTAGCCTTTGACATCTAGACAAGTGCACTTAGACGTCTGATCCATTGACGTCTAGACTTGGCCAGTGAAACACATATTGCCTAAGGTCTATGATTAGCCATCCTGATTGTCATCATCCCTTACCCTAGGAATGTACTCACCCCTATCTACATTTGGCATCATTGCCTAATTGAACTCAGAGTCTAGAGATGCAAGTGATAGGAGTAAGAGGTGAATGACTAATTCTAGGTTACAAAGAAGAAATCAAATACCGATAAGAAGAAGTGCATGACTAGTAAACTTAAGGACACAAGAGGCAACAAAAGTCTCTCACCCAGAAGTGGAGAGAGTATGGAACCTAGAAGATGAAGATAATCCAAGCATTGAAACATTGTTGGTGACTACAGAAAATAAGGAAGAGCAAATAGTCGAGGAAGTGCCCATCATTGAGAATTATACGGTAACACCAGAACCAGTGAGGGAGAGTTGGCCAGAGGATACTGAAGGAGGGAACCTTGTATCAGGGAAACTACGTGAGGGTTCATGGGGAGGAAGATCGAAGCCATGTTTGGTGTATTCACGAAGGAGGTCATGAAGTAGAGACCAATTGGAGTCGGGTAAAAGGCTATTTGAGTATAATTTTGCACCATCAACAACAGATAGACAACCAAATCAAACTCCACAACCACCAACACCAGGGAGTCCGACCAACAGAACAAATACTATGGCAAATCCCACCAATAGAATAGTACAACAAAAATGCCCACCTTTTTCAGGTGAAGCAAAGGAGGACCCATCACGGCATGTGGGAACTTGCATTACCATTTGGGGAGCAAATGGGGTCACACAAGACACACAATGGTTGCAACTATTCCCAGCCACATTGCGAGGCATGGCGATAGACTGGTACTTGAAAATACAAAGTACACAAGCATTTACACAATGGGATGATCTGAAAACTGCATTCATAGAGGAATTTCGACCACTGAGAGATGACACCGATATCATCACAAAAATTTGTGTCACCAAGCAAAAACCAGATGAGGATGTCAAGAATTACAATAGAAGATTAAAACAATTGATAGACAAAATGGAGATGACACCTGCCGATGGCATGGTGAAGCGGTGGTTTTTGGATGGGCTACTACCAAAATTCAAGAAGAAGATGAAGGCAGTACCATCCTCAACATACGCAGAAGCACTGGAGAAGGCCAAGAACTTTGAAAGTGAAGGTAAACAAACAACCGTAGGTATCGGAGGATACTTAAAGCATAATGAAGATTCAGATAGTGATGCGGAAGATAAAGTTTAGAGCACAATCCACTCCTTTCGAAGAGAATTTGACAAAATTCTAAAGGAAGTGAAAGGAGAAGGCCACAAGGATTGAAAAGAGATTTGGTGCTCAGACTGCAAGATAGAAGGACATTCAAATGTCAACTATCCAAAGAACGCATACTGTAACATATGTGAGATAGTCGGACATCCTGTAGTCGATTGTCCATTCAATCTAAAAAGCAAGAGGTATCAGACATTGGCTATACAATAGGAGGAGCAACCGAATACACCAAGGAATGGACAAGGAGCCACTAGTGGGGGATATAGGAATAGTCATCGAGGAGGAAGACAAGGAGGATAGAGTCGACTACAATATGACTCTGATGGTCGATCGATTATTCAATGTCGGAATTGTCAGGAATGGGGCCATTTTGCGAAGAATTGTTCTAAACCCTAGAATGTAGGTAATAATGGTGGTAATAATGCCACTCAAATGTGTAAATGGTGTGGTCCAGGAAACCACAAAGAAGCCAATTGTCCGAACAAGGCAAGTACCAGTGGAACTCAGAATATCAACCTCATTGGCATTGGAGAAGTGATGGAGGTAGATAATGAAGTCTTGGTTGTAACAAGAGCACAGACCAAGAAGATAGAACAATACCCAAACCCTGCCAAGGAGAAAGAGCGATGGCAGGAAGCCCAAGAACTAATCAAAATAGAACTAGCAAAGGAGAAGCAGGATCAACTAGTTCTGGAGAAAGTATTGAAAAGACCGAAGATCAGTAAGAAGGCATCAGTAGAAGGCTTGGTAACAGAGGTACTAAATACGAAGGTAGAAGTGAAAGTCGCAAACCTATTTAGTATAGTACCTAAGTTGTATGCTACGATCGAGGAAGTCATCAAGAAGAAGGATGAAACTCGACAGGTAGCAACTATCAAGCAAGGGCAATTCATCGATCCGACAATCTTGATGATTGAAGCTAGGAGGAGGCCAACTATAGTCCAGATGGAGGTTTTGGACCATAGACTAAATCAGGTGATTGTGGATGGAGGATCTAGTGTGAATGTGATGCCAGAGAAGACATGGCGGATTATTGGGCAACCCACCTTACGATCTCCAAATTTCAAACTATATGGCACTGATCAATATGGCATTGAAACAATAGGCATCTTGATGAATCAAAAAGTACGCATAGCAGAACAGGATTTCATCCTGGATTTTGTTGTCATTGCTATGCAGAAACCTACATACGATGCATTGCTAGGATGAGGATGGTTGAGAACAACAAAATTCAACCATAATTGGGAGAAAGAACGTCTATCCTTCAAGCAGGGACAACACAAGTATATAATCAATCTGAAGAATCAGAGAGTGAGTCAAGACATAGCAACTTCAGATGATTCAGGATCCTCTTCATCGGATGGTGAGACAGGGTATGAACCAGATGAGGAAGGAGTGTTGCACCTTGAAGACTGCACGGAAGATGAATATGACCAGGACAAGGGTCTATTACATTGGCAGTTAGAAGACTATGAGATTTTCTCTCCCTAGTGTTTTTGCATTGATACGGGAAAAGAGATTCAAAAGGATGAGATGCAAGAACCTGAAAAGGAAATTAGCAATAAAATACAGACAATAGTAGAGAAGGATAAGGAAAGGGAGAAGTGGACATTTCCCAAGAATTTTGTAGAATATACGATGGGGGATGCAGTTATTGAAGATAAACCAGCCCATCCCATCGATGTATTAAAGGCAACAAATGATCCTGAATCTATCAAATATGAAGGTCCTAAAATGATTCAGGTCAACTTGGGAGAAAATGGTGAAGAAAAGATGATCAAATGTGGAGATGATTGGGATCCAGTCCTAAAAGCAACAACATTCAAGATTTTTCTAGACTATAAGGATGTTTTTGCTTGGACATACAAGGACTTGAAGAGAGTTCCACCGAAACTCTGTGTACACAAGATTCCTCTGATTGAAGGTGCACAACCTGTAAGAAGGTGACCTTACAGAATGAATCCCAAATACGTAGCGAGGGTGAATGCCAAAATTGAGAAGATGTTGGATGCAGGTATTATCTTCAAGGTTACGACAAGTGAGTGGGTGTCACCAATCGTGATTACCCTAAAGAGAGAAGTAGATAAAATCCAAATCTGTGTGGATTTTAGAAGTTTAAATGCCGTAACCATAAAGGATCCCTTCCCGATCCCCTTCACAGACTCCATACTAGAAGAAGTAGTCGGCCATGAGATATACTCATTCTTGGATGGATTCTCAGGCTACAACCAGATCAGCATAGCGGAGGAAGATAAGCTGAAGACCACCTTTGTTGTGGAAAATGGGATATACGCTTATAACCGCATGCCATTTGGATTGTGCAATGCACCAACTACTTTCCAAAGGATCATCTTATACATTTTTGACAAGATGTCCACAGGGAATTTCAAAGCCTTCCTGGATGACTGGTCACTATATGGCAGGACACAGGAGCATTTAAAGGCCTTAGAAGAATGTATGGGATTGTGCAGGAAAGCACGGATATCATTGAACCCAAACAAATGCGTCTTACTGGTGCCATATGGGAAGCTACTGGGGCATATTGTATGCCAAGAGGGTTTGAAACCCGACCCGGATAAGATACGGGTAATATTGCTAATGGAGGAGCCACATGATGTGAGCTCGGTCAAAACCTTTTTAGGGATAGTCGGATATTACAGGAGGTTTATCCGAAACTATGCACTGACATCTCATCCACTAGATGCACTTACGCGTAAGGGTGTTCCATTCAAATGGACAGAGGAGCACCAGGGAGCATTTGAGGGATTGAAAGGGCACTTGGTGAAAGCACCTATCCTAGTTTACCCAGACTGGGAGAAGGAATTCCACGTGCATGTTGATGCCTCAAACTTTGCCATTGGATGTGCATTGGCATAGGAAGGCCAATTCGGGCTAGATCAGCCCATATACTTTGCAAGTCGGCTATTGTCAAGAGCCGAGAAAAATTACAGGACAACAAAGTGAGAAGCACTGGGAAAGTGTATGCGGTGCAGAAATATAGGCACTATTTATTAGCTAACCCATTTGCTTTCTATGTGGATCATCAGGCCCTGTTGTACTTGATCAATAAACCAACAATCTATGGATGAGTGAGTCGATGGCTCGTCACCCTACAGGAGTTCGTGTTTAGAGTGGTAGTAAGACCAGGGAAGAAACACGTAATAGCGGACCAACTATCAAGGATTCACTCTAGAGAACCTATAGAGGGAGGAATACCAGACGAATTCCTCGATGCCCAGTTGTTTATGATTAATGCAATACCAGGATGGTACAAGCATATAGGGGAATACTTATCGATAGGAGAGCTACCAAAGGAGTTGACGACAGTTGAACAGAGAAAGGTGATTACGAAATCAACACCCTTCACCTTGATTGCAGGATTGCTTTACAAGATGGGGGAGGACCACATATTGTGAAGATGTATAATGGAGGATGAAGTACAACAAACCTTGAAGGAGACACATGAGGGATTGGTAGGAGGACACATGGGACCGGATGCGACAGCTAAGAAAGTGTTGTTGGTAGGCCTATGGTGGCCCACCCTCTTTCACGATGCAAAGAATTTTGTGGCAGCATGTGATACGTGTCAGAGAACAGGGAAGCCATTGAAAAGAGACTTCATGCCACTACATCCATCACAGCCTCAGGAACTCTTTGAGAGATGGGGGTTGGATTTTGTAGGTCCTTTAAAAACAAGTCAAAGAAGGAAATGCTGATATATCGTAGTTTCCATGGAGTACCTCACAAAATGGGTGGAAGCAAGAGCTTTACCGGACAACTCGACAAAAAGTACGACTCACTTTTTGTACGAACAAGTGATTACAAGGTTCGGAATACCTCTACAATTGACAAGTGATAGAGGAGGCCATTTTGTGAATGCAATTATTCAGAACTTGATGGAAGAATTCAAGATTTTTCACTCCTTGTCAAGTCCGTATTACCCCAGAGCAAATGGGTAGGCAAAAGCGACAAATAAAATCTTGGTTTCAATCATGTACAAGACATGCGGAGTAGAAGGAGCCGACTAGGAGGAATGGTTACCAGTAGTGTTATGGGCATACAAAACCACCTTCAAGCCCACCATGAACCACACACCCTTTCAACTGATGTACGGATAGGAGGCAGTAGTACCAGTTGAATTCCTTGTACCAAGTTTAAGGGTAGCAGTCGACAATCGACTGAATGATGAAGAAAGCATTCAAGAGCGACTGACAACATTGGTACAGTTGGATGAAAAGAGGGTAATGGCACAATGGGCAATGGAGATCGCATATAAAAGAAGGAAATTCTGGCATGATAAGCATCTCCAAAAAATGGATCTCAAAGCTGGTGAACTAGTTCTCAAATACAATGGTAAGAGAGAACTCAAGCCAGGGAAATTGAAAACCCTGTGGCTTGGACCCTTCCAGGTGGAGGAAGTACTCGAGAATGGGGTAGTGAAACTGAGAAAACTAGATGGAACACTATGCCCTGAGGTAATCAATGGTTCTAAGTTGAAGGTATATAAGCCACATGCTCAGGTGAATATGATCAACTTGGAGCAATCAAGAACTTTCGAAACAAGGATAGGAGAAGTAAATCCAGGAATACAATCCCCTAAAAATGATGAGCAGAGTAGTGTTGTTCGAGAGGAGGAAACTCATAACCTGGATTGGTTATTTGGGACTGAAGGAGGACCAACAATTGAACGAAGGGAGTTAGAACCTCGACAAGGAGAGCAGCGAAGGTTGCAGCTACACGTTCAATTTCCAAATGACAATGAGGAAGACCGACTCCAAGCTCTGATGGAGGTCGCTCTACAAGAAGTTCTAGAAGAAGAAGAAGAACATGAAGGAGAGGGAGCTAGACTTCTGCAATGAATGCGGTTGGAGACACAAAGGTTGCAAGAAGAATATGAAACCTTGAGGCAATATAATAACCAATTGTGAGAACAGGTGATTCAGGAGTTGGACACGACAATGCAATGAATGAATGAACGACATGAAGCACGCCAAGTGGAATGGGTTGAGTTAGAACAAGGAGAACTAAGAGGAAGTGCAATGGGTAACTCTTCAGAAAGTAGTCTATTTTCCTTAGCAGAAGAAGAGTAGGGAGATATTGAAACAGTAAGCCTAGTTGAAAATAGAAGGGGAAAGGAAATAGCAATAGATGCACGCTCTAGGAGTTCTTCTTCAGCCACATTAAAAATCATGCTTAATTCAGAAGAGTCCTCAAGCTCAGATTTAGTGAACCATCAAGAGATGAGAGAATCCCCAGAAAGACCTAGGGTATGGGAAGCAGGACAAAGTTTGACTGCCAAACACCAAATGAGCAGGGAGGAAATGGCAGCAATCATATGGAAGGATGTCGAGATAGTACCAAAAAAACCAAAAACTGGAGGTTGGTTGGAGGAGTCAAGTAGTGACGAGAACCTACCATGGATTCTTGATGTACCATATGCCAGTCCTAACCCAGACCGTAGGAGACAAAGAGATGAAATTCACAGTCGACAAGCAAGAGTCAGATTTATGGAAACTGCACATGTAATTGAAGATGATGCTTCACTGAGTCCACAAGATGAGTACAATGGAGAAATGAATGAGGACACGATACCAGAAGTACCACCACCTCATGCATGGAGAACACCATATGTATGAGCCATGAGACATCCAATAGAATGGGAAGAGGTAGCCAAGTATCGGATGGCTGCACTTGACTTATGACAACATAGAAGAGAAGTAAGAAGATTGCAGCAATGGGTTCAAGAAACCTCAGAATGGCCAATGAACATGATAGGAGAAGGAAATGACTCAAGCACCGATTCAACCTTCTCAGAAGAATATCAAGAAAACTTAACTCATTATGCCATGCAATGACACTTTGAGGAAACAAGATGGAGATGAAGGCTGATAAGGGTCGATAGGAGGCTGAGAATCTTGCACCAACTAACACCTGCACATTTACACCATCCACCAGAAACAAGAGCACAACTGATAAACCAAGCCCATAGTAGAGATAACTTAGGTACTCTCGAAAGACCATCAGGAATTTCGAGATCACCTGACCAAGGGAGGAGCGTGGTTGACCTCCATATTAGTAGCTCAAGAGGAAGAAATTCCCCTCCAACTACCCATAGGTCGACTAGTTCTCAGATTGGACCGCAAGGACCATCTGAGAACTTAGTCCAAGCCAACCCATTACTACGTGCTCCTGAGAATAGACCAATTGGTCCACCTCAGCGAGCTCGTAGGAACCAAAGATGTCATCAGGAATGACTAAGGGACCGATCGAATCTCAGCCAGCTAGGAGTTAGGCAGCCCAACACTAGGGAGATTCGATCGAAAAGAGGTCGAGGATGCGATAACCAGGTTTATGAAAGAGGAAATTGGGATAGAAATCTCAATCTAGAATAAAGGGATCAAGAAAGGGCAGTTGCAGGAAATGATAGAGGTCGAGGAAGAGGCCCAAGAGCAAGATGACCCCACCAAAATAGGGGACACCAAAGATAGCAATAGCCCAATCAAAATGAACTTGATCAACAGGCACAAGAAGGGGAGAGGTTCCACTATTTGGATGACTACATAATCATCCGACGAATTGATGGAAGTACAAAATGGATTCCATGGGAGGAAAGCCTACCCATCCAAAAGATGATGTTACACATCCAAATTTGGCCAGTAGACACTTGGAGGATGTAGTTGAACACCTGGATCACAATAATGATAATCCGAAAGAAGGAGAAATCTGCCTGGTAGAGGAATGGATGGAATAAACATGTTTGGCAGCTGAAAGAAATCAATAAGCTATTAATAATGACATATGATGAGTCAGTAACTACCAACCTTGTGAGCCAGAAACACGACATCAGCTGGTAGAAGAAGAATGACCAAATTGATGTATTGTGCCAAGAAACACTATAAGGTGTCAGCAATAGTCACGACCAAAAACCCCCTAAGATGGAATAATCATCGAAGATGTCAACCGATAGAAAGAGCAAAAACTAATGATGAAGATGACTTCAATAGTTTTGGAGAAAGTAGTCATCATCAAGAAAATAGTATGTTTGATGCATGGGAGCTACGTATTGGCTTGGCCATACGTTTCACCCATCGACGTTGAGAAGAAGACGTCAGGTGCAAAAGAAATTTTGAAAAAATAATAAAAATAAAATAAAAAGAAGAAAAAGTCAAAAAGAAAAGAAAAAGACAAAAAGGAATAAGACAAAAAGTGAAAAAGATAAACTAAAACCCTAGACGTCTCAACTAGACGAGGTGGCGTGCATGCAAGGAAGCGGTTGCAAGGTGGCAGTTGCACAACGGTTTTAGGAACGGCCAAGCAACTATAAAAGGAGGAGAGTAGAAGCATTTTTGCATATCGCTTTCATTGTGCAGGAGAGAAGAGGAGAAATGTGAAGGAGACGTGAGCGCCTAGACGGAGAGGAGAATGGTTCAAGCGCACCAAGTTTTGCTCAACCAGATGAAGGACAAGATGCCATAAGTCATGAATGACCTAGCCGTCACTTACTTTATGGAGAAGAATTGATTTTTCTATGCAAATGCAAGGGTGAATCTCCAATCCAATTGATGGTGCAAGTTAGGGCATCGAGACGACATCTAGGGAGAGTGCACAAGCATTAGATAGTGAGGAGAAAATATCTAGGATAGAGATGACATATAGGGAAAAAAATATGTCTAGGGCAAAGATGACATCTAGGGTAGAGAAGATGTCTAGGGTAGAGAAGATGTCTAGGGTAGAGTGATAGATGTCTAGGGTAGAAGATATCAAATGGTTGTGAAACATCTAGAAGGTGCAGAAGACGTAGATGATAAGTAGAATATGTCTAGGATAGAAAATGTCTGAATATGGAAAAGATGTCTAGGAGGAGAAGAAGAAACCCGATGGTAGTAAACATATAGAAGTAATCAAGACATCTGACGGTGGTGAGACATTGAGGGAGGAAGATAAGACATCTAGACAAAAGTATATGTATGATGATAGGAAGACATCTAGAAGGGAAAGTAGATGCCTACGTAGGATTGAAATTTAGTTAGATAGGATAAATAGACTTGACATCTAGGGTAGAATTGACATATAAAAAAGTGTGGAATTGAGTAACAAGGGAGGAGAACTGATAAGGCAAATGGCACACCAAAAATCTGGCAAGACTCCAATCCGATCAGAACCCGAACCTGAGTCGATGGTAGCTAAAATATTATGGCATCAATAGGAGCATGGGATGCGTGGATACATTGAAAGCCTAAACAAAGGATAGGTTCGAAGTCAAAGAGAGGCAGTGGAGATTGCTACTCACAAAAATAAGGAAATCCACCGCAGTAGCAAAGAGCCAATCCCTATTGACGAAATTACCTGGTTATGCCCAACGGGTGATTTTTGCCATCAATGGTGGGCAGAGGCACCAGCAGATAACCCAACATGAGCAAAGATTAAAGAAGTAGGAGTGCATTTCATTTTGCAAGCTCCCAACTTTGACAAGGAGTTTTTCAAAGAATACCTGCTTCAGATGCTGGAAACGTATGATGAAGAGAAGAACATCAGCCGAGTGCAGGTGGGGAATCATACATTGGTGGTTGATTTCTCTCCTACAACATTTCAGCGCACATTTGGACTTCCACGGAAGGGTAAGCCAGTGGTGAATGAAAGAGTGGATTCCAAGAAAACACCGAAATTAATCAGGAGTGTCACAACCTTGAAAAAGGAAGAGGTGGATGCTATGTTGGGCACTCATGGTGGAAGAGGGATCAAACAGACACAACTGAGGAATAAAGGATTGGAGGTCATAATGAATGTCATCATGGCCAGATTGTCAGGGGAACAACGCAGTTCAGATCTCCCCATTTGGCTAATTCCGTACTTGCAAGGGATGGAGCAGGGAATAGCCTATGATTGGGCAACACATTTGTCGCTTCGTATTCAGGCTTTCCTGATGCGAACAACGAAGAACTTCTCTATGGCATTTCATGCCATTGGATTGCTCTTGGATGCAGCTACTAGAGCTGGAGTACAGATCCCGGACTTGGATTCTCCGAGAAAGCTACCTGACTTAGCACCATCTATTTGTCGGTGGATGGATGCTCAACCAGCAAAGAAAACGACACTAGTGAAGAAGGCCCACGTAAAATAGATATCACATAAGCCACATCAAGAGAAACTGGTGGCCACTTTAGAAGGGGAGGATACTATAGTAGGCACAAGTCAGGGAGGAGAAGTCATAAAAATAGAAGGTTGCCCAATCTCCAGAAGAGCCCAAGCAAAAATGAAGAAAGGGCGATTTGATGAACCACCCCTAGTTTTCTCCTAGGAAGCACTACAGAAAATAGCTCAAAATTTGGAGGTAGCTCGTACTCGAGAGCAACAACAACCAATACAGAGGGAGGAAGTGGATTTTTCCATACCTTCAGTTCTTCATGAGCAGACAACCGAAACCAACTCGGTTGCATGGATTGGACCCACGGATTATTTGGTAGAGGCTGACTTTTGGACCCGCATAGGTTCACCCGAACCAATTGGGGAATCTTTGGTGAGACCAACTTCACTAGCAGACACATTGAGCACATTTTCATTGGAGGAAATGTTTGCTGCAGTAGTAGCTCAAGAATCAGCCGACACAAGTAATCTGGGAGCAAGTAATAATCTTGGGGTAGAGGAGGGCCTACCACCAGATATGGGACGATTGGCACCCGAGGCAGACAAGCCCATTGTCATAGAGGAAGTAGAGGTGTCAAGAGAAATAGAAATCCCCACAGGAGAAGGGGAACAACCCCCACAAATAATAGATCTTCAACAGTTGGAGCAGTAGGAAGGCCAGAATAGCCAGGTTCCAGTATAGCCTGGAGTAGCCATAGAGGAGGCAGATAGGCCAACTGTTGATCGATCAGATAAAGGGAAAGAAGTAGTATTGGAGGAGAAACAAAAGGACACCTGGTCCAAATATTTTCTTGTATAGGTGCCCAACTTCATGGACCCATCAGATTCCATGGATCAGCAAGCAGTAAACTATTTTGCAAAATTGGGAGGCATTATGGACAGTTTACGCTTGCAGTTTGAAATTGCATGTATGGGTCAATGGAAGAAGTGGCAAGGCATGATAGAGGATGATTTGGACCGATTGGTGAAGTGGGTGGCACAAGGACCTTGGCGTAAAGACATTTCCAGCATATACACGTCTCAACCTTGGTCACTGCCCACTGCCCATTTGAAGACAATGGAAGGCGTTGAACAGTTGCCTGAAAAGACACCAAACCTCTATCTGGAGACAGCACAGGTGTATGTCTGCGGCCACAGTATTAATCCTCCTCAGCATCCTGTGGAGCAAGGCTCACAAGTGGAGTTAGTGCCTGAATTACTGCCAATGTATACACAATTGAATTTCCTTGCACATTTGTTGAGTTGGCTAGGAGAAGGGATTAAGTGTGTGCACTCAACAAAGCAGGTAGTGGAGAATGAATTACAAGCTACCTATGAAGCTTTGGAGGGAAAGGATCGCCTCTTAGAGCAAGGAATGGCATGGATGGATGCAATCAAACAAGAAATGTAGGAGCTAGGACAGAACTCTGGAGGACCTGACCACTCAACTGGAGGAAAAGGATCAGCAAATTTCCCAGTTGGAAGCTGATGTCTCACAGCTCAAGAGTGCAAAGGAACTGTTAATCAAACAAACAAAGGCATTTGTAGCTAATAGGAGTGAACATGAGCGTGCTTGGAAATAGGAAAAGGAAAGTTGGCAAAAAGAACAGGCAGCCTTAAGGGAAGAACTACGATTGGCACAACAATAGCTAGCACAAAAAGCTACACCTGCTCCTTCAGTGTCAGAACAACGCATGAAAGAAATTTGCCTACGAAGGGAGGCTGAACTGTTATCCAGTCTCAAGCAAACTGAAGAACGTGCTAATGCCTTGGGAGTGGAATGGGCCAAATATTACAAGTATTCCTAGAGGCTCAAGGAAGAACGTGAGGCCATGCAGGCCCAACTTTAGGAGTACCAGAAAGTGTTTCAAGCCACCATACCACAAGACCCAGTACCCACAAATGCTGAAACCCCTCAAGCTGAACGAAGAAAGTCGTTGAGGACATCGACTTCTTCGAAGGGGAGGATAGATGTAGAAAGTAGTTCTAAGCAAGACAAACCATGAAGAACTAAATTATGATAATATTTATTAATTTTGATTTTATATAACTATAGGTCTAAAATTTTTGTACTTCTTTCCTTCAGGCTAATGGATCTATGACTAGAAGGGGAATTGGAAAATGGTAGGTCTACACCTCAAAGGAGAGGCACTTGATGTCATGCCTTATTTAGTGATTTTTGATGAATTGGATGGGTTCACTAGGAAACATTTGTATGGTTGTTTTGATGCCTAGGTTGGGAGTTGTTTGATGTGTTCTTTTTATTTCATTCACATTCACCTAGTTTGGCCAAATGCAACTAAACCTAACTATATGCAATTTTAATCAAATGAATACAACACAATAAAATGTAGAAGATAAATGGATGTAATGCTTGATTATTAAAAAAATTTCATGATCTTACTCAATTTGGATGGCTGATGTGAAATATTTTTGCTTATTGTAGGCGACATCGGACTTTCCAGGACGATATCGGACATCCAATCTGGTATCGATAGGTCTGATATGATATCGTTAGGTTTGATCTAATAAAAGGCCTACAAATTCACAATTTGACACAAAAATATAGATTTTGCAACATAATATAAATTGAATTAAGCATGTGATAAAATATATACACTCATTACTTGTAATATCTAAAAAGAAACAATGTGAGTCTAAGCTTATAAATGCAAAATAGTAGAATGAAATGATATGATGGTGAACACCTGGTATGATAAATGAAACTAATACTTAGGTAAACTGATGAATAGAAGGTAAAATGCTATGTAATTAAAGATCAGGTGAGAAATATACAAACAATATTCAGAAACTACCTCCACGTGATGTGCAGGTAATATCACATTTGTTTTGACGATATAGGACATCCGATCTCGTATCGTACCAACCAATGTGCCATATTGGATCTCCAAACCTACAAAAGAATGTAAAACTTACAATATGCACTATGACACTAAGGATGCAATAATTATTGAGAGCCAAGGAGAATCCAGGGAGAGTGTCTGGATTAAATAGTTAAGGTGAGTTAGGTGGGTTGGGCTAAAAAATAAGGAGAGTTATGATCTCTCCCAATATGGACGAGATCGGCTGATCCGATACCGTAACGTCCGTGTCGTTGGCCAGGTATGGAAAAGGGAGGTTAATTTTTTTTTTTTTATTTTGCTATTCTAGGAATTTTTTAGTTTTGGACAATATTGAACATCCGATCTTATACAATTAAGTTCGATATCTTACAATGAAGTCTGATATCGTCAGGAGGTTAAAAATAAACTTTATATGAGCACGTAAATTGAGGTAGGAGGTTAGCAAGTGGTTTTAATTAATTTTTAAATATTTTTGACTTAGGGTAAATTGACATGGGTCAATTTTAGACTATTACATTTTGCCCCATATTTAGCGCATTTTTGAAAAAAATGCATTAAATAAAAGATGGAACGCTTTACAAGAAAGCAAACATTTATTGCAAAAATTATTGAAGTTTGAAGTTTTACTATAAATTGCATTGTGTGATACCCCCTTTGAGTTTTTACATCAAATTTTGCGTTTGGTAGAAAACTCAAAATTTTTGAATTGAAGGTAAAATGAATAAAATAGAAAAGGTTACGGTAAACCTAATTCATTTTCTTTTTCATTGTTGCTAAACTGTTGCTCTAGAGAGAAATTGGCCGAGGTAACACACCGAGCGGATGAGGTGCAAAAACGGACATGGAACATAAGGGTAAGTATTTTAGACCTCTTTAGCTTAAATTTTTCATGTTTTAGTATCTAATTTGTTCAAATTTTGGATTTTTAAGGCATGGCTGCCATCACGCAGTTGTTTTAGCAATATCGAGTTGTTTTGGCAATATCGACCCTATTTTGGCGATATCAGATTGTCTGATATTTTCAAAATAGGTCTGATATTATCAATATTAGCCATATTTTGGTGATACCAAAATATGTGATATCATAAAAATAGGTCTGATATTGAACAATTAAGTTTGATATTGCAAAATTAAGTCTGATATTGAAAATTAAGTAAGATTACTAACTTTGATTTTTTTATTACTTTGTTTGTTAATAGAAACCAGTTTTGAATAACAGGGAGTGGAGATACGAAGGTCTATAGGAAGACTTGAGTGTCCTTATAGATGCAAATAGGGGCACTCTCGAGGCTATGATATTGAGACATGTGGTAGAAATGCCATAAATATCGATTGATTTGAGGCTACTAACGACATTGGTCTAGAGGTGGCATCCGAGGTTTTCATGTTTTTGGTTATCGATGGGGATATGGCCCCAAAACTAGAGGATATCTGATAGATACTCAGGGTGCCTATCTATTAGTTTCATAATGACACTGAGAGGGGGGGTGAATTAGTGTGGCTCTTTATAGCTTAAAAAAACTTCAACTCTTAAAGCCAAAACAATGAAAAATTAAAACCACATAAAGAAAATATAACAAGAGAGCATCACACAACACAAGATGTATCGAGGTTCACCATTTTTGGCTACTCCTCAAAAATTGACTGTTTGGACTCCCATCCAAATCCAGCCTTTGCAAAATATCAAATTTACAATCAATTTACCAGCATCCACTAGAAGGAGCACCAACCTCTAATTTATCTGCACCAACAGAAAGGAGCACCAACCCCTAATTTATCTACACCAATAGAAAGGAGCACCAACCCCTAACTTATCTACACCAATAGAAAGGAGAACCAACCCTTAATTCCAAGCACCAACTTGGACTGCAATTTTGAAACTATAAGATTGACATAAAAATGTCTTTGCTTTATACAAGACCCTGACTGGTCTATTGCTAACCCAACCTCTCTCACTATTCACCAAAACATCACACACACTTGAGGCTCTGCTTACTGCACTTTTATAGCACTCTTACAGCCCTCTTGTTGCGCTTCTTACTGCATTCTTATGGCTCTCATGACTCTGCATAATGCTCTCTTACGACACTCTTCCAACCCTCTTTTTGTAGCACTTTCACCCTCTTTTAGTAGCACTTTAATTCTCCACGTAGACCTCCTTTTATAACAAAATTTTGATTCTATTTTTAACTTCCATATTTTCACATGTAGCTTATTAATAGAAACTTCTATATGTAACTTCCTTTATCTCATAGTATTCTTTCATGCATCCTATTAATAGTTACGGCTCAAGTTTGGTCTTTGACTGATGACTTTCAGTTTAATCGTCGCTCGATGATTACACTCCGTAACTGGACTTGTAATTGTCATTCTGACTTCAGTTCACTGTTCTTATTTTAGCTGCATGATTTTTATCTGTAACTGCACCTGTAACTGACGTACTAACTTCGGTTAACTCTTCTTATTTTAGCTACATGATTTTCTTCTGCAACTACACCTGTAACTGTCGTATAACTTCAGTTAACTCTTCTTATTTTAGATTCATGTTTTTCTTTTGTAACGGCCCCTATAACTGCCATAGAACTTCAGTTAACTGTCACATATCTTATTTTGGCTGGGTTCTTTTCTTAGCTCGTGCCAAAGTGACCTGTCGTGAAATCACGACACTTCTGCCTCTTTGTCCTCTTCTCGGCTTTTGCCCGTGAAAACACATGTCGCGATTTCGTGAAACTTTCACCTCCTTGCTACTCTTCTTGGCTTCAACCTGCAAAAACACATGTCACGATATCGTGACACTTTCGCCTCCTTGCTACTCTTCTTGGATTGTACTAGCAAAAACTCAACATGTCACGAAATCACGACACTTCTGCCTCCTTGCTACTCTTCTTGGCTTCAACCCACGAAAACACATGTCATGATATCGCGACACTTTCACCTCCTTACTACTCTTCTTGGCTTGTACCAGCAAAAACTCAACATGTCACGAAATCGTGACACTTTTGCCTCTGTACTCTTCTGTTTGCTTGTACCCACAAAAACTCAACATGTCGTGATATCATGAAACTTTTGCCTCTGTACTCTTCTTCTTTACTTTTGTCGCAATATCACGACACTTCTGCCTTCTTACTTTCTCTCTCCTCCTTAAGTCGCGAAAATTCGACATGTTGTGAAATCATGATGCTTTGTCTCCTTTCCTCTTTCTCTTGCCTTCGGTTCACAAAAACCCGACATGTGATATCATGACACTTTTTCTCCTTAGCTCTTTCTCTTGCCTTCGGGTCACGAAAACCCGACATGTCACGATATCGTGACACTTTTTCTCCTTAGCTCTTTCTCTTGCCTTCGGGTCGTGAAAACCCGACATGTCACGATATCACGACACTTTTTCTCCTGGACTCTCTCTCTTGAAATATGTCATGAAATCATGACACTTTTTCTTTCGGACTCTCTATCCTGCAACATGTCGTGAAATCGCGACACTTTTTCTTTCGTAAAAACTTCCTTACAATATGTCGTGAAATCGTGACACTTTTTTGTCCGTACAATCTCTCTTGCAATATGTCGCGAAATCGTGACACTTTTTCTTTCGGACTCTCTCTTCTGCAATATGTCATGAAATCATGACACTTTTTCTTCTGTACAGTATCTTTTGCAATATGTCGTGAAATCATGACACTTTTTCTACTTGTCATTCTTTCTTCCAACATGTCGCAAAATCATGACAGTTTTGCTTGCTTGCGCTTTCTCTCCGAACATGTCATGAAATCATGATAGTTTTTCTTGCTTGCACTTTCTCTCCGAACATGTCACGAAATCATGACATTTTTACTTGCTTGCACTGTCTCTTCGAACATGTCATGAAATCATGACAGTTTTGCTTGCTTGTGCTTTCTCTCCAAACATGTCGTGAAATCATGATAGTTTTGCTTGCTTGCGCTTTCTCTCCGAACATGTCACAAAATCATGATATTTTTTTTGTTTTCTCTTTCTCTCCGAACATGTCATGAAATCATGATAGTTTTGCTTTCTTCTCAACATGTCACGATATCGCGACTATTTTTCTTTCTTGTCAACATGTCGCGATATCGTGATAGTTTTTCTTTCTTGCCAACATGTCGCAATATCACGACAGTTTTCTTCCTTGTGATTTTCTTTTGATTTTTAGCATATGGGCCACTTCGGTCTTCTTAGACAACCTGTAGCAACTTCACCCAAACATTAGAAACATCCTCATAAGCATTTAAAAGCACTGCACATACTCTGAGTAACCTCTAAACTCCTATCCACTGCATCACTGAACTCTTGTCCACTGCATCAACTGATCTGTCTGACTGTGTTGACAACAATGACAATACTGTTCCTGCACCTTGCTCAACACTATCAAGGGCATGTTTATAGCTCTATCAGGTAATAAGGGCTAGACAATGCAATAATTATCTGGGGATTTGATATTCTTTCTCAAGAAGGGCAGAGTTAGCATTGATAGACTTGGCCAGATAGTTGGGGTCTCTCGACTGATAGTGGTACTCAGTGGTACAATGGTAGGGTTACTATTATGCCATCTCAATGATTGCCACCTACCATGGACTCTAGAAGAGGTCATAGCCGATATGAGGGATCAGGTCTATGGTTTGCATGGGGTTCATACATTTTGTGTCGGATGTATAGGACTCTCCATAGGGTTGTATACAGGGGAGACACAACATTGGTGCTTACCTCATTTCTACAAGTATGATACTGGGAGCACATAGCATTTAGGAGACACATAGGACTACCATTGACAGGGGTAGAGTATGGGAGGCCCAAAGTGTTTTAATAGCATTTACTAAGTGGACATCATGGGTGGATTAGCCTTGACATAGCGAGGAGGCTTATAGATGAGTTGAATCTAGATGATATTTGATGGAGATCATGGAGAGAGCTTCCAAGGTGGGGAGACGATGGTTTTGAGTTGGATCACATGAGGTGAGTTATCTAGCTTTGGATGGAGTAGGGGGAGGTAGATTTGCACCATGTATACTAGGTTCTATGATATTTTGGATTGAAATAGTACATCCCTATAACTAGGGATGTCACATTCTTGAGGGTGACCCAAGACACCATGATAGTGAGTGGTGCTCCAGATATGTCTTGCTTCATGGATCCTTAGTCGGATGATGTTGTGGTAGCCACATAAAATGGGGATGATGATGCAGTTACTTCTAGGTGAAGTAGGGAAAAATGGTGCACCTAATTATGAGCAACAATATATGTCTCTATCTCCTATCGCTTATGAGCATCAAATGGAAGCATGCATGTGAAAATGAGGTAATACCAAACAATAAGGAATGAAATGAAACAAGTATCCTTATTATTAATTTGGTGGATCAAATCCAAGGTTACATAGAATTCCCCTTGAGGGCTCAAATTTGATACAATTATTACAAATTTTGGGTACCCAAGGATCAAATCCTTCAAGAAATTTGGGTGCACATCTAGTGTCCTTCCTCGTACCCACAATCGAGGTGGGTAGGCCAATGCAGTAGCTGCTTGTATATTTGATCTTTGATGTATTTTTTTCCTTCCAAATACCTTCTAGGAACCTTCACCTACACACAAGGAAGCCAAAAGTGTCAAATAGCAAGTGCATGTGATGGAAAACATTCAATCCCCACAGGCACCAAAAGACTAGTAAAGGGCATATATATTCAAAATATATCAAATCAACTCATAATGACTTGAAATTTTATGGAGATGTTAAATAGGAGGTTTTGAAGGGATATCACCAAAAATAGATCTAAAATTGCATCCGTAGACCCCTAGATTTTGCATCGCCCGTCTACAACCTACGAAGACCAAGATAAACAATTCATGCTCCTGAACATGTTTAAAACTCATGAAACTTGGAAAGAATACATAAATAAAAATTTTAAGACTACCAATGTGGTTATATTTTCAAAATCATGTGTAAATCCATCTATATGCACTTGGGATGCCCGGATGGGCCCTACGAACCTGCAAAAACTTCAAAATGCGATATCTTGGCCAATATAACTCCAAATTACACGACGTTTAACTATAGCATCCTATGATAGTCTATAATAAGCATAAAAAATAATAATAAATAAATTGTGCATAGATTTCTCCTCGTCCCATGGGGGACGGTGGTGACTACAACTAATTATAGGGCACCCTAGGGGGATACCCACCAATTCTGCACACCTTTTGCTACCAATCCCACTAAGGAATAGTCCTAAATATTCTAATGGGTATTTTCATCAAATTTGGTGAAGAAATTCACCCGGATGGTAAAGTTATGCCCAAAAGACCCTCTTGAAGTCACCCGGTAACCTCCTTCGCTAAGGAGAGATTCCGAGGGAAAGAGAGCACAATAAAGTGAGGGGAAATCTCGGTAGAACTCCATTGTATATCCTATAACTCATCTCCCTATGTTATTTATGTGGACCTTGTATCCATTTTATAGCCCAAAGGGGCTTATGTGCAAAAAGGCATGCAAGGGCATGCATGGCAGGAGGTGCCATTTGTCAAAAGGGAGGCATGCACTGGATGTGGAAGAGAATCTCCATTTTTGGCCTCCATTATGAAGCATGTCATAAGGATGAGTGTCCTCTGACCCGTATGCTTCAATTGGTGAGGTAAATGGCAGTTTCTAGGTGCCTTTTGTCTTAGATTTTACTTTTTCTTGGTCAAACTTGCTCACCATCCCACCTTGGGATGATGGCTTACCACCGTCCTAGGGTGGGATGGTAGGAATCTACCACAATCCCAGGGTGGAACAGTGGTGAATTTTGGGCCAAAACCTCCCAAAATTTGGCCATAAGCCTCCAAAACCTCACCCGTAGTGGCTAGAACCATTGTGTGCCTTTTGAGGGCTACCCAAGGGGTCATATGGTGTCAATTTAGTCATTTTTTGTGGATGCCTAATCGGATTGACCATATTTTAGTGTCTACATATACCCATTTTTTGAGATGCATTGTGTGTAGCATAACGCTAAGCAAAAATAGATGACTAAAATGTTCAATGATTAAGGTTACTTGATAACCTAACCAACTTTATATGCCCCAATTGTGGAAAGAGAATGTGTTCTTGAATCCTCACTTCTGACTCAATAAAGACATTGGTATTGGTTTCTCTTCAGATTCTAGGTATGCTTAGGGGACTTATAACCCTATGCATTAGAGAAAACCAAGTATTTTGGTAACTTTTGAGGTTACCAACAGGCAAGTTCATCTGCACTGTTATGTGCTTAATTGAGATATTTGCTTGTTTTCTACCCCAAGTAGGGGCATGATTGTCTTTGTCAAAGATTCATTGGACGAATGCAACTTGCATGATTGAGTGTTTAATTATTGATTTTTGATTATGAATTTGTTAAGCATGACTACCCCCTCAAGCAATGACTCGATGAGGTAATTACCAGTGAGAAAAGCGACAAGTCGCTTGACCCAGATAACGTTTGTTAAGGTTGCCTTCAGTTGTTCTCATTGAAAAATGGCACAATTTTTAAAGGATTTGGATGATACTATGGAGATTTCATGGAAGCAAAGAGTTGAAAACATACTTACCATGGGGTGGTCTAGCCATAATGGCCTTCTTAGGGAGTGAAGTAGTAACTTTTCCATGCATCCATGAGGATTTTGCATTCCATATTGACCCTAAATGAATTCCATAATATTTGACTTGTTTTGGTGGGTTTTGAACCCTTTTCTTTGGATTTTGTGTTGTTTTGTTATTTTTTTTGTAATGGAAATGTGAAACCATTATTGCAATGTAAAAAATGGATTAAATGATATGGCATGTTAAAGAATGTAGGTGAGGTTTTTAGGAGACTCAAACACTCTAGATGATGTGATAAAACGTTGTATACTGACTATGCAAGACATTTTGACAAGGTATGAATATGCTAGGACGACCAAGGTACGTCATATCCCTATGTGTGCAAGTGAGTTCATTCCTATGAAATTCATAAAGATACCACCATTTCTAGATAGGCTATCCACCAAACCTGGAATGAGGATCACCCTATGAATGTCACAATCTTGGGTTTTGTACTTAGTAGGACTAGACCACTAGGCAATCTAGGTTACAAAAGCTAGCTTGTCCACATGGAAACATTGGTCTGCACACACACACACACAAGGCTAATGTGATATACATATCATCATGTGGGAGGCTACCACCATTTCTAGATAGGCTATCCACCAAACCTGTAATGAGGATCACCTAAATGGTTTGTCAAATGCTGATAATTCCAGGGATTCAAGCTCAAGCTCCCTTCTTTTCTTAAATTTTATTGGGATGCTTGCTCATGGGTAGTGATGATAATCACTATTTTTTTTTTCTTTGAGCAAGGGATTTGGGATTAGTGATGCAAACCACTGTTGAATTTGCTTTTGATATTTGCTTTTTGCTGATTTTTTATATTTTTGGTATGGGAATTTGTGGGAATTGGGATTTTTGATAGTGGTGAAAACCACTATTTATTTTTGGGAATTGGGTAGGGAAGATGCTTGTCCTTTTGCCAAATCTTAGCATTCTTGAACCATTAATACAGGGGGATGAGCAGGATGACCTTTTTGCTTAAGGTAACCTAGACCACTTCATGGATTTCATATTTCTTTGCACAAAACTTGGATTATTAATGTTTAATCATGTTTGGGATTTGATGTACACAAGGCATAATCAATGCAAGACTCTACCTCCTAAAAATCAAGCTAGCATTCTACAAAACCTGAAGACAAGCTAGAAATGGTCGAGTGAGAAAAAATCCTAATGACATTCTAAAAAAAATGACTAGGTGAAGGGGTGGACACAAATATGGAATGTGAAAAATATGGATGAAAATGATAATTACGGCATTGAACTATGAGTACTTTCACAACATTGATTTTGAGCGATAATTAGTGTACCATCATGGTGCTAGACATGTATGAGCAACTCTAAAATGTAAAGTGCTAATGATGAATATGCCTAAATGCAAGCAACAATAAAATGCAATGGGATGCAATGTGATGTGATGCAATATTTTTGAATTTTTGAAATTTTGATTGATATATATGTATGAAAGTGCAATGCGATGCAATGTTTTTGTATTTTGATGTTTTGATGATGTTTTTGAATTTTTGATTGATTGATATATATATATATATATATATATATATATGTGTGTGTGTGTGTGTGTGTGTGTGTGTGTGTGTGTGTGTACCTGTGACCAACGGGCTTATTGGGGGCCATTTGGGAATTTGGGGGGACCAAAGGGCTTATGGATGCCTTTGGGGCTTTTTGGTTGACCTAGATGGTTCTAGACCATCTAGGAGCATTTAGGTTGACCAAGCAGGATATAGGCACCCTTGGAGCATTTTTGGGTGACCTAGACAGTTCTAGATCACCTAGGAGCATTTTAGGTTGACCAAGCGGGATATATGTACCCTTGGAGCATTTAGGGGTGACCTAGATGGTTCTAGACCGCCTGGGAGAATTTTAGATTGACCAAGCAGGATATATGCACCCTTGGAGTATTTAGGGGTGACCTAGACGGTTCTAGATTGCCTAGGAGCCTTTTAGGTTGACAAAGTGGGATATAGGCACCCTTAGAGCATTTATGGGTGACGTAGATAGTTCTAGACCGCCTAGGAGCCTTTTAGGTTGACCAAGCAGGATATAGGCACCCTTGGAGCATTTAGGGGTGACCTAGACGGTTCTAGACCACCTAGGAGCCTTTTAGGTTGACCAAGCGGGATGTAGGCACCCTTGGAGCCTTTTGTAACTTTGCTTACTTTGTGTTCTTAGGAGGAAGGTGCAATACCTTGTATACCCCCAGCATTTACTATGATTGATGTGATATTATTGACTTGACTAGGAGGAGCAATAGGAATTGACCCCCCCTATTTTAGCAAGGAATCTGGGTAATTCTATTGTCTTGAGGGGGTAGAATGAGTGACCCACTTGTGGATAAAGCTCCCTCATCAATATGATCTTGGACCTTACATATAAAAACATGACAAGTGCTAATTTCATGCCCTCTCATTTGATGATAGAGGCAAGAATGATCCTCCCTATATAGTTTAAATCTAGGTCTATTTGGGTTGAACAGGGGTATATATGGTAAGACAATTGCCTCTGTATCTTTTAGGTTGTGAAAAATGGTCATCATGGGCTCAGATAACGAAGTCTAGGTATGACATTGATGTCTTAAACAAGGTGAACATGTTTGACTCATTTTATGAGATGATGAGGTTGTATGTGTCTTAGTCAATTGTTTAGGTTGCTCTTATTGACTACGATATATAGGTAACAGATGTTGCACTATGTCAATTTGTTGGTTGTTGATTTGAAGATCATTCTTTTCAAACATATCATGTACCAAGTTAACTTATGCACATCATGCCCCTTATGCTTATGGTATTTGTATTATAGGTCTTTATGATATCTGTAGGGCTTAGGTGCATAGGGGTCAAAAAGTCGATTCTCAGGTAAAGTAATTGCCTTTGCTACGTAGAGTCACTCAAATAGAGAGTCCCTGGACTCATTAATGGGCATAAATTGTTGCTTAGGGTGATGTTGTTGGTTTAGCCCTTGATTTGTTTGAGACTTAACATTAGACTGTGTAGTAGTGGGCTGGTCCTGACAATTAAGGGGTTGAGGTTTTGGATGACTCAACCATAACTAAATGCTTGTGAGCCAATCCATGATCTGTTGTAAATCATTCTGTTGGTGACTCACTTGTAACTCCACATTGGCTAGCCTATCCAAGATATGTTATGGTACTAGTGGAGGGGATGACTAAATGGCTATTGAGGGAGTTGGATGGCAACTTATATGTGGTGGAGGTGAACTAGATGTGGGAGCTAGGAGATAATTGATTGAGGGTGGATCAAAAGTCCCTAATATCTGAGTAGATGTAGATTCTTCATGATGATTGGAGCTAGCCATTATATTCACATGTTCTTGTTCTTTATTTATCTCATGCTCATGTTCCAACTCAAATTTCTCAACTGTGGTAGTTGGGTTACCCCCACTTTGTTCTAGGGGGTACATTGCTCTTGATCTTATGGAGATGTTGAGTGACATGGAGTAGGTTGAACCAAATCCATCAATGGTATCTCCTATGGTGTGGATGGGATTTTGGATGGAGTCAAAATTTGCATAGATGGATTCAAAGGACTTTGGTTCTCTGTCATCACATTGATCATTCCCACAAACTCATGAGAATATGCATTTACATTTGGACAAGTCATGGCTACCTCATAAACTTATCCAAGGTGATCTTCTTGGCCCCCCTGCTTGAGGGGTGCATCAAAAATGCTATCAATGGGTGGCAACTCGATAGGAGGATGACCCAGATATTTGATTGACTCGATGATAGGTGTGAATGCAATGTTGGGTACTATGCACTCATCGAGTTCTAGGTAGGTGAATTGAATTGTGTCCTCAACTATGGTGGATGAAGATGGTATGATAGGATTTGATTCATCTGTATCAATAGTGGGCTCTTCCTCATTTTTGGTAGGAGTGAAAAGACCTTATGTAGGTGTACTGATGATAGTTATGGAAGCTTTTGTAGCTAGCTCTTCTGATTATTCCTTTCTTGAAGAGATAGAGGATGGTACTAGCGAGCGATGGTGAAGGTAGCTTCACGACTAACCATGGGGTTGAATCTGGACTCTGAATAAGGTCATTGGATTTAGTTTCCAAATGCTTGGGTGACACTATAGACCTTTGTGGATGATCCACCTACTTATAATACTTGAAGGTTTATGGGTCAACATGGACCACATGGACCTTACAGTCATCAATGTATTTAATGCATTGAAGCACTATACATGGAATAGATTCCATGTCTCTTATCCATGGCCTTCCAAGCAGTATGTTGTATTGTCTGGCACCCTCCAATATGTAGAATAATGTAGGCACAATATTTTTTCCAACTTCAACAAGTAGGATTATTGTGCCCATAGTGGAGGATAAAGCATCGTTGAATGCTTGCAAGGTGAACTTGGATGGTGCAATGCGCGAGGGTGGGAGGTTGAGCTACTTTAGTGAAGTTGTGGTAATAATGTTTATTGAGGAACCTGTGTCAACCAATACTCACTTATAGGGGAGCCTATTGATGCTTGCAATTATGTGCAAAGCAGGATCTGGTGAACTGGTAGGCATGGGCTTGACCTCATTATTTTGAAAGGATATAATAGGATTCTTGTACATTTGCATGTATTCCATAAAGTTGGTGAAAGCATTAGAGTTGTGAGGTTACACCTCAATGGAATCCAAGATCCTCATGAAAGGTTCTCAATATTTGGAGGACTGTAGTAGAAGCTCGCTCATGGTCACTTTGGCTGATGGTGCATACAAACTTCACACAAGCCTACTTTGGGTTTCTAACACTTGTTGTATGGGAGTTCTAGGTGGTGAAGACCACGATGTAGAGAGAGTGTAGACCTCCCTACTAGGCCTCTTGGAAGGTTGACTATATCTGGTTTGGGACTGGAATCGATGTTGGCTAATCGAATAATCCACTTGATAATGTGGATAACCCATTGATGTTTTCTTGGTAGAGGTACTTTGGTGTTTGGGTCTTCTATGTGAGGAGTGGACCTCATGACGACATTCAGGGTGTCGTTCAGGAATGATGAGATCCTCAGGATAATAGAAAAGGTGACTACTATCAGGGCTCCATGTAGGAGTTAGGAGATACTCATACCTATAGTTATGGTGCTCAAGGCCTCTCCTAAAGTTTTTTACTCCACTAGCTCATGATCGAGCTCGGCCATGCATAGTTGTCATAATGTGTTGACTAGGAAAACCTTGAAGGAAACCCACACTAAAGAAAATTTTGACTTTCAAAAAAGGTTGTGTTATATATCAAAATGATCAATGTGATGAGCTGATCATAATGGGCTATGTATCCAAAATTTAATTTTTGGATCAAAATTTTGTATTTTTGGAATATTTGGCCAACCGGGGCCCTGTGGGGAAATGCCCACTTTTGGGATTTTTTGGGAAATTTTGAAAAATGAAGAGTTAGGACTCAAAATTTTTGGGAGAGGTGTAGAAGGGTCTAACTAGAACAACAAAACAAATTTGGAAAGTTTTGGAACCCTAGTTTTCACAATATTAGGGTTAGGGTTTGATCCCAGATAACAAAGAAACCCACAAAGCAGACAATATGATTATCTTTTTACTGATTAAATGTGTGTCCTAAATTGGTTTCAGTGTGTTGTTTTGTTGTTTCTATTTTATATTATTTTATAATTAGAATGAGGGAACTCAACCAAAGTGGTGACTAGGGACACTAGTGCCAAACATGATTTCTCAAAAGAGTCTAGGGTACATCGCTTAAATCCCAATGGGGGGTTCGCCTAACTCTTCCACTCTCAAACAATATTTCCAATAGTGGGAGGTAGTTTGAACATTAGTGACATATTCCATATTGAGATATTTCCCTATCCTATCTAAGATATATATGGGCAAGTTGGTGGAAGGATATGAAATCCAACGTCACTAGTATGAATTTGGGGTTGGTGATGAAATACAACCTTACCAATGTTATAGTGGAACATGCAAGTGCGTGTGGTTCCTTTTAATCCCAATAAAGTAAGAAAAGAAGAATTCAATGATACTTCACTAAATGCATGCAAATAAGTGTGTTTTACTTTCAAAAAGTTAGGATAAAGAACCTACAAATGTAACTTATGAATGCACAACCCTAAATGATAACTTACCCATTGGGTAAGCCACAAGCAGTCAAGCCATAAAGATGCATTGCTACTGTAAATTTATTTCGATTTTTCTTCTTCCTTTTGTTGCTTTATGTTATAAAAAAATTAAAATATGGATTTTAACCTTTATATACAAACAAATTATGCAAGAAAAACCAATTTTTACAGTCTCTAAAAATGCAGCAGAAAAAACAGAGGGTTTAGGCACTCACCTTATCAGTTTTGAGACCTCCAAATTTTGGATTTTTGGGAAAAAATTTCTTTATTTCTTCTATGCTCCAATATGGGATGATTAGAAGCCCTACCACCATACTAGTGTGGGATGGTTAAGCCACCATCCCAGGGTGAGCTAGATAAAGGTTTTGCCACCGTTCCAGGGTGGGGAGGGGAGCACCTGAACACAAAAAGGGAAAAATTTGCAAAAATGAGGTCATATTTTCACCCAAAGCACAAGGAACATGGGTCCCACCATGATATACACTAAATTAGGGAAAAATTGTGCACCTAATTATGAGCGACAATATATTTCTCTATCTCCTATCGCTTATGAGCATCAAATGGAAGCATGCATGTGAAAATGAGGCAATACCAAACAATAAGGAATGAAATGAAACAAGTATCATTCTTATTAATTTTGTGGATCAGATCCAATTTTACATAGTAGTACCATTTAGGGCTCAAATTTGATGCAATTTTTAAAAATTTTGGGTGCCCAAGGATCAAATCCTTTAAGAAATCCAGGTGCACATCCAGTGTCCTTCCTCGTACCCACAATCGAGGTGCGCGGGCAAATTCTGCCATTGCTTATATATTTGATATTTTATGTATTTTTTTCCTTCCCAATGCATTCTAGTAACCTTCATCTACACACAAGAAAGCCAAAATAATCAAATAGCAAGTGCGTGTGATGGAAAACATGCAATCCCCACAGGCACCAAAAGACTAGTAATGGGCATATATATTAAAAACATATCAAATCAACTCAGAATGACTTGAAATTTTATGGAGATTTTAAATAGGATGTTTTGAAGGGATATCACCAAAAAAATATCTAAAATTGCATCCGTAGGCCCCTCAATTTTGTGACACCTGTCTGCAACCTACGAAGACCAAGATAAACAATTTATGCCCCTAAACATGTCCAAAACTTATGAAAATTGGATAGAATATATAAATACACATTTTAAGACTACGCATGTGGTTAGATTTTCAAAATGAGGTGCGGATCCATCTACATGCACCTGGGGTGCCCGGATGGGCCCTATGAACCTACAAAAACTTCAAAATGTGATATCTCAGCCAATATAACTCCAAATTGAATTAAATTTGAACTATAGCATCCTATGATAGTATATAATAAGCCTAAAAAAATTTAAAAAATTGTGCACATATTTCTCCTCATCCCATGGGGGACAGTGGTGACTGTAACTAATTAGAGGGCACCCCGGGGGGGATACCCACCTATTATGCACACCTTTTCCTGTGAATACCATTGGGGAATGGTCCTAAACACTATAAGGAGTATTGTAATAAAATTTGGTGAATAAATTCTCTTGGATGGTGAAGTCACCCGGTAACCTCCTTCGCTAAGGAGAGATTTCGAGGGAAAGAGAGCACAATAAAGTGAGGGGAAATCTTGGCAACACTCTATTATATATCCTATAACTCATCTCCCTATGTTTTTTGTGTGGACCTTGTATCCATTTTATAGCCCAAAGGGGCTTATGTGCAAAAAGGCATGCAAGGGCATGCATGGCAGGAGGTGCAATTTGTCAAAAGGGAGGCATGCACTAGATGTGGAAAATAATCTCCATTTTTGACCTCCATTATGAAGCATGTCATAAGGATGCAGTACCCTCTATCCCGCATGCTTCAATTGGTGGGGTAAATGGCAGTTTATGGGTGCCATTTGTCCCAAATTTAACTTTTTCTTGGTCAAACTTGCTCATCGTCCCACCTTGGGATGATGGCTCACCACCATCCTAGGGTGGGATGGTGGGAATCTGCCACCATCCTAGGATGGGATGATAGTGAATTTTGGGCCAAAACCTCCCAAAATTGGGCCAGAAGCCTCCAAAATCTCACCCGAAGTGCCTAGAACCACTGTGTGCCTTCTGAGGGCTGCCTAAGGGGCCATATGGTGTCAATTTAGTCATTTTTTGTGGATGCCTAATCGGATTGACCATATTTTAGTGTCTACACTAGGTATCCATAGTGGTATGCTAGCATCCATCCCACACAGATCACTAGGCCAAGGGGTGTGATCCACTAGGCAATCGAGTAGGTTTCTCGACAGTGATGCACTACTAGCCAGCAATAGAGGAGGACACAGGTACCCCCTAGGAGAGAGAGACCTCACACTAGGGGAGGGCATCTGATCCAGAGGACATCTAGATCATATAAGATCTCCTTGGGATAGGAGAGGGGTCTAGGAGGGAGGAGGAGGAGAGGAGAGCATCTCCTCAGTAGGAGGAGAGACCTGACTCACTTGGGAAGGGTGTGATGATAGAGGAGGGAGAGAGTAATGATATGGTAGCTCTATGGGTAGAGAACATGAGTCTGAAGACTCAGGTCTAGACTCTAGAGGTGGAGCTCATAGAGGCTCGGGCTCAGGTGGCTCAGGGAGCTAGGGTTCCTGCTCCGACATCTTCCTAGTCGACTCGATCAGGAGGAGTAGTTCAGGGAGAGCTAGCTCGGGCTCTTCAATGGGTAGGTTTCTATCAGGGATTGTACTTTGTGGTAGTGCCTATGGAGCAGAGACAACCATTACCCATGGAGTTGGTGACTTTGAGCCACTCGAGATCAGTGTCTCGCTCGATGACCAGGGCTACTACTATAGGGGATAGAGTTTTGACCACCATGACCCCCTGGTGGGGATGATGATGCTCAGAGCTCTAGAGGCTCAAGAGGATGAGAGGGATGATAGACTAGGATAGTTTTTGTGATATATCCCTTAGTGATTGAGTATGCCAATTTTGGAGATTGTGGCATACCAGTTCGACTTCATTTTGTACTTATATTTTGATTATATATATATTGATCCTTTTTGTCTATGCGACTTTGAATGATTTGATTTATTGGATGATTTATTATATTTTCTTATGATGGTTGTGTTACATAATATTTGTAATCATGCTTTGATTTTTGAACATTTTTTATCATGCTTAACATAAAAGAAATGATTTTTGTAAAGTATTTTTGAAAGATAAAAGATGTTTTTGTGCGATGATAAAATTGATGGATTAGCAATGAACCTCAAAGGATGTTGTGTTGTTATATGACCATTGGTGGAGATCAATGCTCGCTAGGTCATGAAGTGGATCCTATTGTGAGGAAGTTTTGTATTGCTAATACCAAAAATATTGTGGGCTCAAGAGTAACCTTGAGGCTTATGATGATGAAAGAGGATGTCGATTTTTTAAGAGAAATTGATTTTGAGAAAATAGGTTGATAAAGATTGTATTTGTGAGGGATATAGAGTGATTTAAGCATGAAAATTTGGGAAGGATGACTTGCGCTAGGCATAGAATTCCTAGTATGAAGTTTGAAGGTAAAGTTATTACTAGGAATTATACCATCATCGCGAAGTCAAAAATGCAATGCATGATAAAATGATTATGTATGATTTGAAAATGCAAGTTTTATTTGAAAATAAATAAATCATTGTGTCACATGTTGGAAAATTTTGAAGATAATATATACTATAATTTCTAAAATGAAGTGATTTGTAGGGATTAATGCAAATGGTTACAAACTAATGTTTTCTAGCAAAATTCAAAGAAATATTTTAAATTATTTCAAGGATAAAATCAAATTTATCAAGAACCAGTGTGTGATATGTGAGTTCATTATCCATCTTGATTTACATAATGATACAAAATCTCTCAAGGATCAAATGTGTGTGCTTTGTGAAGTTGATTTACCAATTTTGAGTGAGGTAATGATACAAGCCAACTTTTATGAACCAATGTGTGTGCAAGTGAAAGATTCATTAACCATGATTTTATGCATGCAATTGTACTGAACTACTATGTAATTCAAGTCACCAAAAGCTAGCTAATCCACAAGCAGACATTGGTCTATACAAAATAAGGTCGCTAATGTGATAGACATGTCACCACGCGTAAGGATACCACCATTGCCAAGCTGACTTGATGCCACCTAACCTGTAATGAGGATCACCCCATGGTATTCGAATAATTGAGGAATTCTAGGGATTCAAGCTCATTACCCCCTTCTTTTCTTTTGATTTCTTTGAGTAGGGATTCTTGTTCATTTTTTGTTTTTGAACAAGGGGATTTTATTGCTTTTGTAGTAAAACTACTTTTTCTTTTCTTTTTCTCTTTTTCTTTTTCTTTTTCTTTTTTGGGATACTTGCTCAGATTAGACAAGGAGCAAGGGATTTTATTTGGGTAGGGGGGAGCTTGTCCTTTTTCCAATTCTCAGTATTCTAGACCATGCACATAATAGGATAGCAAGGGAAACTTTTTGCTTAAGGAACTAAGACTACTATGTAGTATCATTTTTCGAATTTGCAAAAATCATTTTAAGATGTGAAATGTGTTCTTGGTTCAAAAAGTAGCAAGACCAGTTCCCAAAACTCAAAATTTTATTTAGTGAAGTAATAGTGATTTTGGTTCAAGAGAGATTTATAATCAAAATGACAAAATCAAGATTTAGTAGAAATGTGAATTAAGTGAGTGGTTCAAGATAAATTTTGAGTTTATCCAAAAGAAAATAAAATATGACTTTGAATTTTGGAAAACAACAAACAATAATGCAAAATGATGACTTAATAACAATTTGACATATTTTTGGAAATTTTTCATATTTTTTATTTTTTTGGTTTGTGATTTGATGAATATATGATAATTGCAAACTAAAATATATGAAGAAGCTATTTACAATTATATACAATGATGGAAATTTTGCTTTTATGCATAATATCTCTTTAGATGCATGATGTTCATTGGCTCTTTGAGATATTTTCCATCCAAAGTAGCCAAGCGATATGCACCTGATCCAAATTTTGTAGTGATGATGAATGGTCCAAGCCAATTAGGTTGAAATTTACCTTTAAGGTCTTTTCTAGCATTAGTATTTTTCTGATTTTCTTTAAGGACTAAATCTTCGATCTCAAAATATCGACTATGAACTTTCTTTGAATATGATCTTTTGAGTTTATCTTGGTAAGCATGAAGATGTTCTAGAGCATGAATGCACTTCTCATCTAGAAGTTCCAACTGACTTAGTCTTCTAGCATGATATTCATCTCCTACTTCGACATCTTGAAGTAGAAGAGCTAAAGAAGGAACTTCTAACTCAAATGGGAAGATGACTTCAGCACCATAAACCAAGACAAAAGGGGAAGCACTTGTAGGAGTACGAACACTGGTTCGATAAGCCCACAAGGTGGGATATAATTGCATATGCCAATCATGGCCTGATTTATTAACCAATATTTTTAAAATCTTGATCAAAGTTTTATTAGATGCTTCAACTTGACCATTTCCTTGTGGATAATATGGAGTGGACCATCGATGTTGAATTTTATATTTTTGACAAAGTTTCTTAATGTCTTTGTTCTTAAAACATGTTCCATTATCATAAATAAGTGTTGATGGAATCCCAAATCTACAAATAATTTGATTAAAAATGAATTTAGAGACTTGGACTCCTATGCAAGAAGCTAGTGGCATAGCTTCTACCCATTTTGTAAAATATTTTGTTGTTGTTATGATGAATTTGTGGCCATCTGAGGAGATGGGATTGATTTTACCAATGATATCTAGGCCCCATTTGGAAAAGGGCCAAGGAGAGGATATGGCTTGAAGTTCTTGAGCAGGAGCATGAACAAGGTCTGCATGTCATTGACACTTGTCACAATGATGCACATAATCATTTGCATATTTTTCCATGGAAGGCCAAAAGTAACCCATCCGTAAGAGTTTTTTAGCAATAGAACTTCCACTAAAGTGACCTCCACAAGATCCATCATGGACTTCACTTAATGCTTTCTTAGACTCTTCTAAATTGAGACATATTAAAATAATACCTTCAAAATATATTTTATATAAAGTATTTCCAATAATTACAAAGTGAACAACTCGCTTACGTAATAACCTACGTTGGTTTCTATCTAATCCTTCTGGAAAAGTCCCTTTTTGGAGAAAGTTAAAAATGTCTATGTACCAAGGTTCTGGAGTTATCTCATTAATTAAAAACACATCTAATGGTTCTAGATAAGATTTAGATGAGGTTGGCTCTTGGAGTTGATGAATGATGATTGTAGCATATTCATCATCCAACTCTAAAGGCAATAGAGAGGCAGTAACTACCATGGCATCTACAGCACGGTTGCTAGTACGAGGGATAGCCTCAAGAGTTACTTTCTCAAATAAAGAGATAAGCTTTAAAACATAATCCTTGTAGGGATGAAGTTTCTCATCTCGTGTTTGATATACATTATTAATTTGATTTATCATGAGTTGGGAATCTCCAAAGACTAATAAAATTTTGATTTTTAGAGCTAAAGTTGCTCGTAACCCAAGGATTAGAGCTTCATATTCTATAGTATTATTTGTGCAAGCAAATTGAAGTTTAAATGATAAGGGAATAAGATGCTTTTGTGGAGATATTAATATGATGCCTACACCTGCACCACTCATACATCTAGCTCCATCAAAATATAAGGACCAAGATTCAGAATGATCTTCTTCTAAGTTAAGACATTCATCAAGAAATTCAATGTTTAAAGGATGAGTAGACTCAAGAGGAGCAACAACAAGTTGATCAGCTATGACTTGGCCTTTGATAGATTTTTGACCAATAAATGTGAGTTCAAACTCACTTAGAGCAAGAACCCATTTAGTTGTGCATCTTGATAAGTAAGGTCTACTCATCAAATATCTTAATGGATCAGATTTAGCAATGACAAATATCTTTTGGCTAAGCATATAATGGCATAGCTTTTGTGTAGAAAACACAACCACCAAGAAAATATTTTCTATGGGTGTATAATGGGTTTCATAACTTATTAATGTTCTACTTATGTAATAAGTGGCTCGTTCTTTCTTATCATCATCAAGTTGAGCCAACATTGCTCCTAATGCAAGCTCAGAAGCAAAAATATATAAAATAAAAGGGCATTATGGTTTAGGTGGAACAAGCACTAGAGGGGTAAGAAGATATTTCTTAAGGGCTTCAAATGCTTCTTGGCATTCATTATCCCATTGAAATGGGATATTTTTCTTAAGTATCTTAAGAAAAGGTCAAGTTTTGTCTACCAATTTGTCGATGAAGTGATGGATAGATTGAAGTTTACCTTGTAGACTCCTTAATTTTGATATATTTTTGGGTGGTGGCATATCAATGATAGCCTTAATTTTGAGGGGATCTATCTCTATGCCATGCATAGAGATAATAACTCCTAACAATTTTCTAGATTTTACTCCAAATACACATTTATTTGGATTTAGGTAAATTTTATATTCTCTAAGTCTATCAAATACTCATCTTAGATTAGTGATATGATCTTCTTCTTTAGTTGAGTGAGCTATGATATCATCCACATAGTCATGTAGAATATCGTACATCATATCATGAAAAATATAAGTCATAGCTCTTTGATAAGTTGCACCTACATTCTTTAAACCGAAGGGCATTACTTTCCAATAGAAAGTTCCCCAGGGTGTAATGAAAGTAGTTTTAGGTTGGTCTTCAGGAGCTATTCTAATTTGGTTATATCCTAAAAACCCATCCATAAGGGATAACATTCCACTTCCAATTGTAAAATCGATAATTTGATCCATGTTTGGGAGTGGAAAATCATCCTTAGGACATGCAACATTGATGTCTCTAAAATCAGTGCATACTCTAATTTTAGTGGCTTCTTTCTTGGTTACTGGAACAACATTTGATATCCAGTTAGCATAATCAATGGCTTGGATAAAAACAACATCCAAAAGTTTTTGTAATTCATATTTAACTAATAATGCTACTTTGGGATGCATTTTTCTAAGTTTTTGTTTTACAGGTTTTGCATCTGGGTGCACCACTAAATGATGCATGACCACAGAAGAGTCTAGGCTAGGCATATCTGCATATGTCCAAGAAAAGACATCAACATATTCTATGAGAAATGCAATATGTTGATTTTGTCTTTCTTCACTTAATTCAGCTCCAATTTTAACTAAGTGAGGGTTGGTTTCTGTCCCAATGTTGACTTGTAGAACATCTTCTACTACAATGTTCAAATCTCTTTCAAAGTTAGGAGGAGGGTGAGACACCCATTTCTTGGAGTTCCTCTAAAGTTAACTTAGCTAATTCTTCTTGTGGGGTAGTTGTTTGAATGTGGGCTATACATGGTATAGACCCATCAAAGAAAAATCCATTCCTCAAAATTTCTTCAAGAGAAACATTGTGAAAAACATCTCCTTCTAAACATTCATCTAGGGAAGCAATCATTTCAGGATATGCTATTGACAACATGTTACAAAAATGTGTTTTCTTACTTGCTTTTAAATATTCTTGATGTTTTAAGTACTCTTCATATGTCACAAGATGGTCATCATCATCAAAAGGGAATGGTTGAGTTTTTGTAGGAATGTAGCCAATACCACATCGGGTAGGCCATTCCTCTATTTCTAAAGGTTCATGTATACCATTTTCAAAAGGACCTAAACCTTTACCTTTATAACCCATGTTACACATCATTTGTTTTGACTTCACATATCCATGAGAAAAATAACATCGAGCAAACCCATCTTGATCAAGTGTAAAACTCATTTGAATATTAATTTTGCCAAGGTCATACCCTACATAGATAAAGGTGCAACTCCCTATATGATAGATGCTTCCTAGCTTTCGTGGCAAGCCCATCATCCGAGGAGATGGTGGTAATTGGGATAAGACAAGGGAGTCTTGTGTAGCAAAATTAGTATGCTCTGAAGTTGTGAGTATTGTAGATAAATCTGGTAAAACTTCATCCAAAAGGGGATATGAAGTAGAAGGATTATCTATTTTAGTTGTGGTACAAGATGATGTGGGTTTAGTTTGTGAAGAAGGATTCTTAAGAGGATTAGGGTTTGTTGAAGATACAATAGGACAAAATGGGACTCCAATTGGTTCTGCCATTGCACACATGTCAAAGGGTCTAGGGTCACCATGGATAGTGACCAATTGATTTTTAAATTCAAATTTAACACATTGATGTAAAGTAGAAGGTACTGCTCTCATTGCATTAATCCAAGGTCGACCTAGAAGAATGTTGTATGATGCAGGGCAAGATACAACAAACATGATCATATCTAAAATTCTTGGACCAACTTGCAATGGGATTGACAATACTCCACAAGTTTCTTGGGTTTCATCATTAAAGGCTTTGATAATCATTTCAGTTCTTTTTAAATCTTCAGTTCTAAATCCAAACCTTTGAAAGAAATCATATGTGCATATATTTAGTGATGACCCATTATCAATCAAGACTCTTTTGACACCCACATCCCCAATTAAGGTTGTAATATATAAAGGATTATCTCTATACATACTTTGAGGAGGAATATCTTTATCATGAAACTCTACATAATTTATCCCTTGGGAAACTACAACATTGACCACAACAGTGGGTTCTATGTCTTGAGGTACCATCATTTTGCTTAAGGTACTCATTAATTCTTCTCTATGTATAGATGAAGTTCTTAAGAGATCTAAAAGGGAAATTCTAGTTGTAATATTAGCTAATTGTTCATTAATATCATAAGGAGGTTTTTGTTGTGGATTTGATAAATTATTTTCTTTTGTGGGTGCTTTTAACACAAATGGAGGTGATTTTTCATTTGTTGTTTGAGTTTGTGATTGAGAATTTTGATTTTGAACTTGTTGTCTAGTGATGGCTCCAATAGTACCCACAATGTTGTTGTTTTGTAAGTGACCAAAGTGAGGTCTAGCATTCACTGTTTGTTCAATTGAAAGTGTTTGTTGAGATGAAGGGCGAGTAGTCATTCTTCTAGGAAATGGTTCTTCTAGAACTAATAAATCTATGATAGGAAGAATTGGATCTGACTCATCTTTAGAACTATTTGAATTATTTGAAGTAATGTCTATTTCACTTTCTATTTCACTTTCTATGTCACTTCTTGTATCTTCTGAAGATGAAGATTGAAAATAATTGTGATTGATTGAGTGCCATAAGAAGTTTGTATATTTTTATGTGGGTAAGAAATTGCTAATGGTTCCCACATATCGAGTTGGAGGAGGAACATTATGATGTTCTAATTGATTCACAACCTCTTTACCATGATTGGGTAAAGGATGTTGGAAGATGTCTAAAGTTTGATTAGCATTTTGAGTTTGTTGTTTTTGAGCATTGTTTGGAGGATTATTGTTTGGAGGGAATTTTTCTACTTCCATTTTACCTTTATCAATTAGATCTTGTATCATATGTTTCAATCGTTTACAATAATTAGTTGAATGTCCATCCACTTGATGAAAATTGCAATGTAAATCAGCCCTATATCCAGCTAGAAGTGGTATCTGGTTGTCGAATTTTTGGCAATCGTATTAAACCTTGTTCTAGTAATTGAGGTAAAATCAAGGTTAAGGGCTGATTCAATCTTGTGAATTCTCTTGGAGGTTTATCAGGAATATTTAATACAAATTTCTTTATAGCTTCAGTAGTATTGATGTTTGAGGTGTTTCTACTATCAGTAACTCCATCACCTACTACTTGTTTGTTTTTATATTGGTTTTTGGAAGATTTATCTTCATCCTTTTTCTTGAATTGTCCTCTTCTAATAAGGGCATATTCTACCCTTCTTGCTAAGTCTATAGCTTGATCAAAAGAAGTTATTGTAGTAGTAGCAAGCTCATAAGATAACTGTTCTTGTAAATTACCAATGAAGATTTCCAACATCTCTCGGTGAGGTAAAGCAAAGTGCAATTTTCCTAGAAGTTGTCTCCATTTAGCTAAGAATTCAGCAAAGCTTTCATCTTTTCCTTGTTTTAAATTATATAAATCCTTAATAGTAACATGTCTTTCTATGTAGGCACTAAATTGATGAACAAACATTTCCATTATTTCTTCAAAATTTCTCAAAGAATTAGTTGGTAATTGATAATACCATTCTAAGGCCATGCCTCCGAGACTTTTAGGGAATATTTTTAGTAACAACAAATCATCATAGGAAATATCATGACAAGTTGTCCTAAACATACGAATATGTTCAATAGGATCTTCGGTTCCTTTATATATCGGAAGGACTGGCATGGGGAAATGTTTGGGGTAAGGTTGAGCAACAATAATAGGATCCAATGGTTGACTACACATCTCTCTATAATTGTATGAGGGATGGTAAGGATCTATCTGATCTAGACGTGAAGCTAATTGTTTGACTATAGCTTCAAGTCCTTGTGGTTTCTCACTAAATTGATTTTGTGTTATCATATTGTTGTGCATTTGATGATATGGTTGTGTTGTCATATAAGGATTTCTAGTAGAAATACTATTATGTAAAGTATTTGTGGGAAGGGTATTATGAAGTTTATATGGAATTGCATTTTGTTGAATTTTTTATTGATAATGATTAGAATTTTGTATTTTCTTAGCCTTTTGTGATGTAGATACTTGTTGATTAAGAGCTTGAGAGGAAGAAGAATGTTGTTTTTGTTTGGAATTAGATTGTGTTGCTAGTTTTTGAGTGTTCAAATCTATGTTTTGATTGATGTTTTGAGATGGACCAACTTGATCTTTATCTGTTCTATTTATGTATGTCAATGGATTTGCATGTAGTCAAAAAGCAGCTTCTATAGCGGCCTCCATTGAATAATCTCCTATTGGGAGTAAATGTTCTGTCTTTAACACATGATTGATTTCATCTATATTGCTTTTTAGAAATTCAGTAAAGTGTTGGACAGATTTAAAACTAACATTGCCTTGAGGGTCTACTAAAGGCTTGGTAGGATCTTCTACTTCCTCTTCTTTATTGTCATCCTCACCTTGTTCTGTGAGTTTATCATCTTCAATATGTACCCTATCATCAAGGTTTTCTTGATCTGGCTCTTCTATGGAGTCAGATTCTATTTGTTTACCATTTCTTAGGATTCTAGGCATTTTGTCTTTAGGGTGTTTTGTTTTTCAGTGATATATATATATATATATATATATATATGTTTTTGAATTTTGGGTATATATGTTATATATATACCTATATAAAATATTGTAGATATGTAGATATATATTATATTTTTGTTTTTTTTTTGTGTTTTTATTTTTGAAAAGAAAGTAAAGATAAAGATTATAATATTCTAGATAATATACTTAATCTTCCTGAAATAGTTTATAAATGTCGTTGATAGGCTCAAGTTCTTTAGGTGTCATATAATGCTCTTCTTCAAATTGAAAGTTTGCTTTTAGGAATTTGACAAAGTGAGCTATAGTAATGCTATCAATTTTAGAATCTTGAGCATAAAAATATATTTTATGATAATATTCATGAAAATGGACTGCCCTAGGAGTTCTCTGATATCTTCTTTTGTTCTCCAAAACTATCTCTTGATCTTCTATGTGTGCTAGAAATCGATGTACAGTTATGGCATTTTCAAGATAATCTTCAAAAGTGTAGATAGATGAAGATATACTTGCTCTCTTATCAGCTAACCACCTCTCACATGATCTTTGAATATCAAAGTAGTGAGAAGAGTTATCGGGTCCCAGGATTCTAGCTATGTTGAATCTCTTGATTTGACTAAGTCTTGGTGTGTTGGCTTTTATGATGTCAAGTCTCTTCCAAAGTTCAGCCCACTGTTCTTGAGATGGGATACTAGAGTTTTCAACCACTAAAGAGATTTCTTGTGTAGATAATAGTGCTCTAATGTCTATGATTGCAGATTTTCCTATATTGGTATCTACCATTTAAGAGGTGAATCTAAAAATATGCAAGTTTAACTAATGATATTTTTGGTTTTTCTTTTGTTTTATGTTTTTTAATCAGAATGATGCTTATGTAGTTCACGTCGGGTTCACCAAAGAATGTAGCTCTAAAATTTTTGCACTCCTTTCCTTCAGGCTAATGGATCCATGCCTAGAAGGGGAATGGGAAAATGGTAGGTCTACACCTCAGAGGAGAGGCACTTGATGTCGTGCCCTCTTTGGTGATTTTTTGATGAATTGGGTGGGTTCACTAGGAAATATTTATATGGCAGTTTCCACGCCTAGGTTGGGAGTTTTTTGATGTGTTCCTTTTAGTTCACTCACATTCACCTAGTTTGGCCAAATGCAACTAACCTATACTATATGCAATTTAGATTCAAATGAATACAACACACAAAATATAGAAGATAAATAGATGCAATGCTTAATTATTAAAGAAATTTCATGATCTTACTCAATCTGGATGGCTGATGTTGAATATTTTTGCTTGTTGTAGGTGATATCGGACTTTGCAGGGTGATATCGAATATTTGATCTGATATCGGTAGGTCTGATCTGATATCGATAGGTCTGATCTGAGTAAAAACCTATAATTTCATAGTTTGATAGTAAAAATAGAAATTTGTAGCATAATATGAACTTGATTAAGCATGAATTAGATTATATAAACTCATTATTTGCAATATTTGAAAAGAAATAATGTGAATCTATGCTATAAATGTAAAATAGTAGAATGAAATATATATGATGGTGAACACTTGATATGAAAATGAAATTTAGGCTTAGATGAACTGATAAATATGATATTAAATACTATGAAATGCAAAATAGAGGTGATAGAAATGTGCAAACAGTGGTCAAAAATTGCCCCCAAGTGATCTGTAAGCAATATCAGACTTGTTCTGATGATATCGGATGTCCGATATTGTATCGTACCACCCGATGCATACTTTCGGATCTTCGAACCTACAAAAGAATATGAAACTAGCAATATGCACTATAATACTAAGGATGTGAGAATGATTGAGAGCCAAGGGGAATCCAGGGAGAGTGCCTGGATTAAATAGGCAAGGTGAGTTAGGGGGGTTGGGCTAAAAAACAAGGGGAGTTATGATCTCTCCCAATCTGGATGATATCGGTTGATCCGATATCGTAACATCCGCACCATTGGCCAGGTACGAACAAGGGAGGTTACAACAAAATTTTTGGCATTTTGCTGTTTTGGGCATTTTCTATTTTGGATGAGATCGGACATCCGATCTCGTACAATGAAGTTCGATATCGTACAATGAGAGTGAGTTGATATCATCAGGAGGTTAGAAATAAACTTGATGCGGGCATGAAAATCGAGGCAGGAGGTTAGCAAGTGGTTTTAATTAATTTTTTGAATGTTTTTGACTTAGGGTAAATTGACATGGGTCAATTTTAGCCTATTACAATAACAATTTTGGTATGTTATTTGGTTTGATGCATTTGTAAAATCATCCAATAAATGCAAATGCTTGATTGCATACAATGAGCACTAAAATATAAAAGTACTTGCCATTGTGTTAATCAGCTAACTAGGCAATATTAGACATATAAGTCAAGATGTCTAGTTAGTGTTAGACATCTAGTTGTGTTAAGACATCTAAACAAGTAGTTAAGAGATAATTGGGCAATTGGAAGTGAAGTTGTTGCAGCAAAAAATTCACCTTCCTATTTATACACCCCTTCAAATATTTGTAATCATCATCATATTGCTCATAATGCCAATGCTCTTGTACAAAATGCTTGTTTTGTGTGTGTGGTGATGTTGTGAGGGTTCTGAGTAATTGTAGGTTGTGTTATAGATGATGCTAAGTGTTACTATTGTAGGATTATTTGATGCTTAATTGTATGTTGGAAGTAGTAGCAAGGATGACAACCATTTGTTATAATTATAGGTACAAAGGACTGGATAATGCAGGTTGTTGATGTCTAGGTTTTATGTCCAATCCATCCATAAGACAATTAGCCATATAGCCTTCAACACTAGATGTCTAACATAATATCAAATGTCTTGTCCTACTCTTGACGTCCAACCCTACACTAGACATCTACCCCATCTCGACGTCTAACCTAACCCTTAGATATCTAACCTATATACATCTATCTCAAGTCCCTCAAACGTCTAAACTCCTAACTTGTGATGTCTAACCCTATGATGTCTAAACATGTGTCCTAGACATCTAACCCATAGATGTCTATCCTAAGAATTCAAACATCTAGCCTATGATGACTAGTTTGTGATGTCTAGCCTTGATGTATAGACAAGTGCACTCAGATGTCTAATCTAGTGATGTCTAAACTTGACCATGAAAACTCATATTGCCTAAAGACTTTAACTGGTCATTATGACTATCATCATCCCTTACCCCGGGAATGTACTCACCCTTGTTTACAGAGATATGAGGAGCTATAAGGTATAGTTTTACAATTTAATCTTGGAAATGATAAAAGGGAGTTATAAGGTATAGGAGTGTGATTTAATTTTTGGAATAGGGAGTTATAAGGTATAGTGTGGTGATTAATTTTTGCAAATAATAAATGGGATTTAATTTTTTTGTGATTTGATTTTTGCAGAAGGAGAAATAAGAGTTCTTGTTTTTAAATAAAGCTTTATATTATGAGTTTCAAAAGTGAGATATAAAGAGTTATTTTTAAGCTTTATTGTGTATATTTTTGATAAGGGTTTTTGAGTGGATGATTTGATATTTAATAAAGAAAGGAAAAAAGAGAATTGCTAAAAAAAAATTTGAAGGCACAAACAAAAGAAAAATTATTTTGTTAATACTGGTTTGGAAAGCTCATGCAAAAAGCTCATCATCATCATTGAGGTAGATCTAGAGGAAAGGTGCAAATCAGCAATTACCAGGTCAGTTATCAAGTGCTAGACTAAAGCTACCTTTTGATGTAATAAATGTGAGACATGTGAAAGTGACAGACTTAATGAATGTGAATAACATATTGGGCATTTGTTAGTGCATATCATTCTCTATATGTTCATGAAGATAAAATAATTTTGGGTAGAATATGTCTAAATTGCTTTAGTTGAGGAAAGCACATTGAAGAATACATGAAGAACTTGATGATATCATTATGCAATATTTGGGAATATATGAGCATTGTATGCATGCAATATTTGGGAGTAGATGAGCAGTGTTTATAAGCATATTTTGGATCAGATTGTTGAGCACATTTATGAGTAGTTTTTGGAGTAGTGTTAAGCACTATTATGAGCAGGTTTTGTGAGCAGTTTTGAGCAAGTTTTGTGAGTAAATTTGAGCAAATGTTGTGAGAAGATTTGAGATAATATTTATAAGAAGGTTATGGAGCTGATTTGAGCAGAGTTATGAGTAGGATTTGTGAGTAGGTTATGGAGTTGATTTGAGAAGAGTTGTGAGCAGTATTATGAGTAGATATTGGAGCTACGTTGAGCAAGAGTTGTGAGTACTATTGTGATCAATTTTGGGAGAAAATGTGAGTAGTATTCAGAGTATATGGGATTTGTATCTCCTATGGAGTTGTGTCCATAAAACCAAAGTAGAGGGAATTGGTATCTCCTATGGAGTGGTATCCACAGAACTAGAGCAGAGGGGATTGGTGTCTAATGTGGAGTGGTGTCCATAAAACCAAAGTAGATAAAATTAGTGTCTCCTATAGAGTGGTGTCCACAAAACTAGAGTAGAGTGTATTTGTGTCTCCTATGGAGTGGTTTCCACAAAACCAGATCAAAGGGGATTGATGTCTCTTATGGAGTGGTTTCCACAAAACCTGAGTAGAGGGAACTAGTGTCTCTTGTGGAGTGGTGTCCACAAAACCAAAGTAGAGGGGATTGGTTTCTCTTGTGGAATGGTGTCCATAAAACTAGAGTAGAGGGGATTTGTATCTCCTATGGAGTAGTGTCTACAAAAATAGAGTAGAGAGGATTGGTGTCTCTTGTGGAGTGGTGTCCATAAAACCAGAGCAGAGGATATTGATGTCTCCTATTAAGTGGTGTCCACAAAATTAGAGTAGATGGGATTGATATCTCATGTGTATTGATGTCCATAAACTTGATATGGGATTGGTGTCTCCTATGGATTGGTGTCCATGAATATTCTATTAGGGTATTGGTATATCCTATAGATTGGTGCCCATAAAATTTGTTGAGAAATTTATAAGCAATATTTCTCTGTGGATGTAGCCTATATTGGGTGAACCACATTAAATTTGTGTCTCTTATGTGTGTGGTGATTTGTGCATTATTTCATTATTGTAATTGATGATATTTGAAGTTATTTCTTTGGAAAGAAAAGTAAAAGTTTTATATTATATTGTTCACCCCCCCTCTTAGTATGAGATTGTGTTCTTCAATTTTAAATAGAGAAAACAAACCTAAGACTTGAGACTTTTATTGCATTTTTTTTTAATTTAATGAGACTCTAAAACAATAGAAAGAAAAGGAAGGTTTTTAATGTATGGACTTGTGATCCTTTCATCACTCCCTCCTACTTATGTAATTGTGTATCCATGGTTCTATGGGATTCCAACTACACATCCATGGTTCTTCAAATCTATAACCATGAACTCATAGATCCTCATGTGCAAGGTCGAGCCGAAATAGGCTTTGGGATCTTCACATTCAATCCTCGATCTTCATAGCTCGAATCCAAAAACCTATAACAACCATCATCAGATAAATTAGTAAGCAAGAAAACATAAGGCATAAAAAATGAAACCCTTTGGTGTTCCCGCAATGATCACCATTTCCGTAAGCAAATAAGACAACACCAAATAATAAAATAAAGGAACAAGCAATGTGCAATGAAAATGATTTATGTATTAAATTTGAATGGAGCCTTGATCTTCGTTTACAATGCTTTTTCCTTGAATGTGCAAGGGTATGATTACACTATGCTTGCTCTTAGATTACAATGAGTATAAAAGGAGGGAAATGCCATTTTTTTCCAAATACAAATATTGATGGTGTCTTCAGTCTCCTTTGCTATAGGTCCAAGGGTGAGTGGGCTTCTGATATCTAGTAATGGAACCACTCTAGCTTCAACAACGCTTCAGATACCTATATACTACAGATATTGAAAAACAAAAAAGGGTCTAGTAGCACTTGTATATGTGATTTAAAACCAATGCAATAAAAAACCTTAAACTAATACTTGTAGAAAACACAAAAAATTAAACATAAATACCTTGCTAACAAAGTTTAAAACCTTATTGAGCTGTGCATACTCATGATTTTTTTTGCATTCTGGGTAACCATGGGTGTGTGGTTGTGGCTGGTGAAATACAAGAGGGAATTTAGTGTAAAAACACAGTTCTACTCATCTGGTTTTCAAAACACAAATTCAAAATTTTGTTAAACACATATATAAATATCGCATATTTACGTGGTCACACCCAACTTGATATTAGTACTTGGCATAGAGGTTCACACTTCAAGAATATTTACCACTACAGATGGTATCTTAAGTGCTCAAGACTGGCCAACTTCCTATGATAGGTTACTATTTAATTGATCCTTACTCCTCTCTCGAGTTATTTATGATCTTGGCATGGGGTTGCCTATCCAGGGCCCATAACACCTGGAGAGGTGGATGCATTAATTTCCATTATCAAATCATGGTGGTGTAGACACCTAAAACACATCATGTTTAGGAGACTACCCGTATGGACACATTTATAGACCATATGAATCCTCTTGGATCTCTCCAAGAATAAGCAATGGTCCTAACCACTCAAACATGGCAGTTCTAGTTCATCTAGGCTTGGTCACTCCCAAGTAAAGCGAGTGCCACACCTGGCCACTAAATACTATAGTGGCCATATCTAGTTGTTGGATCTAATAACAGTTAGCACCATGCATAGTATGGTCATGAAAACAAGCCCATATCATGTAGTCTAACTGCACCTTTGCATTTTTTGTGGGTGGATTTTAGTGAGGAATTCCCTAAGTTCCTCCTAATTGCCCCTTAAATGCCATTTGGATTGAATCGCATATAATTTGTATTGAATATTATCCAAAAATTTAAGGTCCAAATATGAAGAGAGGAAACTCTACATATGGACTTTCTCACAAAGATCAAGAGATCCGCAAGTTTTAGAGTTTATGCAGTGAAGCCCTATCGGATTGGAGAACGCATATACAAGCCCTTGAGGAGGAACAAAGTGTTGTTTGGTTGAGGAGAGACTACACATCTGATATTCACATCCTTTATTATTCACCACCATTCCATGTACCTCACACATCTAGTGACCCTTGAGCATCAATTTGAGTAGATAACCTAGTGCTATAGCACTTGGAGTGTGAGGAGAAAGGTCTATTTTATGGTCGCTATCCTGGACAGTGGCCCGTAGGCACAACCTAGGATTTAAAATTAGTTTTCTTTGTGATAGAATTATATTAGATAATTTTTTGGTATAGTAGTTATTCCTAGCATACATCTGATTTATTGCATGCATTTACATTATTTTTCTTTAAAACATGCCCACATATTTCATTAGCTTTATTTCATTTAATTGTAGTATGCTTATTTATCTTGCTTATCAAGTTGTATACTAACAGCCTCATCCAGGGAGGTAGTCTGGACTACTAAGCATGCTTTGTTGTTTTCATGTATGCATATTTGCATGTTTATAGGACTATATCAGGACATTCGAAGCACGGGATCCCTCCTGGATGAGAGAAGGAGGAGGCATCTTTTATCCCTAATACAAGTTCATGTGTGGGATTGGGAAGCTTGAGAAAGTGCACCTCCCCTTTGCAAGGGTATTTATTCCACCATCTATTTCCCCACTTGTAATTGATTATATCACAAACTGAGTATCCCTCAGAGGGATGAATATGTAACCGTAGATCAAAAATATCAATAAAAAGAATATTTATTTATTTTTCTTATTTATGTGTCTTTTGCATGCTCATTACTTTCACTTTGATATAGTAAATACATTGCAATCCATGTCAATTGCGGTGTGCACTCCCCAAGGTCACACAGATGGTGATCATGGTGGGACCCCCACCAAGTTTTATTTTTTAATTAGTTTATTGACATTCATGGGTTTTTCTATGTGTAATTTTGGTCGCTCTGGTCGATAGTGACCCACAAGTCTTAGTCACTCTGGTCAACAACAACTATTCGATCTTAGCTTCTCCTGCAATCAGCGGCCATAATCAACCGCTCTGGTTGAAAAAAACCAACAGTAAAGTGCAACAGATGCTAGTATTTCCATAATCAGAGTAGGATTTGAGGTTGTTTTCATCCTCTATTTTCTATTTGTTTCTATCTGCAACTTTTTATTTCCAAAAATAATAAGCAAAATCATATTTTGATCAAGAAATATAAAGAAAAATGGAAAAAGAAAATGCACTTCATATTTCCTAGGACTTTCTTTAGTTTCTCAAGGTGCTGATAGGAATAGTGGGCATCTGCTTGTAAGGTTTGCCCTAGTCTCCAGTATGCCAGGCTTCTGTGTGTTAGTTTTCTTGCATGCGGCCCAACTAGTGGCCCTTCATTCATAGAATAGAATACATTCTTTGAAGATCATATAAGCTGAATACATGCATATCTCTAAAATAAAACAGCTTTTATCTTAGGTATATAGGAAATAGCATGTTTTATTGATCATGCATTTTGTTTACATGCAAGGTTAAAAATAACCCCACACACATCACGTTTCATTTTTAACATCAACGAAATTGGGCTCTCACATCCAACCCATTGATCAAGACCAACAATGGAGGTCATTACCACTTGTTTGGCTCATGAGGAAAAGTATCATCGAGACCCGTCCGTGGCCAAGGCTAACCCAAGAACTATCCTAACCATGCAAAATAGCATGCACTCCTCCTTGAGGGGTGTTTCACTGTGCATGAGGTGTTGGGTGAAGGTTAGTAGTACCTATGCTACCTCATCAAGTATGGATTTCATCACCATATTTGGCTTGTGCAAGTGTATAGGTGAACACCTTTAAACATATAAGTATAACATCCAACAAGAATGAAACACGATGAGAGTTGGCTTATATTTCAAATGAATCAAAACACACCAAACAATTTAGGGAACACATAAATCCTTAAAAGAGATAAATATCTGCTTTTCTTTTTGTGTGCTTTGAATCTACCTAAGAATATAACTCATAAGTAACCATGGTTTACACATGGAGCAACCATCCTCGGTCTAGCATCGAGGGGGAAGCTAATGCTCCACACACTCATAGCCACACTAACATTGAGCCACCCACCCATAGTGTCACTAGATGAAGTTCAGCAAGTATTAGGGGTGACAACTCAACCCTTGGTGGGACTCCTTAAGAAAACCCAACAAGAGAGCCACATATTGGTTCCTCGTTATATAGACATGAGGAGGCCTCAAGGCCTCTCTCATCACTTAGGCACACAAAGGCATCATGACTCCTTCATCACACAGGTACGAGGAGACCTCAAGACCTTCCTCATCATATAGACAAGTGGAGGCATCATGACCTCCCTCATCATGACCTATCTCATCATACAAACATATGGAGGCCTCAAGGCCTCCATCATTATGTCGATATGAAGAGGCATCAAGGCCTCCATTGTCACATAGGCATGCAAGGGTTGCAATACCCCAAGTTTCACATGATACACATAGGATAGATCAGCCCACTGAGGGGCAAGGCCCTAGGGCTACGCCTAGTCATAGACCCAAGAAATCCTACAACCTCCTTGTATATGGGAGGGTACACTTGGACTATGAGCTCATTAGTTCCAATAGGAATCTTTGGGATCAGTCATGGAGAACCTAAAAACTTGATGAGCTAGACTGAGTTCCCTCGAGACTAGCTCCTAGAAGTATTGCTACCTAATATTTTACTTCAAGAATTTTGTGTAGCATAGCCACTAGATGCACCAATAAACTAGGGGAAGCTTCAAAGTGACCCCATAGCACATACACTACTTCAGATCATGGGGGTACTCAACCCATAATACAGTACATAGAATATGTCACCCTAGTGGATAAGGGCAAGCACACAGTAGGAGCCTCCCTGAGGGGCCTAAGTATTAGAACTCCTTGCATGGATTTAGAGAGTCATGAACCTTCAATAGCAGGTCAATTTTACCAAATACATAGATTAGAGGAAGCATTACACATTGAGTGAGAGCATGTAGAAGCTCTTGAGCAAGAATAGAAAATAAAGAGGTGGTTGCACCTACAAGAACAATTATTAAGAGAAGAAAGATATGAGCATGAGGAGCTAGCAAAGAGGCTTGCTCAAGTAGATGCATACATAGGTGGTGAGATATACTGACATGAAATATGTGTTAATTCTTAGCAAGAGAGAAGCACTAGGTAAGGAAAAGAACATGCTCACCACACTTTACAACATCAACAACACCCGAACCTTGAACAAACATAATTCAATGAGGAAAGGTTAGGGATGGAAGACCAGGAATAGACATATCCTAAACCTCCATCCATGGTAATGGGATATGAGTATAGATGACCAAACCAAGCCAACATAGGACTACCTCCCTTTCCACCATGAGTAAACCTTCAAGAACATGATATTATTTCCTTGAAGGTATACCAAACACTCATTGAGAGATTCAAGTATCTTGAGAAGCAAGACATCGGTGGACAGAAGTCGACATTGATCAAGATACACAACCAACCTTTGTGACTCTCAGTCCTGAGTCCTACATATCCTAGGTACTTTAATATGCATAGGCTATACAAGTTTAAGGGTGAGGGACACACGCACGAACACGTGATCAACTTCATGAATGTGTATTTCCACTTTGAGAAGAATGATGCCCTTATGCTAAGGAAATTCATCACAACATCATCTAGCACAACAACTCAATGGTTCAACCAGTTTCCCAAGCATACAATCACTAGTTTTGATAAACTGGTGAATGCATTCCTTGAACATTTCCCTTTTGATGCTAAGAAGAAGGTGAACTTGTCTGATATGGCCAACTTGAAATAGTATTATGATGAGTCAGTGATGGACTATAGGTATAGGTGGAGAGAAATCATCATAAAACTATCATTATTCATCTCCATAGAAGAGCTCATTTGAATGTTCATGAAGAACTATGTAAAGCACATCTCTTTTCTATTACATCTACAACAATATGAATCATTCAAATAAGCCTTGGCTCAAGCCAAGTTTATTGAAGACATTAAGGTTGATGAGGGAGACCTCAAGCTCTGCAACAAGAAAGAGTGGAGAAAGAACAATCAAAATAACAATAATAAGCAGAAGGAGGACAAGCCTGCTCAGGTTAATCAGGTTGTATTGGCCATAATTAAGGAGGGGAATGGATAGCAACCCAAAAATTATTATGCTCACCCCCCACTGGCCAACTATGACCCTAAGAACAACTAAGGTCAGAACAAGGAATGCCAGTTACCTCATTATTACATGTCTCTAAATGAATCTATGTAGTCTATGTTTAATCAGTTGAATGAGGCACATAGGATAAGGTTTCCTTATGTACAAATTATTAACCCTAACTGTCCCAAGACAAAGGGATACATGTAAGATTAATACTACCCATATCACAGGATATAGGGGCATGATATCAAAAACTACATCATATTCAAGAATGTTATACAAAACATGATTGAAAAGGGAGAGCTAAGACTTGACAACCTGCTAGCTCTTGATAATAGAGATATGGGTATATTCAGAAACCCATTACCCAATCATTAGGTCCCATAGAGATCAGGGCACCCAAGTCAACTAGGTCTAATTTGAGCCACCTATTAAGGGATGCATTAGAATAGTTGAATTGGTTAGTGTGGAAACTAGGAGTCAGAGATATGGGTAACCATAGCCTCCAACATCTTCCATTAATGTCCCAACTGCACCTCAGTAGATATAGGTGCAGTATAATCCTCTAGGTCCACCAACAAGACCTGTGGTAACTATTCTGTGTAGACTAGAACAAAATCTACAAATGAATCTAGCCAAGTTGGCCATTTACAAGCTTATACAAAAGTCCCCTAGGCACAGGAAGACTTTAAATGGAGATTTTGAGATCAATCAAACTCCAGATCTAGAAACTAGATGCATTCACACATTTTGTGGGGCAAGTACAATAGTGCCAAGAGCTCATGATTCATTTTTATGATCATGAAATTAAGGAAGTCCCTACTATCTCAGTAGATCCACCTTTGCATATTATTGCGTCAATAAATGACATTCCATTCAAGCAGGTTATGATCGATATAGGTTCATAAATCAATATCATCACTACCAAGGCTATAGGGCACTTGAATATCCCTAAGTCCAACATCATCCTAACTTCCTACATGCTCAATGCTTTCAACGATGCGTTGTGCTCCACCATGGGCACAATCATTTTACCTATAAAGATAGGACATAAGATCATTCTCGTGATGTGTCATGTGTTAGAAGGGGTGATGCAATATAACATCCTTCTAGGGCATCCCTATATTAGGGACATGTAGTGTATTCCCTCAATCCTATACCAATGCATCAAGTATGTGCATGAGGGACAAGTTCATGTGGTTCCATCTAATGAAGGGTCGTTCAAGTACATGCATCAAGTGGACTTCCAGGAGACTTTGTCCTTTCATAAATGCACTTGTACATAAGGTCATCATCCCCAACCACATAGCTTGGAAGCAAAATCAAATTAGTGTAAGGTGACCCATCCATGTTGGCACCACCTCTTACATGCAAAGCTACTGGTGCTTTTGAAAAGCCTTCGACATCTAAGGAAAAATATAAACAGAAGCTGAAGGCACCCCTGGTGGTGAAATAACCCAAGGAGCTTCTAACCATAGCATCTGTAGGAATCCCTACTCCCATTGAGGAGGAGAATTCCCAAGAAATAGTAAAGGAGATACGTCAACCTACCTTACCTGCATCATCAACAACATCATCTGCACCACAGGTGACAGTTCACCTAACCAACACAGCACTAGGTGAATATCTTGTGCAAAATGTTTCATGCTAATTATTGAGTCTGCATAAGACATGGGGTGGCCAAGAGTCCTAATTTTTCTAGTAGGGATAGTGGTTCCCTTAGTGGTTCCACCCAACCAAACTAATTTCATATATACTAGCCTAGATTATTCCCATACTGCTCCTGATATAGAAAGGGATGAGGATGAACCATTCACCAAGAATTTTCATTACTTGTTGAATCTTGAGTTTTCTTAGAATTACTTTGACCAATGTCATTGGGAAGGCTATGGCCTAGGCCTGTATAATCAAGGGTGCAAACTACTATTTCATTTGCAATACCAACTACCCAATGATAGATACAATTTAGTCTATCAAATGCAGAGTCATGATGACTCTTTGGAAGTAGCCCTAGATAGGTTAAGCATTGGTTTTAGGGAGGAAATTTATTGGAATCCCTATCAACCCCCTAGAAAAAACTACCTAGGTGATGAATGGGTGTTTGTGATCAATGTTGCACCACCTGATGAGTATCACCTTGAATCATCTCTTGAAGCACCCCTATTAGGAGCCATATTATGGGAGGAAGATCTATTGCAAGGATATGAGCGAGAGGAGTATGACTATGTCCCAAGTAAGGATGAAAATGAAGTTGGATTAGCCTATCATGAGCCTTGGTATGTGCAAAATATTGCTTGGACAAGCCACATAGAAAGTGGATATATCTTAGATGAGAGTGAATACATCTCATATGAGGGTGGATACATGTCGAACGAGAGTGGCTACAAGATAGAAGACTCAACTAATATGGCCTTCATAAGACATGCATTCCAAATGGTAGGTCCCATAATAAATTCCAAAAGAATATTCATAAGAGATTGTGATTATAAATATGAGACTAAAATGGCCTATCTTAGGCATAAGCAGGCAAGTCAACATCCAATCCTAGTGGGCAGTAATGAGGTTTTTCCTACAAGCAATGATATCTTTGAGAATGAAGTCAAGAGGGCTTACCTTGAGCTCCACTTCCAATAAGTCAATATACTTGTGGAAAGATAAGCATTACTTCACACCATAGATCATAACTTTCACTTCCTGGGGAGACCAGTGAACCTAGATGCCATCTATCGCATGGTCAACCTAGATCCCCCAACATTTAGACAATTGTTGTTGTCTAATGATTCCATCATCTTGTCTATCCATAGACTGGATCTTAAGATCCCTATGCCCCTAGAGCCACATCACGAGTATGGAGGGCACACCCATGATGTAGATCTCCACCCACGTGGTCCTAGAGATTTCATTTCATCCATAAACATGATTTCCATTAATTTGACCACTCCACTCCATAACCTAGTAGATCCTACAAAGCCATTGTGTCTTAACTTAGATGCTATTGATTGGGATCATGTTGATTCACCCATAGAGCTTGAATATTTCTTCCCTAATGAAGGGATGCTACAACCATTCTATTTGACATCAGGATACACACATGATGTCTATCATGCCGGTCTCAACCCTAATTCAGTGGGAACTATAAATCCAAAAGACAACATCCATTTAATCCCCACTCTTCACCAGCTTGAGGAGGGGTCACATATGTCAATAGAGGAGAATTTTGAGGTGGACATCAGTAATGATCCTTCTCAACCAAAGAAATTCAAGTTCAAAGAAAGCTTATCTCTAGAAGAACAGGCCATAAGAATTACTCTACTAAAAGAGAAACCAAATATCTTTGCTTGGACCTACAAAGACATGTCGAGACTAGATCCAAAACTGGTTGTCCACAACCTTTCTCTAGACCCCACAAATAAATTGATCAAGAAGAAGCTCAAAAATATGCATCCAACCATTGCTTTGATGGTTAAAAATGAGTTGCAAAAACTATTGGATGTAGTATTTATTGTTCCCATCGACTATCTAGAATGGGTATCACACATGGTGCACATAGGAAAAACTGATGGAAGAGTCCGTATTTGCATGGATTTTAGGGATCTCAACAAGGCAACCCCAAAGGATTAATTCCCATTGCCCAACATAGATGCTCTTGTAGATGTAACTTTAGATCATGAGGTACTCTTCCTGATGGACGATTTTTTTGGTTATAATTAGATTCAGATTAAGCTCAAATACCAACATAAAACTGTGTTCACCACTCCATGGGGGATATTATACTAAAAATTTATGCCATTCGGTCTTAAAAATGTTGTTGGCACATATCAATGGGCTATGAAATACTTTTTTCATGAATACATGCACAATATCTTGGAAGACTACATCGATGACTTACTGGACAAGTCATTGTTGCATGAAGAGCAAGCTGAGACCCTCAGAAAGGTCTTTGATTACCTGATTGAGAACAACATTAGGTTGAACCCCAAGAAATGTGTCTTTGGCATAACTTTTGGAAAACTCTTGGGATTCATCATTTCTAAATGAGTCATCGAGGTAGACCCAAAAAAGGTAAAGGCTATCCTGGAAATGGCCCCTCCCACGAACATTAAAGAACTGAGAAGATTACAGAGAAAAGTAGCATCCATCAAATGATTCATCGTGCAACTATAAAAAAAATGTCGATCCATGAATCGAATGCTACACAAGGGGGTCCCATTCTAGTGGGATGAAGAATGTCAGCAAGCCTGCTAAAATCAAAGAGTACCTAGCAACATCGCCAGTCTGAGCTCCACTAAGGCTAGACATGTCATTCCTGCTATATATATAATATAAATTTTGCTTTGGGAACCATGTTGGCTCAAAATAATACACAAGACAAGGAATAAGTGATATATTACATCAGTCACACCTTGGTGAGCTATGAGATAGGATATGCATACATAGAAAAGTTATGTTTAGTAGTGGTCTTTGCAACCAAGAAATTGTGCCACTACTTGATGAGCCATACGACATATGTAATATACAAACAAAATCCTTTGTAGTATATGATGAGAAAGACATATCATAACACACGTACTGTAAAGTGGATCATACTATTGATAGAGTTTGATTTGGAATTCATAAGCCAAAATTCCATCAAGGGATAGGTCATAGTTGATCAGTTGGCTGAGGTGCCTCTTCAGAACAATAGGCCCCTCAACATAGAACTACCTTATGATGCAGTCTTTGCACTATCAGAAGCACCCAAACCTAAAGAACTAGAAAATGAAGTGGACATGACTTTGTTCTTAGATGGTTCAAAGTGTGATCAAGGAGCAGTGTGGGGATTGCCTTTTTCACACCACAATGTGCTCCAATGCCCTTGTCATTCAAGCTAGACTTCCCTTACACTAATAACAACATCAAATATGAGGCCCTAATATTAGGTCTTCAAATAGCCATCGCCATGAGAATCAAGAGGGTAAATATCTTTGGTGTGAAGAACACCAGCTTATATTGAGAGGGGGGTGAACAGTATAAGATCACTTTTTACTTTTTCTTCCAAATAAATATTATGTTGTGTAAATATAGCAGTATCAGTAGAAGTAATCAAAGTAATGCAAAAAAACCATACACAATAAAGACACCACAATTTACGTGGTTCACCCAATGTGGGCTACTCCACGGAGAAAATATTTTACTAAAACTTTCTCAATAAATCTCTTTGGGAATCACTCCCAATTATAATGTTTATGGACCTCTATCCAAATGAGATGTTTATACCCTAATATCAAGTTCATGGATACCTTCCACAGGATAACTCTTTCCCCTTCTACTTTGGCTATGTGATCTTCTAGATTACTCTGTCTTTCTACTACACTAACTGGTGGACCTCTCTCCACTTGAAGACTCCTCACTCAAATCTATTTTTAGTTGTGTTGATGCTGGATCTCTATCATCTAAGACTTTGTCCTCTGTACTTTATCACCTCTAAAGCTGTATCAATATGCTTACTAAGAACCTGCTCAATAGGCTCACATAGAACCTGCTTAACAAGCTCACACAAAACTTGTCCAAAAATGAATAACAAGATCACACATAACTTGCCCAAATCTGCTCTAGCAAGCTCACCAAGAACTTGCCCAAAACTGTCCACAAATATGTCCCAACATTGTCCTCAAATTTTTCCCAAAGGCCTTCTCAAAGGCTCAATCAATCATGCATAAAAATTCCACAAATTTGTCCAAAAATCTATCCCAAAAGCCTTCTCAAAGGCTCAACCAATCATGTTCAAGTATTACTCAAAACTCATCCAAAAATCTATTAAGGAAAATCTCAAAGATGAACTCAACAATGAATGGCAATGTAATATTCAATGGATGACAACAATGATCCACAATGATCTCAACTCAACTCAACTCATAGAAGCATAAAGAGAATTGTTAGAGACTCAATATGTTCTAATATCAATATCATGTTGGCAATTTTGGGTTTGAGATCCTAGCTCCTTGTCTATGAGTTGTCATTGATGTCAAAAGGAAATTTCATTAATGTTAAGAGGATGTGTTGGCTTCAAAGGTGAAATATTCCAAGAGAATATTCTTAAGAGAATCCGAAGAGATTCCATTGGATAAGGTTTTTGGATAGGATTTTTATTAAAACCAAGTTAAATGGTTTTTATTAAAACCATTGGAGGTTCTCTTTATTATTTAATTATTATTTAAAACCCTTCAAGGTTTTAATTAATTAATTATTTAACTAATTAAGGGAGAAAATTATTTTTAATTTATTAAAAATATTTAAAGGTTTTTAAACCTTTTTTATTATTAATTTATTAAAATTAATTAAGGGTTTTTTAAACCCTTTAGAAAGCAATTTCGATTAAATTCGAAATTACATTTCTCTGCCACCGACGTGTTCTAAAGTCCATGATTGGACTATAAATATGGGAAGGATCCTAAGGTTTAACTCCTCTTGAGATTTTCGAATGCATTAATTTTTGGCTGCGATTGATGCTCTGTTGACGTCGCGGAAGAAGAGAGCTCGCATTTGAAAAACTTACGAAGTGCTTGTTCATTGAAGAGGTAGGAAGTATGTCTTAGACTTTGTTAGCCACTTGTGGGCTAGTGGCAACATAGGCTACATTTGGGCTTTGCATAGGTGGAGGTCTGCGTTTTGATTCCCGTGGAGGGAGCTGTGCATGGATTAAGTCATGTTTTTGTTAAAACGTATTTTGTGCCACATTTTTTGAATTCTTCAAAGGCAGCCATTTCATGATTTTTGGATTTGTCAAGGGCAACCATTTTGTGATTTTTGGATTCTTCAAGGACGACCATTCTAAGGTTTTGTTGGGGACTTATGAGCAGGTTTTGAACAGGTTTCGTTGGGGACTTGTGAGCAGGTTTTGGACAGGTTCCGATGGGGACTTGTGAGCAGATTTGGACAGGTCCTAGCAGAGGACTTGTGAGCTGATATTGATAGTTTTATCAAATAACTTGAGGACAGAGGTACATTGGTTCTATCAAAGAACCTGAGGACATATTTGGCAAGTATTTGAGAAGGCTTGTGGACAAAGGATTGATTTGTTCAAGATTTGGACAGATCTGATAGACATAGGAAGACTTGTACTAGACCAACTGAATGTGTTTGGTACAGGTTGCTGAGTTGTCGTGGATGTGATCATAGAAGGTAGAGGTCTCTTAGGCTAAGCATTGAGGACAGGAGGTCTTCGGTGGAAAGGAGTTCCACATGTTGGCAAGAGGTAGAGACAATTGATCTTCTAAGGGATCATTTCCAGAGTAGAGGGGAAGGTATCTCCTTTGAGCAGAGGCTCATAAATTCAAATTGGGGGAAGGTGTCTCCTTTGAGTCGAGGCTCATAAACATTGTAATTGGGAAGGTTTCCCAAAGAACTTTGAGATAATTTTTAGAGAAAATTTTTGTGGACGTAGCCCAGGCATTCTGGGTGAACCACGTTAAAATTGGTGTCACTTTGTGGATGATATTGTGCATTTCTTTGATATTGCTTTGGGTATATTGCTTTACTGTTTTGAATTATAAAGGAAAAAGTAAAAAGAGGTCTTATACTATTCACCCCCCTCTCAGTATAAGCTTGTGTTCTTCAATTGGTATCAGAGCGGGTGCCTTCGAAAAGTTTAACAGCTTGAAGGAAAAGCTAGTAAAGAACACAATGGATCATTCAAGTGGCAATGCAGCACCTATTCTTGATGGATCAGATTTTGGTCTTTGGAGTGCAAGGATGAAGGTTCATCTAATGGCACTTGGTAATGAGGTATGGGAAGTGATTAAAGATGAGTACACTATTCCTGTACATGGTCCTAATACTAAAGAAGAACGGCTCCTTCATCATAGCAATTCAAAAGCAATGAATGCTATCCTAAAAGGCTTATAGAAAGCAGATCTCACCAAAGTGATTCACTGCAAGACATCTAGTGAAATGTGGAAACAGTTGCAGGTGGTTCATACAAGTGATACAAATGTCAGAAAGGCCAAGTTGAGACACTTCAAATGTATGTTTGAACAACTCAATATGAATGATGATGAAAATATTAGTGACTACATGCTTCGTATGGATGAGGTTGTTAACTCCATGAAAGACTTAGGTCTTGAGCTTTCTGAAAATGATGTTTGTGATAAGATTTTAAGATCTCTTCCTAATAGATTTAGTGAAAATATTTTTGCTATTGAAGAAGCTAAATATTTGGATAAATTGAAAAAGTATGAGCTCCATAGTATACTTGCAGCATTTGAGTTGAGAACTCAAGTGAAGGTTGATGTCAAGAAAGAGGTAGCTTTCAAGGCTACCAAGGAATCCAAGGTTAAACAGCTTCAAGATAGTGATGAGTCTTCTAGTGATGAAGAGGCATATTACAACAAGAAAGGCAAGTTCTCTAGAAAGCACAAAAGTATGAAAAATGTAAGATGTTTCAATTGTGGAAAGTTTGGTCATTATGCTACTAACTGTATTGTTCCCAAGAATGAAAGTGATGAAGATAAATAGGATTCTAAGAGCAAGGATTCTAAAAAGGACAAGCATCACAAAAAGATCAAAGATGAGCACAACAATCAAGGAAAGAGGTATTCTCACAAGCACAAGAAGAGTTTCTACCTAGACAAAGCAAGTAAGTGTTCTAGTAGTGATAGTGAAAGTTCTTCAAGTGATAATGAAAATGAGATGTTGTTCATATCAGAAAAAGAGGAAGAACCGAAACATAGATTCATTATCATGAAATGTATTAGATGTGGAAATTTTGGTCACCTTGAGGATGATTGCACAAATAATGATTTGGTTTCTAGTATGTATGAGGATGCTTCAAAAAACTATAAGGAAGATGCATGTATGGTTTTTGAAAAGGGTAGCACCTCTAGTGATAAGAAATCTGAAAATGGCTTTGATGATTCAAAAGGAAATCAAATAAAGGATCTTGAGAGTGAACTTATTAGTGCTCTTAGTGCTTTGAAAAATGAAAGAAAGAAGAATGCTAGACTCAAGGATAAGTTATATGAATGTTGTATGGAGAGAGATGATCTTATTGAAAATCTTGATTTCTCTATAGCTAAGACACAAGAACTCAAGGATGAGTTAGAGTCTAATGTTCTTGAGTATAGTGAGTTAGAACAGAAAATGGATTCTTTGAAAGAGGAAACTAAAGAGTACAAGGATAAGCTTTACAAGTTTCAAGATAGCTCCAAAAAGGTTAAGTCACTCATCAAAGGTCAAAGAAAGACAATAGATAAAATAGGCCTTGGTTTTGTTAAGTCACACAAGGAACAAGTTGAAGACTCTAGGAAGAGACTCCAAAAGAAAGAGAGTTCTGATGAGGAAGGTATTTTAGATCATGAGTCCTTGAATGATAGATGCACAAAAATAGAAAACAAAATTTAGAATGAGAAGAAGAAGAAGTTTTCAAAACCCAAGAGGTTAAATAAAGGAAAGTTTCAAGGCAGATGTTTTGCTTGTCACAGGTTTGGTCACATGGCTTCACATTGCATGGCTCAAGTGAAGGAGGTAAATGACAGTTTTAGAAGTGCTAGTTACTTTCAATGGTATTGCTACTCTTGTCAACAGTTTGGACACAAGGCAGTTTATTGCAAGGCAAATAACAGGAACAGATTTGGTCATAACAGGTTTGGCCAAAACAGGTTTGGTCAGAATAGGGTTGGCCAAAATAGGTTTGGTCAAAACTGGTGGATTCAAAGATTAGGTTTACCATAGAGAAATAACATTGCTACTTGTTATAAGTGCAACAATAAAGTTCACATAGCTTGACAGTGATGAGGAAACTTAGACCTAGGGCTAATTATTTTTTAGACCTAGGATAAATTCATTAGGACTTAGTCAGCTGAATAATCAACGTGAGTTGTTTGTTTCCTTCGTTGAATGGTCTAGGTCTAGGTGTTTTTGTTTGTAGCATTGTATGGCTTACATTTTAGCCATTTCAGATTTGTGAACGTAAATCCTTGGAGCTATTCATGATTTCTAGGTTTACGATTTTATTTTTGGACTTATTTAAAGTCCTAAATTTTCAATAATAATTAGCTTCATATTTTTCCATATCATTGGTATCAGAGCTTAGGAATTTTTGGAGGTTTTGGGTAATTACCGATCTCCATAGTTCTATTCCTGTTCTAGTTGAAGCTCAGGGAAACTTGCAAAATTTTTGCTGCCATTCTTGCAGAAAAATTGCTGCCAATTTCCAGTTTTGTTGATAAAATTTGCTGCCAAATTTTATTGACGACAAAAATTTTGTGGACAACTTTTACAACATTTTGTTGTCTTCTGTGCATGGTGAATCCCATTTGGCGGGCATCCAGTCGGTTTGCGAGAGAAGGATTGATACAAATTAATTTTATTAAAAAAAAAAAAAAAAATGGCATGCGACGGCTGCATCGGTTGCCTGCGAATTTTGTAGCATCTTCAATCTAATTGTTGAGGGCAATTTTCGTCGCCTCGAAGTACCCCATCCACTTGAGTGCAACGGTATGCTTTCTTCTCGGTGTACCCTCTACACCATTTGGCCTGCATCGATTTTGGTTTTGCTGCGTCCATTTTTGAAGCCGTTGTCGACAAATTTTACGAAGATGTCAAATCTTGGTTTCTGAAGCCACGACGTCGATTGCATTTCCAAGGTGTTCTTTTGACTGTGGACACTGTGTCCTACATTTTAAGATAGGTGCTTCGCCTATTCATTCCAAACGGTAATACATGTTTTAAAAGTGCACGTGTATTAGGTGATCTTTGCAAAGTGGCCAGTTTATTGTATGGTTGAATTTCTATGGTCCGTCTTTGAGAGCTTGCATTTCATTAAATTTAACCCACCTTTTTGATTAAAAAAAAAAACCAAGAAAAAAACAAAAAATTCCTTTTTGTCTTTTTCCATATAGTGCAAATATTCATTTTGCCCTTACATGTTGTAACTTTGCAAGTTTTGCAAATTAAATTGGGCATATTTTCTTTTGCACTTTTGTAACTTTGTGACAATTTTTGCTGGCGATCACTCGGGGTCAAATGGCTTTCGAATTAGCCAAAAAATTGGCTCAAGTAACCCAACTTGTCAGCGTGTTGGCTGATAATGTTACGTCTAATGAAGTGCAACAACAGTGTGAGGTTCCGATTTACACTGGTTCGTGAGATCCCGAAGTCCTCAACAGTTGGATTTTGGACATGGACAGTTGGTTTCAGTATATCAAAATCGTAAAGGATCAGGAATTTAACTTTGCAAAATTGAAACTTTTTGGCATTGCCAAGGTCCTTGTCACTGATCGACAATGGACCCAAAATCCCATTGACACATGGGATGAATTGCAAAGAGTATTGAAGAATAATTTTTATCCTTCAAACTATGCCACTGAGCTTGAGATCAAGTGGCTTCATCTTCGACAAACCTCCAATATGACTGTTCATGATTATATTTTTCAGTTTAGCAAGTTGCAAATTTTGAATTCTATACAAGATAATGCAGCACAACTTGTTAACAAATTCAAAAGTGGTTTGCAGGAGCCCATTTACAGGAAGATGAAATACAAGTTGATTGTAAACATTGACATGACTTTCAATCAAGCCCTTCTTGTTGAGGAGGAAATCAGGGAGCAATCGCATGGGACTCGCTCTTCTACGTCGAGAGGAAATCAGAAGGCTTCTCCTCAACCTTCCAAGGGAGCTAAATCTTCTTCTTCTCCTTCTCCCTCTTCTTCATCTTCCCCTTCTTATTCATAAAAATCTTCTTCTTCTAAGTCACATTTGATTTGTAATTATTGTAAAAATCTAGGGCATACTCAAAAGAGGTGTTTTAAGTTGCAAAATGTGAAGAAACAATCCCTAGTTGTAAAGCCTTCCAATGAGGTCTCACAAGAAAGTCCCATTGAGGCTACAGGGGAACGAAAGCCTTATAAGGAATTGGCAGGGTTAAACAAATTGACCCTTATGAATACTTCACAAGGTGATCACGAGAATTTGTTTGTGACTACGGTCCATCTCAGTGACACCTTTATGGTTGATTGTATAATCGATAGCGGCTCGTAGAAAAATCTAATTGCGAGGTCCGTTGTTGACAAACTGAAGTTATCGATGAATCCCCATCCTCATCCTTACCCTTTGAGATGGAAGGATAATGGGATTACATCTAACATCACACACACTTGCAATGTGAATTTTGCTTTCAGTCCTTCCTTTGTGGACTCGGTTGTGTGTGATGTAACTCCAATGGATTGTTGTGGTTTGTTCCTTGGAAGACCCTATTAATACGATAATAGGTCTATACATGATGGGTACAAAAATACATACACTTTGCACAAAGACAATAAAGCATTCATAATCATAAGTACACAACAAACACCACATAATTTGATGTTGAGTTGTAGACAAGCACACAAAGTTGTAAATCAAGCAAAGGAATTAGCACTCATATTCATCAGGTCAATTCAAGAAGAAAAGCAAGCACCTAAGCACACTAATAACAGGAGTTCTTCAGTTCATTCAATACTTCAATCATTTTTTGATGTTTTTTAAGAACCCACAAGTCTTCCTCCTGAAATACAGATTAATCATAGTATTGAGATTGTTCCTGCATCTACTCTTCCTAATTCTTTAATGTATAGACAATCAATAGTGCAAATGGAAGAAATTAAAAAGCAAATTCAAGCATTGTTGACTAAAGGGTTCATCAAACCCAAAATTTCCCCCTTGTGCTTCTCCTATCTTGCTTGTGTTGAAGAAGGATGACACATGGAGATTATGCATTGATTTCAGGGCACTCAATAAGATTACAATCAAGAATCGTTATCCACTTCCTCGCATTGATGATCTTTTGGACCAATTGCAAGGTGCAAAATTTTTCTCCAAAATTAATCTCAAAAGTGGATATCATCAGGTGAGAATTCAATCAGAAGACACTTGGAAAACAACATTTAAGACCAAAATGGGGCTCTTTGAGTGGCTTGTCATGCCCTTTGGCCTTACAAATGCTCCAGCTACATTCATGCGGTTGATGAATGAAGTATTCAGAGATTGTCTAGATCAATTTGTAATCATCTATTTGGATGACATTCTTATATATTCTTCTACTCGGGAGAAACATTTGGAACACTTGGAAACGGTTCTTCAAACTCTTCGAAAGAACCAATTGTATGCAAATTTTCCTAAGTGTTCCTTTGGGCAAACATTCATTGCCTATCTTGGGTTTGTAATTAGTGAAAAAGGTGTGCAAGTAGATCCTTCCAAAGTTGAAGTTATCTTCTCTTGGCCAACTCCTACTTCCATCACGGAGTTAAGGAGTTTTCTTGGACTTGCTAATTTCTATCGCAAGTTCATTGGAGGATATTCTTCTATTGCTGCACCTTTACACTATTTGAAAAAGATCAAAGTTCAGTTTCAGTGGACAAAGGATCAACAAAAAGCCTGACACATTGAAACACAAATTGAGTACTGCACCAGTTCTTGTTCTTCCTGACTTATCTCAACCATTTGAGATAGAAATTGATGCTTCGTAAGTTGCACTTGGAGCTATGCTCATGCAGAATGGCCATCTAGTGGCCTACCATTCAAAAATATTTTTAGAGGCCAAGAAGAACTATTCTACATATGATAAGGAGTTCTATGCTTTGGTTCAAGCAATCAAGTATTGGAGGCATTATCTCTTGGGAAAAGAAACAATTGTTCATACATATCACATGCCCCTTAAGTTTATTCAATCTCAAACAAAAATTGAGGAAGCTAGGCACATGAAATGGGCATCATACTTGCAACAATTCCATTTGGTAATCAAGTACAAGAAAGGACAAAACAATGCAGTGGCTGATTGTTTGAGTCGTCCTACTTCTACTCTTGTTTTGATAGTTGTCACCACTTCCCATCTTGGCTTCCAAACTTGGCCTACACAGTATCCTATGGATCCAAATTTTGGCAAAGTTTTCCACCAACTTTCCAATCCTTCTTCTTCAAATTTGAGAGCTCTTCAAGACTTTCATATTCAATATGGAATGTTGTACAAATTGGACAAAATTTGTGTTCCTCATGGGAACAGGGAGTCTCTTCTAAAGGAGGCTCATTCCACACTCTATGGGGGACATCTTGGTAGGCAGAAAACTCTTCATCATCTGCAGAGGTTTTTATTTTGGCCACACATGCAAAGAGATGTTCTTCGCTTCTTGCGACAATGTGTAGTATGTAATCGCTCCAAATCAGCCAATAGGACATTGGGAATGAGCATGCCTTTGCCCATTCCTTCTCATCCGTGGGAAAGCATTTCCATGGATCTCTTGAGCAGTTTTCCAATGACAGTATGCAAGCATGATTGTGTCTTTGTTGTGGTGGACAGATTCAGCAAAATGGCCAAATTCATTCCTTGTCGCAAGACAAGTACTACACAAGATCTTGCCCAACTCTTCTTTGAGGTGGTATGGCATTCTTTTGGTCTTCCTACCAGCATTGTCTTTGATCATGACTCACGCTTTGTGGGTCACTTTTGGCGATCACTTTGGAAGATTTTGGGAGTATCTCTTAACTTCTTTACTTCTTATCATCTACAATCTGATGGGCAGACAGAGGTAGTTAATCGTACTCTAGTTCAGAGTTTGAGGATTTACCATCATTCCACTCCAGCCAAGTGGGACTTAAGCCTCACTCACATTGAGCATGCCTACAATAGGGCCGTCCATAGTTCTACAGGGCACTCTCCATTTGAAGTGTGTTTTGGTTTTCAACCACTTGCTTCTTATGAGTTACCTTTGTCTTGCCTTCTTCAGCCACAATGCACATTCAAAAGGAACAAGACAAAGCCAACTCTTTTGTGCAGCATTTGTAGAGTCTTCAAGCCAAAGTGGTTCAAATTCTTTAGAAGACTCAGCAAAAGTAGAAACAACAAATGGACAAGCACCACACTCCTCATTCCTTTCAGGTTGGTGACAAAGTATGGTTTCATCTTGACAAACGACGATTTGTAGATAAGGCACATAGCAAAATCAAGCCTCTTCGTTATGGACCTTATACTATTCTTCAGCAAATCTCTAAGAATGCCTTTCGCTTGGACCTTCCAGCACATCTTGGCATTCACGATGTTGTCAATGTTGATCTTCTCAAACCTTACTATGATTCCACATTGGAGACAGTTCCAACCATCATACATCCAGTTGATGTGGTTCCTGATGCTCAACTTTCGCTTGATGCCGATATAGTATTTGATACGAAGACCCGACAAACATGCCAAGGTGTTTCTACTTCATATCTTATGGCCTGCCGAGGCCAATTTCCACATCAGGCTCGCTGGATTTCTACTCACATCCTGTCCCGAGCTTTTCCCTCTTTGTTAAAAGCATTGAAGTCCAATGATTATTTTGTTGGGATGAATGATGAGGAAACTTAGACCTAGGGCTAATTATTTTTTATACCTAGGATAAATTCATTAGGACTTAGTCAGCTGAATAATCAACGTGATTTGTTTGTTTCCTCCGTTGAATGGTCTAGGTCTAGGTGTTTTTGTTTATGACATTGTAGGGCTTACATTTTAGCCATTCCGGATTTGTGTACGTAAATCCTTGGAGCTGTTCATGATTTCCAAGTTTACGGTTTTATTTTTGGACTTATTTAAAGTCCTAAATTTTCAATAATAATTAGCTTCATATTTTTTCCTTATCAGATAGTGTAGAGCTGAAATTCTAGAATATAAGAACAGGAACAGTGGCATGATCAGGTCCAAGGATCAAGGCATGGACAAGAACAAGGATGAGAACAAGAACAAGAACAGTGACAAGAACAGGAATATGGACAAAGAGTTCAAGAGAAAGCCCGACAAGGAAGTTATAGACACTGATGATGATCAGTGCCTAATGGGAGTTTTACTCCCACCCTAGAATTAATCACCTCATCAGGAGGTGGGGGAGGGACTAAGCTAAGAGGCTCATTCTTAGTCCCGAGCCCCAAAGGTGACCCTTTGCCATTTATGAAAAATGGGAAGATATTTGAGTAAGGGGGAGAGCCTCAAGACAGGGGGAGCTATTTATGTTGAGTTTTTGTTGTTGAGAAGCATGGTTTGCCATCAATGACAAAGGGGAAGATTGTTGGCAATTTTGGGTTTGAGATCCTAGCTCCTTGTCTATGAGTTGTCATTGATATCAAAAGGAAATGGCATTAATGTTAAGAGGATGTGTTGGCTTCAAAGGTGAAATATTCCAAGAGAATCTTCTTAAGAGAATCCGGAGAGATTCCATTGGATAAGGTTTTTGGATAGGGTTTTTATTAAAACCAAGTTAAATGGTTTTTATTAAAACCAATGGAGGTTCTCTTTATTATTTAATTATTATTTAAAAACCTTCAAGGTTTTAATTAATTAATTATTTAATTAATTAAGGGAGAAAATTATTTTTAATTTATTAAAAATATTTAAAGGTTTTTAAACCTTTTTTATTCTTAATTTATTAAAATTAATTAAGGGTTTTTTAAACCCTTTAGAAAGCAATTTCAATTAAATTAAAAATTATGTTTCTCTACTGCCGACGTGTTCTAAAGTCCACGATTGGACTATAAATATGGGAAGGATCCTAAGGTTTAACTCCTCTTGAGATTTTTGAATGCATTAATTTTTGGCTGCGATCGATGCTCTATTGACGCCACGGAAGAAGAGAGCTCGCGTTTGAAAAACTTACGAAGTGCTTGTTCATTGAAGTGGTAGGAAGTCTGTCTTAGACTTCGTTAGCCCCTTATGGGCTAGTGGCAGAATAGGCTGCATTTGGGCTTTGCGTAGGCGGAGGTCTACGTTTCGATTCTCGCAAAAGGAGCTATGCATGGATTAAGTCACATTTTTATTAAAACGTATTTTGTGCCACGTTTTTTGGATTCGTCAAAGGCAGCCATTTCGTAATTTTTGGATTCGTCAAGGGCAGCCATTCCATGATTTTTGGATTCTTCAAGGACAACCATTCTAAGGTTTCGTTGGGGACTTGTGAGCAGGTTTTGAATAGGTTTCGTTGGGGACTTGTGAGCAGGTTTTGGGCAGGTTTCGATGGGGACTTGTGAGTAGATTTGGATAGGTCCTAGCAGAGGACTTGTGAGCTGAGATTGATAGTTCTATCAGAGAACTTGAGGACAGAGGTACATTGGTTCTATAAGAGAACCTGAGGATAGATTTGGCAAGTCTTTGAGAAGGCTTGTGGATAGAGGATTGATTTGTTCAAGAGTTGGACAGATCTGACAGATAGAGGAAGACTTGTACTAGACCGATTGACAATGTTTGGTATAGGTTGCTGAGCTACTTTGGACATGATCATAGAAGGCATAGGTCTCTTAGTCTAAGCATTGAGGATAGGAGGTCTTCGGTGGAAAGGAGTTCCACATGCTGGCAAGAGGTAGAGACAGTTGATCTTCTGAGGGATCATTTCCAAAGCAAAGGGGAAGGTATCTCCTTTGAGCAGAGGCTCATAAATTCAGATTTGGGTAAGGTGTCTCCTTTGAGCCGAGGCTCATAAACATTGTAATTAGGAAGATTTCCCAAAGAACTTTGAGATAACTTTTAGAAAAAAGTTTTGTGGACGTAGCCCTGGCATTCTGGGTGAACCACGTTAAAATTGGTGTCACTTTGTGGATGATATTGTGCATTGCTTTGATATTTCTTTGGGTATATTGCTTTACTACTTTTAAGTATAAAGGAAAAAGTAAAAATAGGGCTTATACTGTTCACCCCCCCCTCTAAGTATAAGCTTGTGTTCTTCATATCAACTCAACTATACTCAAATCAACTCATATAATGATGGAATAGTTTGTTTCATAGAACTTGAACAATCACTTCACACATCACTTGACTAAGCTCAATCAACTCAACTCAACCAATTATAACAAGAGACAACTCTTTCTCACATAACCCTAGTCCAAATTTGTATCAACCAACTCAAATATTTTCAACAATGCTCAACCACAAATCTCACATAACAATGATACTCATGTTATTTTCTAACTCAATTTCTTTCACAACCAATGGGCTTCAATAACTATGCTTATCAAACAAATTTTAGACATAACTCTCAATTGAGAAAACCTGGAAGCATTCAACTAACCACTTTCGAAAAGGAAACCACAAACAATCATTTTCCCTCCAATGGTATTTCAAAAATCAACCACCATAAACAATCAATAGGAGAATGTGTCCATACCTTTTATGAAGATGAAAATACCTCTTTTAAAATCTTCCACAATCACAAAATTCTTTTTCCAATCTTCACAATGGTTAGTAGATCACAAAATAATCATTACTCTACTTTTCAATAATCATCACCAAGGCCTTTAATTGCACAACTTCCTTATCTATCCTAAAACCACTTGTACCATAAAATAAAATAAATCAAAACATTGCATAACCTTTTCACTCCCAAAACCACTTATACCATAAAATAAAATAAATCACAATATTGCATACCTTGTCACCTCATGAAAGAATTAATCCTCTTGAAAAAGAACAAGGCAAACTTCACTTTTGGAACCCCTTTGCAAAATCAGAAATATCTCTTTACACACACCTTATTTCTCCTTCTAAATAAGTTAGTCAAATAGCCCTTGAAAAAATATTTCCAACAATATATAATATGTCCCCTTTAAAAAATAAATTGAAACCTTTACATGTATATATATGCCACCCTCCATTAATTGCACATAGGTCAGCCCTCCATTAATTTAAACTTAAACTTTAAACTTTAATATCTTCATCACCGGAGGTCCTTTTTCGATGAAACAAAATTCCACCTTGGCTTTTAAGAAAAGTCCTTTCCACATAAGCCCACCATGGTTTTAAATAAAACCTTTTATTTTACCTGCCTTGGTTTTCATAAAAACCATGTATATATCCATGCTCTCCAAAATATCATAGATGATTATCTATGAAGTGCTTTTTCCACAAAAACCAAATATGATCCATGTGATATCAATGATCTATGTGACATCAATGACAACATAAAATACCTCAAATTAACTCAAATTTCCAACAATATCCCCCTTTGTAATTGATGGCAACACGTCTAATGCAAACACCACAATCACTACAAAAACCATCTCTGAGAATAAAATTTGATCCCCCTGACTCAATACTCTCTATGGAGGCTACTCCCCTAACTCAATACTCTATTTTTAGGCTGATCCCCCTAACTCAAATCTCTCCCCCTTACTCAAATATCTCCCCCTTTGACATCAATGGCAAAAGGGACACCTATGGGGCTAAAAAATATGACTCTTAAGCATAGCCCCCTCACCACCTTCTCTCTTGAGGTGATTAATTTTGGGGTGGGAGTACCTTTACTCCCATATTACATTGATTCTTTCCTCTATAAACTTCTTTCCATGTTTTTATGATATCCTTCTCTTGATGAATTACTTGATCTTCTTGTCTTGAACCTTTTTGACCTTCTTGCCTTGAACCTGTTTGGAATTGAGTCCTACACCATATTGCAATATGCCCAAATTTATTGCAATTAAAACACTTGATATTGTAGCCTTTGGATGGTTCCCATGTCCTGAATTCTTTCTTGAAGTAATTTCCATATCCATTTCTTTCCTAAACCTTGTATTGTGAAGCTCTATTTTCATGACCATTATGACCATGACTTCTAAAATGTGTAGCTCTAAAACAAAAACCATGTTGCTCATTTCCTTTGCACTAAAAATATTTATGACCAATCCTGTTACATGAGAATAAATATCCCTGAAAATCATACCTTCTTCCTTTGAAGTTTCTTCTAGCAAATTCAAACTTCTTTGATTTATGGATCCTGCAATGTATAGCCTTGTGTCCAAATCCATTACAAGAAAAACAATATCCTTGAAAAGCCCTTTGTTCATGCCTTGGTTCCTCATACCTTTCTTGACCATTATCCTTATGATCATATTACACTTGTGCATTACATTATTGAACCTTCTTTGTAGCATCTAAAACCTCTTTCTTAGTTTCTTCCTTTCCTTTCTCTTCAATAATTTATTTTCCCTTTGAACTTGATTCACCTATCTCAAAACAAGAACCAAATTGAATATTTGGAGTCATAGGAACTTTGGAACTTTCCTCAAAAATATTAGGTGCTTCCTTGCTTTCATATTTTAGAACTTCCTTTCCTTTTGAGTGTGATTCCCTAAACCTGAAATATGGGACCTTTGGTGCTTTGAAACCTTTCCAAAACTTGTGCAACTTATCCTTGGAGTATTTCACTTCCAACCTTAAGGAAACAACTTCATGTTCTAATCTTTCACATTCTTGCTTCCTTACCTTTAATTGTTCAAGCATATCTTCTTCAATTTTCTTTGCCTCTTCAACCATGATTTTTAGATCAATGAGATCTTGTAGGAGCTTTACTTTTATCTTCTCATCCTCTTGTGCTTGAGCCTTTAGTCTTGAGTTTTCTCTTTTCATTTATTAAAAATATTGTTCTGACACTTTCTTTTCTTCATGATCATAATTGTGCTTGTTTTTCTCTTCATGATAAATTCTTACTTGAGATTCCTTCTTTTGATCTTTAGTAGGAGCTTCTTCTTTTTCACTGACTGAGAGACTTTCATTATTGCTGCTAGAAGCACTGATTTCTTCTTCCATATACAAGCTCTTCTTGTCATGCATGCCTTTTTCATACATGTTTTCCTTTTCTTTTTTATTCTTGCATTCATATTCACTATTTTGATTGTGTCTATCTTCCTTGAGTTCCATTTCATCTTCACTATCACTGAAGACATTGCAGTAACCTGAGACATGATTGAGTTGACCACAAGCATAATATTCTTCTTTTGAAACCTTGAATGTTGCCTTTTGAGAAATAATATCTTTGAAAATCCAGTCAAGTTCCATTTTATCTCTATTGCTACTATACCCATTTTGTGGACAATAAAAAGCCATGTGACCAAGCTTACCACACTCAAGACATCTTACTAATTTTTCTTCTTAGAACTTCAAGATCGAATTCATTTTTCTTCTTAGATCTCATGGTTCTTATTTTGCCTTTATTTGCCATGTGTGTTCTTATAGAATCTTCCCTCAAGCTATTAGACTTTTTGAAGGAACCCGCTCTGATACCAATTGAAGAACACAAGCTTATACTGAGAGGGGGGTGAGTAATATAAGACCAGTTTTTACTTTTTCTTCCAAATCAATATTATGTTGTGTAAAGATAGCAGTATCAATAGAAGTAATCAAAGAAATGCACAAAAATAATACACAATAGAGACACCACAATTTATGTGGTTCACCCAATATGGGCTACTCCACGGAGAAAATATTTTACTAAACCTTTCTCAATCAATATCTTTGGGAATCACTCCCAATTACAATATTTATGAACCTCTGTCCAAAGGAGATGTTGATCCCCTAATCTCAAGTTCATGGATATCTTCCATAGGAGAACTTTTTCCCCTTTCGCTCTGGCTATGTGATCTTCTAGAAGACTCTATCTCTCTACTACACTAACAGGTGGAACTCTTTCCACTTGAAGACTCCTCACTTAGATCTATCTTCAACTATGCTGCTATTGGATCTCTATCCACTAAGACTTTGTCCTCTGTACTCTGTCACCTCCAAATCTCTATCAATAGGATCACTAAGAACCTACTCAATAGGCTCACACAGAACTTGCTTAACAAGCTCACACAGAACTTGTCCAAAATTGAATAACAAGATCACACAAAACTTGTCCAAAACTGAATAACAAGCTCACACAAAACTTGTCCAAATATGCTCTAGCAAGCTCACCAAGAACTTGCCCAAAATTATCCACAAATTTGTCCCAACATTGTCCTCAACTTTGTCCCAAATGCCTTCTCAAAGGCTCAATCAATCATGCACAAAACTTCCACAAATTTATCCAGAAATATATCCCAAAATCCTTCTCAAAGGCTCAACCAATCATGCTAAAGTAGTACTCAAAATGCATCCACAAATCTATCAAGGCAAATATCAAAGATGAAATCAACAATAAATGGCAATGTACTTCAATGGATGACAAAAATGATCCACAATGATCTCAATTCAACTCAACTCATAGAAGCATAAAGAGAATTGTTAGAGACTCAATATGTTCTAATCTCAATCTCAACTCAACTCAAATTAAATCAACTCATAGAATGATGGAATAGTTTATTTCATAGAACTTGAACAATCACTTCACACATCACTTGACTAGGCTCAATCAACTTAACTCAACCAATCATCACAAGGGATAATTCTTTCTCACACAACCCTAGTCAAAGTATGTATCAACCAACTCAAATATTTCCAACAATGCTCAACCACAAATATCACATAACAATGATACTCATGTTATTTTCTAACTCAAGTTCTTTTACAACCAATGGGATTCAATAACTATGCTTATCATACAAGGTTTAGACACAAATATCAATTGAGAAAACCTTGAAGCATTCAACCAACCACTTTCTAAAATGAAACCAAAAACAATTATTTTCCCTCCAATGATATTTCAAAAATCAACCACCATAAACAATCAATAGGAGAATGTGCCCATACCTTTTATGAAGATAAAAAAAAACTCTTTGTAAATCTTCCATAATAACAAAATTCTTTTGCCAATATTCACAAGGGTTAGTAGATCATAAAATAATCAACATTACTCTACTTTTCAATAATCATCACCAAGGCCTTTAATTGCACAACTTCATTATCTCTCCTAAAACCACTTGTACCATAAAATAAAATAAATCAAAACATTGCATAAAATTTTTACTCACAAAACTACTTATACTATAAAATAAAATAAATCATAATATTGCATACCTTGTCACCTCATGAAAGAATTAATCCTCTTGAAAAAGAACAAGGCAAACTTCACTTTTGGAACCCCTTTGCGAAATCAGAAATATCTCTTTACACACACCTTATTTCTCCTTCTAAATAAGTTAGTCAAATTATCCTTGAAATAAGCTTTCCGACGATATATAATATGCCCCCTTTCCAAAATAAATTGAGACCTTTACATGTATATATATGCCACCCTCCATTAATTGCACATAGGTCGGCCCTCCATTAATTTAAACTTAAACTTTAAACTTTAATATCTTCATCACCGGAGGTCCTTTTTCGATGAAATAAAATTCCACTTTGGATTTTAATAAAACCCCTTTCCACATAAGCCCACCATAGTTTTAAATAAAACCTTTTATTTTTCCTACCTTGGTTTTCATAAAAACCCTGTATATATCCATGCTCTCCAAAATATCATAGATGATTATCTATGAAGTGCTTTTGCCACCAAAACCAAATATGATCCATGTGACATCAATGACAACATAAAATGCCTTAAATTAACTCAAATTTCCAACATGGTGACTCCCTCCTCATAGTCAACTAGGTCAAGGGACTATTTCAATATTGAGATCCAATCCTAAAAGTTTACAAGGAGCTTTTTGACACATATCTAGCCAAACTAGAGTGGTATGACATTGAGGCAATACTTCATTCATCAAATAGATTTGTAGACACTATGGCATCTCTGGGTTCCTTGATCCCTCAGAATCCATCTGTTGATTTCACTACCATTCATGTCAAAATGCTCTCGCACTCAGTGATCCAATGTGAGGCTTTTGAAAACAAGGAATTTGTCAACATGATTCATATAGAGCCAGACCATGACTGGTTCTATAAATCTAAATATTTCTTAAAGAAGGCACCTTGGGGATCCCTGATCTTGTAAGGTCCTATAGAGAATGGTACCACTATTCGCTATAAGGTTATTTCTTAATCTGCATTTGTGCAAATAAAATAGCATGAGGAATAATTCATCTTATATATCAAGGTTGTAGCATATTAGGATTGGCTATCCCAATTACAATACTTCCTTAGGCTTGGAATTGTCCCTCAGGGACTTTCGCATGCCAAAAAATGAGCATTCAAGTCAAAAACAACAAGATATGTCTTGTTAGGATGTAAATTGTATCATCGAAGCTACGATAGAATTCTCATACGTTGCTTACAGCCCCAAGAATTAGATTGGATGATCTCGTGAGCTCATGAAAGTACATGCGGTGGCCACTTCAATTACATGGTAATTTTTAAGCACATCATTAGAATGGGTTATTACTAGCCCATCATGGAGAAGGATTATTGCGAGTATGTCAGTAAATGTATGAAATTCCAGTAGCATGCAAATCTAACGCAATTCCTATCTCAGGACTTATAGCCCATTCAGGGGGCTTGGCCATTTTCTTAGTGGGGTTTCAATATGATTGGAAATATTTCTCCCCCGTAATCAAGCCGACACATGTTCATATTAACGGACACTGAGTACTTCACCAAATGGGTGGAATAAATCCCCTTAACTTTGACAATTGGTCCTCGGATTGTAGAGTTCATACTTCAGAATATCATCTATCATTTTGGGGTACATTTCAAGATAATCTCATATAATGGTCTGTCATTCAAAAATAAAAATGTGTAAGCTTTAATGACCAAATACAAAATTCAGCACATTTTTGTGACACCATACTATCCATAGGAAAATGGGCAAGTAGAGGCTTCAAACAAGACAAAGGTAGCCATCTTAAAGAAGACGATGAAAGAAAATCATAAGGATTAGCATCTGCAATTACCCTTAACATTGTGGGTGTACAGGACTAGTGTATGGATGCCCACTAGAGCAACACCATTTTTGCTTGTATATGGTGCTGAGGCCATTATGCCCTTAGAGTTGGAAATTTTGACATTGCGCATCGCATTGAAAGAGTTCATCAATGATGACACTGCACGACAAGCTCACCTGGATCAATTGACCCTTCTGGATACACGATGCATCAATGCTCTTGAGCATATTTGCATTTACCAGGATCGTCTAACACAAGCTTATAACAATAAATTCCACCTTAGAGAATTTAAAGTCAGGGATCTTGTACTTAAAGAAAACCAACAAAACTCAAATCTACCATCGCATCTACGAGATAAATTTATGACCAAATAGATAGGTCTTTGTATCATCTCTAAGAATATTGGGCCTAGGGCATATTTCCTAGCAATGCTAGAGGGTGTTGAGGAGCTGGAGCTCCTCAACATCATTCATATGAAGGTGTCTCACACATAAATAAACAAAATATCAAAAACATTCATAAACTTCAAAATCACAAAAACAATAGAAAACCATAAAAACAAAAGCTCCAAAGGCATCTTAAAGCCCTTTAGTCAAGTCACAAAAGCTCCAAAGGCATCTTAAAGCCCTTTATTCAAGTCATAAAAGCTCCAAATACATTTTAAAGCGATTTGGTCAAAAATCTCCAAAGGCGTCTTAAAGTCCTTTGGTAAAACCAAAAAAAGCTCCAAAGGTATCATAAGCCCTTTGGTCAAAAGCAAAACACAAAAATAGTTTAAAGTCAAAAATTTAAAAAAAAATCAGAATAATCAAAATTTAAAAACAATTGAAAGCATAAAAAATACAAAATATATTTGCATTCGCACTTTCATCCATATAGTTGCATTGGATTAGGTATATGCATCCATTTCATTTATATTTAGTACGTTGTATTCACAATATTACAAACGACACCACGTTTGTACCTAAATCATGCATCTTCAAAATCCATCATCATCCATAACCCATGTGAGTAATTGTGTTTTTCAACACAACCCCTCTTGTTGCTATGAGGAATATACTAGGGTTTTTCGATCACTCAGCCATACCTAGTGGTTTTATCAAACTTTGTAGAAAGCCATATTAGCTTCTAATAGGTGAGGTTTAGTTTTGATAGCACTTGGTATATTTCAAAATCCTATCACTAATAAAAACACTAAGAACCTAGTTGGAACAAGGGAAATATGAATGTTATGAAGCGGTATTAGGTATCCTAAGGTGAAATTTTTATTTTTCTCATACCCCTGTACATCTAGTTCAAAAATGCTGAGAATTGGCAAAAGGACAAGTTCATCCCTACCCAAATAAATCCCTTGCTTTAATCAAAATAAGAAAAAATACTAAACAAAGAAAAATTCAAAATTCAAAAACAAAATAAATAGTGATTGTCATCACTACATAAATCCCTTGCTCAAAAGAAAATAAAAATTCAAAATAAACAGTGAGTTTCATCACTAAGCATGAGCAAGTATCCCAAATAAATATGAAGAAAAGAAGGGAGTAATGAACTTGAATCCTTGGAATTCTCAGCATGAATGAGCCTTACGCACAATGATATGTCTATCACATTAGCATCTCGCTTTTGTACAGACCAATTTTTACATGTGGAAGAGCTAGCTTTAAGTGTCCTGTACCGCCTAGTGGTCTAATCCAACTGAGTCCAACTTAGGATTAAGATAAACATTTAAGGATCCCAAATATAGAAATGGGTTGAATGAATCCCGTATGGCACTGGGGTATGCTTATGTTCTATCTAATATATTCATTTGCACACATAGGGATAATGAATATCTAGGTCTTCATAACAAAAAATTTATCCTTCAAGGGCTCTGTATGATTAGTATACAACTTTTTATGGAGCAACTAGGGTGTTTGAGTCTCATGAAAACCCTAAAAAAAATCCCCTCATAGCAACAATTCATATCATCACTCTCATCATCAACTTTCTTGAGGAGGTTTGTTCGTTAAAGAGGCGCCCATGAAATAGGATAGATACCAAATGAATATAAACAATGATATTTAGATGGCCATTGACTATTTTGTGCATATATTTTAATGTATAGAAGCTAATCAAGAAAGTAAATACATATCACATCATCTCACCTCACATTTAGATGTTTAAATGAGTAATTTTTATTATAAGAGTTATTATTTATTCATGATTTTTATACATTCTGTGGTGTCATCCATTAGATTGTCAAAACACATGCCACATCATACCATATGTTTTTAAGTGATTAAAGAATATAGGTTCATTCACATTAGATCATCACATAATGCATAACAAATTTCATTTACCACATCATAACAACATAAGTTAGATACATACAAATGAATCAAAAGATAAACATGTATTTAACATAAGCATTGCATCCATATATGCATTCATCATCATAATGCATCCACACATATATCACATCATCTAAAGCAAACATCTATCATATAGCTAAATGCATAACATAATCATAAACATAAAAACATAATCATAAATGATACACATAATGAGTCTCAAAGTATAGATATCATATAAATGTGTGTCCAAATAAGTACATGTATGTACAAAAATCGCCATAAGGCTACAATCATATAGGTCAGTTGACCTTACACTCAAAACAGTACAAGATGCCCAAGGGTCCATAGTTCTCAAGGGTGTCCTACACCACTAGCATCACCTCTGCCCTCACTACCCCCTATGGGAGGAAGCATAGAAATGGCACCCCTAGTTCGTTCAATTTAGGACCTGGTCCTGTGGCTCGACCAAGTTGATGACTACCCTAAAGGACTCTGACCAATCCTCTATGATCCTCCTACCATAGGCCTCTCTGGCATATGGCCTCCCCAAAACCTGACCTCATGCTCCAATACCATGATATAGGATGCATTTAGGGTGTGTTGCTCCAAGTCCTTTGCTAAAAGCCCATGCAAACACCAGATATTCACACCTGCATCTAGACCACCAGTTCCCTAAGGTAATGTAATAGGTGGCACAATATATCCCTATCAACACCTCAACCGAAAGGAAGTTGATCTATCATATCCTGTAGTGTGGTTTGCTCTGCCTTGAGGCGTTGAACCTGAGCCCAAAACCTAGCAATGGTGGCATCCATCTACTGCACCTAAATCTAAGATGCCTACAGCTCAGCCTCAACCTGATGTAGTTGAGCCTAGAGAGGGGAATCCTACTCCTCAGGAGCTAACTCCTCCTCCTCCTCAAGGACAACCTACTCCTCTGCCACCTACTCCTTTGCTTCCTGTTGCTCTACATGCCCCTAATCATCTATCCAAGCCTGCACTTGGTGCCCATCAGGATCCTTAGCCTCAGCCTCATTCAAAGTCCACCCCAAGTGACTGCCACTATATCATAATCATGTAACCCACCAATGGATATATGCCTCTATAACTCCAGCATCAACCACTCTAGGATCAACTATAGAAGGATCATCCTCCTTTGAGACTATTGTAACTCGAGGTAGTGGAAGGTTCTTCTCTATAATAATATGATAGTATACAAATCACTCGAGAAGGACATCCTATTGGATGTTGAATTGTTTGAGCATCCTAGAATAATAGAACTCTTTGATGTCATCCTTGTAGCCGATAACCCATCGGTCACATCGAGTCTGAGCTATGAAGATAGTTGGGTCCTCCCAGGTATGGCACTCATGATATGGACTACAGATGATATTGGTGGCTTGCAAATTGGTCAAAGAGGTCATGTAATGGGAAATATCACCTGAAAAATGTTGACTCTTACACTCCTCGAGCACTCTGGGCCACTTGGATCCATAGCATTGAGCATCATCATCTACAACAGTGATATACTCCTATCTCCAGATCTGAAGGAGAAATCTGCAAGCAATGCTAGACCATCCACAACATTGAATATGGTATAACTCATCATAGAACTACACCAGTAGTATGCTCCCCCAAGAATAGATTATAGGTGCCTCACTATCAATAAAGTCCTATACCATCACTAAGAGGTTCCATGGGAACCTCGCTCTAGAGCAGTCAGGTATAAGGATGTTACAGATCACCATCAATAGGAAACCATACCTCCTAGAGAAGACATCCTCCTGGTACCACAGGGAAACAAAAATCCCACCAAAACGAGTATCCTAGAAGGCAGTAGCGACATGTCTCCCAAAGACCCTAGCAAAAATCACATCTCTGGCACTAGTGGGAGAAGATACAATGGGCACTCCATAAAAAGGGATCTGAAATATCTTGTAGATGTCCTTCAGAGTGATTTTCATCTCACCAGTGGGGAGATGGAAGGTATTAGTCCTGGAGTCCCATCTATGGGCCAGGACAGTGAGGTAAGCCTGATCTGACATGATCGTCGAAATCCCATTGACATATTAGAGCCTACAAGCATCAAGACATTGCCATTCTATGTCATCCATGAGGGGCATAAGGTCCATAAGTATATTTGGGTCCCGAGCCTAAGCAAACAAAATCTAGAAGTAAAAAATGTCTAAATCAAATGCACTAAGCAAACTAATAAATGCATAAAATATAAAACGATGCAAGCTAATATAAGATGCACTTAAGGCAATAAGAAAAATGGCTAAATGCACCTAAAACATCCAAAAAAATCAAATACTACACTTTAAAACTAAAAAAAAAATCAATTAAATTGATCAAAATTAAAAAATCATGGAAATAAACCTAAGGCCACCTAGCCACTCTAGCCAGGAGCGACTACATAGCGGCTGCTAAAGCTGGTAGCGGCCAGTTTCCAACTGTAAAAAATTTGATCGTTGGATTTCAAACTGGTCACTAATGGTGATAGCAGCCAGCCTCAAGCCAAGCTAGCTGCTCTAGGTGGCAACGGCCAGTGGGCGACACGCCAATGACATTACCCTATGGCAAAAAATTACAAAAAATAGCAAAATTACTAAAATTAGCATGGACCCATTAAAACTAAACCTATCCTAGACCTATTGATAGGTTTGATTCGTTGCCTACAAGTTTAGTGAGGTTCATTTACCGCATTGCTTAATTAGGTTCATTTTACCGAATTAAATAAGCAAGCCAGGGTTTGGAAAAATACCTGTGAAGCTTTGGCTCCACCACTGGTATAAGCCTCTCCCTACTCAGCCATATCACCTAAATAAACAACAAATCCAGCAGCACTCCATGTCATAATTGCACTTTCTCACCTTAGAGCTCAAAAGTGCAATTGATAGCTGGAAATAATGAAATGAGAAACCCTAGGATTTTCTTTTATGTTTTCTCTTTTTCCTCGATCGTTGCTGGTATTCGTGGTCCACACTTTTTTGCTGTTGAACCTGACAACAACCAAGAAGCACCAATTGGGGGTCATTGGACTTGATAGCGACTAGAAAATAAGGAGAAATTTTGTAAATTTCTCACCACAAAGCACCTCAAAATGAGTCAATAAACACATTTGCAAATCCAAAGAAACCAAAATAAGCACAAATACCAAAAAAAATTACATATATCAAAATCCAAAAATATCATAAAATCCAAAATAAAAAATCAAATAACCACAAAAATCCCAACTGAGCCTTGTAATCAGTTATTTGCTCTATACACTTGGCGATTGCAACGACTAGCACTTCATGCAATTCTAAAAGGTGAGTAGGTTGCCATAAGGCCACTTGAGGTAAAACAGTTATGGGTGAATTGAGACGCTTCACTTCTAACCCGAAGAAGGCCATGACGGCCGAACTGCCCCACAGAAGTGAGGATCCATCTCATTTCTCCTATAGCAAATAGTGATTCAACACAAGCTAGAATAGAATTGCTATCACTTTGATTCCCTAAGAAGGCCATTGTGGCCAAACCACCCCATGGGATAGAGATGTACAATTACCAAACAAGGTTGAAATCACACCTAGATGGGACCTACCCTATAACAAAAAAAAACAACCGTCTAAAGAGTTCCAAATCATTCATTATGGTCAAGTGACTTGTCACTTTATTAATTGTCCTTTCCTCATCGACTCGTCACTTGAGAGGGTAGTCAAAATTTTCAACAATCATAATGAAAGTCAACAAAATATCATCTCGATCATGTTAAGATTACATTCGTCTTACGAATCATTGCCAATAACTATCATAATCTTACCCTTTTCTAGGGAAAAAAAGAAAACATGACAATTAAGTTTGTAGCTCTCCTTCGATCGAACCAATAGTAGTCCCAAACCTACCCGATTGTGTTTGAGGTACGAGTGCAAACTTCCACAAATTTAATCCTTCCATATTGTTGGAAGTAATGATTCTAGGATGCGTGCCCTCCCGCATGATTGGGACATCCAATGTTGATCAGATCAATGATCATCATCCAACATAAAATGTGAGTGGTTTATTTTTGCTTTGTGCTGTGTTTTCCTACAATGCATCCCAAAATTGGGTATCTATAGACACCTAAAACATATCATGTTTAGGATACTATCCATATGAACACATTCACAGACCATATGAATGATCTTGGATCTCTCCAAGAGCAAGCAGTGGTCCTAACCACTCAAACAGGGTAGTTCTAGCCCATCCAGGCTTGGCCGCTCTCAAGAAGAGTGACCACCACACCTGGTTGCTAAATACTATAGAGGCCACATCTAGCCATTGGATCTTATAGCAGCTAGCACCATGCACAGTCTAGCCATGAAAATATGCCCATATCATATAGTCTGATTACACCTTTGCATTGGTTACGAGCAGATTTTGGTGAGGAACTCCCTAAGTTCCTCCTAACTACCCCTTCAATGCCAGTTTGTGACTAATGCTTCCCACTCAGGATGGTCAGTCGCATACAATTTGGATTGAATCTTCCCCAAGAAGCCAAGGTCTAGATATGAAGAGAGGAAAGTCTACATATCGACTTTTGTACAAAGAGCAAGAGATCCACAATTTTCAGAGTTTATGCAGCGAAGCCTTATCAAATTGGAGAGTGCATCTATGAGCCCTTGAGGAGCAATGAAGTGCTATTTGGTTAAGGAGAGACTATACATCTAATATTCATATTCATTATTATTCACTATCATTCCATGTACTTGACACATCTGGCAACCCTTGAACATCAATTTGAGTAGAGAACCTGGTGCTACAACCTATAGAGTGCGAGGAAAAATGTATATTTCATGGTCGCTGTCTTGGATAGTGGCATGTAGGCACAACCTAGGGTTTGACATTTTTTTTTTCTTGCTAGCATTAGATTAGATCATTTTTTGGTACAACGCTTATTCCTAGCATAGATATGATTTATTGCATGCATTTACATTATTGTTCTTTAAGTCATGCCCACATATTTCATTATATTTATTTCATTTAATCGTAGTATGCTTACTTATCTTGCTTATCAGGTTGTATACTAATACCTCATTCAAGTAGGTAGCCCAGACTACTAAGCATACTTTTTTGTTTTCATGTACACAGATATTTAGGTTTACAGGATCATATCAGTACATTCGAAGCACGGGATCCCTCCTGGACAAGAGAAGGAGAAGGATGCATTTGTGAGCCCTCATAAAAGTTCATGTGCGGGATCAGGAAGCCTACAAAAGTGTAACTCCCCTTTATGATGGGATTTATTCCACCATCTATTTCCTCGATTGTAAATGATTGTATCACAAACTAGGTATCCCTTAGAGGGACAAATATGTAACTGTGAATTGGAAATATCAATAAAAAATATATTTATTTGTTTTTCTTATTTACGTATCTTTTGCATGCTCATTCCTTTTAATTTGATATAATAAATACATTGCAATCCATGTCTCAACTCTAATTTTATTTGTAATGGTCCTCTGACCTGCCAAATCTTAAAGGTTCATGCCTTGAGCTAGCATAGTTATGCCAGTGCATGACATTGACCTTCTGCTAAGGTTTAGCCAGGGTTCACCATCGCATGGTATCCAAAATAGATAACTCAGATCCAACTTTGATTGATGGTAATGCTGCACATACCATCTACCGCTAGACCTTCCAACCTCATGGTCCAACTCTCTAGCCTTGAGTCATGTTGGCAATTCCACAATCGGAGTAGGTTCATGAGCATCCTCACATACTACTCGTATGGTAACTTTGGTCGATGTCCCATTCCATCATCCTTTACACTCCACAACATTGGACCACTATCCCTATTGAATTGTTAGAGTACGGTTACCTACGAATCATAGTAGCCACCACTACGCACTACTGGAGTTGGGCGGATGCCTAACCTTCTCGTTGGCATAAAATGATAAAATATAATAATTGCCTAATCTAGCCATTTAACATAATGACTCTTCTATGTATTTTTAAATGATCCTCGAATCTTTGATTGTAGTCCTTTTCAAAATGTTACAACCACTACAATTTATATTTGATGGATAGCTCTTTTCAAAATGTTACAACCACTACAATTTTTAATTGAGTGAAAACTAATCAATCAATTCCCATTTCATAACCATTCTAAATATTATTTTTCTTAAACTAATTTTATAATTGTCTTAAGTATAAATAAGACATAAATTATCAAGAATAAATATCACAAGTTGAATTTCAAACATTTTATAATATATCATTAAACATAGCTTTGAAGAATGGCTAAAGGGATCTAAGCAATTTATTATGTATTTCAAAATACTAACCCCTTTTCATAAATTATAGAGTAAATTTATTATTTAACATGAAATAACTAAGTTATAAAGGTTACGTGGTAAAATATTCTTAATCTGAGATTATGAGGGGCTTTGCTATTACTTACTCTCAAAGAAAATATATCTCTTAAAGGATTTTAAATTCATATGATTTTATTATTATTAGTTTTTTTCAAATTGTAAGCAAAATTATACAACATGTCTTCATATAGAGTTCAAATATATACAGAAGGTATAACTAATATTTTAAAATGCTCATAAAAGCAATAACATATTTTCACATAGAGTAAACATGCTTGTCTTCATTTCATATAAAAGACATAACAAGTAATTAAATATCTATTAAGATAATAATATATATTAAAAGTTTGAAAATTAAAATTTGTTTACCTTTATATATATATATTTATATACTTTTAACCCAACCTTCTCTATTGATAAAATTCATATCTTAAGATTTAATCAACCACAATATAAGTCGGGGTTATGCATAAGGGGTTGGACTCGAAATGTACTTGTAAAAAAATGGTGAATCCTAATCAAAATTAAGGTGAATCAAGGCAAATCCTAAGCAAATCAAATCAATCATCTTCACACCAAAATTTGGAGCATTTGAAGCCCTAAAAATTAAGGTCATATTTGGGGTAAATTTTGACCTATTAAATCACCTTATAACTTCATAAAAACACCACCATTAGATTAGGATCGAAAAGAGTTTTCCAACAAGTACAAATAATATTATGTTTAGATATATATTGTGGCGAATTGACCCTAAGAAAAAATTGGCCCTAAAAATTTTAGGTGAATGGGCCAACGTCAAGGATCCTTATATTCGCCAATTTCTAATTTTAGAAATCCTAATATTCACCCAATTTGTGAATATTTACCACTATGCATAACCTCGATGGGTCTACAATTTGACAGGGCTCTGCTAAGTTCAATTGATACTTTTCCTATATGGTCTCCTCCATTTTGAGGGGGGTCTTATAGCACATTGAAGGCTTTGCTCTAGCTTCATGGAGAAGCCAAGAATAAGAAACATGTAGTTGGAGTTGTTGGAGGGAAAATTCTAGAGGCTTCCCCACCAAAAGCCATTTGGATTCATCGCCCAAGTCTTTGTAACTGATTCTAGGTCCAAAACTATTTTTATGCTAGTTGCGGCTCTAACGTGCAGCTAGCTCTGTTAGCCATGGGTGTTAGCCATGACTAAGGCTAAGTTAAGCAACTCTACCCAAATTAAGTGGTTAAAACCATTGTTTCACCTTGGAGTTGTCCAAGATCATTCATATGGTCTGTTAGCATGTCCCATATGAGTAGTCACCTCGACATGACGCATTTTAGGTGTCTACACCCCCTAAAGTAATATCCTACTCTAACTATGTACCAAAGGTGGTACATTTACATTATTCAAATAATTTAATATGCTCTAATCCTAACAATATTTTTCAGTTAGTGTCTTGACATATTTTATTTGTTTGACCATGATGTGGTTCTTTTTCTGCACAACTTTCAAGATAATATAATAATGAAGAAGTCTTAGATCTATCATTTCAAGTTACTTCTTCAAGTCACCATTCACTGCTTCTATCATCTCTTCTAATATACAAGTGATGACCAGATCGTCAATAATAGCACAAGTATCACTATTTCATGACCAACTTTCTTGAAATAGAGATTGGTATCTGAGGTGCTTCTCTTAAAACCATGTAGGAGGTGATTATCAATATTTATATACCAAACTATCAGAGCTTATTTCAACCTATACAAGGACTATCAATTTACAAATATTTTGCTCTTGTCCTTCACAAACATATCCTTTTGGTTGAGTCATGTACACTTCTTCTTTGAGATCACCATTTAGGAAGGCACTCTTCACATCCATATGATGAATATTCCATCCAAACTAAGTTGTCATTGTACAAATTACATGAATGGTTATCGTATTTGTTGTTGGTGTGAATGTCTCTTCATAATATATATCTTTTTTTTAGCATAGTCCTTTGTAATAAGGTGATCTTTATGTTTGTCAATAGTTCCATCTACCTTATACTTGACTTTGTATACCCATTTGTAGCCAATGGGTTTCTTTCCAGTAGGTAGATCAACTAGCTCCCATGTTTTGTTTTTCATAAGAGACATATGTTATGCATCCATAGTTTCCTTCCATTTAGATACACTAAGTGCTTCTTGCACTGAAGTGGGTTCATGCTCCACCATTAAATTCAACAAACATATTTATTCCTCTTCACTTTTTTCTTCCTCTTCATCAGCTTCTTCTTATTCATCTTTTTCTCTTTCCTGGCATGACATACTTCGAGTACATGGTCGATTGGAATTGAGATCATGAGTTGCATCCATTTTTGTGTCTTTTATTGTGCTATTATACCATTTTGGAAATATCTATTATTTTTGGGAAGCCCTTGATTAAGACTCTTCAATTTCTAGATGTACAACAAGAGATGTACCTTTACTATATTTTGGTGTATCCAACTTGGGAGTTTCATCAAATACCACATATTGACTTATATGAATTTTTTTGGTTATAGGATCAATCAGTTGATACCCCTTGGATTCTTCATCATAACCAAGAAATATGTATTACAGAGTTTTCTCATCTAGCTTGCCCCTATTATTCTTTGGAATGTGCATGAAGGTTTTACATCCAAATATCTTTAGATGAGAAATGGAGGACTTTCTTCCACTCCAAGCTTTTTTTGGTGTGATTCCTTGAAGAGTTTTTTTTTTGTGCTCGATTTAGGAGATACACGACTATAGTGACAACTTATGCTCAATATTATTTCCCAATATGTACACCTATTGAGCATACATTAAACCATCTCCATGATGGAATTATTCCTCCTATCAGCAACTCCATTTTAATAAGGAGTATAGGTTGTATTTTGATCTCATATTTGGTGAGAAACCTTGAGAACTCATTAGAGATGAATTCACCCCCCTAATCTAAGTAGAGGGCCTTGATAAAATATCTTGATTCCTTCTTAACATGTTTTTGAAACTGTTGAAAATATAGAAAATAATCTAACTTCAACTGTAGCCCACATCTTGTGAGAGTAATCATTAACAAACAACTAAAAATACTTCTTTCCACCATGATTATTTGGCATGGGTACGCATAGATCAGTGTGGATTAACTCCAATGATGCTTTGGCTCTGGAATGAGCTCAACTTAAATGGAACTCGGTGTTGCTTCCTTGCTAAGCAATATGAGCATACAGGTAAAGTATGTGAGAGATTGGGTAGACCTAACACCATATCATGCTTACTTATTTGAAGAAAATAACCTAAACTAAGATTCCCATACCATTTGTGCCATAATGAAGTAGCTTATTTTGTGTTGGCAGCCATGGCAACATGTGAGGTATAAATGGCATCTAAAGCAAACAATCCATATTTATAGAAAACTATTACAATGTGTTTACCATGTTTGATAATGAAGCAACACTTTTGTTCATCAACAAATTTAAAGTCAACCACCACATTTTTGTCCAATATTTAGGGTATGAACAACAAATTTTGGCCAATCCTGACACATAAATGACCTTATCAATTTTGCACTATCCATCTAGAAGTATCATTGAAACATGTCCTTATCCTTACACTTTATAGGTATTATCATTGACAATTATTATCGGTTTACCTTCTTTGGCTTCAAATGTATCAAACCACCCTTTATCACCAATCATGTGTTTGATTCAAGGGTACCTTGTGTGCTATCTCAGAATCCAAATTTGATTCTTCAATAGTAACATTACCTCTTTGTGGTTTGAATTCCCCCTTCTTCTTTTGTGATTGCTTATTTTTGTTAGCTTTGTTGGAAGAATTAAACCAACATATATTGGTGTCATGATTATCCATCTCACAAATATGGTAATACATATTTTGTTGTGGAGGTGTCGTTTGTGAGGGAGTAGTATTTAAACCCTTAGAGGAATATCCCTTCTGAAAGTATCCTTATTTCTTAGATCCAGATTTCTTTGAAAAAATATTGTGTTGGAAAGTTGATCGCTTAGGTTGTTATTTTCTTCTTCTTATTGTAGAAAATTAACCAAATCCTCAAAAGAGACTTGTCAATTAGACACTTGAAGTGAGTTTTACACTATATTCATGGCTCAATAGAATATGATCTAGAATACAAGAATAATAACAAGTTCTTCTTGCAAGGATACATGAACTTAGATTACATTGGATCTATAGATAATAAAAATCAACATCAAGATACATATTTCATCTTGCATTTGGACTTATCTCTTGGCACAACAAGAAGCAACAATTTATTGTAATTTCATCTATAGAGGTAGAATATCATGTAGCACGAGGAGCTATGTGTAAAGCGATATGGTTACGTCCTATTCTTTCAAGTATGGGTCTTCAAAAAAATATTCCAATACACTTGATGTGCGATAACCAAGGTGTTTTAAAACTAGTCAAGAATCTAGTGTTCCATGAATGAACAAAGCATATTAACACTCAATGTCACTTTATTCGAGATGAAGTTCCAAAGCACAAGATTCAGCTCTAGTACATTTCCATTGGTGAACATGTTGTAAATATTTTCACCAAGGGACTTGCACTTGTTAAATTTGAGTTGTTTCGCAACTCTTTATGTACTTCAAATAATGTAATAAAGGAGGGATGTTAGGCTATAAGCTATAGTTTAATCTTAAATTATTGTGAGTGCACATCTAGTTGGAATTATAGAAGCCAATTTGTGAATAATTTAGCATAAACCTAAGATAGTTTGGTTAATTACAGTTGCAGAATATTTGTTATTGAATTTTTTATTTATTCATTATTGGTTATTTTCAGCCAAGTACTCTATATTCTTTGCAAATGAATAATATTTTGTTCGATTCTCCTACAATCATACGCTACCCACATAGTTAGTTCCCACTTAAGGTATCCCCTATTTTGATTATAAGTGATTGAATCTCCATCAACATCCACCTTACCAAGAAAGGCATAGGATGAGGGGCTTGCACTGATGTTTCCATATAAAATACTCCTATCCCACTTGGACATAGCATAAATTATAGGAGGAGGTGGATTAGTACAATGAAAATCATCATAGGAAGGTAAATTACAATGATAGAATCTAATGCAACATTAGAATTAGTAGAATTATCATGAATAGAATGATAATCCACATTATGAACAAGTGAGACTCAAAAAATGAGTGAAGGTTAGCGATCCTAGCTAAACAAAAGAAGACTACATAATTATAGAGGATGTGTTGTCTAAGTAAGAGTGTAAAATACAATCATTGTGTGATTACATGAATAGGAGGACCAAATACACTTGTTGGAGGAAATCTAATGACATCTTTGTATGCTTTTATTTTGTATATTATGAAAATATTTTTGTTCTCATTTTTTGAGCTCTATGATGTCATTTCTAGTTGTGCTTTGACCATGCTTATAATCTTGTGTATAGTTTATGTATTTATAAGTATCTTATGTTAATTGTTAGTCATCATTTATGCTTTAAGACAAAAGATAATGACAAGAGAAAGACCTATGAAGATATTTTGTTCATGTTAAGAATAGACATCATCACTAACTAGAGCCTACAGGTTCAAATCATCACCCACAAATTAGGATAAGTTACAACTTATAAATCCACAAGTAAAAATATTTTATTTAAAAATAAAATGCCACATCAACTTATCTAAAAAACACATTTTTAAACATTTTTGAAAAAAAAACATAATAAAACAATGGAGACTAACAACCCAATTTAATACCATAAATTCCTTTGCAATCCTTCGAAGGTAAAAAGTAAGGATTACCATATATTAAAATTATATAAGATGTAAATCATTCATGATTATATTTTATTATTTTAACAAGCATAACAAAAGAATGTAATAATTTTAGAGGTATAAACCTTCCATAGCTTATTACAATTTTATAATTACAATCACAAAATAATATGATGATCATAAATTCTATATACAGAAGTGTTCACATGAATTAATGTAAAGTTAAGGTGTGAGCTAGTAAAAAACAAACTAACTAGTGATAATAACACTTATTATAATTTAAAATAATAATAATAATAATCTTGAAAACCGTATATTTAAAAGACAAAATCTAAATTTTCACTAAATTATTTAAATTACATATTATTTTTAGCATGAAAAGTTATTAATATGATAAATAAATATTTTATAATTAAAATATTATAATTAATAAATAAAATAATTATATTATATATTATTACTCAAAAATAAAATAAAAATAAAAATACGAGGAAATTAAGTTACCGGGTGTCAAATGAGAGCCAAGGGTACGTTCTTTAGTGGAAACGGGAGTTCTGGGGTACTGGCTCAATGGAGAGGGGTCCTGCTCTTCCTGGTGGCGGTGGTGCTGCTATTCCTACTCCTAAATGGTTTCCTCCCGCAATGGCCAAAGAAACATAATTTGGATCGTAGGACCCGCTAATCCTCGCAATCTCTGCCTGCTCGTAATTAGTGCCCTTGAAATGTGTGGCTCCATTATATTCTGACCTTTGGAAATTTGGTCCTGCGAAGTTCCTTGTCAATCCCATTTTTATGCATAATTATTTTCTAATAATTAATTAGGTTATTTTATTAAGTATTTATTAAGAAAAGATTTAAGTTCAAACATTAAAATATTTATTAGAAAAAGATATAGGTTCAAAACTTCGGGTTTATCAGCTTGTAAAATTAATAGTCTGATTTAAATCCTCTAAATAAACATAAACATCGATAATAAAATACTAACCCTGAACTACCACAGTTTTAAAAACAATGAAGTAAAATAGAGGTTATAATAGAGGTTATAGAAAACAACCCTAATGTAACCTATTCCCCCTATCAAAATAAAAAAAATTATTAGTTTATTCTTCCTCAACTCACACAGATGTCACCTGCACAAATTCGATTCTGTTTCTTTAATTCGAACCCTGCAAATCAGACGAAGGACGAGTAACACAAGCAACTAACGGCTGAGATGAATTCTGAGAGAATAGTACCATCCGGGTAGGTCATCTTTTTTCCATGACAGTCATCAGAAATTTACACGAAAATTTCACACCATCATAAGGTCAATTAAAGCACAAGATGACCTCCGTAAGGAAGGCTCACCCAATAGGATAGCAAGGTATTATAAACCGAGGCAAGCATCCTCTAGGGAAGGGGAATCGAAGGAGTTCACACCATCTCCACGAAGGAAACCCAAGTAGCAAAACCCAAACAACTTGGCCCTAAAGAATAGCAGGACAATGCGGGGGGCAGAAACTACCAACCCGAATAAATGCATCATTTGAAATTTGAAAGTCACAACAGGCAACAAGCCCAGGCATTAGAAGGGGTGACGTCACCAAGGGACCGGAAGGGACAATCAAGGAAGGCAGACACGTACTGAGGGGATAGCATAATAAATGCCAATACACACCATAAAGCACTTAAACCTGCGGGTACCAACCAGATCGCCCAAATCTCTAAAAGGAACCAAAATCTAACAAGAGTTAAGGAGCTTCCTCCCTGACATGAAGTATAATATCATTGGTAAAATCTCACTACCAAATAGATAAGCCTTGAGAACAAACTCCCAAGTTTGCTAAGAGATCAACCACTGAATTCCCTTCTCTAAAAACATTGGAGAACTCCACGCTAGAAAAGGAATGAGCAAGCCAAGTTGCTTCATTAATTAAATTAATTATTTTCCATCTCAAATAGGAAACTCCATGAAGCATGTTGATGATGGATAGGGAATCCCATTCAATAATTGTGTTTCTGATGTCAAGGTTCTTAAGCTACTTCAAGCCAATGAAGGTCGCTCTAGCTTCAGCCACCATGGAAGATTGAACTCCAAGGTATTCCACGTAAGACAAAATAAGATCACCATTGTTGTCCCTTATTGCACCGCCCATGCCAACTAAGCCAAGGTTACCTTTAGAGGCACTGTCAAATTTAAGTTTGAACCACCCAATGGATGGCGAAGACCAACGAACCTCCCTCATCAAGTTAGGAGCAGGAGGGGGGTGGGCTAACGACACAAAACCAAGCTTTTCTTCCAACAATATCTCACTTGGGGAGAGCATCAAAATTAATTTCGATGGATTCAAATTGCTGAGAGTCAAAGAAATATTTTTTGACATCTTCTACATAATCTTGATGCTGATTTGGGTGATATTATTTTCCACTTCTTTGAATGTCCTTGAGTTCCTTTCCTTCCACACTCCCCATAAGGAGTGTGGGAGGAGAAATTTCCAAAAATATTGGTTGTCATTCGGTTAGTTTAGATTATTTTTAGTCTATCGAGTCTTGTTCTCTTAATCAAGAGTACCTTTATTTTAGTATTGGTCTCATTTCCACAATTCAAAACCATGCAAAAAAAAATCCATCCTTACCATTTTCATATTTTTACTTTTGCATGGAACCTTATTTATTTGGTAATCTTTGGTTTGAGGAATCTTTAGGTGCTTTTAGTCACTCATCCAATTCTAGTGTTTCAAATAACCTCCATTGAATGTCAACAATTCCTTAAGTGTGATAGGTTATTCTTGGTTAAATTGGGTTTCTCTTTGATCACACACATCTATCATACATTAATCACGTTGTGATGCCTTGGAATGACAAACTCATGCATGACTATCACCATAAAGTGAAAGGTTTCCCCTGATAATCCTATCGCGTGCATAATATGACCCTACAGATAAAACAAAAGAAAAAGAAGAAAAAAGAAAGTATAAATATAGAGAACCAAGGAAAATTCAAATCATTGGTACTCATTCATAATGGATCCATGGAATTTAAGATATCTCCACTGGGACTATAGATGCTTGGTTGGTAGTGAAGTAATGTCGAAGGATTGTGGGGCTATCTCCACCTATGTTATAGATGCTCATTGGCAGTGTAGTATGCCCTTCGTATGGTGACATGCCTATCATATTAGAGACCTTCTTTTATATAGACCGATGTATGCTTGCATATGAGCTAGATTATTGGTATATGTCACAATGGATTAGTCTACAATTGCTCACAATTGGAAATGAATATTCACCACACACACAGTTAATCCTTAAGAGATTTGACTCTGCTATGATACCCTAAGTATCCTATGGATTCACAATATTACTATATGAGTTTGTTTGAGGTTACTAGAATCTAGAATAACGTTTTCTTTCTTGCACTAGCTTAGGATTTACTTTTTATTGTAGATTAGCCAACCTAGATTCTCAAGTGAACCTTGTACCTAGTAATCTACTCTAGCCACCAATCGATTGTAGTGACTAGTTATCCATGCAATCTAGTAGGATGGGTAGATCACCATAAGGACACTTGTTGAAAAAAATGGCATAATTTCTCCATCCATTCATGTCATGTTCCACTTTTTTCTCAACTCATGTCCAATCTATCATGATCCATTCCACAAAAAAATTTGATTATGTCTTGAATAGAGTTCAATATTCAATCACCCAATTGTGGAGTCATATGTGTCCAAGAAAATTTGCCAAATGCTATCATCAAAACCTTTTTTTTTTTTGTCACAAAAGCATTTTTCTAAAATTCATAATTAGTATGCATTATGCCACTTCCAATATGGTTTTACATGTGGTTACTGCAAAACCATCCACATCTTGTTTTCCTTTAGGAAACAAAGATGTGAATAGAGAAAATGGATTCAATTACTAGTAAAATCTAGCCAACTAGAAAAGTTGTTTCCCTTAGTTTCCAAGGGATTTCATGTGGCATTGCTTGCCTTTGAGATTTAAAAGAGGTTATTATTCACCATATGGTTGGTATTTGGGGTATTTTGGTTGTAGCTATTCAAATTAGACATTCGAAAAAAATTATGCTTTGCATAATTTTTTATGCTTCGACTACTTTGGAGGAAAAGAGAAGACTATGTAAGGATATAACTTATATTATCTCTTATTTTCCTAAATATTGGATCTTGATCAGAGAATATTTCAATACCATCCTCTCTCTATATGATAAAATTAGGGGAAATAGAAGTTTGGAGAGGAGCACCAACCTTATGAGTGAATATATTGCAAACCTTTATCTTATGGACATCCAACCAGATAATGGCCTTATGACTTGGTCTAACAAAATGCTAGGCTTATCTTGTATCATGGAGATATTGGATTAGTTCTTGTTATCTAACATTTTCTTAATCCATCATCATATTCCTAAGGTGAAGACTCTTAACAATGTAGGTTTGGATCACTAGCCATTCATGGTAGAAATTTGGAAACCCAATTTGATTTTTTCACCTTTTTATTTTAGTTAATGTGGCTTAGATAAAATTCCTTCAAACCCCAAGTGCATCAATGGTGGAAGGAAGGTAAACCAAGGTATGGGACTAAGATGTTTTGTTTTACCAAAAAAATGTAGTACATTAAATCCAAAATGAAGATTTGGAACTGGAAGGATTTTGGAGATGTCCAACAAAAAAAACATGAAGTGATTGCTCAACTTGAAAATTTAAATAAGAAAATACATTTATATGGACTCACAAAGAGTAGAAGTATAGAGGAAATTAGACTCGTAACTCAGTTAGAGGAATTGGAAAAAAGATAATAACTCTTATGGAAGCATAAATCTAGGATCCAATGGCTTAAAGAAGGAGATCAAAACACAAATTTCTTCCACAAATATCTTTGAGATCGAAGATCTCACAACTTTATTTCTTCCCTAAAATCTTATTTTGGAGATGTTTACACTTGCTATGGTATGAACTCTATTGTTGGCAATTACTTTTCCAATCTTGTTGCTACTACACCTATTGAATCAGCTTCTTAATATAATATTCTTCAAGTGATCCCTGCTCTTATCATTTTTGAGAATTTTTTTTTACTGCTCCAGTTACTATCAATAAGCTTCAACAAGTGGTTTTTAAAAAATAAAAAGGAAAAACCCTAGGTCTTGATGGTTTTCCCATTGAGTTCTACCAAGAGTTTTGGGATATCCTTCATATTGATTTATTAGAAGTGGTGGAAGAAGCGAGGAAAGCCAAAGATATTTTGGAGGTTATCAATGAAAATTATATATATCTTATCCTAAAATCTCAAGAGATAGATCATATATTATCTTTTAGACCTATAGATTTATGTAATGTTATTTTCAAAATCATTACAAAGATCATGGTGAAGAGGCTGAAGCCTCTTTTACATAAGATTATTTCCCTTGAACAAGGAGGTTATGTGGAAGGACATCAAATAGTGGATGATATAGTTCTTGCTTAGGAAGCCATCCATTCTATGGAAATGCAAAAATCTCCATCTATGTTCATTTGTTTAGACTTATCAAAAGCTTATGATAAAGTGGATTGGTACTTCCTTATCAAAGTTTTGAGGTAATTTGGTTTCTCCCAATATTGGATGGACTAGATTATGGGATGTATCTCTTCGGTGTCCTACTCTTTTCTTATCCATTCTAGACCTTCTCAGTTGTTCCAATTTTCTAGAGATGTTAGGCAAGGTGACCCCCTCTTCACTTATTTATTAATCATTCTTGCCAAATATCTGGGCAGGACTATAACCAATAATAAAGAAAATAGAACCCTTGAGGGAGTTACCATTGCTCATGGAGCTAGGCCTATTTCTCATATTTAATTTTTTGATGACTCTACTTTGTTACACAAATCTATAGTTAAATAAACTTCTAAAATTAAGAAAATCATAACCTACTTTTCTAATGCTACCACACAAGTGAACAATGAAGATAAATCTAAAGTCATTTTCTTTCATTGCACTTCCAAACAATAATCCATGGTGTTGTATAAATTAAGATATAAGAAGATCTTCCTTTCTATCACTTATTTAGGCATTCCTATCAATATTCAAAGACAAAACAAAAAATACTAGAATTGGTTGTTGGATAGAGTTAAGAAGAAAATTGGAAAGTATACCAATAGGTGGATTTCATTTGGGGGTAGAATTACCTTGGTTAAATTTGTCCTTCAAGCTATACCTATTTGTGTTTCTATTGTGTTGAATATTCCAAATATAGTTCTTTGAGAATTGGATCAAATCAATCATTGATTCCTTTGGAGTGGTACTAAGGAAAAAAGAAAATGGTCCTTGGCCAAATGGGATACCTTATGCCTTCCTAAGAATGAAGGGGGATTACAATTTTGGTCTACTATTAATTACTATAAGGCTTTAACTGTTAAATTTTATCGGAGGATTTTGCATAACCCTAATCTCTTTGTGCCAAAAATATTCATGCTAAATATGCTGAGAACAAAATTTTTGAAGACCTTATTCGCTATCAATTGCCTACCAAAGGTTCTCCCATTTTAGCAGTTCTTAAGACTAGTGAAGATTTGATTAAGAAAAAATTATTTTGGATCATTCATAATGGTTAACAAGCAATTTTTTTGACAAATTCTTGGGATGGTCACCAACCTTTGATAACTCAGTTTCCTGATTGGAGGCCTTGGATTAAGGAGATTCACTAAGCTAATTTGATAAAGAGAGCTAATTACTATAGATACCATACTAGTAATTAAGAGACTAGTAGATATTGGATCCCTATTAAGGTCTGGCCTATTCAAATGCTAGAAAGGCAAATAAAATATATTCAAAGCATCCTTCATATGAGATCTCTCTCTCGGTTCCATGATAAAGATTTTTTTGGATGGAACAACACTACTAAGGGTGAGTATTCAGTTGCTCAAGGTTATTTCATCTTATGCCATAATAATCCCAACCAATCATATGATATTTTTACTTAGTTGTGGGCTCAAAATATCTAGCCTAATGTGAGGTTCTTTAGTTGGATTTTATTGCATCATAGGGTTCTTACTGGTGATCCACTTATGAAATATGATTTTCATGGCCTTTTTAGAAGTGAACTATGTGAAGAGAATGTGGAAACTCTCAACCATATTTTTATTGAGTGTACCTTAGACTTTGAGCTATGGAGGAGAATGGACATCTTTCTTGACTTACAATGGTCCAATTTTTTACTTTTGAACAACTTTAGAGGGAATGGCCTAATCAGGAGGGTGTTGATCATTTTATTAGATAGTTAGTTTGGATGGGTTCTACCATTCTACCTTGGAATATCTAGAAGGAAAGAGACATTTGAATTTTTAATCAAGAAAGAAAGGACATTCACTATATCTAGAAAAATATCATTGCCAACTTAGTTGAATTAGTCCAACAACTCCTTAATCACTCCCATAAATCCCATCAAATATGGCATCAAGTGATGCAAATATTGAATATTAACTCTTCTAGGGAAGCCAACATAAATGGAATGCGAGTAATAAAAATATGGATAGAACAAGAAATTGGCAGCTTCCTCCTAAGGATTTTGGAAAAGTCAATACTAATGGAGCCTCTAGGGGGAACCTTAGAAAAACTAGTATGGGAGAAATTGGTAGACTTTTAGATGGTTCCTTGGTTTTCACTTTTGCTAAGAATTTGGGTATAATTTTCAATAACCTTGCTGAGGGGTATGGTATCCATAGAGGTCTTCAAGAGGCTACTAATGTCAATTGGAAAAAGATGTTGGTTGAATCTGACTCCCAAGTCATGATTAATCTATTGAAGAATCCTTCAATAGTTCAACTTTCAAAAATCCCATCTGGATCAATTGTAGCTACCGAGATTAATGCGGTGAATTATGTATCCCCCCGAAGTTGGTTAGCCACATCTCATTTTGTTCTAGGATTTTTCTTCTTCGTAGGCCATTTGTGGCATGTAGGAAGGGCTCGTGCAGCTGCAGCAGGATTTGAGAAAGGAATTGATCGTGATTTTGAACCTGTCCTTTCCATGACTCCTCTTAATTAAACAACAGAGAAAACTAGATTAAATTAAAATAAATCCAATTGAATTCCGTTTTCGATGTTGGCAAGCGGGATAGCGGTATCTTTCGCTATTACCCTTCTAACTGAATCCTTCCTTGTGGCTCAGCTATACTTGGCTATCTAGATCTATTATCTAGATCTAGATCTAGATAGCCGAGCGAGCCTTTTTTGGTACCGAACTCATAAATGTAATTGTTCAATGGACAAAAGGAGAGAGAGGGATTCGAACCCTCGATAGTTTAACTATACCGGTTTTCAAGACCGGAGCCATCAACCACTCGGCCATCTCTCCCGGACGAAGACAACTTCTATTTTATCCCTTTAGATAATACCTGACCATCGGGCTCAATAATGAGCCTAGATGCATATATCTAGGCATGCATATGATATGCACATATTCAATCACATAAACATAGGTACATATCTATGCTTACATATGCATACATATACATCTTGTAATAAATTTTCATTATGTATGGGAAAAATACATGAATCTCTTTCCCTCTTCTCTCCCACTCAAATAGAAATTGGATAGAAAAAAAAGATTTTTTAAACTCGATGAATTTATGATCAAATCAAATCCGTAGTGCAATTGGTTATAAATTGACCGGATAGGGATCAGATGGTATAGTCTATTGAATCTGTTGGAAGCTTTTAATATCACAACCATGACTATTGCTTTCCAATCGTCTGTATTTGCATTAATTGCAATTTCATTTCTCCTAGTGATTGGTGTACCTGTCGCACTTGCCTCTCCTAATGGTTGGTCAAGTAGCAAAAATGTTTTATTTTCGGGTGTATCATTATGGATTGGATTAGTCTTTTTAGTAGGTATCCTTAATTCTTTCATATCTTAGATATGCTCTAGATCTTTTTGTGAAAATCTCTCCCCCCCCCTCCCCGAAGGAGATTATAGTTCGGAAGGGTATTTCCGACAAGTCCCAAGAAACCAAAAGAAAGTGCTCAGGGGAGGGGTTATTTCAATGATGAAATAATGAAAATTTTGTTATTTCATAAAATAGATCTGCGTACAAATATATGGCATAATATATATATATATATATTATGCCAAGAACGAGTCAAATGCGGGTATGGTTGAATGGTAAAATTTCTCTTTTCCAGGGAGAAGATGCGGGTTCGATCCCCGCTACCCGCCCATCCGAAGGATGGAATAGAGCCAGGAATAGTTATGGGTTTGGCCGTAACTTTTTCTTACCTGTCATTCCATTCTCAAATGACAGAGTCATCCTCTTTGGGCAAGAAAAATTTACCGTGTTCTAGCGAAGACGGGATTTGAACCCGTGACCTCAAGGTTATGAGCCTCGCGAGCTACCAAGCTGCTCTACCCCGCAATATCCTATTATTATTTTTTTTATTTAATAAACAAACACGGTACACCGAACAACCATTGGAAATGCTATTTCCCCCCCTATGTAGGGAGGGGCTTTTCTATTAATAATAATTTTTTTCCTCCTACCAACTCGATTTTGTTACCCCGAGCAACAAACATGCGTGAGCTCTCTCACGGAGTATATACTCGGATAACCCAAAGTCTCTATAGTTGGCTCTAGGTCTTCCAGTCAAAGAACAACGTCGATGAAGACGTGTAGGTGCACTATTACGCGGTGAAGATTGTAATTTTCTATGAATTTTCAATTTTTCATCCAATGATGAGACTTACCTTATCTCTCTTTTCAAAGATTGACGAATCATATTGTATTTCCGTTCCAATATTTGTTTCTTTTTCTCTCTCTGAATGAGACTTTTTCTTGTCATAATGGTTCTTTTAGTTGGTATCGTCTTTTTCTCTCTCTAAATAAGATTTTTTCTTGTGATAATAGTTCTGCCAGTTGGTATCCAGGAATAAAAATAAAGATCAGATTTGAGATGGATAAATATTACGTTGATTACTTCTTCTTTCTCTGCAGAGATATTATTGTCATTAATAGTATAAATATTCCCTCAATTTGATGAAAAAGAATTAACCAAATTTGCCTGATGTAGAGGCTATTAAAAAAGTTGCATAGGTAAATATATAACCTACGAAAAAGTGAGCTAATCCAACTAATCGTGCTTGGACAATGGAAAGAGCTATTGGCTTGTCCCTCCATCGAACTAAATTAGCCAAAGGTGTGCGCTCGTGGGCCCATGCGAGAGTCTCAATCAGTTCCTACCAATATTCATGCTAGGAAATCGAAACATAAATCTAGTAGCCCAAACAAGATGTCTAAATAAGAACATCCATACCCAAATAGATAGTTTATTCATACCAAAAGGATTGTATCCATTAATAAGTCATGAAAAATTTAACTAGAGCTCTTAACCATCCTATTAAATAAGTGGAAGACTCATTAAATTGTGCTACATTACCCTCTGCCATAAGGTTATATGCTTCCAATGCCAATAGAAAGTAACCCATCCAATGGTATTCAACATCCAGAAAACTGCCAAATAAAAAGCATCCCAGGCCGAAATATCGCAAGTACCGCCCCGTCCTGGACCATCACAAGGAAAACTATAGCCAAAATCTTTCTTATCTGGCATTAGCTTAGAACCACGCGTGTCTAAAGCACCTTTTACTAAAATTAAGGTAGTTGTATGCAAACCTAGAGCAATAGCATGATGAACCAAAAAGTCTCCAGGACCAATTGTTAAGAACAGTGAATTTTTGCTATCATTAATAGCATTCAACCAACCAGGTAACCATATGCTTTTACCAGCATTGAATGCTGGGTCATTTGCTGAAGATAAAAGTACATCAAAACCATATAAGGCCTTACCGTGAGCGGATTGTATCCACTGAGCAAATATAGGCTCGATCAAGATTTGTTTTTCTAGAGTGCCAAAAGCAAGCATAACATCGTTATGAACATAAAGCCCCAAGGTATGGAAACCTAGGAATAAACTAGCCCAACTTAGATGAGATATTATAGCTTCCTTATGCTCCAACATTCTCGTCGATACATTATCCTTATTCTGTTCTGGATTATAATCCCTAATGAGGAATATAGCTCCATGAGCAAATGCCCCTGTCATAATGAATCCGGCAATGTATTGATGATGAGTATACAATGCAGCTTGGGTAGTGAAGTCTTGTGCTATGAATGCATAAGCAGGTAAAGAATACATGTGTTGAGCTACCAAGGAAGTGATAACTCCCAAAGAAGCTAGAGCAAGACCTAATTGAAAGTGAAGAGAGTTATTGATTGTGTTATAAAGACCCTTATGTCCGCGGCCTAATCGGCCTCCCGGAGGAACATGTGCTTCTAAAATATCTTTTATACTGTGCCCGATCCCAAAGTTAGTTCTATACATATGACCAGCGATGAAAAAAACAAATGCAATAGCTAAATGATGGTGAGCGATATCAGTCAGCCACAAACTTTGAGTTTGTGGATGGAAACCTCCGAGAAGAGTTACAATAGCAGTTCCTGCCCCTTGTGAGGTAACAAATAAATGACTATTAGAATCAGGATTTTGAGCATAAAGATTCCACTGACCTGTAAAAAGAGGTTCCAACCCTTGGGGATGTGGTAATACATTTAAGAAATTATCCCATCTAATGTGTTCTCCTCTTGATTCGGGAATAGCAACATGAACTAAATGCCCCATCCAAGCTAATGAACTGACTCCGAAGAGCCCCGAAAAATGATGATTGAGACGAGATTCAGCATTTTTAAACCATGAAACACTTCTTTTCTTTCTTAATTCCTATTATACTTCAATGGAAATTGGAAAACAAATAAATGATGGATATTTAGCTATAACATATCCACATTGGGTTTGGCGACATAGCCAAGTGGTAAGGCAGGGGACTGCAAATCCCCCATCCCCAGTTCAAATCTAGGTGTCGCCTTGTTAGAGTAAACAGAGCAAAAGAAAAGCAAGAGTTTCCATAACTTTTGAAGACCATTTGTGCTGCTCCATATTACCAATATAGCCTATAGAAAGGCTGCATTTTCTTTTTATCATGAATGCATGATCCTATAGGCATTTTATAGTAACTCATTCTAAGAAACAAATGGATTGAGAAATCTCTCATATCGACTCATATGTTTGGAACGGAAAGGTGGAGGATTTACACTTTGCAATATCCTAATTAGTTCCCTTATCATCAGTAATCGATAATGAGATTATTCTTTTTGGAAATCGAGGCATTCGTATGGATATAGTTGGTATCGCTTGGGCTGCTCTAATGGTAGTTTTTACATTTTCCCTTTCACTCGTGGTATGGGGGAGAAGTGGACTATAATATATATATATATATAGAAGAAATAGTCATCCTAAATTTTCTAATCAATTGTTCCGTTCCAAATCATTCTTGAATGATAATATCTTCTGTTTCATAAGGATCTAGTAATTGTGAATCCATAATAATGAATATGACCATAATTCAAAATTTTATTTATGAAAGTATTTCCTCCCTCTTTTTCTCTGGAAATGCATAAAGAGATCCATCCTCTATTCTTGGATTTTCTTCTGAAAAAGAGGATTTTCCCTCACTCTTTTTTAATAAGATCAGCGACTCTTCCCTAGAATAAGTCGATAATCTTATTCTACTCAATGAAGAACGATATTTTTTACAAGAATATCTATCTAATAGATATTAGATAGTTATAGAACTTATCTTATAAAAAATTTAAAAAAAAAATAGTAGTAATAAAAACAAAATAGTCCCCGTTTTCATCGGATGGTTGCGAATTGATCGTATTCATATTGAATCCATTCTAAGAAAAAAATATGGAGCGTATTACATTGCTCTGTCTCAACCATAGGCCCCCTTTCCTCCATATTAACTCTTTTTCTTATGCGATTCAAGTTTCATATCCACTATGTACTAGAAAATAAAAACGATGTTTGTATCGTATTAGAAAACGATGTTCAACTTTCTCGGATCCGGAAAAACACTTTTGCAAGTATGTCATGTTCAGAATCAGACCTCTGTTCTGTCTACATAAAGTTTATTTTTTCCTGGGACATGTAGAAAATTGTTATTAGCTTCGTGTTTTTTACCAAGTCCTAATCCTATATTCATCCCCCCATGGGGCAAGCGCTATTCGGATCTACACTTCTACTATAGATATGTGTAGAAGAAGTAGTACGAAGAAAAGGAAGGTTCTTCCTTTTCTTCATACTACTTCTTCTACAAATCAATATCTGCCCTTAATATGACTACTATCACCTTTTTTTCGATTGATGCTCTAGATAATTTGGATTAATTTAGTCATCAATAATCACTTAATTCTAATACAAATCAATTGCTTTGACTAATCGTTTTTACGTAAATTATTAGTAAAAAAGCAATAGGAACTGAAATGAACAATGCTCCTTTAGGAAAACCATGGAAAAGAAAATAAGGTAAAGATACGAAAAGAAAATATTTACATGATCAAACTGCCGAATAGAAATTCTTGCAGTCATATAGCATTGTATTTACAAAAATAACGGGCTGGAGATAAGCGGACTCGAACCGCTGACATCCGCCACAGGGTAAACCACTGTCTCTCAGGCCCCGGCTTATTTTACCATGGAGGCCAACGATAGACAATAACTCCCCCCCCGAACACAGCTCACAACTTTCATCGTACTGTGCTCTCCAAAGAGCAAGTTTTCCCAAAAGTGCTGACGCATTCCAGAGATTTTCGTAGTTCTGGAATATCCAGAACTACAAGAGAACTAGGAACGGAGAGCTCTCCCCTTTTTATACCCGACTCTTTGGTCTTAAGAGTCATTGATTGCCCTTCTCCGACCCTTCCTGCCCAACCGGGGGGAACAGCTAATGGGCTCCCCTCCTCAAATCAGGATATATGGTCGGTCTGTGACCCCTGGATGCCTTCGGCATCCTTGGAGCGATCTCGTAGTTACTACGGGGTGGAAACGATGGGGTCGGTCCATGGATGGCTTTTCCTTTTGCCACATTTTGCTCGAAGGGTTGAAGGGAGATAGTGCATCAAGCTGTTCGCAAGGGCCAACTTGATCCTCTTCCCCAGGGATCCCACCAAATGAGGTAACCCTAGGAGAGCCGCCGACTCCAACTACTGCCCATGTACGATCCATACTTAGATCTAACCAACTACCCACTCTACCTTCTCTACATTATTGAGAGAGAGCCTCTCTTCATTTATTTATGTAGAGTTTTTCGGTGGCATATTCCGGTCCTCTTCCCCATTACTGAAGAAAAGTTAGCCACCTGTTTAGGTAAAAGATACTATCATTACCGCCTAGACAAGCAGACATCCAACCCGTAATCGCAACGACCCAATTGCAAGAGCGGAGCTCTACCAACTGAGCTATATCCCCATACCCGGGCCAATTTAAACATGTATGAACAAATAAAATGCTCTACGATTTTCCCTGGCGCGAAGCTGGGTGGGCTATCCTGGACTTGAACCAGAGACCTCGCCCGTGAAGTAAATCATCGCACCTATGATACTATTGGAAGAGAATCAATTCTCTTTTCATTTAGGAGCGAATCAGCCTTCCCGAACGCAGCATACAACTCTCCGCTGTACTGCGCTCTCCAAGTGTACTTGTTCCCCTTCCTTCTTCCTCGCCAAAGGAAAGGAAAAAGGAAAAAAACTTCGATGAGAAGAGAAAAGGGGACCTTAAAAGACCCTCCTAGCCCAACCTCAGACACTCCAAGATCCTTTTTCGAACCTGCCCCCATCGTTAATTAGTTAGGATATGGATAAAGATATCCCATTGCACTGATGCAGGGATCATTCGCAGTGACTGTGGGAGTCGAAGAACAAGGAGTTATTTACTCCAAGCATTCTTCTCTTCTTATGACTAGATCCAATCCCCGGCCCTGCGGAAAAATTGATAGAATTTAAAAATATCCCTTTTAGGAAAGGGATATTCGGGAA